>OZ037780.1:24422335-24562335 GCA_964035525.1 Porites cylindrica
GGGCAAGTACAGATTGTACTCCCTGTGCATCCTGTTGACAAATGGGCATCTTGATGATAATTTGCGTTCAGATAAATTTTCAAATGTTGTTTGTAAAATACTTATAATTGACACTAGTTTAATACACATAAAAACCTTCACACAAGCTATGTAAGCTTAATTTTGAGACTCATCGTTTTCAAACAACGTCGTAGTGTAATAAAAAAATATTTGCATGTGAATAGTATTTGAAATGTGGACGTGAAATTGTTAATACACAATGTTGAATTAGAGAAGTTGAATATTAGATTACGAAAAACGAATGTTGAATACCCGGCATAGTAAATCGAACCCAATCGAACTAAATTTCAATCGAACTCAATCGAACTCAATCGGTGGATTGAGTTCGATTGAGTTCGGCAATCGAACGAAATCGAACTCACCGAAAAGAAAAAAAATCAATCGAACCCAATCGAACGTTTGATTTTCGAACTCGTGATTTATGTAAAACAGACGTTGAAAATCCATTAGCAGATCTTAGAAGCTCGAGTTACTTCAGCCCTGAGTGTAGCGCACGTGTTTTTCGTAAACGAAGAAATTCCGCAGAAATGGCTTCAGATGCGTTGTGGATCGTAAGCTTCAAATGTATAGTCAAAGGCTACCAGAATGCCGCTTTGACGTCAAGGATGGCGAAGTTTTAAGGGTTTGTTCTGTTCTGTTCTCTTAACTGCCGTGGACAGTTTATAAATGGGGTTTGTGTTATCGAGTAAATAGTAAAAAAAGCGCAAGAAAAACTTGCTTTGACGGGCTTGCTTTGGGCTTGCTTTGTATAGGTTCACCAGAGCCAATCGAACGAAATCCATTTAATTGTGTTCGATTGAGTTAGGTTTCCGAACTCAATCGAACACAATCAGACGGATTGAGTTCGATTCAGTTCGATTTGTTCGATTGAATTCGATTTGTTCGGAAATCGAACTCACTGAAAGTGTGGTGTTCGATTTCGTTCGATTGCCGAACTCAATCGAACTCAATCCACGGATTGAGTTCGATTGAGTTCGATTTTCGAACGTTCGATTTACTATGCCGGGTGAATAGTGAATGCACAGTTTTGAATTATAAACCCAGCCAGCCAGACCTATGCAAAGTAACTAATACAGGTGATGAAAACTATCCATTAAATACTTAAGAAGGAACAAAAGAACATTTCTACCCACTGGAATTGGTTGATGAGCAACTCCTCCTGTGCTACTCGTGCAACAGCATCCGCCATGTTGGAAAAAAGATTATACGCTCGTTCCCATGCCTTCTGTGTAACCGAGTTCGGGGACTGGGACCTTTATTCATATTTTGTAGGGTTTTTATGGTAATATTTGGAGCTTGCGCTACGATCGGGGAAAATGTCACATGTCTTCACCCCGTATGACATTTCGGACTAGGAAAATTTTGGCGGTTCCTCTGCCCTCGCACGAGGAAAAGCTGGGTAAGACTATCCCTATCTTATCCCTGGATTTTAAGTGAAGAGTATCATCGTCGCTTTTAGCAATTGCAAATTATTAAAGCCGAAAAAAAATTCGGGACTTAAACGGGATTCGAACCCATGGCGTCTGTTTTAGCGCAGAGGTGCCCTACCCTTTAAGCTATGAAGACCCATTCATTGCGAGCAGACCAATTTGATGAGGTCCGGAAATTTTTTGGGGTTAATTTGCAATTGCTTAAATTGTAATTATCACTGCGACCAGCATATCTTCATTTAAATTTGTATTTTCACAGTTCACATCATCTTTACTATCCCCCGGAAAAATCATTATCCAGAAGACTTCGGGAGAACTGGTTGGACATTCACGCATATCACCGCGGAGCCGTTGAGGTGGGCTAAACAGGTAGAAATGTGCCAAGAAAATGGCATAATAATAGAGAAAACGGGCGACTTTGGCACAGCTGAGTGACTAAAATCGTCATTTCGTTAGTTAAAAAGACGAATTCTTTAACATTATAAAGCGGATTCTTTCAGTTAAAGGGTTAGCCTATCATTCCAGCTAAATTTTAAGTAAAATAATGAGAATTGTACATGTGCAGACTTGTAACATTGAAAATCAGGCTTTGTACAGTATTTTCAGTATTGAAAACGACCCTTGTCCAAGTTAGACATCGAATTTCTTCTTCTATTAGGGAAACCAACTTAAAAGGGCCATTTACCACACTTTCAAATATACCCACGCTACCTGAGGGAATTCATCTCCAATTATGGTGGCAATCGAACCTACTACAGTCCCTCAGAAGGGTCTTTGATACACGGGGATTTTCCTCGTTCATTGACCCGACAGCTATGCCAAGCTGATAAGCCCCAATAAGGGCGAAACAGCTGTCCATGGCTGCCACTGCTCGAGTAATATGGCTGAGGTACTGCCCAGACCGTGGGTTGGTGTATGTGTGCCCCTTGCTTTAAGTTTATCTTACAGTCAGAAGGTCCGATCGCATCACAAGATCTTATCTTGATAAGCATTTACTCAAAGCCGATTGTACATCAACACTTCCTTTAATGTATTGCATGTAGCACTATTCAAGACAATAAAAAAATTTCCATACTTAACTCTACTTTGTTACAAAATTCTTAAGTGAAAGACACATTGCTTGCGTTGCCGCTGTCTCTCCACACCCGCTTGATACGAAAATAATCAAAAGAGTGCAAGTGTTTTTCTTTTCCAACAGAAATGTCTCTTGAATTCAGCGACTCATTGTCGGGAAGATTTCGCTTATTAAATTGTCCACTGTCCAGTTAATATCTTCCATGATATTCTGCACTAATCGAACGCTCGTTTGCAGCCCCATCATACAAATTACACGTCCCATCATAGGAGACTGCATTGTCTGCTTTGTACAACAAAGGCGCTCTTGCAGCTTTGCCTGCATCAAACAGCAAATTTGTTCCATTATCATCATGTCCAATACAACAGGCCCATTGAGTTGCTTTTTCATGGTAGACTCGGTATTTATCAATTGATCGCACACACTTTTTTGAATGAACGTTTTCAACGCATCGATAACTCTGCGGTCACTGGGCCACTCTGTCGGAGAGCCACGCACATCCATGGCTTGAGCAGGCTTCTCATAGAATACATCACCGGCCACTCTCCGCCACTGCCCTTCCATCGACGAGTCGTTGCTCGTATCCATGGGCTCTTCTTCGTCATCAACTTCGTGGATCTCGCATTCCTCTTCCATCGGACATTCGCTCGTCTGCATGAAGTTAAGTTCCTCGTGAGATACTTGAAACATTTTTTCTTGAAAAGATATAGTTCTAACGAACTGTTGTCTTGTAGTGCTGCTTATAACTGTTATGTGTCCCATTAGTACCATCCTTTTATAACAATCCTATTGTTTTTTTTTGTTGTTGTTGTTGTTTTTTTTTTTTCTGTACGTCTGCTCAACACAACACATTGGGCAACGACCACGTCGTCATTCGTTTGGATCGATGTGTACAGGCAGTGAGGGAGATACATAGTCGGCCCCTAAGCCTTCGATGACTATGATCTTGTCCATCTACATGGACTACCTGTGAGTCCGCAATGCACGCAAAACCACCTTCGTAGTTCAACAGGCAGTGAGGGAGGAACGTAGTTGGCCCCAAACCTTCGGTGACTATGACCTTATCCATCTGTGTGGACTACCTGTTCGATGAATTTCAAATCATCTGCGAAATGGTTCACTGCTATCCTGGTCCGATAGGTTTCTCTTGAAATTTCTCTTTGCGAAAGAGCAAGCGAGCAACGAAGCGGTGACTTCGCTGACAACGAGTTGCGAAGAGCAGAGGAGAGAGAGGGGTTTTTTTCTCTCTCAGTTTCGGAACGGCGATCTGTTCATTTCCGGGAATCGGCGCTTCGAACACCAATTTTCATTTCGTGAATCAGTTGGTGCGCTACGTACCAATTTTCATCATAGACACGAATGTACAGCAACCGTAAATAGGTTCGCCGGCAGTCGTCGTCGAAGATAGATAAAGCGATCTGATTCGCCACCAATTTTGATCAAGGACAGAAGACGATCTGAACATTCCCGTGAGTAGGTTTGCCACCAATTATCATCATTGACGCGACGGTATGTACAGCATCTGTGAACTGCTTTGGCCGGCAATTTTCGGCGTACGGTGATCTGTACGTCAAGGAAAGACAAGGCGAACTGTATATTTCCGTCAAACTGTTCGCCACCACGTTTCGTCATGGACACGACGATATGTACATCATCTGCACGGCAAGCAACGGCGATCTGTCAGAATAAAAATCTGTCACCGGGCGGTTAAAGCAGGGCCGTTCCAAGGACGCTATGGGCAGCTTGTTTCACGGCAACCGTGCCCTCTCTGAAATGTAATCAACGCAGTGACCGTCGGTGATGACAAAAAACTACAACTGGCGTCGTCCGTTTCGTGAAAAATCAATATTTGTGTCGTGATGTCTCTTTTATAGTGCTAAAGTGGCAGTCTATTTATAACACAACGGTTACGCAATCTTATAACGTCAGGGTCCGCAAACTTTCTTATTGGTTAAGCCTGGTTTTCATATGTCGGGAAAATCCCAGACGATGGGGGCTTTCCCTTTTTGCCGACCCTAAAAAAGTCCCTGATCGTCTGGGATTTTCCCGACATATGAAAACCAGGCTTTAACAGCTAAAAATAGCTTGTGTTCTTGATATCGCGGATCTCGACTGTTTTTGCGATGTTGTTTCGAATTAATACATCTTTAATGGTCGTCAAGCACCAGTATATAAGTTGAAATTGAGTTGACGACCACAAAAAAAAAGATCTAGTAATTCGAAATGACACCGCAAAAACGGTTGAGATCCGCTATCTGCCTATCTCACAATATCACGAAAACAAGCTATTTTTAGCTGCTATCCAATAAGAAAGTTCCCTAATGCTGAAATTGTAAGATTACGTAACTTCTGTGTTATAAAAATGCTGCCACTTTAGCACTACAAAAGAGACATCAAGACACAAAGTTTGATTTTTCAAAAGCGAGGAAGCCCGTTCTAGCTTTTGTCATCACGGACGGTCATTTCAGAGACCGTATGACTGCCGTGAGAGAAGCTGCCCAGAGCGCCCTTGCGACAGATTTGCAATCAACAGATCGCCGTGTCTTCCCGTAGAAAAAATCGGCGGCGAACCGATTCGGGCGCAGATGATGTAAATACATATCGTCGTGTGCATGATGAAAATTGGTGACGAACCGATTCGCAGAAGATGTGAGATTGCTTTATCTACCTTTGACGAACACCAGCGAAGATTGCAGGAGAACCGATTCACAGATGCTGTACTTTGGTGTCTATGATTAAAATTGGTACGTGGCGTACCAACCCATTCACGAAATGAAAATTAGAGGTGGTCGAAGCGATTCCCGGAAATGAACAGATCACCGTGTCAAATGGCGGCGAACTACCCTTGTCTCAGAGGTTTTTCCTGAAATTTTTCTTCGGGAAAGAGAAAGCGAGCCGCCAAGCGGCGACAACGAGTCCAGAAGAGGCGAGGAGAGAGAGAAAAACCCCTCTCTCTCCTCGTCGCTTCGCAACTCGTTGTCAGCGAGCAATGTCGGCTCGCTCGCTCTTTCGCGAAGAAAATTTTCAAGAAAAACCTGTGGGCCCAGAGTAGCGGCGAACCAATTCGCAGATGATTTAAAAATCGTCCTACAGGTAGTCCATACAGATGGACAAGGCCATAGTCTCCGAAGGTTTAGGGGCCGACTATGTTCCTCCCTCACTGCCTGTCGAACTACGAAAGTCGCCTTGCGTGCATTGCGGACTTACAGGTAGTCCATGTAGATGGACAAGATGATAGTCATCAAAGGCTTAGGGGCCGACTATGTATCTCCCTCACTGCCTGTACACATCGATCCATACGAATAACCACGTCGGTTTGCTCATCAGAAGCAAAAAGTTTTACTCCGTGCTACAAAAGACAATTCGGTTGTTGCTGTTCATTCGTGTCTATAATGATAATTGGTACGTAGCGCACCATCTGATTTACCAAATGAAAATCGGTGTTCGAAGCGCCGATTCCCGGAAATGAACAGATCGCCGTTTCGAAACTGTGAGCCGAGAGAGAAAAAACCCCTCTCTCTCCTCTGCGCTTCGCAACTCGTTGTCAGCGATGTCGCCGCTTCGTTGCTTGCTCTCTCTTTCGCGAAGAAAAATTTCAAGAAAAATCTCTGTGACCAGGATAGCGGTGAACCATTTCGCAGATGATTTGAAATTCATCGAACAGGTAATCCATACAGATGGACAAGGTCATAGTCACCGAAGGTTTAGGGGCCGACTATATGTTTCTCCCTCACTACCTGTCGAACTGCGAAGGTCGTCTTGCGTGCATTGCGGACTTACAGGTAGTCCATGTAGATGGACAAGATCATAGTCATCGAAGGCTTAGCGGCCGACTATGTGTCTCCGACTAGACACTACCCACCTAGACGAGCCTTTGCTACTTGCGGGCAGTGAGAAAATAATATTGTAAATATCTGAATAAATATTGTAAATATCTGAATAAACAAATAAATGAAATGAAATGAAATGAAAACTCATACCTGCTAGAACGGCCAGCTGACTCAAGATACTTCTTTTGGTCTAGTCTACAATCAGGGACAAAAGTAGTTGACACACGAGTTTAAAACTGACGCTTTTATCAACAATTTCATTTATTTATTATTTCATTCACTTTAAACGCCGTAAATCCGACCACCCCACCCTCGAATCAATGTTGGCTGAAGTAAACGAAAGACTTGAGGGTCCAAAATACAACATTGATTTTTGGAGGGAAGGGGTTGGGGTACACAGGGGAAGGGAATAGGTATGTCCACTATGTAAAAAGGGGCCATTTTACGGAAGTGTCTCAACGCTTATGTCCCTCATTGTACCGATCCCTCCTCCGCAGTTCAATAGGAGGACATTTGAAAGAAACAGTTCTCTGGGAACAATAACGTGGTCTGAAATGGGCCCGGAAAAAAACAACATACTTACATGTAGAAGAAAGCAAAAATTGCATTCCGTGGAAGAAAATGAGCGTGTCGGAACAATGAGAGTAGAGGAAATCTCTGAGTCTCCAGAGGCCACCTAGCCTGCGAGCAGGCTCATTTGTGCTACATTGGTCCCAGAGGATTTTCTTGAAGTTTTTCTTCGCGAGAGAGAAAGCGAGCCGCGAAGGGGCGATAGCAAGTTGTCACCGCTTCGCGAGTCGCTCTCTTTTTCTGGGGTAGTCTGGGGTCAGAGTACATTTGTGCAAGTTCGGGGAAGATTTTGGCGGCGGAGCTTGAAGAACAAGAAGAAAATAGAGAGACAACTGTAACAAAACTGCTGTTGAACAGAAATCTTGAAAAATTACAAGATCCTTTCACATCAATGTGGTAACTGAGCCCATTTACACAAGCCACTGTGAAAAAGGCTGGACCCTCGCTTAATACCTTTTTTAAATAAGGGTTGACCCTCCCCAAGAGTCCAATCCTCCCCTCTGAAGCCCCAGCCCTCTCTCGCCAATTAATAACGTACGTTCCCAGGAGCTCCTGACCTTCCTTAAAATTCCCTCTCATGTCATTTAACCTTTAAATCTGTCATCCCCTTAGCTTCTTTTGTATAATTTTGCAATAAAAAGTGGCTACAGTTATCCAAGAACATCAGAGTGATCTGTTTATGGTGTGTTTGGGACCCAGGAGAGGGGCTAGTCCCTTATCTAGGCTATATAGGTATGTGCAGCGCCAAAGGGTATGAAGGAGTTCCGACCACCCAAAATGCAAAGACTGGTGGTCGCTCACGGGAGGTGGTCGTTTACAAGAATCAAACCACAGGGGGCCCACACAATCTGTTTGTGTAGTCGATTGTTATTTTAAGGTAAATGTACTGGATTTACCGTTTGCTTCACCTATAGCGATATATCGCTAACTATGTATATAAATCAATGATAAATAAACGTTGAATTACCTTACCTGTGGTATATAGTCGTCCTTTTACCTCAAAAGCGGTTTTTTGAGCGATTTTGAAGGAGTTTGAGTTCGCCGTTGACTGTTCCATCCATGGAAGATCATTTATTGCATGCAATGTCTAAGTTAGGATATGTGTAGATCGATGTTGTCACTAAAGTTCTTGAGTAACATATTGCACACAGCGAAAAATAGGGATCAGAAAATGCGGCAAGTGGTCGCTTACAAGAGGTTAACTACTATGGCCGGTAACCAGTCAAGGTGTTAAAAACACTAAATGACCGGAAGTCCCATATTCAGGAGTACCCAACGAACATTTTTCGCAAAATTGATTATACGATGTCGTAAACGCTAGCAGAGTGCTTTTACGTCAACCTATGTTAATATTTAACTTTCCTGGGAAAAAAGTACCCGCTCTTCACTGTTAGCCAGCAAAATTGACCCTCCCCAAGAGGAAGCAAGGAAGGAAAATTTTGGCGGTTCCACTGCCCTCGCACGAGGAAAGGTCACTTTTCCTCTTGCTCAGCCGCCACAATTTTCCCCGAACTCGCACAAGTAGTAAGGCTGCTCGCAGGCCAGATAACCACCGGAGAGATTCCCTCTACTCTAATTGTTCCGACAAGTTTATTTTCGTCCACGGAATGCAATTTCTGCTATCTTCTACATGTAAGATCCATACTAGACCTTTTTATCCTGTCTATAGTTGTAATTTCCCATTTCAGACCACGTGATGGTACCCTCTGGGATGTTAGGCTAGACTAAAAGAACTATCTCGAGTCTGGTCTCTTTGGCAGGTATGAGTTTTGTAGAAATTTTGTGCTTTTCAAGTAACTTTTCAATATTTCATTACCCATACTCTAGAACACTCGCCTTAACCAACCAATCATTGAAGCACGCAATCGAGTTTGTCTAAAATCCGGTTCAAGGAAGCTCCGATTCAAATCTTAATCAGACTCCGATTCCAAGAATTCCAGTTTGTCTATTTGCTAAAAGCAAGAGGTCTTGATACGCTCTAGCCTGTTCCAGGTGTTTAAAATCTGATGGGCCCGGTTGTTCAAAAGTTGGATAAGGCTATCCTTAGCTTATCCCTGGATTTTAAATGAAGATATTATCGTCACAGTGCTAATTGCAATTTTAGCAATATTTGCAAATTATTAAAGCCAAGAGAGCTCACTCTCTCTTGTTAAAGCCGAATAAAAATTTCGGGACTTTAACGGGATTCGAACCCATGGGCTCCGTGTTAGCGCTGCAGTGCCCTACCCTTTGAGCTATGAAGACCTATTCTTTGCGAGCAGGCCAATTTGATGAGGTCCGGAAATTTTTTTCGGGTTAATTTGCAATTGCTTAAATTGTAATTACCACTGCAACCAGCATATCTTCATTTAAATTTGTATTGTCACAGTCCACATCATCTTTACTATCCCCCGGATAAATCATTATCCAGCAGACTTCGGGAGAACTGGTTGGACATTTACGCATATCACTGCGGAGCTGTTGAAGTGGGCTAAACACTGAGGCAGAAATGTGCCAAGAAAATGGCATAGACTTTGGCACAGCTGAGTGACTAAAATCGTCATTTCGTAAGTTAAAAAGTCGAATTCTTTAACATTATAAAGCGGATTCTTTCAGTTAAAGGATTAGCCTATCATCCCAGCTAAATTTTAGGTAAAGTAGTGAGAATTGTATATGTGCTGACTTTTAACATTGAAAATCAGGCTTTCTACAGTATTTTCAGTATCGAAAACGACCCTTGTCCAAGTTAGACATCGAATTTCTTCTTCTATTAGGGAAACCAACTTAAAAGGCCCACTTACCACACTTTCAAATATACCCACACTACCTGAGGGAAATCATCTCCGATTATGGTGACAATCGAACCTACTACAGTCAGAAGGGTCTTTGATACACGGGGATTTTCCTCGTTCATTTACCCGACGGCTATGCTATGCTGATGAGCCCCAATAAGGGCGAAACAGCTGTCCATGGCTGCCACTGCCCGGGTGATGTGGCTGTGCGTATGCGTAAGGTACTGCCCAGACCGTGGGTTGGTGTATGTGTGCCCCTTGCTTTAAGTTTGTCTTACAGTCAGAAGGTCCGATCGCATCACAAAATCTTATCTTGATAAGCATTTACTCAAAGCCGATTGTACATCAACACTTCCTTTAATGCATTGCATGTAGCACTATTCATGACAATAAAAACATTTCCATACTTAACTCTACTTTGTTACAAAATTTTTAAGTGAAAGACACATTGCTTGCGTTGCCGCTGTCTCTCCAGACCCGCTTGATACGAAAATAATCAAAAGAGTGCAAGTGTTCTTCTTTTCAACGGAAATGTCTCTTGACTTCAGCGCCTCATTGTCGGGAAGATTTCGCTTATTATATTGTCCACTGTCCCGTTAATATCTTCCATGATATTTTGCACCAATCTTGCGCTCGTTCGCAGCCCCATCAAAGAAATTACACGTCCCATCATAGGAGACTGCATTGTCTGCTTTGTACAACAAAGGCGGTCTTGCAGCTTTGCCTGCATCAAACAGCAAATTTGTTCCATTATCATCATGTCCAATACAACAGGCCCATTGAGTTGCTTTTTCATAGTAGACTCGGTATTTATCAATTGATCGCACACAGTTTTTTGAATGAAAGTTTTCAACGCATCGATAACTCTGCGGTCACTGGGCCACTCTGTCTGAGAGCCACTCACATCCATGGCTTGAGCAGGCTTCTCATAGAATACATCACCGGAGACTCTCCGCCACTGCCCTTCCATCGACGAGTCGTTGCTCGTATCCATGGGCTCTTCTTCGTCATCAACTTCGTGGATCTCGCATTCCTCTTCCATCGGACATTCGCTCGTCTGCATGAAGTTAAGTTCCTCGTGAGATACTTGAAACATTTTTTCTTGAAAAGATATAGTTCTAACGAACTGTTGTCTTGTAGTGCTGCTTATAACTGTTATGTGTCCCATTAGTACCATCCTTTTATAACAACCCTATTGTTTTTTTTTGTTGTTGTTGTTGTTGTTTTGGTTTTTGTTTTTTTTTCTGTACGTCTGCTCAACACAACACATTGGGCAACGACCACGTCGTCATTCGTTTGGATCGATGTGTACAGGCAGCGAGGGAGATACATAGTCGGCCCCTAAGCCTTCGATGACTATGATCTTGTCCATCTACATGGACTACCTGTAAGTCCGCAATGCACGCAAAACCACCTTCGTAGTTCAACAGGCAGTGAGGGAGGAACGTAGTTGGCCCCAAACCTTCGGTGACTATGACCTTATCCATCTGTATGGACTACCTGTTCGATGAATTTCAAATCATCTGCGAAATGGTTCAAGGCTATCCTGGTCCCAGAGGTTTCTCTTGAAATTTCTCTTTGCGAAAGAGCAAGCGAGCAACGAAGCGGTGACATCGCTGACAATGAGTTGCGAAGAGCAGAGGAGAGAGAGGGGTTTTTTTCTCTCTCAGTTTCGGAACGGCGATCTGTTCATTTCCGGGAATCGGCGCTTCGAACACCAATTTTCATTTCGTGAATCAGTTGGTGCGCTACGTACCAATTTTCATCATAGACACGAATGTACAGCAACCGTGAATAGGTTCGCCGGCAGTCTTCGTCAAAGGTAGATAAAGCGATCTGATTCGCCACCAATTTTGATCAAGGACAGAAGACGATCTGAACATTCCCGTGAGTAGGTTTGCACCAATTATCATCATTGACGCGACGGTATGTACAGCATCTGTGAACTGCTTTCGCCGGCAATTTTCGGCGTACGGTGATCTGGAAAGACAAGGCGAACTGTATATTTCCATCAAACTGTTCGCCACCACGTTTCGTCATGGACACGACGATATGTACATCATCTGCACGGCAAGCAACGGCGATCTGTTGAATAAAAATCTGTTACCGGGCGGTTAAAGCAGGGCCGTTCCAAGGACGTTATGGGCAGCTTCTTTCACGGCAACCGTGCCCTCTCTGAAATGTAATCAACGCAGTGACCGTCGGTGATGACAAAAAACTACAACTGGCGTCGTCCGTTTCGTGAAAAATCAATATTTGTGTCGTGATGTCTCTTTTATAGTGCTAAAGTGGCAGTCTATTTATAACACAGCGGTTACGCAATCTTATAACGTCAGGGTCCGCAAACTTTCTTATTGGTTAAGCCTGGTTTTCATATGTCGGGAAAATCCCAGACGATGGGGGCTTTCCCTTTTTGCCGACCCTAAAAAAGTCCCTGATCGTCTGGGATTTTCCCGACATATGAAAACCAGGCTTTAACAGCTAAAAATAGCTTGTGTTCTTGATATCGCGGATCTCGACTGTTTTTGCGATGTTGTTTCGAATTAATACCTCTTTAATGGTCGTCAAGCACCAGTATATAAGTTGAAATTGAGTTGACGACCATAAAAAAAAGATCTAGTAATACGAAATGACACCACAAAAACGGTTGAGATCCGCTATCTGCCTATCTCACAATATCACGAAAACAAGCTATTTTTAGCTGCTATCCAATAAGAAAGTTCCCGAATGCTGAAATTGTAAGATTACGTAACTTCTGTGTTATAAAAAGGCTGCCACTTTAGCACTATAAAAGAGACATCAAGACACAAAGTTTAATTTTTCAAAAGGGAGGAAGCCCGTTCTAGCTTTTGTCATCACGGACGGTCATTTCAGAGACCGTATGACTGCCGTGAGAGAAGCTGCCCAGAGCGCCCTTGCGACAGATTTGCAATCAACAGATCGCCGTGTCTACCCGTAGAAAAAATCGGCGGCGAACCGATTCGAGCGCAGATGATGTAAATATATATCGTCGTCTGCACGATGAAAATTGGTGGCGAACCGATTCGCACATGATGTGAGATTGCTTATCTAGAACCGATTCACAGATGCTGTACTTTCGTGTCTATGATTAAAATTGGTACGTGGCGCACCAACCCATTGACGAAATGAAAATTAGTGGTGGTCGAAGCGATTCCCGGAAATGAACAGATCACCGTGTCAATTGGCGGCGAACTACCCTTGTCTCAGAGGTTTTTCTTGAAATTTTTCTTCGGGAAAGAGAAAGCGAGCAGCCAAGCGGCGACAACGAGTCCAGAAGAGGCGAGGAGAGAGAGAAAAACCCCTCTCTCTCCTCGCCGCTTCGCGACTTGTTGTCAGCGAGCAATGTCGGCTCGCTCGCTCTTTCGCGAAGAAAAATTTCAAGAAAAACCTCTGGGCCCAGAGTAGCGGCGAATTAATTCGCAGATGATTTAAAAATCGTCGTACAGGTAGTCCATACAGATGGACAAGGTCATAGTCACCGAAGGTTTAGGGGCCGACTATGTTTCTCCCTCACTGCCTGACGAACTCTGAAGATCGTCTTGCGTGCATTGCGGACTTAGAGGTAGTCCATGCAGATGGACAAGATCATAGTCATCAGAGGCTTAGGGGCCGACTATGTATCTCCCTCACTGCCTGTACACATCGATCCATGCGAATAACCGCGTCGTTTTGCTCAGCAGAAGCAAAAAATTTTTCTCCGTACTACAAAAGACAAATCGGTTGTTGCTGTACATTCGTGTCTACGATGAAAATTGGTACGTAGTGCACCAACTGATTTACCAAATGAAAATTGGTGTTCGAAGCGCCCATTCCCGGAAATGAACAGATCGCCGTTCCGAAACTGTGAGGAGAGAGAAAAAAACCCTTTCTCTCCTCTGCGCTTCGCAACTCGTTGCCAGCGATGTCACCGCTTCGTTGCTCGCTCGCTCTTTCGCGAAAAAAAATTTCAAAAAAAACCTCTCGGACCAGGATAGCGGTGAACCATTTCGCAGATGATTTGAAATTCATCGAACAGGTAGTCCATACAGATGGACAAGGTCATAGTCACCGAAGGTTTAGGGGCCGACTTTGTTCCTCCCTCACTGCCTGTCGAACTACGAAGGCGGTTTTGCGTGCATTGCGGACTTACAGGTAGTCCATGTAGATGGACAAGATCATATTCATCAAAGGCTTAGGGGCCGATTATGTATCTCCCTCACTGCCTGTACACATCGATCAATACGAATAACCACGTCGTTTTGCTCATCAGAAGCAAGAAACGTTTCTCCGTGCTACAAAAGACAAATCGCTTCTTACAAATGCAAATTATTTTTTAAATTACATTTCACATTTAACATTTAAAACGGGGACGTAACAGTTATAAGCAGCTACTGCACAAATTCAGTGGAAACGTTTCAAGTACTCAAAGAGGAAGCTCACATGGAGACGAGCGAGATCACTGAAGTTTATCACGAAGAGCACGAATTAAGCCATGGACACCTATTTTGTTTTATATAGACACTACCAACCTAGACTAGCCTTTGCTATTTGCGGGCAGTGAGAAAATGATATTGTAAATATCTGAATAAACCAATAAAAGAAATGAAATGAAAACTCATACCTGCTGGAACGGCCAGCTGACTCAAGATACTTCTTTTGGTCTAGTCTACAATCAGGGACAAAAGTGGTTGACACTCTTGTTTAAAACTGATGCTTTTATCAACAATTTCATTCATTTATTATTTCATTCCCTTTAAACGCCGTAAATCCCCTCACCCCACCCCCGAACCAGTGTTGGCTGAAGTAAACGAAAGATTTGAGGGTCCAAAATACAACATTGATTTTTGGAGGGAAGGGGTTGGGGTACACAGGGGAAGGGAATAGGTATGTCCAATATGCGAAAAGGGGCCATTTTACGGAAGTGTCTCAACGCTTATGTCCCTCATTGTACCGATCCCTCCTCCGCAGTTCAATAGGAGGACATTTGAAAGAAACAGTTCTCTGGGGCACCATAACATGGTCTGAAATGGGGCCGGGAAAACAACATACTATTGTGGATCTTACAAGTTGAAGAAAGCAGAAATTGCATTCCGTGGGAGAAAATGAGCGAGTCGAAACAATGAGAGTAGAGAAAATCTCTGAGTCTCCAGAGGCCACCTAGCCTGCGAGCAGGCTCATTTGTGCTACCTTGGTCCCAGAGAATTTTCTTGAAGTTTTTCTTCGCAAGAGAGACAGCGAACCGCGAAGCGGCGATAGCAAGCTGTCACCGCTTCGCGAGTCGCTCTCTTTTTCTGGGGCAGTCTGGGGTCAGAGTACATTTGTGCAAGTTCGGGGAAGATTTTGGCGGCGGAGCTTGCAGAACAAGAAGAAAATAGAGAGACATCTGTAACAAAACTGCTGTTAAACAGAAATCTTGAGAAATTAAAAGATCCCGTCACATCAATGTGGTAACTGAGCACATTTACACAAGCTACTGTGAAAAAGGCTGGGCCCTCGCTTAATACCTTTTTTTAAATAAGGGTTGACCCTCCCCAAGAGTCCAATCCTCCTCTCTGAAGCCCCAGCCCTCTCTCGCCAATTAATAACGTACTTTCCCAGGAGCTCCTGACCTTCCTTAAAATTCCCTCTCATGTCATTTAACCTTTAAATCTGTCATCCCCTTAGCTTCTTTTGTATAATTTTGCAAGAAAAAATGGCTACAGTTATCCAAGAACATCAGAGTGATCTGTTTATGGTGTGTTTGGGACCCAGGAGAGGGGGTAGTCCCTTATCTAGGCTATATAGGTATGTGCAGCGCCTAAGGGTATTGTGTTTTAGCCGTTTTGGTCTGAAATAGAATATCAACTTTGACCATTTTGGTTCGAGATTACGGGAAGGTCGACTGTACATAACTTTCCGGTCTGGAGCCCGGCGCGTGACCGGAGCACGTGAAAAACTGTTACGGCACGTACACGGTTTTAAAAAAGGGAAATGGTCTTATGATGAAGGAGTTCCGACCACCCAAAATGCAAAGACTGGTGGTCGCTCACGGGAGGTGGTCGTTTACAAGAATCAAACCACAGGGGGTCTCTTTCACGAAGAGGTCCAGGCACATCTTCTCTATGGAAGATAATTTATTGCATGCAATGTCTAAGTTAGGATATGTTTAGATCGATGTTGACACTAAAGTTCTTAGTATATTCTGAGTAACATATTGCACACAGCGAAAATAGGGATCAGAAAATGCGGCAAGTGGTCGCTTACAAGAGGTTAACTACTATGGCCGGTAACCAGTCAAGGTGTTAAAAACACTAAATGACCGGAAGTCCCATATTCAGGAGTACCCAACGAACATTTTTCGCAAAATTGATTATACGATGTCGTAAACGCTAGCAGAGTGCTTTTACGTCAACCTATGTTAATATTTAACTTTCCTGGGAAAAAAATACCCGCTTTTCACTGCTAGCCAGCAAAATTGACCCTCCCCAAGAGGAAGCAAGGAAGGAAAATTTTGGCGGTTCCACTGCCCTCGCACGAGGAAAGGTCACTTTTCCTCTTGCTCAGCCGCCACAATTTTCCCCGAACTCGCAGGCCAGATAACCACCGGAGAGATTCCCTTTACTCTAATTCTTCCGACAAGTTTATTTTCGTCCACGGAATGCAATTTCTGCTATCTTCTACATTTAAGATCCATACTAGACCTTTTTATCCTGTCTATAGTTGTGTTTTCCCATTTCAGACCACGTGATGGTACCCTCTGGGATGTTACGCTAGACTAAAAGTCTAGCCTCTTTGGCAGGTATGAGTTTTGTAGAAATTTTGTGCTTTTCAATTTACTTTTCAATATTTCATTAGCCATACTCTAGAACACTCGCCTTAACCAAACCAATCACTGAAGCACGCAATCGAGTTTGCCTAAAATCCGGTTCAAGGAAGCTCCGATTTAAATCTTAATCAGACTCCGATTCCAACAATTCCAGTTTCTCTATTTGCTAAAAGCAAGAGGTCTTGATACGCTCTAGCCTGTTCCAGGCGTTTAAAATCTGCTGGGCCCGGTTGTTCAAAAGTTGGATAAGGCTATCCCTAGCTTATCCGTGGATTTTAAATGAAGATATCATCGTCACAGTGCTAATTGCAATTTTAGAAATATTTGCAAATATTTGCCGAATATTTGCAAATATTTGCAAATATTTGCCGAATAAAAATTTCGGGACTTTAACGGGATTCGAACCCATGGCCTCTGTGTTAGCGCTGCAGTGCCCTACCCTTTGAACTATGAAGACCTATTCATTGCGAGCAGGCCAATTTGATGAGGTCCGGAAATTTTTTTCGGGTTAATTTGCAATTGATTAAATTGAAATTACCACTGGGACCAACATATCTTCATTTAAATTTGTATTTTCACAGTTCACATCATCTTTACTATCCCCCTGATAAATCATTATCCAGCAGACTTCGGGAGAACTGGTTGGACATTTACGCATATCACTGCGGAGCCGTTGAGGTGGGCTAAAGAGGCAGAAATGTGCTAAGAAAATGGCACTGATAATAGAGAAAACGGGAGACTTTGGCACAGCTGAGTGAGTTCGTTAATTAAAAAGACAAATTCTTTAACATTATAAAGCGGATCCTTTAAGTTAAAGGGTTAGCCTATCATTCCAGCTAAATTTGAAGTAAAATAATGAGAATTGTATATGTGCAGACTTTTAATATCGAAAATCAGGCTTTGTATGTATGTATGTATGTATGTAAATCTTTATTTAAACACGGGAAATCATCAGTTAAGCTTAAGTTAAAAACTAAAACTAATTACAACTGCTTTACATGATTGCCGTGTGGGAATCCGATATATCAGCTACCTTCTTGATATTTCGCTTAAAATACTCAACGGATGCAGCGTTTTTTAAGTTTTTGGGCAAGTTATTCCATAACATGGCCCCGCTGTAAGAGAAGCTTCGTTTCAAATAATTGGTGCTTGGTTTGGACAAGGTCAGCCTTCCCTCAGAGTTTCTTAAGTTGTAAGCAGAGTGACGCTGAGAGAAAAGACTTTGCAGATATTCTGGAGCAAGGTCATTCATGGTTTTATACATCATTACGGCTTTTTGTTTCTTTCGTCGAAGAGATAGCCTCTCCCAGCTGAGGGTGGAGAGAAGGTGGTTTGAGCTCGCATCAAAGGGTGATTTAGTAATAACTCTGGCTGCACGATTCTGTAATTTTTGGAGCTTATCACTCAAGTAACCACTCAAACAGTCCCAGACGGGGCTGCAGTAATCAAAATGAGGCATAATTAAAGCGTTATAAATTTGAATTGCAGTTTCTTTGGATATAAAGGGCCGCACACGTTTTAGGGCGCCTATAGCTGAAGAGACTTTCTTGCAAATCTCTTCAACGTGTTTACCCCAAGAGAGTTGAGCATCTATGGTAAGACCCAAGGATTTGGTATGATCGACTCTCTTAATAATTTGGTCATCAATTCTGATTTCTACATCGTCACATTGGGCAGATAGTCTTTGTCTTGATCCAATAATCATTAGCTCTGTTTTAGCAACATTTAGACTGAGCTTGTTAGCTTTCAGCCAACAGCTAAGGTTATTTAATTCAGGGGTTAGAGCTAGCTTAAGCTCTGTTAACGTCTTAGCAGATAACGTAAGGTTGGTGTCGTCGGCAAACATTCTTGGTACGGCGCCCCGCAGGGAGTTGGGAAGATCATTAATGTAAATTAAAAATAGCAAAGGACCCAATATGCTACCCTGCGGCACGCCGCAACTGAGGGTACGAGCAGATGATAGTTTGCCACTGACATTACATCTTTGGGTTCGGCCACTTAAGTACGACGAGAACCATTTTATAGCTGCCTGATCGACACCCAAGTACGACATCTTACGCAAGATGATCTCATGATCAATGGTGTCGAATGCCTTAGTAAGGTCAATAAAGACAACGCCATTTAGAAGGCCATTGTCGATGTTTACTGACCAAGCATTTGTTGCCTCAAGCAAAGCCGCGAGCGTACTATGTAGAGAACGGAACCCTGATTGGCAACCTAGTAGCAATTTATTATCATCTAGATAATGGAAAAGTTGATTATAAACAATTCTTTCAAAAACTTTCGAAATTATAGGGATTACAGATATCGGCCTGTAGTTGTTAGGGTCCGATTTAATGCCCTTTTTAAAAAGTGGAGTCACTTTGGCTGTTTTCCAATCGTTTGGATATATCCCAGTGAGAATAGACTTTGAGAATATTGAGGTAAGAGAGGGTGCGACGATATTAGCAGCCATTTTCAACAATTTACTCGGAATCATATCAAGACCGGTGGCTTTCTTTTCATCAATTTTCGACAAAACGTTAGAAACAATATCAACACTCGGAATTTGCAGAGAAAACGAATGATCAGTGGGCTTTAAATAAGACTCAGGATTAACATCGACAACAGGAATATCTTGTGCTAATACTTGCGCAACGTTTGTAAAGTGATCGTTAATAGTTTCCGCAATGTCCAAAGGGTTACTTGCTATTTTATCATCTACCTTGATCTCCAAAATATTCGTTGACTTACCACTGTTACGTGAAGTTAGCTCGTTGATAACATTCCATGTTTTGCGCAAATTACCTTTGTTGGCTTCCAGGTTGTCAGAAACATAGAGTTTTTTTGCGAGTTTAATTGCGTTATTTGCCTGATTTCTTGCACACCTAAATTGATCCCATATAGCCGGGTTATTGGAGGAGATTGCCTTCTTTTTAAGGAAATCTCGTTTTCGGATTTTGCTCAGTAACTCTCTAGTAATCCATGGAGATCGTTTTTTCCGAATTCTTTTGGATTTAAGTGGTGCGTGTTTATCGACGCAGCCAAGAAACATTTCTTTCCATACATGCCACATTTCATTGGGATCAGAATACAAATGAACATTGGCCCAGGGTAGTTGATTGAGGTCACTTAAGAATTTTCCTCTGTTAAAGTGTTTAAATTGCCGTGTTTCAATCACGCGAGGGCCAATACGGCAGTATTGAGTCTTACGTGACAAAAAAACAAGAGAATGATCACTTATGCCAAGGTGAATGACACCGGAATTTGTAATCTTATCTGGGGAGTTCGTTATACATAAATCAGTACAGTATTTTCAGCAGTTTTCAGTATTGAAAACGACCCTTGTCCAAGTTAGACATCGAGTTTCTTCTTCTATTAGGGAAACCAACTTAAAAGGGCCACTTACTACACTTTCAAATATACCCACACTACCTGAGGGAAATCATCTCCAGTTATCGTGGCAATCGAACCTACTACAGTCCCTCAGAAGGGTCTTTGATACACGGGGATTTTCACTGTTCATTGACCCGATGGCTATGCCATGCTGAGGAGCCCCAATAGGGACGAAACAGCTGTCCGTGGCTGCCACTGCCCGAGTAATATGGCTGTGCGCATGTGTGAGGTACTCTCCAGACCGTGGGTTGGTGTATGTGTGCCCCTTGCTTTAAGTTTGTCTTACAGTCAGAGGGTCCGATCGCATCACAAAATCTTATCTTGATAAGCATTTACTCAAAGCTGATTGTACATCAACACTTCCTTTAATGTATTGCATGTAGCACTAGCTAGCACTATTTAACACAATAAAAACATTTCCATACTTAACTCTACTTTGTTACAAAATTTTTAAGTGAAAGACACATTGCTTGCGTTACCGTTGTCTCTCCAGACCCGCTTGATACGAAAATAATCAAAAGAGTGCAAGTGTTCTTCTTTTCAACGGAAATGTCTCTTGACTTCAGCGCCTCATTGTCGGGAAGATTTCGCTTATTATATTGTCCACTGTCCCGTTAATATCTTCCATCATATTTTGCACCAATCTTGCGCTCGTTCCCAGCCCCATCAAACAAATTACACGTCCCATGATAGGAGACTGCATTGTCTGCTTTGTACAACAAAGGCGCTCTTGCAGCTTTGCCTGCATCAAACAGCAAATTTGTTCCATTATCATCATGTCCAATACAACAGGCCCATTGAGTTGCTTTTTCATAGTAGACTCGGTATTTATCAATTGATCGCACACAGTTTTCTGAATGAAAGTTTTCAACGTATCGATAACTCTGCGGTCACTGGGCCACTCAGTCTGAGAGCCACTCACATCCATGGCTTGAGCAGGCTTCTCATAGAATACATCACCGGCCACTCTCCGCCACTGCCCTTCCATCGACGAGTCGTTGCTCGTATCCATGGGCTCTTCTTCGTCATCAACTTCGTGGATCTCGCATTCCTCTTCCATCGGACATTCGCTCGTCTGCATGAAGTTAAGTTCCTCGTGAGATACTTGAAACATTTTTTCTTGAAAAGATATAGTTCTAACGAACTGTTGTCTTGTAGTGCTGCTTATAACTGTTATGTGTTCCATTAGTACCATCCTTTTATAACAACCCTATTGTTTTTTTGTTGTTGTTGTTTTTGTTTTTTTTTCTGTACGTCTGCTCAACACAACACATTGGGCAACGACCACGTCGTCATTCGTTTGGATCGATGTGTACAGGCAGTGAGGGAGATACATAGTCGGCCCCTAAGCCTTCGATGACTATGATCTTGTCCATCTACATGGACTACCTGTAAGTCCGCAATGCACGCAAAACCACCTTCGTAGTTCAACAGGCAGTGAGGGAGGAACGTAGTTGGCCCCAAACCTTCGGTGACTATGACCTTATCCATCTGTATGGACTACCTGTTCGATGAATTTCAAATCATCTGCGAAATGGTTCACTGCTATCCTGGTCCCAGAGGTTTCTCTTGAAATTTCTCTTTGCGAAAGAGCAAGCGAGCAACGAAGCGGTGACATCGCTGACAACGAGTTGCGAAGAGCAGAGGAGAGAGAGGGGTTTTTTTCTCTCTCAGTTTCGGAACGGCGATCTGTTCATTTCCGGGAATCGGCGCTTCGAACACCAATTTTCATTTCGTGAATCAGTTGGTGCGCTACGTACCAATTTTCATCATAGACACGAATGTACAGCAACCGTAAATAGGTTCGCCGGCAGTCTTCGTCGAAGGTAGATAAAGCGATCTGATTCGCCACCAATTTTGATCAAGGACAGAAGACGATCTGAACATTCCCGTGAGTAGGTTTGCCACCAATTATCATCATTGACACGACGGTATGTACAGCATCTGTGAACTGCTTTCGCCGGCAATTTTCGGCGTACGGTGATCTGTACGTCAAGGAAAGACAAGGCGAACTGTATATTTCCGTCAAACTGTTCGCCACCACGTTTTGTCATGGACACGACGATATGTACATCATCTGCACGGCAAGCAACGGCGATCTGTTGAATAAAAATCTGTTACCGGGCGGTTAAAGCAGGGCCGTTCCAAGGAAGCTCTGGGCAGCTTCTCTCACGGCAACCGTGCTGTCTCTGAAATGTAATCAACGCAGTCACCGTCGGTGATGACAAAAAACTACAACTTTTCGTCGTCCGTTTTGTGAAAAATCAATATTTGTGTCTTGATGTCTCTTTTATAGTGCTAAAGTGGCAGTCTATTTATAACACAGTGGTTACGTCATCTTATAACGTCAGGGTCCGCAGTCGAGATCTGCGATATCAAGAACACAAGCTATTTTTAGCTGTTAAAGCCTGGTTTTCATATGTCGGGAAAATCCCAGACGATGGGGGCTTTCCCTTTTTGCCGACCGTAAAAAAGTCCCCGATCGTCTGGGATTTTCCCGACATATGAAAACCAGGCTTTAACAGCTAAAAATAGCTTGTGTTCTTGATATCGCAGATCTCGACTGTTTTTGCGATGTTGCTTCGAATTAATACACCTTTAATGGTCGTCAAGCACCAGTATATAAGTTGAAATTGAGTTGACGACCATAAAAAAAAAGATCTAGTAATACGAAATGAAGCCGCAAAAACGGTTGAGATCCGCTATCTGCCTATCTCACAATATCACGAAAACAAGCTATTTTTAGCTGCTATCCAATAAGCAAGTTCCCGAATGCTGAAATTGTAAGATTACGTAACTTCTGTGTTATAAAAAGGCTGCCACTTTAGCACTATAAAAGAGACATCAAGACACAAAGTTTGATTTTTTAAGAGGGAGGAAGCCCGTTCTAGCTTTTGTCATCACGGACGGTCATTTCAGAGACCGTATGACTGCCGTGAGAGAAGCTGCCCAGAGCGCCCTTGCGACAGATTTGCAATCAACAGATCGCCGTGTCTACCCGTAGAAAAAATCGGCGGCGAACCGATTCGGGCGCAGATGATGTAAATATATATCGTCGTGTGCATGATAAAAATTGGTGGCGAACCGATTCGCAGATGATGTGAGATTGCTTATCTAGAACCGATTCACAGATGCTGTACTTTCGTGTCTATGATTAAAATTGGTACGTGGCACACCAACCCATTGACGAAATGAAAATTAGTGGTGGTCGAAGCGATTCCCGGAAATGAACAGATCACCGTGTCAATTGGCGGCGAACTACCCTTGTCTCAGAGGTTTTTCTTGAAATTTTCCTTCGGGAAAGAGAAAGCGAGCCGCCAAGCGGCGACAACGAGTCCAGAAGAGGCGAGGAGAGAGAGAAAAACCCCTCTCTCTCCTCGCCGCTTCGCGACTTGTTGTCAGCAAGCAATGTCGGCTCGCTCGCTATTTCGCGAAGAACAATTTCAAGAAAAACCTCTGGGCCCAAAGTAGCGGCGAATCAATTCGCAGTTGATTTAAAAATCGTCGTACAGGTAGTCCATACAGATGGACAAGGTCATAGTCACCGAAGGTTTAGAGGCCGACTATGTTTCTCCCTCACTGCCTGTCGAACTCTGAAGATCGTCTTGCGTGCATTGCGGACTTAGAGGTAGTCCATGCAGATGGACAAGATCATAGTCATCAGAGGCTTAGGGGCCGACTGTGTATCTCCCTCACTGCCTGTACACATCGATCCATGCGAATAACCACGTCGTTTTGCTCAGCAGGAGCAACAAATTTTTCTCCGTACTACAAAAGACAAAACGGTTGTTGCTGTACATTCGTGTCTACGATGAAAATTGGTACGTAGCGCACCAACTGATTTACCAAATGAAAATTGGTGTTCGAAGCACCGATTCCCGGAAATGAACAGATCGCCGTTCCGAAACTGTGAGGAGAGAGAAAAAAACCCTTTCTCTCCTCTGCGCTTCGCAACACGTTGCCAGCGATGTCACCGCTTCGTTGCTCGCTCGCTCTTTCGCGAAAAAAAATTTCAAAAAAAACCTCTCGGACCAGGATAGCGGTGAACCATTTCGCAGATGATTTGAAATTCATCGAACAGGTAGTCCATACAGATGGACAAGGTCATAGTCACCGAAGGTTTAGGGGCCGACTTTGTTCCTCCCTCACTGCCTGTCGAACTACGAAGGCGGTTTTGCGTGCATTGCGGACTTACAGGTAGTCCATGTAGATGGACAAGATCATATTCATCAAAGGCTTAGGGGCCGATTATGTATCTCCCTCACTGCCTGTACACATCGATCAATACGAATAACCACGTCGTTTTGCTCATCAGAAGCAAGAAACGTTTCTCCGTGCTACAAAAGACAAATCGCTTCTTACAAATGCAAATTATTTTTTAAAATACATTTCACATTTAACATTTAAAACGGGGACGTAACAGTTATAAGCAGCTACTGCACAAATTCAGTGGAAACGTTTCAAGTACTCAAAGAGGAAGCTCACATGGAGACGAGCGAGATCACTGAAGTTTATCACGAAGAGCACGAATTAAGCCATGGACACCTATTTTGTTTTATATAGACACTACCAACCTAGACTAGCCTTTGCTATTTGCGGGCAGTGAGAAAATGATATTGTAAATATCTGAATAAACCAATAAATGAAATGAAATGAAAACTTATACCTGCTAGAACAGCCAGCTGACTCAAGATACTTCTTTTGGTCTAGTCTACAATCAGAGACAAAAGTGGTTGACACTCTTGTTTAAAACTGATGCTTTTATCAACAATTTCATTCATTTATTATTTCATTCCCTTTAAACGCCGTAAATCCCCCCCACCCCACCCCCCAACCAGTGTTGGCTGAAGTAAACGAAAGATTTGAGGGTCCAAAAATACAACATTGATTTTTGGAGGGAAGGGGTTGGGGTACACAGGGGAAGGGAATAGGTATGTCCAATATGCGAAAAGGGGCCATTTTACGGAAGTGTCTCAACACTTATGTCCCTCATTGTACCGATCCCTCCTCCGCAGTTCAATAGGAGGACATTTGAAAGAAACAGTTCTCTGGGAACCATAACATGGTCTGAAATGGGCCGGGAAAAAAACAACATACTATTGTGGATCTTACAAGTTGAAGAAAGCAGAAATTGCATTCCGTGGGAGAAAATGAGCGAGTCGAAACAATGAGAGTAGAGAAAATCTCTGAGTCTCCAGAGGCCACCTAGCCTGCGAGCAGGCTCATTTGTGCTACCTTGGTCCCAGAGAATTTTCTTGAAGTTTTTCTTCGCAAGAGAGACAGCGAACCGCGAAGCGGCGATAGCAAGCTGTCACCGCTTCGCGAGTCGCTCTCTTTTTCTGGGGCAGTCTGGGGTCAGAGTACATTTGTGCAAGTTCGGGGAAGATTTTGGCGGCGGAGCTTGCAGAACAAGAAGAAAATAGAGAGACATCTGTAACAAAACTTCTGTTAAACAGAAATCTTGAGAAATTAAAAGATCCCGTCACATCAATGTGGTAACTGAGCACATTTACACAAGCTACTGTGAAAAAGGCTGGGCCCTCGCTTAATACCTTTTTTTAAATAAGGGTTGACCCTCCCCAAGAGTCCAATCCTCCTCTCTGAAGCCCCAGCCCTCTCTCGCCAATTAATAACGTACTTTCCCAGGAGCTCCTGACCTTCCTTAAAATTCCCTCTCATGTCATTTAACCTTTAAATCTGTCATCCCCTTAGCTTCTTTTGTATAATTTTGCGAGAAAAAATGGCTACAGTTATCCAAGAACATCAGAGTGATCTGTTTATGGTGTGTTTGGGACCCAGGAGAGGGGGTAGTCCCTTATCTAGGCTATATAGGTATGTGCAGCGCCTAAGGGTATTGCGTTGTAGCCGTTTTGGTCTGAAATAGAATATCAACTTTGACCATTTTGGTTCGAGATTACGGGAAGGTCGACTGTACATAACTTTCCGGTCTGGAGCCCGGCGCGTGACCGGAGCGCGTGAAAAACTGTTACGGCACGTACACGGTTTTAAAAAAGGGAAATGGTCTTATGATGAAGGAGTTCCGACCACCTAAAATGCAAAGACTGGTGGTCGCTCACGGGAGGTGGTCGTTTACAAGAATCAAACCATAGGGGGTCTCTTTCACGAAGAGGTCCAGGCACACCTTCTCTATGGAAGATAATTTATTGCATGCAATGTCTAAGTCAGGATATGTGTAGATCGATGTTGTCACTAAAGTTCTTAGTATATTCTAAGTAACATATTGCACACAGCGAAAATAGGGATCAGAAAATGCGGCAAGTGGTCGCTTACAAGAGGTTAACTACTATGGCCGGTAACCGGTCAAGGTGTTAAAAACACTAAATGACCGGCAGTCCAATATTCAGGAGTACCCAACGAACATTTTTCGCAAAATTGATTATACGATGTCGTAAACGCTAGCAGAGTACTTTTACGTCAACCTATGTTAATATTTAACTTTCCTGGGAAAAAATACCCGCTCCTTCACTGCTAGCCAGCAAAATTGACCCTCCCCAAGAGGAAGCAAGAAAGGAAAATTTTGGCGGTTCCACTGCCCTCGCACGAGGAAAGGTCACTTTTCCTCTTGCTCAGCCGCCAAAATTTTCCCCGAACTCGCAGGCCAGATAACCACCGGAGAGATTCCCTTTACTCTAATTGTTCCGACAAGTTTATTTTCGTCCACGGAATGCAATTTCTGCTATCTTCTACATTTAAGATCCATACTAGACCTTTTTATCCTGTCTATAGTTGTGTTTTCCCATTTCAGACCACGTGATGGTACCCTCTGGGATGTTAGGCTAGACTAAAAGTCTAGCCTCTTTGGCAGGTATGAGTTTTGTAGAAATTTTGTGCTTTTCAATTTACTTTTCAATATTTCATTAGCCATACTCTAGAACACTCGCCTTAACCAAACCAATCACTGAAGCACGCAATCGAGTTTGCCTAAAATCCGGTTCAAGGAAGCTCCGATTTAAATCTTAATCAGACTCCGATTCCAATAATTCCAGTTTCTCTATTTGCTTAAAGCAAGAGGTCTTGATACGCTCTAGCCTGTTCCAGGCGTTTAAAATCTGCTGGGCCCGGTTGTTCAAAAGTTGGATAAGGCTATCCCTAGCTTATCCCTGGATTTTAAATGAAGATATCATCGTCACAGTGCTAATTGCAATTTTAGAAATATTTGCAAATTATTAAAGCCGAATAAAAATTTCGGGACTTTAACGGGATTCGAACCCATGGCCTCTGTGTTAGCGCTGCAGTGCCCTACCCTTTGAGCTATGAAGACCTATTCAGTGCGAGCAGGCCAAGTTGATGAGGTCCGGAAATTTTTTTCGGGTTAATTTGCAATTGATTAAATTGAAATTACCACTGGGACCAGCATATCTTCATTTAAATTTGTATTTTCACAGTTCACATCACCTTTACTATCCCCCTGATAAATCATTATCCAGCAGACTTCGGGAGAACTGGTTGGACATTTACGCATATCACTGCGGAGCCATTGAGGTGGGCTAAAGAGGCAGAAATGTGCCAAGAAATGGCACTGATAATAGAGAAAACGGGAGACTTTGGCACAGCTGAGTGACTAAAATCGTCATTTCGTTAATTAAAAAGACAAATTCTTTAACATTATAAAGCGGATCCTTTAAGTTAAAGGGTTAGCCTATCATTCCAGCTAAATTTGAAGTAAAATAATGAGAATTGTATATGTGCAGACTTTTAACATCGAAAATCAGGCTTTGTACAGTATTTTCAGCAGTTTTCAGTATTGAAAACGACCCTTCTCCAAGTTAGACATCGAATTTCTTCTTCTATTAGAGAAACCAACTTAAAAGGGCTTCTTACTACACTTTCAAATATACCCACACTACCTGAGGGAAATCATCTCCAGTTATCGTGGCAATCGAACCTACTACAGTCAGAAGGGTCTTTGATACACGGAGATTTTCACTGTTCATTGACACGACGGCTATGCCAAGCTGATGAGCCCCAATAAGGGCGAAACAGCTGTCCATGGGTGCCACTGCCCGGGTGATGTGGCTGTGCGTATGCGTGAGGTACTGCCCAGACCGTGGGTTGGTGTATGTGTGCCCCTTGCTTTAAGTTTGTCTTACAGTCAGAAGGTCCGATCGCATCACAAAATCTTATCTTGATAAGCATTTACTCAAAGCAGATTGTACATCAACACTTCCTTTAATGTATGACAAAATAAACATATGCATTTCCATACTTAACTCTACTTTGTTACAAAATTCTTAAGTGAAAGACACATTACTTGCGTTACCGTTGTCTCTCCAGACCCGCTTGATACGAAAATAATCAAAAGAGTGCAAGTGTTCTTCTTTTCAACAGAAATGTCTCTTGTCTTCAGCGCCTCATTGTCGGGAAGATTTCGCTTATTATATTGTCCACTGTCCCGTTAATATCTTCCATGATATTCTGCACCAATCTTACGCTCGTTTGCAGCCCCATCATACAAATTACACGTCCCATCATAGGCGACTACATTGTCTGCTTTGTACAACAAAGGCGCTCTTGCAGCTTTGCCTGCATCAAACAGCAAATTTGTTCCATTATCATCATGTCCAATACAAAAAGTCCATTGAGTTGCTTTTTCATAGTAGACTCGGTATTTATCAATTGATCGCACACAGTTTTTTGAATGTACGTTTTCAACGCATCGATAACTCTGCGGTCACAGGGCCACTCTATTGGAGAGCAACTCATATCCATTGCTTGAGGAGGCTTCTCATAGAATACATCACCGGCGACTCTCCGCCACTGCCCTTCCATCGACGAGTCGTTGCTTGTATCCATGGGCTCTTCTTCGTCATCAACTTGTGAGTGTATCTCGCATTCCTCTTCCATCGGACATTCGCTCGTCTGCATGAAGTTAAGTTCCTCGTGAGATACTTGAAACATTTTTCCTTGAAAAGATAGAGTTCTAACGAACTGTTGTCTTGTAGTGCTGATTATAACTGTTATGTGTTCCCATTAGTACCTTCCTTTTATAACAACCCTGTTTTTTTTTGTTGTTGTTTTTGTTTGTTTGTTTGTTTTTTTTTCTGTACGTCTAATCAACACAACACATTGGGCAACGACTACCTCGTCACTCGTGTGGATCGATGTGTACAGGCAGTGAGGGAGATACATAGTCGGCCCCTAAGCCTTCGATGACTATGATCTTGTCCATCTACATGGACTACCTGTAAGTCCGCAATGCACGCAAGACGACCTTCGTAGTTCGACAGGCAGTTAGCGAGGAACATAGTCGGCCCCTAAACCTTCGGTGACTATGACCTTGTCCATCTGTAACGACTGCCTGTTCGATGAATTTCAAATCATCTGCGAAATGGTTCACCGCTATCCTTGTCCCAGAGGTTTTTCTTGAAATTTTTCTTCGCGAAAGAGCAAGGGAGCCACGAGGCGGCGACATCGCTGACAACGAGTTGCGAAGCGGAGGAGCAGAGAGAGGGGTTGTTTTCTCTCTCCTCACAGTTTCGGAACGGCGATCTGTTCACTTCCGGGAATCGGCGCTTCGAACATCAATTTTCAAATCGTGAATCAGTTGGTGCGCTACGGCAGTAGGAATAGGTTCGCCAGCAGTCTTCGTCGAAGGTAGATAAAGCGATCTGATTCGCCACCAATTCTCATCAAGGACACAATACGATCTGTACATTTCCGTGAGTAGGTTTGCCACCAATTATCATCACACAGTGACGCGACGGTATGTAGCTAGGAAATATCTTGTAAAAGTATCGCCACAGCATCTGTGAACTGGTTTCTCCGGCAATTTTCGTTGTACGGTGATCTGTACGTCAAGAGAAGACAAGGCGAACAGTACATTTCCGTCAAACTGTACGCCACCACGTTTCGTAATGGACACGACGATATGTACACCATCTGCACGGGAAGACACGGCGATCCGTTGAATAAAAATCTATGACCGGGCGGTTAAAGCAGGGCCGTCGCAAGGACGCTCTGGGCAGCTTCGCACACGGCAACCGTGCTGTCTCTGAAAAGGAATCAACGCAGTGCCCGTGGGTGATGACAACAAATTACAACTGGCGTCGTTCGTTTTGAAAAATCAAAATTTGTGTCGTGATGTCTATTTTATAGTGCTAAAGTGGCAGTCTATTTATAACACAGCGGTTACGTCATCTTATAACGTCAGGATCCGCGAACCTTCTTATTGGTTAAGCTTAGTTTTCATATTTCGGGAAAATCCCAGACGATTGGGGCTTTCCCTTGCCGACCGTAAAGTCCCCGATCGTCTGGGATTTTCCCGACATATGAAAACCAGGCTTTAACAGCTAAAAATAACTTGTGTTCTTGATATCGCGGATCTCGACTGTTTTTGCGATGTCGTTTCGAATTAATACATCTTTAATGGTGGTCAAGCACCGGTATATAAGTTCAAATTGAGTTGACGACCATAAAAAAAAAGATGTATTAATTCGAAATGACACCGCAAAAACGGTTGAGATCCGCTATCTGTCTATCTCACAGTATCACGAAAACAAGCTATTTTTAGCTGCTATCCAATAAGAAAGTTCCCTAATGCTGAAATTATAAGATTACGTAACTTCTGTGTTATAAATAGGCTGCCACTTTAGCACTATAAAAGAGACATCAAGACACAAAGTTTGATTTTTCAAAAGCGAGGAAGCCCGTTCTAGCTTTTGTCATCACGGACGGTCATTTCAGAGACCCTATGACTGCCGTGAGAGAAGCTTCCCAGAGCGCCCTTGCGACAGATTTGCAATCAACAGATCGCCGTGTCTACCCGTAGAAAAAATTGGCGGCGAACCGATTCGGGCGCAGATGATGTAAATATATATCGTCGTGTGCATGATGAAAATTGGTGGCGAACCGATTCGCAGAAGATGTGAGATTACTTTATCAACCTTTGACGAACACCAGCGAAGATTGCAGGAGAACCGATTCACAGATGCTGTACTTTCGTGTCTATGATTAAAATTGGTACGTGGCGTACCAACCCATTGACGAAATGAAAATTAGTGGTGGTCGAAGCGATTCCCGGAAATGAACAGATCACCGTGTCAAATGGCGGCGAACTACCCTTGTCTCAGAGGTTTTTCTTGAAATTTTTCTTCGGGAAAGAGAAAGCGAGCCGCCAAGCGGCGACAACGAGTCCAGAAGAGGCGAGGAGAGAGAGAAAAACCCCTCTCTCTCCTCGTCGCTTCGCAACTCATTGTCAGCGAGCAATGTCGGCTCGCTGGCTCTTTCGCGAAGAAAATTTTCAAGAAAAACCTCTGGGCCCAGAGTAGCGGCGAATCAATTCGCCGATGATTTAAAAATCGTCGTACAGGTAGTCCATACAGATGGACAAGGCCATAGTCACCGAAGGTTTAGGGGCCGACTATGTTCCTCCCTCACTGCCTGTCGAACTACGAAGGTCGTCTTGCGTGCATTGCGGACTTACAGGTAGTCCATGCAGATGGACAAGATCATAGTCATCAAAGGCTTAGGGGCCGACTATGTATCTCCCTCACTGCCTGTACACATCAATCCATACGAATAACCACGTCGGTTTGCTCATCAGAAGCAAAAAGTTTTACTCCGTGCTACAAAAGACAATTCGGTCGTTGCTGTTCATTCGTGTCTATAATGAAAATTGGTACGTAGCGCACCATCTGATTTACCAAATGAAAATCGGTGTTCGAAGCGCCCATTCCCGGAAATGAACAGATCGCCGTTTCGAAACTGTGAGCCGAGAGAGAAAAAACCCCTCTCTCTCCTCTGCGCTTCGCAACTCGTTGTCAGCGATGTCGCCGCTTCGTTGCTTGCTCTCTCTTTCGCGAAGAAAAATTTCAAGAAAAATCTCTGTGACCAGGATAGCGGTGAACCATTTCGCAGATGATTTGAAATTCATCGAACAGGTAATCAATACAGATGGACAAGGTCATAGTCACCGAAGGTTTAGGGGCCGACTATATGTTCCTCCCTCACTACCTGTCGAACTGCGAATGTCCTCTTGCGTGCATTGCGGACTTACAGGTAGTCCATGTAGATGGACAAGATCATAGTCATCGAAGGCTTAGGGGCCGACTATGTGTCTCCGACTAGACACTACCCACCTAGACGAGCCTTTGCTACTTGCGGGCAGTGAGAAAATAATATTGTAAATATGTGAATAAATATTGTAAATATCTGAATAAACAAATAAATGAAATGAAATAAAATGAAAACTCATACCTGCTGGAACGGCCAGCTGACTCAAGATACTTCTTTTGGTCTAGTCTACAATCAGGGACAAAAGTAGCTGACACACGAGTTTAAAACTGATGCTATTATCAACAATTTCATTTATTTATTATTTCATTCACTTTAAACGCCGTAAATTCGACCACCCCACCCTCGAATCAATGTTGGCTGAAGTGAACGAAAGACTTAAGGGTCCAAAAATACAACATTGATTTTTGGAGGGAAGGGGTTGGGGTACACAGGGGAAGGGAATAGGTATGTCCACTATGTAAAAAGGGGCCATTTTACGGAAGTGTCTCAACACTTATGTCCCTCATTGTACCGATCTCTCCTCCGCAGTTCAATAGGAGGACATTTGAAAGAAACAGTTCTCTGGGAACCATAACATGGTCTGAAATGGCCCCGGAAAAAAACAACATACTTACATGTAGAAGAAAACAAAAATTGCATTCCGTGGAAGAAAATGAGCGTGTCGGAACAATGAGAGTAGAGGAAATCTCTGAGTCTCCAGAGGCCACCTAGCCTGCGAGCAGGCTCATTTGTGCTACATTGGTCCCAGAGGATTTTCTTGAAGTTTTTCTTCGCGAGAGAGAAAGCGAGCCGCGAAGGGGCGATAGCAAGTTGTCACCGCTTCGCGAGTCGCTCTCTTTTTCTGGGGTAGTCTGGGGTCAGAGTACATTTGTGCAAGTTCGGGGAAGATTTTGGCGGCGGAGCTTGAAGAACAAGAAGAAAATAGAGAGACAACTGTAACAAAACTGCTGTTGAACAGAAATCTTGAAAAATTACAAGATCCTTTCACATCAATGTGGTAACTGAGCACATTTACACAAGCCACTGTGAAAAAGGCTGGACCCTCGCTTAATACCTTTTTTAAATAAGGGTTGACCCTCCCCAAGAGTCCAATCCTCCCCTCTGAAGCCCCAGCCCTCTCTCGCCAATTAATAACGTACGTTCCCAGGAGCTCCTGACCTTCCTTAAAATTCCCTCTCATGTCATTTAACCTTTAAATCTGTCATCCCCTTAGCTTCTTTTGTATAATTTTGCAATAAAAAGTGGCTACAGTTATCCAAGAACATCAGAGTGATCTGTTTATGGTGTGTTTGGGACCCAGGAGAGGGGGTAGTCCCTTATCTAGGCTATATAGGTATGTGCAGCGCCAAAGGGTATGAAGGAGTTCCGACCACCCAAAATGCAAAGACTGGTGGTCGCTCACGGGAGGTGGTCGTTTACAAGAATCAAACCACAGGGGGCCCACACAATCTGTTTGTGTAGTCGATTGTTATTTTAAGGTAAATGTACTGGATTTACCGTTTGCTTCACCTATAGCGATATATCGCTAACTATGTATATAAATCAATGATAAATAAACGTTGAATTACCTTACCTGTGGTATATAGTCGTCCTTTTACCTCAAAAGCGGTTTTTTGAGCGATTTTGAAGGAGTTTGAGTTCGCCGTTGACTGTTCCATCCATGGAAGATCATTTATTGCATGCAATGTCTAAGTTAGGATATGTGTAGATCGATGTTGTCACTAAAGTTCTTGAGTAACATATTGCACACAGCGAAAAATAGGGATCAGAAAATGCGGCAAGTGGTCGCTTACAAGAGGTTAACTACTATGGCCGGTAACCAGTCAAGGTGTTAAAAACACTAAATGACCGGAAGTCCCATATTCAGGAGTACCCAACGAACATTTTTCGCAAAATTGATTATACGATGTCGTAAACGCTAGCAGAGTGCTTTTACGTCAACCTATGTTAATATTTAACTTTCCTGGGAAAAAAGTACCCGCTCTTCACTGTTAGCCAGCAAAATTGACCCTCCCCAAGAGGAAGCAAGGAAGGAAAATTTTGGCGGTTCCACTGCCCTCGCACGAGGAAAGGTCACTTTTCCTCTTGCTCAGCCGCCACAATTTTCCCCGAACTCGCACAAGTAGTAAGGCTGCTCGCAGGCCAGATAACCACCGGAGAGATTCCCTCTACTCTAATTGTTCCGACAAGTTTATTTTCGTCCACGGAATGCAATTTCTGCTATCTTCTACATGTAAGATCCATACTAGACCTTTTTATCCTGTCTATAGTTGTAATTTCCCATTTCAGACCACGTGATGGTACCCTCTGGGATGTTAGGCTAGACTAAAAGAACTATCTCGAGTCTGGTCTCTTTGGCAGGTATGAGTTTTGTAGAAATTTTGTGCTTTTCAAGTAACTTTTCAATATTTCATTACCCATACTCTAGAACACTCGCCTTAACCAACCAATCATTGAAGCACGCAATCGAGTTTGTCTAAAATCCGGTTCAAGGAAGCTCCGATTCAAATCTTAATCAGACTCCGATTCCAAGAATTCCAGTTTGTCTATTTGCTAAAAGCAAGAGGTCTTGATACGCTCTAGCCTGTTCCAGGTGTTTAAAATCTGATGGGCCCGGTTGTTCAAAAGTTGGATAAGGCTATCCTTAGCTTATCCCTGGATTTTAAATGAAGATATTATCGTCACAGTGCTAATTGCAATTTTAGCAATATTTGCAAATTATTAAAGCCAAGAGAGCTCACTCTCTCTTGTTAAAGCCGAATAAAAATTTCGGGACTTTAACGGGATTCGAACCCATGGGCTCCGTGTTAGCGCTGCAGTGCCCTACCCTTTGAGCTATGAAGACCTATTCTTTGCGAGCAGGCCAATTTGATGAGGTCCGGAAATTTTTTTCGGGTTAATTTGCAATTGCTTAAATTGTAATTACCACTGCAACCAGCATATCTTCATTTAAATTTGTATTGTCACAGTCCACATCATCTTTACTATCCCCCGGATAAATCATTATCCAGCAGACTTCGGGAGAACTGGTTGGACATTTACGCATATCACTGCGGAGCTGTTGAAGTGGGCTAAACACTGAGGCAGAAATGTGCCAAGAAAATGGCATAGACTTTGGCACAGCTGAGTGACTAAAATCGTCATTTCGTAAGTTAAAAAGTCGAATTCTTTAACATTATAAAGCGGATTCTTTCAGTTAAAGGATTAGCCTATCATCCCAGCTAAATTTTAGGTAAAGTAGTGAGAATTGTATATGTGCTGACTTTTAACATTGAAAATCAGGCTTTCTACAGTATTTTCAGTATCGAAAACGACCCTTGTCCAAGTTAGACATCGAATTTCTTCTTCTATTAGGGAAACCAACTTAAAAGGCCCACTTACCACACTTTCAAATATACCCACACTACCTGAGGGAAATCATCTCCGATTATGGTGACAATCGAACCTACTACAGTCAGAAGGGTCTTTGATACACGGGGATTTTCCTCGTTCATTTACCCGACGGCTATGCTATGCTGATGAGCCCCAATAAGGGCGAAACAGCTGTCCATGGCTGCCACTGCCCGGGTGATGTGGCTGTGCGTATGCGTAAGGTACTGCCCAGACCGTGGGTTGGTGTATGTGTGCCCCTTGCTTTAAGTTTGTCTTACAGTCAGAAGGTCCGATCGCATCACAAAATCTTATCTTGATAAGCATTTACTCAAAGCCGATTGTACATCAACACTTCCTTTAATGCATTGCATGTAGCACTATTCATGACAATAAAAACATTTCCATACTTAACTCTACTTTGTTACAAAATTCTTAAGTGAAAGACACATTGCTTGCGTTGCCGTTGTCTCTCCAGACCCGCTTGATACGAAAATAATCAAAAGAGTGCAAGTGTTCTTCTTTTCAACGGAAATGTCTCTTGACTTCAGCGCCTCATTGTCGGGAAGATTTCGCTTATTATATTGTCCACTGTCCCGTTAATATCTTCCATGATATTTTGCACCAATCTTGCGCTCGTTCGCAGCCCCATCAAAGAAATTACACGTCCCATCATAGGAGACTGCATTGTCTGCTTTGTACAACAAAGGCGGTCTTGCAGCTTTGCCTGCATCAAACAGCAAATTTGTTCCATTATCATCATGTCCAATACAACAGGCCCATTGAGTTGCTTTTTCATAGTAGACTCGGTATTTATCAATTGATCGCACACAGTTTTTTGAATGAAAGTTTTCAACGCATCGATAACTCTGCGGTCACTGGGCCACTCTGTCTGAGAGCCACTCACATCCATGGCTTGAGCAGGCTTCTCATAGAATACATCACCGGAGACTCTCCGCCACTGCCCTTCCATCGACGAGTCGTTGCTCGTATCCATGGGCTCTTCTTCGTCATCAACTTCGTGGATCTCGCATTCCTCTTCCATCGGACATTCGCTCGTCTGCATGAAGTTAAGTTCCTCGTGAGATACTTGAAACATTTTTTCTTGAAAAGATATAGTTCTAACGAACTGTTGTCTTGTAGTGCTGCTTATAACTGTTATGTGTCCCATTAGTACCATCCTTTTATAACAACCCTATTGTTTTTTTTTGTTGTTGTTGTTGTTGTTTTGGTTTTTGTTTTTTTTTCTGTACGTCTGCTCAACACAACACATTGGGCAACGACCACGTCGTCATTCGTTTGGATCGATGTGTACAGGCAGCGAGGGAGATACATAGTCGGCCCCTAAGCCTTCGATGACTATGATCTTGTCCATCTACATGGACTACCTGTAAGTCCGCAATGCACGCAAAACCACCTTCGTAGTTCAACAGGCAGTGAGGGAGGAACGTAGTTGGCCCCAAACCTTCGGTGACTATGACCTTATCCATCTGTATGGACTACCTGTTCGATGAATTTCAAATCATCTGCGAAATGGTTCAAGGCTATCCTGGTCCCAGAGGTTTCTCTTGAAATTTCTCTTTGCGAAAGAGCAAGCGAGCAACGAAGCGGTGACATCGCTGACAATGAGTTGCGAAGAGCAGAGGAGAGAGAGGGGTTTTTTTCTCTCTCAGTTTCGGAACGGCGATCTGTTCATTTCCGGGAATCGGCGCTTCGAACACCAATTTTCATTTCGTGAATCAGTTGGTGCGCTACGTACCAATTTTCATCATAGACACGAATGTACAGCAACCGTGAATAGGTTCGCCGGCAGTCTTCGTCAAAGGTAGATAAAGCGATCTGATTCGCCACCAATTTTGATCAAGGACAGAAGACGATCTGAACATTCCCGTGAGTAGGTTTGCACCAATTATCATCATTGACGCGACGGTATGTACAGCATCTGTGAACTGCTTTCGCCGGCAATTTTCGGCGTACGGTGATCTGGAAAGACAAGGCGAACTGTATATTTCCGTCAAACTGTTCGCCACCACGTTTCGTCATGGACACGACGATATGTACATCATCTGCACGGCAAGCAACGGCGATCTGTTGAATAAAAATCTGTTACCGGGCGGTTAAAGCAGGGCCGTTCCAAGGACGTTATGGGCAGCTTCTTTCACGGCAACCGTGCCCTCTCTGAAATGTAATCAACGCAGTGACCGTCGGTGATGACAAAAAACTACAACTGGCGTCGTCCGTTTCGTGAAAAATCAATATTTGTGTCGTGATGTCTCTTTTATAGTGCTAAAGTGGCAGTCTATTTATAACACAGCGGTTACGCAATCTTATAACGTCAGGGTCCGCAAACTTTCTTATTGGTTAAGCCTGGTTTTCATATGTCGGGAAAATCCCAGACGATGGGGGCTTTCCCTTTTTGCCGACCCTAAAAAAGTCCCTGATCGTCTGGGATTTTCCCGACATATGAAAACCAGGCTTTAACAGCTAAAAATAGCTTGTGTTCTTGATATCGCGGATCTCGACTGTTTTTGCGATGTTGTTTCGAATTAATACCTCTTTAATGGTCGTCAAGCACCAGTATATAAGTTGAAATTGAGTTGACGACCATAAAAAAAAGATCTAGTAATACGAAATGACACCACAAAAACGGTTGAGATCCGCTATCTGCCTATCTCACAATATCACGAAAACAAGCTATTTTTAGCTGCTATCCAATAAGAAAGTTCCCGAATGCTGAAATTGTAAGATTACGTAACTTCTGTGTTATAAAAAGGCTGCCACTTTAGCACTATAAAAGAGACATCAAGACACAAAGTTTAATTTTTCAAAAGGGAGGAAGCCCGTTCTAGCTTTTGTCATCACGGACGGTCATTTCAGAGACCGTATGACTGCCGTGAGAGAAGCTGCCCAGAGCGCCCTTGCGACAGATTTGCAATCAACAGATCGCCGTGTCTACCCGTAGAAAAAATCGGCGGCGAACCGATTCGAGCGCAGATGATGTAAATATATATCGTCGTCTGCACGATGAAAATTGGTGGCGAACCGATTCGCACATGATGTGAGATTGCTTATCTAGAACCGATTCACAGATGCTGTACTTTCGTGTCTATGATTAAAATTGGTACGTGGCGCACCAACCCATTGACGAAATGAAAATTAGTGGTGGTCGAAGCGATTCCCGGAAATGAACAGATCACCGTGTCAATTGGCGGCGAACTACCCTTGTCTCAGAGGTTTTTCTTGAAATTTTTCTTCGGGAAAGAGAAAGCGAGCAGCCAAGCGGCGACAACGAGTCCAGAAGAGGCGAGGAGAGAGAGAAAAACCCCTCTCTCTCCTCGCCGCTTCGCGACTTGTTGTCAGCGAGCAATGTCGGCTCGCTCGCTCTTTCGCGAAGAAAAATTTCAAGAAAAACCTCTGGGCCCAGAGTAGCGGCGAATTAATTCGCAGATGATTTAAAAATCGTCGTACAGGTAGTCCATACAGATGGACAAGGTCATAGTCACCGAAGGTTTAGGGGCCGACTATGTTTCTCCCTCACTGCCTGACGAACTCTGAAGATCGTCTTGCGTGCATTGCGGACTTAGAGGTAGTCCATGCAGATGGACAAGATCATAGTCATCAGAGGCTTAGGGGCCGACTATGTATCTCCCTCACTGCCTGTACACATCGATCCATGCGAATAACCGCGTCGTTTTGCTCAGCAGAAGCAAAAAATTTTTCTCCGTACTACAAAAGACAAATCGGTTGTTGCTGTACATTCGTGTCTACGATGAAAATTGGTACGTAGTGCACCAACTGATTTACCAAATGAAAATTGGTGTTCGAAGCGCCCATTCCCGGAAATGAACAGATCGCCGTTCCGAAACTGTGAGGAGAGAGAAAAAAACCCTTTCTCTCCTCTGCGCTTCGCAACTCGTTGCCAGCGATGTCACCGCTTCGTTGCTCGCTCGCTCTTTCGCGAAAAAAAATTTCAAAAAAAACCTCTCGGACCAGGATAGCGGTGAACCATTTCGCAGATGATTTGAAATTCATCGAACAGGTAGTCCATACAGATGGACAAGGTCATAGTCACCGAAGGTTTAGGGGCCGACTTTGTTCCTCCCTCACTGCCTGTCGAACTACGAAGGCGGTTTTGCGTGCATTGCGGACTTACAGGTAGTCCATGTAGATGGACAAGATCATATTCATCAAAGGCTTAGGGGCCGATTATGTATCTCCCTCACTGCCTGTACACATCGATCAATACGAATAACCACGTCGTTTTGCTCATCAGAAGCAAGAAACGTTTCTCCGTGCTACAAAAGACAAATCGCTTCTTACAAATGCAAATTATTTTTTAAATTACATTTCACATTTAACATTTAAAACGGGGACGTAACAGTTATAAGCAGCTACTGCACAAATTCAGTGGAAACGTTTCAAGTACTCAAAGAGGAAGCTCACATGGAGACGAGCGAGATCACTGAAGTTTATCACGAAGAGCACGAATTAAGCCATGGACACCTATTTTGTTTTATATAGACACTACCAACCTAGACTAGCCTTTGCTATTTGCGGGCAGTGAGAAAATGATATTGTAAATATCTGAATAAACCAATAAAAGAAATGAAATGAAAACTCATACCTGCTGGAACGGCCAGCTGACTCAAGATACTTCTTTTGGTCTAGTCTACAATCAGGGACAAAAGTGGTTGACACTCTTGTTTAAAACTGATGCTTTTATCAACAATTTCATTCATTTATTATTTCATTCCCTTTAAACGCCGTAAATCCCCTCACCCCACCCCCGAACCAGTGTTGGCTGAAGTAAACGAAAGATTTGAGGGTCCAAAATACAACATTGAATTTTGGAGGGAAGGGGTTGGGGTACACAGGGGAAGGGAATAGGTATGTCCAATATGCGAAAAGGGGCCATTTTACGGAAGTGTCTCAACGCTTATGTCCCTCATTGTACCGATCCCTCCTCCGCAGTTCAATAGGAGGACATTTGAAAGAAACAGTTCTCTGGGGCACCATAACATGGTCTGAAATGGGGCCGGGAAAACAACATACTATTGTGGATCTTACAAGTTGAAGAAAGCAGAAATTGCATTCCGTGGAAGAAAATGAGCGAGTCGAAACAATGAGAGTAGAGAAAATCTCTGAGTCTCCAGAGGCCACCTAGCCTGCGAGCAGGCTCATTTGTGCTACCTTGGTCCCAGAGAATTTTCTTGAAGTTTTTCTTCGCAAGAGAGACAGCGAACCGCGAAGCGGCGATAGCAAGCTGTCACCGCTTCGCGAGTCGCTCTCTTTTTCTGGGGCAGTCTGGGGTCAGAGTACATTTGTGCAAGTTCGGGGAAGATTTTGGCGGCGGAGCTTGCAGAACAAGAAGAAAATAGAGAGACATCTGTAACAAAACTGCTGTTAAACAGAAATCTTGAGAAATTAAAAGATCCCGTCACATCAATGTGGTAACTGAGCACATTTACACAAGCTACTGTGAAAAAGGCTGGGCCCTCGCTTAATACCTTTTTTTAAATAAGGGTTGACCCTCCCCAAGAGTCCAATCCTCCTCTCTGAAGCCCCAGCCCTCTCTCGCCAATTAATAACGTACTTTCCCAGGAGCTCCTGACCTTCCTTAAAATTCCCTCTCATGTCATTTAACCTTTAAATCTGTCATCCCCTTAGCTTCTTTTGTATAATTTTGCAAGAAAAAATGGCTACAGTTATCCAAGAACATCAGAGTGATCTGTTTATGGTGTGTTTGGGACCCAGGAGAGGGGGTAGTCCCTTATCTAGGCTATATAGGTATGTGCAGCGCCTAAGGGTATTGTGTTTTAGCCGTTTTGGTCTGAAATAGAATATCAACTTTGACCATTTTGGTTCGAGATTACGGGAAGGTCGACTGTACATAACTTTCCGGTCTGGAGCCCGGCGCGTGACCGGAGCACGTGAAAAACTGTTACGGCACGTACACGGTTTTAAAAAAGGGAAATGGTCTTATGATGAAGGAGTTCCGACCACCCAAAATGCAAAGACTGGTGGTCGCTCACGGGAGGTGGTCGTTTACAAGAATCAAACCACAGGGGGTCTCTTTCACGAAGAGGTCCAGGCACATCTTCTCTATGGAAGATAATTTATTGCATGCAATGTCTAAGTTAGGATATGTTTAGATCGATGTTGACACTAAAGTTCTTAGTATATTCTGAGTAACATATTGCACACAGCGAAAATAGGGATCAGAAAATGCGGCAAGTGGTCGTTTACAAGAGGTTAACTACTATGGCCGGTAACCAGTCAAGGTGTTAAAAACACTAAATGACCGGAAGTCCCATATTCAGGAGTACCCAACGAACATTTTTCGCAAAATTGATTATACGATGTCGTAAACGCTAGCAGAGTGCTTTTACGTCAACCTATGTTAATATTTAACTTTCCTGGGAAAAAAATACCCGCTTTTCACTGCTAGCCAGCAAAATTGACCCTCCCCAAGAGGAAGCAAGGAAGGAAAATTTTGGCGGTTCCACTGCCCTCGCACGAGGAAAGGTCACTTTTCCTCTTGCTCAGCCGCCAAAATTTTCCCCGAACTCGCAGGCCAGATAACCACCGGAGAGATTCCCTTTACTCTAATTCTTCCGACAAGTTTATTTTCGTCCACGGAATGCAATTTCTGCTATCTTCTACATTTAAGATCCATACTAGACCTTTTTATCCTGTCTATAGTTGTGTTTTCCCATTTCAGACCACGTGATGGTACCCTCTGGGATGTTACGCTAGACTAAAAGTCTAGCCTCTTTGGCAGGTATGAGTTTTGTAGAAATTTTGTGCTTTTCAATTTACTTTTCAATATTTCATTAGCCATACTCTAGAACACTCGCCTTAACCAAACCAATCACTGAAGCACGCAATCGAGTTTGCCTAAAATCCGGTTCAAGGAAGCTCCGATTTAAATCTTAATCAGACTCCGATTCCAACAATTCCAGTTTCTCTATTTGCTAAAAGCAAGAGGTCTTGATACGCTCTAGCCTGTTCCAGGCGTTTAAAATCTGCTGGGCCAGGTTGTTCAAAAGTTGGATAAGGCTATCCCTAGCTTATCCGTGGATTTTAAATGAAGATATCATCGTCACAGTGCTAATTGCAATTTTAGAAATATTTGCAAATATTTGCAAATATTTGCCGAATAAAAATTTCGGGACTTTAACGGGATTCGAACCCATGGCCTCTGTGTTAGCGCTGCAGTGCCCTACCCTTTGAACTATGAAGACCTATTCATTGCGAGCAGGCCAATTTGATGAGGTCCGGAAATTTTTTTCGGGTTAATTTGCAATTGATTAAATTGAAATTACCACTGGGACCAACATATCTTCATTTAAATTTGTATTTTCACAGTTCACATCATCTTTACTATCCCCCTGATAAATCATTATCCAGCAGACTTCGGGAGAACTGGTTGGACATTTACGCATATCACTGCGGAGCCGTTGAGGTGGGCTAAAGAGGCAGAAATGTGCTAAGAAAATGGCACTGATAATAGAGAAAACGGGAGACTTTGGCACAGCTGAGTGAGTTCGTTAATTAAAAAGACAAATTCTTTAACATTATAAAGCGGATCCTTTAAGTTAAAGGGTTAGCCTATCATTCCAGCTAAATTTGAAGTAAAATAATGAGAATTGTATATGTGCAGACTTTTAATATCGAAAATCAGGCTTTGTATGTATGTATGTATGTATGTAAATCTTTATTTAAACACGGGAAATCATCAGTTAAGCTTAAGTTAAAAACTAAAACTAATTACAACTGCTTTACATGATTGCCGTGTGGGAATCCGATATATCAGCTACCTTCTTGATATTTCGCTTAAAATACTCAACGGATGCAGCGTTTTTTAAGTTTTTGGGCAAGTTATTCCATAACATGGCCCCGCTGTAAGAGAAGCTTCGTTTCAAATAATTGGTGCTTGGTTTGGACAAGGTCAGCCTTCCCTCAGAGTTTCTTAAGTTGTAAGCAGAGTGACGCTGAGAGAAAAGACTTTGCAGATATTCTGGAGCAAGGTCATTCATGGTTTTATACATCATTACGGCTTTTTGTTTCTTTCGTCGAAGAGATAGCCTCTCCCAGCTGAGGGTGGAGAGAAGGTGGTTTGAGCTCGCATCAAAGGGTGATTTAGTAATAACTCTGGCTGCACGATTCTGTAATTTTTGGAGCTTATCACTCAAGTAACCACTCAAACAGTCCCAGACGGGGCTGCAGTAATCAAAATGAGGCATAATTAAAGCGTTATAAATTTGAATTGCAGTTTCTTTGGATATAAAGGGCCGCACACGTTTTAGGGCGCCTATAGCTGAAGAGACTTTCTTGCAAATCTCTTCAACGTGTTTACCCCAAGAGAGTTGAGCATCTATGGTAAGACCCAAGGATTTGGTATGATCGACTCTCTTAATAATTTGGTCATCAATTCTGATTTCTACATCGTCACATTGGGCAGATAGTCTTTGTCTTGATCCAATAATCATTAGCTCTGTTTTAGCAACATTTAGACTGAGCTTGTTAGCTTTCAGCCAACAGCTAAGGTTATTTAATTCAGGGGTTAGAGCTAGCTTAAGCTCTGTTAACGTCTTAGCAGATAACGTAAGGTTGGTGTCGTCGGCAAACATTCTTGGTACGGCGCCCCGCAGGGAGTTGGGAAGATCATTAATGTAAATTAAAAATAGCAAAGGACCCAATATGCTACCCTGCGGCACGCCGCAACTGAGGGTACGAGCAGATGATAGTTTGCCACTGACATTACATCTTTGGGTTCGGCCACTTAAGTACGACGAGAACCATTTTATAGCTGCCTGATCGACACCCAAGTACGACATCTTACGCAAGATGATCTCATGATCAATGGTGTCGAATGCCTTAGTAAGGTCAATAAAGACAACGCCATTTAGAAGGCCATTGTCGATGTTTACTGACCAAGCATTTGTTGCCTCAAGCAAAGCCGCGAGCGTACTATGTAGAGAACGGAACCCTGATTGGCAACCTAGTAGCAATTTATTATCATCTAGATAATGGAAAAGTTGATTATAAACAATTCTTTCAAAAACTTTCGAAATTATAGGGATTACAGATATCGGCCTGTAGTTGTTAGGGTCCGATTTAATGCCCTTTTTAAAAAGTGGAGTCACTTTGGCTGTTTTCCAATCGTTTGGATATATCCCAGTGAGAATAGACTTTGAGAATATTGAGGTAAGAGAGGGTGCGACGATATTAGCAGCCATTTTCAACAATTTACTCGGAATCATATCAAGACCGGTGGCTTTCTTTTCATCAATTTTCGACAAAACGTTAGAAACAATATCAACACTCGGAATTTGCAGAGAAAACGAATGATCAGTGGGCTTTAAATAAGACTCAGGATTAACATCGACAACAGGAATATCTTGTGCTAATACTTGCGCAACGTTTGTAAAGTGATCGTTAATAGTTTCCGCAATGTCCAAAGGGTTACTTGCTATTTTATCATCTACCTTGATCTCCAAAATATTCGTTGACTTACCACTGTTACGTGAAGTTAGCTCGTTGATAACATTCCATGTTTTGCGCAAATTACCTTTGTTGGCTTCCAGGTTGTCAGAAACATAGAGTTTTTTTGCGAGTTTAATTGCGTTATTTGCCTGATTTCTTGCACACCTAAATTGATCCCATATAGCCGGGTTATTGGAGGAGATTGCCTTCTTTTTAAGGAAATCTCGTTTTCGGATTTTGCTCAGTAACTCTCTAGTAATCCATGGAGATCGTTTTTTCCGAATTCTTTTGGATTTAAGTGGTGCGTGTTTATCGACGCAGCCAAGAAACATTTCTTTCCATACATGCCACATTTCATTGGGATCAGAATACAAATGAACATTGGCCCAGGGTAGTTGATTGAGGTCACTTAAGAATTTTCCTCTGTTAAAGTGTTTAAATTGCCGTGTTTCAATCACGCGAGGGCCAATACGGCAGTATTGAGTCTTACGTGACAAAAAAACAAGAGAATGATCACTTATGCCAAGGTGAATGACACCGGAATTTGTAATCTTATCTGGGGAGTTCGTTATACATAAATCAGTACAGTATTTTCAGCAGTTTTCAGTATTGAAAACGACCCTTGTCCAAGTTAGACATCGAGTTTCTTCTTCTATTAGGGAAACCAACTTAAAAGGGCCACTTACTACACTTTCAAATATACCCACACTACCTGAGGGAAATCATCTCCAGTTATCGTGGCAATCGAACCTACTACAGTCCCTCAGAAGGGTCTTTGATACACGGGGATTTTCACTGTTCATTGACCCGATGGCTATGCCATGCTGAGGAGCCCCAATAGGGACGAAACAGCTGTCCGTGGCTGCCACTGCCCGAGTAATATGGCTGTGCGCATGTGTGAGGTACTCTCCAGACCGTGGGTTGGTGTATGTGTGCCCCTTGCTTTAAGTTTGTCTTACAGTCAGAGGGTCCGATCGCATCACAAAATCTTATCTTGATAAGCATTTACTCAAAGCTGATTGTACATCAACACTTCCTTTAATGTATTGCATGTAGCACTAGCTAGCACTATTTAACACAATAAAACCATTTCCATACTTAACTCTACTTTGTTACAAAATTTTTAAGTGAAAGACACATTGCTTGCGTTACCGTTGTCTCTCCAGACCCGCTTGATACGAAAATAATCAAAAGAGTGCAAGTGTTCTTCTTTTCAACGGAAATGTCTCTTGACTTCAGCGCCTCATTGTCGGGAAGATTTCGCTTATTATATTGTCCACTGTCCCGTTAATATCTTCCATCATATTTTGCACCAATCTTGCGCTCGTTCCCAGCCCCATCAAACAAATTACACGTCCCATGATAGGAGACTGCATTGTCTGCTTTGTACAACAAAGGCGCTCTTGCAGCTTTGCCTGCATCAAACAGCAAATTTGTTCCATTATCATCATGTCCAATACAACAGGCCCATTGAGTTGCTTTTTCATAGTAGACTCGGTATTTATCAATTGATCGCACACAGTTTTCTGAATGAAAGTTTTCAACGTATCGATAACTCTGCGGTCACTGGGCCACTCAGTCTGAGAGCCACTCACATCCATGGCTTGAGCAGGCTTCTCATAGAATACATCACCGGCCACTCTCCGCCACTGCCCTTCCATCGACGAGTCGTTGCTCGTATCCATGGGCTCTTCTTCGTCATCAACTTCGTGGATCTCGCATTCCTCTTCCATCGGACATTCGCTCGTCTGCATGAAGTTAAGTTCCTCGTGAGATACTTGAAACATTTTTTCTTGAAAAGATATAGTTCTAACGAACTGTTGTCTTGTAGTGCTGCTTATAACTGTTATGTGTTCCATTAGTACCATCCTTTTATAACAACCCTATTGTTTTTTTGTTGTTGTTGTTTTTGTTTTTTTTTCTGTACGTCTGCTCAACACAACACATTGGGCAACGACCACGTCGTCATTCGTTTGGATCGATGTGTACAGGCAGTGAGGGAGATACATAGTCGGCCCCTAAGCCTTCGATGACTATGATCTTGTCCATCTACATGGACTACCTGTAAGTCCGCAATGCACGCAAAACCACCTTCGTAGTTCAACAGGCAGTGAGGGAGGAACGTAGTTGGCCCCAAACCTTCGGTGACTATGACCTTATCCATCTGTATGGACTACCTGTTCGATGAATTTCAAATCATCTGCGAAATGGTTCACTGCTATCCTGGTCCCAGAGGTTTCTCTTGAAATTTCTCTTTGCGAAAGAGCAAGCGAGCAACGAAGCGGTGACATCGCTGACAACGAGTTGCGAAGAGCAGAGGAGAGAGAGGGGTTTTTTTCTCTCTCAGTTTCGGAACGGCGATCTGTTCATTTCCGGGAATCGGCGCTTCGAACACCAATTTTCATTTCGTGAATCAGTTGGTGCGCTACGTACCAATTTTCATCATAGACACGAATGTACAGCAACCGTAAATAGGTTCGCCGGCAGTCTTCGTCGAAGGTAGATAAAGCGATCTGATTCGCCACCAATTTTGATCAAGGACAGAAGACGATCTGAACATTCCCGTGAGTAGGTTTGCCACCAATTATCATCATTGACACGACGGTATGTACAGCATCTGTGAACTGCTTTCGCCGGCAATTTTCGGCGTACGGTGATCTGTACGTCAAGGAAAGACAAGGCGAACTGTATATTTCCGTCAAACTGTTCGCCACCACGTTTTGTCATGGACACGACGATATGTACATCATCTGCACGGCAAGCAACGGCGATCTGTTGAATAAAAATCTGTTACCGGGCGGTTAAAGCAGGGCCGTTCCAAGGAAGCTCTGGGCAGCTTCTCTCACGGCAACCGTGCTGTCTCTGAAATGTAATCAACGCAGTCACCGTCGGTGATGACAAAAAACTACAACTTTTCGTCGTCCGTTTTGTGAAAAATCAATATTTGTGTCTTGATGTCTCTTTTATAGTGCTAAAGTGGCAGTCTATTTATAACACAGTGGTTACGTCATCTTATAACGTCAGGGTCCGCAGTCGAGATCTGCGATATCAAGAACACAAGCTATTTTTAGCTGTTAAAGCCTGGTTTTCATATGTCGGGAAAATCCCAGACGATGGGGGCTTTCCCTTTTTGCCGACCGTAAAAAAGTCCCCGATCGTCTGGGATTTTCCCGACATATGAAAACCAGGCTTTAACAGCTAAAAATAGCTTGTGTTCTTGATATCGCAGATCTCGACTGTTTTTGCGATGTTGCTTCGAATTAATACACCTTTAATGGTCGTCAAGCACCAGTATATAAGTTGAAATTGAGTTGACGACCATAAAAAAAAAGATCTAGTAATACGAAATGAAGCCGCAAAAACGGTTGAGATCCGCTATCTGCCTATCTCACAATATCACGAAAACAAGCTATTTTTAGCTGCTATCCAATAAGCAAGTTCCCGAATGCTGAAATTGTAAGATTACGTAACTTCTGTGTTATAAAAAGGCTGCCACTTTAGCACTATAAAAGAGACATCAAGACACAAAGTTTGATTTTTTAAGAGGGAGGAAGCCCGTTCTAGCTTTTGTCATCACGGACGGTCATTTCAGAGACCGTATGACTGCCGTGAGAGAAGCTGCCCAGAGCGCCCTTGCGACAGATTTGCAATCAACAGATCGCCGTGTCTACCCGTAGAAAAAATCGGCGGCGAACCGATTCGGGCGCAGATGATGTAAATATATATCGTCGTGTGCATGATAAAAATTGGTGGCGAACCGATTCGCAGATGATGTGAGATTGCTTATCTAGAACCGATTCACAGATGCTGTACTTTCGTGTCTATGATTAAAATTGGTACGTGGCACACCAACCCATTGACGAAATGAAAATTAGTGGTGGTCGAAGCGATTCCCGGAAATGAACAGATCACCGTGTCAATTGGCGGCGAACTACCCTTGTCTCAGAGGTTTTTCTTGAAATTTTCCTTCGGGAAAGAGAAAGCGAGCCGCCAAGCGGCGACAACGAGTCCAGAAGAGGCGAGGAGAGAGAGAAAAACCCCTCTCTCTCCTCGCCGCTTCGCGACTTGTTGTCAGCAAGCAATGTCGGCTCGCTCGCTATTTCGCGAAGAACAATTTCAAGAAAAACCTCTGGGCCCAAAGTAGCGGCGAATCAATTCGCAGTTGATTTAAAAATCGTCGTACAGGTAGTCCATACAGATGGACAAGGTCATAGTCACCGAAGGTTTAGAGGCCGACTATGTTTCTCCCTCACTGCCTGTCGAACTCTGAAGATCGTCTTGCGTGCATTGCGGACTTAGAGGTAGTCCATGCAGATGGACAAGATCATAGTCATCAGAGGCTTAGGGGCCGACTGTGTATCTCCCTCACTGCCTGTACACATCGATCCATGCGAATAACCACGTCGTTTTGCTCAGCAGGAGCAACAAATTTTTCTCCGTACTACAAAAGACAAAACGGTTGTTGCTGTACATTCGTGTCTACGATGAAAATTGGTACGTAGCGCACCAACTGATTTACCAAATGAAAATTGGTGTTCGCAGCACCGATTCCCGGAAATGAACAGATCGCCGTTCCGAAACTGTGAGGAGAGAGAAAAAAACCCTTTCTCTCCTCTGCGCTTCGCAACACGTTGCCAGCGATGTCACCGCTTCGTTGCTCGCTCGCTCTTTCGCGAAAAAAAATTTCAAAAAAAACCTCTCGGACCAGGATAGCGGTGAACCATTTCGCAGATGATTTGAAATTCATCGAACAGGTAGTCCATACAGATGGACAAGGTCATAGTCACCGAAGGTTTAGGGGCCGACTTTGTTCCTCCCTCACTGCCTGTCGAACTACGAAGGCGGTTTTGCGTGCATTGCGGACTTACAGGTAGTCCATGTAGATGGACAAGATCATATTCATCAAAGGCTTAGGGGCCGATTATGTATCTCCCTCACTGCCTGTACACATCGATCAATACGAATAACCACGTCGTTTTGCTCATCAGAAGCAAGAAACGTTTCTCCGTGCTACAAAAGACAAATCGCTTCTTACAAATGCAAATTATTTTTTAAAATACATTTCACATTTAACATTTAAAACGGGGACGTAACAGTTATAAGCAGCTACTGCACAAATTCAGTGGAAACGTTTCAAGTACTCAAAGAGGAAGCTCACATGGAGACGAGCGAGATCACTGAAGTTTATCACGAAGAGCACGAATTAAGCCATGGACACCTATTTTGTTTTATATAGACACTACCAACCTAGACTAGCCTTTGCTATTTGCGGGCAGTGAGAAAATGATATTGTAAATATCTGAATAAACCAATAAATGAAATGAAATGAAAACTTATACCTGCTAGAACAGCCAGCTGACTCAAGATACTTCTTTTGGTCTAGTCTACAATCAGAGACAAAAGTGGTTGACACTCTTGTTTAAAACTGATGCTTTTATCAACAATTTCATTCATTTATTATTTCATTCCCTTTAAACGCCGTAAATCCCCCCCACCCCACCCCCCAACCAGTGTTGGCTGAAGTAAACGAAAGATTTGAGGGTCCAAAAATACAACATTGATTTTTGGAGGGAAGGGGTTGGGGTACACAGGGGAAGGGAATAGGTATGTCCAATATGCGAAAAGGGGCCATTTTACGGAAGTGTCTCAACACTTATGTCCCTCATTGTACCGATCTCTCCTCCGCAGTTCAATAGGAGGACATTTGAAAGAAACAGTTCTCTGGGGCACCATAACATGGTCTGAAATGGGGCCGGGAAAACAACATACTATTGTGGATCTTACAAGTTGAAGAAAGCAGAAATTGCATTCCGTGGAAGAAAATGAGCGAGTCGAAACAATGAGAGTAGAGGAAATCTCTGAGTCTCCAGAGGCCACCTAGCCTGCGAGCAGGCTCATTTGTGCTACCTTGGTCCCAGAGGATTTTCTTGAAGTTTTTCTTCGCAAGAGAGACAGCGAACCGCGAAGCGGCGATAGCAAGCTGTCACCGCTTCGCGAGTCGCTCTCTTTTTCTGGGGCAGTCTGGGGTCAGAGTACATTTGTGCAAGTTCGGGGAAGATTTTGGCGGCGGAGCTTGCAGAACAAGAAGAAAATAGAGAGACATCTGTAACAAAACTGCTGTTAAACAGAAATCTTGAGAAATTAAAAGATCCCGTCACATCAATGTGGTAACTGAGCACATTTACACAAGCTACTGTGAAAAAGGCTGGGCCCTCGCTTAATACCTTTTTTTAAATAAGGGTTGACCCTCCCCAAGAGTCCAATCCTCCTCTCTGAAGCCCCAGCCCTCTCTCGCCAATTAATAACGTACTTTCCCAGGAGCTCCTGACCTTCCTTAAAATTCCCTCTCATGTCATTTAACCTTTAAATCTGTCATCCCCTTAGCTTCTTTTGTATAATTTTGCGAGAAAAAATGGCTACAGTTATCCAAGAACATCAGAGTGATCTGTTTATGGTGTGTTTGGGACCCAGGAGAGGGGGTAGTCCCTTATCTAGGCTATATAGGTATGTGCAGCGCCTAAGGGTATTGCGTTGTAGCCGTTTTGGTCTGAAATAGAATATCAACTTTGACCATTTTGGTTCGAGATCACGGGAAGGTCGACTGTACATAACTTTCCGGTCTGGAGCCCGGCGCGTGACCGGAGCGCGTGAAAAACTGTTACGGCACGTACACGGTTTTAAAAAAGGGAAATGGTCTTATGATGAAGGAGTTCCGACCACCCAAAATGCAAAGACTGGTGGTCGCTCACGGGAGGTGGTCGTTTACAAGAATCAAACCATAGGGGGTCTCTTTCACGAAGAGGTCCAGGCACACCTTCTCTATGGAAGATAATTTATTGCATGCAATGTCTAAGTCAGGATATGTGTAGATCGATGTTGTCACTAAAGTTCTTAGTATATTCTAAGTAACATATTGCACACAGCGAAAATAGGGATCAGAAAATGCGGCAAGTGGTCGCTTACAAGAGGTTAACTACTATGGCCGGTAACCGGTCAAGGTGTTAAAAACACTAAATGACCGGAAGTCCCATATTCAGGAGTACCCAACGAACATTTTTCGCAAAATTGATTATACGATGTCGTAAACGCTAGCAGAGTACTTTTACGTCAACCTATGTTAATATTTAACTTTCCTGGGAAAAAATACCCGCTCCTTCACTGCTAGCCAGCAAAATTGACCCTCCCCAAGAGGGAGCAAGAAAGGAAAATTTTGGCGGTTCCACTGCCCTCGCACGAGGAAAGGTCACTTTTCCTCTTGCTCAGCCGCCAAAATTTTCCCCGAACTCGCAGGCCAGATAACCACCGGAGAGATTCCCTTTACTCTAATTCTTCCGACAAGTTTATTTTCGTCCACGGAATGCAATTTCTGCTATCTTCTACATTTAAGATCCATACTAGACCTTTTTATCCTGTCTATAGTTGTGTTTTCCCATTTCAGACCACGTGATGGTACCCTCTGGGATGTTACGCTAGACTAAAAGTCTAGCCTCTTTGGCAGGTATGAGTTTTGTAGAAATTTTGTGCTTTTCAATTTACTTTTCAATATTTCATTAGCCATACTCTAGAACACTCGCCTTAACCAAACCAATCACTGAAGCACGCAATCGAGTTTGCCTAAAATCCGGTTCAAGGAAGCTCCGATTTAAATCTTAATCAGACTCCGATTCCAATAATTCCAGTTTCTCTATTTGCTTAAAGCAAGAGGTCTTGATACGCTCTAGCCTGTTCCAGGCGTTTAAAATCTGCTGGGCCAGGTTGTTCAAAAGTTGGATAAGGCTATCCCTAGCTTATCCCTGGATTTTAAATGAAGATATCATCGTCACAGTGCTAATTGCAATTTTAGAAATATTTGCAAATTATTAAAGCCGAATAAAAATTTCGGGACTTTAACGGGATTCGAACCCATGGCCTCTGTGTTAGCGCTGCAGTGCCCTACCCTTTGAGCTATGAAGACCTATTCAGTGCGAGCAGGCCAAGTTGATGAGGTCCGGAAATTTTTTTCGGGTTAATTTGCAATTGATTAAATTGAAATTACCACTGGGACCAGCATATCTTCATTTAAATTTGTATTTTCACAGTTCACATCATCTTTACTATCCCCCTGATAAATCATTATCCAGCAGACTTCGGGAGAACTGGTTGGACATTTACGCATATCACTGCGGAGCCATTGAGGTGGGCTAAAGAGGCAGAAATGTGCCAAGAAATGGCACTGATAATAGAGAAAACGGGAGACTTTGGCACAGCTGAGTGACTAAAATCGTCATTTCGTTAATTAAAAAGACAAATTCTTTAACATTATAAAGCGGATCCTTTAAGTTAAAGGGTTAGCCTATCATTCCAGCTAAATTTGAAGTAAAATAATGAGAATTGTATATGTGCAGACTTTTAACATCGAAAATCAGGCTTTGTACAGTATTTTCAGCAGTTTTCAGTATTGAAAACGACCCTTCTCCAAGTTAGACATCGAATTTCTTCTTCTATTAGAGAAACCAACTTAAAAGGGCTTCTTACTACACTTTCAAATATACCCACACTACCTGAGGGAAATCATCTCCAGTTATCGTGGCAATCGAACCTACTACAGTCAGAAGGGTCTTTGATACACGGAGATTTTCACTGTTCATTGACCCGACGGCTATGCCAAGCTGATGAGCCCCAATAAGGGCGAAACAGCTGTCCATGGGTGCCACTGCCCGGGTGATGTGGCTGTGCGTATGCGTGAGGTACTGCCCAGACCGTGGGTTGGTGTATGTGTGCCCCTTGCTTTAAGTTTGTCTTACAGTCAGAAGGTCCGATCGCATCACAAAATCTTATCTTGATAAGCATTTACTCAAAGCTGATTGTACATCAACACTTCCTTTAATGCATTGCATGTAGCACTATTCATGACAATAAAAACATTTCCATACTTAACTCTACTTTGTTACAAAATTTTTAAGTGAAAGACACATTGCTTGCGTTGCCGTTGTCTCTCCAGACCCGCTTGATACGAAAATAATCAAAAGAGTGCAAGTGTTCTTCTTTTCAACGGAAATGTCTCTTGACTTCAGCGCCTCATTGTCGGGAAGATTTCGCTTATTATATTGTCCACTGTCCCGTTAATATCTTCCATCATATTTTGCACCAATCTTGCGCTCGTTCCCAGCCCCATCAAACAAATTACACGTCCCATGATAGGAGACTGCATTGTCTGCTTTGTACAACAAAGGCGCTCTTGCAGCTTTGCCTGCATCAAACAGCAAATTTGTTCAATTATCATCATGTCCAATACAACAGGCCCATTGAGTTGCTTTTTCATAGTAGACTCGGTATTTATCAATTGATCGCACACAGTTTTTTGAATGAAAGTTTTCAACGCATCGATAACTCTGCGGTCACTGGGCCACTCTATTGGAGAGCAACTCATATCCATGGCTTGAGCAGGCTTCTCATAGAATACATCACCAGCGACTCTCCGCCACTGCCCTTCCATTGACGAGTCGTTGCTAGTATCCATGGGCTCTTCTTCGTCATCAACTTCGTGTATCTCGCATTCCTCTTCCATCGGAGATTCGCTTGTCTCCATGAAGTTTAGTTCCTCGTGGAATACTTGAAACATTTTCCTTGAAAAGATAGAGTTCTAACGAACTGTTGTCTTGTAGTGCTGATTATAACTGTTATGTGTTCCCATTAGTACCATCCTTTTATAACAACCCTGTTTTTTTTTTGTTGTTGTTTTTGTTTGTTTGTTTGTTTGTTTTTTTCTGTACGTCTAATCAACACAACACATTGGGCAACGACTACGTCGTCACTCGTGTGGATCGATGTGTACAGGCAGTGAGGGAGATACATAGTCGGCCCCTAAGCCTTCGATGACTATGATCTTGTCCATCTACATGGACTACCTGTAAGTCCGCAATGCACGCAAGACGACCTTCGTAGTTCGACAGGCAGTTAGGGAGGAACATAGTCGGTCCCTAAACCTTCGATGACTATGACCTTGTCCATCTGTAAGGACTACCTGGTTGATGAATTTCAAATCATCTGCGAAATGTTTCACCGCTATCCTTGTCCTAGAGGTTTCTCTTGAAATTTTTCTTCGGGAAAGAGCGAGCGAGCAACGAAGCGGCGACATCGCTGACAACGAGTTGCGAAGCGGAGGAGCAGAGAGAGGGGTTTTTTTCTCTCTCCTCACAGTTTCGGAACGGCGATCTGTTCACTTCCGGGAATCGGCGCTTCGAACATCAATTTTCAAATCGTGAATCAGTTGGTGCGCTACGGCAGTAGGAATAGGTTCGCCGGCAGTCTTCGTCGAAGGTAGATAAAACGATCTGATTCGCCACCAATTCTCATCAAGGACACAAGACGATCTGTACATTTCCGTGAGTAGGTTTGCCACCAATTATCATCACACAGTGACGCGACGGTATGTAGCTAGGAAATATCTTGTAAAAGTATCGCCACAGAATCTGTGAACTGCTTTCTCCGGCAATTTTCGTTGTACGGTGATCTGTACGTCAAGAGAAGACAAGGCGAACAGTACATTTCCGTCAAACTGTCTGCCACCACGTTTCGTTATGGACATGACAATATGTACACCATCTGCACGGGAAGACACTGCGATCCGTTGAATAAAAATCTATGACCGGGCGGTTAAAGCAGGGCCGTCGCAAGGACGCTCTGGGCAGATTCTCACACGGCAACCGTGCTGTGTCTGAAATGTAATCAACGCAGTGCCCGTGGGTGATGACAACAAATTACAACAGGCGTCGTCCGTTTTGAAAAATTCAAAATTTGTGTCGTGATGTCTCTTTTATAGTGCTAAAGTGGCAGTCTATCTATAACATAGCGGTTACGTCATCTTATAACGTCAGGATCCGCGAACTTTCTTATTGGTTAAGCTTAGTTTTCATATGTCGGGAAAATCCCAGACGATTGGGGCTTTCCCTTGCCGATCGTAAAGTCCCCGATCGTCTGGGATTTTCCCGACATATGAAAACCAGGCTTTAACAGCTAAAAATAACTTGTGTTCTTGATATCGCGGATCTCGACTGTTTTTGCGATGTCGTTTCGAATTAATACATCTTTAATGGTGGTCAAGCACCGGTATATAAGTTCAAATTGAGTTGACGACCATAAAAAAAAAGATGTATTAATTCGAAATGACACCGCAAAAACGGTTGAGATACGCTATCTGTCTATCTCACAGTATCACGAAAACAAGCTATTTTTAGCTGCTATCCAATAAGAAAGTTCCCTAATGCTGAAATTATAAGATTACGTAACTTCTGTGTTATAAATAGGCTGCCACTTTAGCACTATAAAAGAGACAGCAAGACACAAAGTTTGGTTTTTCAAAAGGGAGGAAGCCCATTCTAGCTTTTGTCATCACGGACGGTCATTTCAGAGACCGTACGACTGCCGTGAGAGAAGCTGCCCAGAGCGCCCTTGCAACAAATCTTTTTAAAATCAATAGATCGCAGTGTCTACCCGTAATAAAAATCGGCGGCGAACGGATTCATCGTCTTGTGTTTATTATGAACTTAATCAGAATTATTTCGTGCCGAGACAATACGCTTCCTCTGACCAGTTCACACTTAGTACCGTTGATTATAAACAAGTAGAGCGTATAATAGCAGCGATGCCTTCAAACAAGGCCCCCGGGATAGATAAAATTCCGATCCGTGTCATCAAAGACTGTCTTAATCCAATTGTTCACCCAATAACGTCTATCGTTAATGCATCCTTTCAAAACTGTGTTTTTCCATCAAAATGGAAAACAGCCGAGGTTACACCCATCCTAAAGGAGGGCGACCATGAACAGGCAAACAACAATAGACCCATCTCACTTCTACCAGTTTTATCGAAGGTTTGCGAAAGGGTAGTACATAATCAACTCACCTCGTATCTGCAATCAAATGACACCCTATCAAAGAGTCAAAGCGGTAACAAGAGATGGCACTCTTGTGAAACATCTGTCATTGAAACAACAGACACAATTCTTAACGCCATCGATAAAAAGAAGTTAACGGCAGTTGTACTATTAGATATGAGCAAAGCCTTTGATAGTGTCAATCATGACACGTTAATTTTAAAATTGCAAGATGTCGGAATTTCCAGTGACACTCTCCAATGGTTTCGTAGTTACCGAAGCAACAGGTCACAAGTAGTACGAATCTATTCAACGCTATCTGAGCCTTTGTCTGTGACCAGTGGCGTTCCTCAAGGAAGCATCTTGGGCCCACTTCATATATACTGCATATATACGAACGATCTTCCATTGATCCCACAGAAATGCAGCACCCAGAGTTATGTAGATGATACGAAACTCATCACTTCCTTCGAGCTTAAAGCCAACCTGGATGCAATTGCCGATTTGGAAGACGACCTGTTTAAAATAGGGGAATGGTGTTCCAACAATCAATTGTTACTAAACCCTGGCAAAACCAAGTTGATGATATTTGGCAGCAGGCAGATGCGTGCAAAATTCCAATTTCGTTACCTTTCCTTTATGGGTAAGGACATTGTCCCTACAGACACCGCCAAAGACCTTGGTGTGACTTTGGATTCTAATTTAACTTACGATGAACATATAATTAAAACCGCTTCCTCGTGCATGTCCCGCCTTGGCCAGATAAACCGTGTCAAGCATGTCTTCGACAAACGTACACTTTTGATGATTATTAATTCCTTAGTTTTTAGCAGGTTATTTTATTGCTCCAATGTTTGGTCAAATACCTCAAAATGTAATGTCAACAAGTTACAGGCAGTGCAGAACTTCGCATGCCGCATTGTTAGCGGCGCGCGTAAATTTGACCATGTTACACCAATTCGCAAGGAGCTAAATTGGCTTTCAGTTCCCAGTCAGCTTTATTACCGGAACGCTACAATGGCTTTTAAATGTATGACCGGTCAAGCCCCTGAATACCTTACATCAAAATTCATAAAGCGAGCAGAGGTTAGCCGACGTAGCACCAGAAATTCACAGCTTTTACAAATTCCCTTTTTTAGAACAGCTGCCGGTCAGAGAACATTTTTCTATAGAACTGTGAACTTATGGAACTCCTTAGACAGTTCCTTTAAACTGTGTAACTCGATTGATGTTTTTAAAACTCGTTTACGTACTAAATTACTTAAAGAATTGTAATTTTATATATATTTTAAAACATTTTTTAATTGTAAATAGGATCATGTATTGTCTTTGAAAAGCCCCTTGGGAAAGTCAATAAAGTATGTATGTATGTATGTATGTATGTATGAAAATTGGTGGCGAACCGATTCGCAGATGATATGAGATTGCTTTGTCTACCTTTGCCGAAGACCAGCGAAGATTGCAGGAGAACCGATTCACAGATGCTGTACTTTTCGGCTTGCTCGCTCTTTCGCGAAGAAAATTTTCAAAAAAAACCTCTGGGCCCAGAGTAGCGGCGAACCAATTCGCAGATGATTTAAAAATCGTCATACAAGTAGTCCATACAGATGCACAAGGTCATAGTCACCGAAGGTTTAGGGGCCGACTATGTTCCTCCCTAACTGCCTGTCGAACTCTGAAGATCGTCTTGCGTGTATTGCGGACTTACAGGTAGTCCATGTAGATGGACAAGATCATAGTCATCAAAGGCTTAGGGGCCGACTATGTATCTCCCTCACTGCCTGTACACATCGATTCATACGAATAACCACGTCGTTTTGCTCAGCAGAAGCAAAAAATTTTTCTTCGTGCTACAAAAGACAAATCGGTTGTTGCTGTACATTCGTGTCTATGATGAATATTGGTACGAAGCGCACCAACTGATTTACCAAATGAAAATTGGTGTTCGAAGCGCCGATTCCCGGAAATGAACAGATCGCCGTTCCGAAACTGTGAGGAGAGAGAAAAAAACCCTCTCTCTCCTCTGCGCTTCGCAACTCGTTGTCAGCGATGTCGCCGCTTCGTTGCTCGCTCGCTCTTTCGCGAAGAAAAATTTCAAGAAAAACCTCTCGGACAAGGATAGCGGTGAAACATTTCGCAGATGATTTGAAATTGATCGAACAGGTGGTCCTTACAGATGGACAAGGTCATAGTCACCGAAGGTTTAGGGGCCGACTATGTTCCTCCCTAACTGCCTGTCGAACTACGAAGGTCGTCTTGCGTGCATTGCGGACTTACAGGTAGTCCACGTAGATGGAAAAGATCATAGTCATAGAAGGCTTAGGGGCCGACTATGTATCTCCCTCACTGCCTCTACACATCGATCGATACGAATAACCACGTCGTTTTGCTCATCGGAAGCAAAGAAGTTTTCTCCGTGTTACAAAAGACAAATCGCTTGTTATAAATGCAAAGTATTTTTTAAAATACATTTCACATTTAACATTTAAAACGGGGACACGTAACAGTTATAAGCAGCAACTGCACAAATTCAGTGGAAACGTTTCAGGCCTCAAAGAGGAAGCTCACACCATGGAGACGAGCGAGATCACTGAAGAGCACGAATTAAGCCGGCCATGGACACCAGTAACGACCGCTCATCGATTGAAGGGCAGTGGGGAAGAGTTACCTATTCCATGACGAGCCTCAAGTCATGGATACTAGTGACTCTGTGATAGAATGGCCCAAAGAGAGAATTATCGATGCGTTGAAGAGCCACGTTCACACAACTGTGCTTGCGTCCTTGTGGGATCAAATGATAAATAACTGGCCTACTATAGCCATGATGTCAGGTCAGATGGAAAGAAAACTTAATGGACCTGTAATGGACATATGCTTAAATAACTTTTGTTGACCTGTTGATTTAATATAATACCATTTGAAGTGCGTATTTTGTTTCATATACACTCTACCCACCCAGACTAGCCTTTGCTATTTGCGGGCAGTGAGAAAATAACATTGTAAATATCTGAATAAACCAATAAATGAAATGAAATGAAAACTCATACCTGCTAGAACGGCCAGCTGACTCAAGGTACTTCTTTTGGTCTAGTGTACAATCAGGGACAAAAATAGTTGACACACTTGTTTAATCAACAATTTCATTCACTTATTATATTCATTCCCTTTAAACGCCGTAAATCCCCCCACCCCACCCCCGAACCAGTGTTGGCTGAAGTAAACGAAAGACTTGAGGGTCCAAAATACAACATTGACTTTTGGAGGGCAAGGGTTGGGGTACACAGGTGAAGGGAATAGGTATGTCCACTATGCGAAAAGGGGCCATTTTACGGAAGTGTCTCAACACTTATGTCCCTCATTGTACCGATCCCTCCTCCGCAGTTCAATAGGAGGACATTTGAAAGAAACAGTTCTCTGGGGTACCATAACGTGGTCTGAAATGGGCCCGAAAAAAACAACATACTTACATGTAGAAGAAAGCAAAAATTGCATTCCGTGGAAGAAAATGAGCGTGTCGGAACAATGAGAGTAGAGGAAATCTCTGAGTCTCCAGAGGCCACCTAGCCTGCGAGCAGGCTCATTTGTGCTACCTTGGTCCCAGAGGATTTTCTTGAAGTTTTTCTTCGCGAGAGAGACAGCGAGCTGCGATGCGGCGATAGCAAGTTGTCACCGCTTCGCGAGTTGCGCTCTCTTTCGCGAAGAAAAATTTCAAGAAAAACCGCTGGGGCCAGAGTACATTTGTGCGAGTTCGGGGATAATTTTGGCGAAGGAGCTTGTAGAACAAGAAGAAAATAGAAAGACAGAAAGAGTGAATGAAGCTGATGAATGAACTGTAACAAAACTGCTGTTAAACAGGAACCTTCAGTAATTACAAGATCCCGTTCAATAGGGAGGACTGGTACGAAGCTTTTAAATACGAAAAAATGATATCGATGTGGTAACTGAGCACATTTACACAAGCCACTGTGGAAAAGGCTGGACCCTCCCTTAGTACCTTTTTTAAATAAGGGTTGGCCCTCCCCAACAGTCCAATTCTCACCCGGGCTCCTGTCACCTCTGAAGCCCCAGCCCTCTCCCGCCAATTAAAAACGTACCTTCCCAGGAGCTCCTGACCTTCCTTAAAATTCCTTCTCATGTCATTTAATTTTTAAAGATGTCGCTTCCTTTTGGATAATTTTGCATGAAAATATGGCTACAGTTATCAAGAACATCAGAGCGATCTGTTTATGGTGTGTTTGGGACCCGGGAGGGGGGTACTCCCTTATTTAGGCTATATAGGTATGTGCGGCGCCAAAGGGTACGGTTTTAAAGGGAAATGGTCTTATCGCCTAATGATGAAGAAGTAGCGACCACCCAAAATGTAAAGACTGAGTGGTTGCTCACGGGAGGTGGTCGTTTACAAGAATCAAACCACAGGGAGTCTCCTTCATAATTCAAGAAGAGGTTGAGGCACATCTTCTCTATGGAAGATAATTTATTGCATGTAATGTCTAAGTTAGGATATGTGTAGATCGATGTTGTCACTAAAGTACTTAGTATATTCTAAGTAATATATTGCACACAGCGAAAATAGGGATCAGAAAATGCGGCAAATGGTCGCTTACAAGCGGTTAAAAACAATGGAAAATCATCAACCGTCAGGCCCAAAAAGTGGTCGCGGCCGGGGGGGGGGTACTCCCATACATTACCTATACGGGTATGTGCCGCCCAACGGGGTCGTGATTTTGAAGCTCCTGATGTAGAACGGGGTATCCATTTCAGAGACGTTTCCTAGAACGGGGTATAATATTTCGAACGCACGAAAGCTCCAGTTTTGTAAGCAGCCATTTGAAATTATTCAAGGACAGACTGCCTTTAAAAGTACGGTTCAATGCGTTAACAAGCAAACTGTTGTACTCTTGTTGCATCCTGAACGGAGTATAAAAAATTGGCCCATTTCTAGAACGGGGTATCAGTTTTAGGGCGAATTCTAGGACCGGGTATAAAAAATTGGCCCATTTCTAGAACGGGGTATCAATTTTAGGAGAATTTTTTTTTAGAACCGAGTGCTAATTTGGAGTCCCGGGCAGCACACACCAACCCAAAAGATACCCTAGTGCCCCCCCCGGGGGGCGTCGCGGTCGCTTACAGAAGGTGGGCGTTTACTATAAGTTCCAACTTTAAGGCTTTGACTGGGAAAATTTTGGTGTTTTGGATTGCCGGTCGCTTATGGGAGGTGGTCGCTTACGAGAAGTGGTCGTACATGGAGGTTGCACATTATGCAACCTGCTTTATAGTGTGGAATTTTAAGCTCGAAACTTTGTACAGTTTTGTATCTTACTTAATAAAAGCGTATAAACATTGCGTTTAACATTGGTCTGACCTGAGGAAATAGCGTATCACATTTTTGATCAGGTCTGAAATAGGGCAGGGAAAATCACAGATTTTTGTCTGAAATAGGGTAAGGGTTTTAGGAAGAGTACCGCACACCCCCACCCAATTTTTCTGGAAGTACCCCCCGAGGGGGGGTGGGACTAATGGCTACAAAAGAATTAGTAGAACTATGGAAAACAAGCAATTTATTCTTATTTTAATCTTTACAATAAACAATCTTATCCATTATGGTTTCGATACGATTGCTTTTCTTGGTTGTTTGCCGCACTGATCTACATACAAATTTTCCAGACTGATCTCCATAATAAAAGATGTCCTTAAAGAATTTTTTGAGAAGTGCTAGTTTTCCGTTTTCTACGTTCTATGACAGTATGTAGAATTCCATTGGCTATAAGAGCACCTCTTTGGAGTTAGTCTCACTGTCACCTCAAGTCATTACTTGTCATTCAATGGTAATTCAAAGAGTCCTGAAAACAAAACACATGTGATGGATGTCAATAAGCCTGTTCACAGACCCTATATTTTCTCTTCAAAGTCCGTCAAGCGCGAGAGATAAAAAATATACCGCGGGGGATTTATTGACCGCCAGCGCAAAGGGGAAGCGCACGCCGATGTTTTCCAAAAGAACGAAAAGAAAAATAAAACATCGTCTGTGTACAGGCTAGATGTCAATGGCAGAAGAACTCTTAGAAGTGTGCTTGCAATAAGTTTTCAAAGACCTTAGCTCGAAAAGATTTTCATATTACCAACTGGGCTAGGAAAAAAATTGTGTGTTGTAGTGACTGGGGTGAGAAGACCAGAAAGGGCTTTGCAAGACCTTAAGTTATTTCCTTGTTGCAAAGCATAATTTGAGACTGCAAGAAGCGGAGGTAACTTTTACGAAAATGTCAGCGTGTGAGTTGAGAGAAAAAGTGGACTGCTTATCCTTTAGGGTCCTCTAGGTCCCAAGAGTGACCAACCTTAATTTTCTCCTCACAACATCGGCAAATCATTAAGACCGAAAGTTACGAGAATTACTAAATTGATTACCAAAGAGAGAATTCTTTGATGTAAAACCAAATTCTCTCAAATAGTCTTAAAAGAAATGTATGGAGATCAGTCTGGAGAATTTGTATGTGGATCATGAGGCTTAAAGGGTTAAAAGAAATACAGCAAGAAAAGTATAACATGGTATAGGTGAATGCTGAAGTGGCTGAGGACAAAAGATTCATAAATTCATTTTAATCACCATCATTGTTTAGCACCAATATGGCAGTGACTTTTGTTGACTAAAGACTAGACAGAGCTCAGGTAAGCATGTTTGTCCTGTTTGCCACTAATTTAAAATTGCATAATTGCATATTTTTTTCTCTGGGTGGGTCTGAGATCAGTTTCATGTTGTTAGACAATCTGATTCAGCACTATCACATAACTAAATTGGGGGAGTAAACGGGAAACCAGGGTCTTTGAGGAAGGTGCCTCCCTTCCTATTCTCCCCTTGTGCATGCACACACTTCCTTAAAATTATTTCTCTCCTCTTCCTAAAAAAGCCACTGCCTGCTACACAGGCTAGAACTAAGAAAAAACACTCACTCAATAAAAGGTCAAGAAATTAGGATATCTCATACTACTTTCCCAATAAAAAGTCTACTGAATCTGCTACATTCTGTATTGAAGAACCTTGTTTTTCAGATTCTTCATCCTCAATGGCTTGCACTTTTGCAATCATTTGTGATCATTATTTTGCTGTTATGAGGATAAAGAAGAGATGACTAGTTTTGAAGGTTACTACAAACGGACCACTTGTACCAGGACGTCTTTCTGGGATGTTGAGAACTGACAAGTGAATGATCTGTACTCAGAACCCTCTCTGTAAGAGAGTCACAATTAGCAGTTACTACCACAGCAGCATCAAATGTTTTTTTTTTACTTTAGGGAAAGTTCATTTAATATGACAAGGGGGGGAGGATGAAGATATTGAGGGGGGGTTCCGAAAATTTTTAGACACCCGAAGGGGGGACTCTGAAAAAATTGTTGCGCTAGGAGGGGGGGCTCCGAAAATTTGTATACTTCAAAACCAACACATGACATCATCATACAGATCGGATGGTTTTCAACTCAACAATTTAATGACCTGTGCAACTCAGCTATATCACGTGGTTTACAGATACAACAAAATGTAGTCTCAGTAATTATTACACTCTTGTTCATCCTAAAAATGCTTTAGAAAATTGTATCACAACTGTATCTCAAGTTTGTCATAGTATAAACCATTGAAGACAATAACGGTAAATATATTTAAATAAAAATACAGTCTAGCGATCTTTTTTCAGGGGAGCAAAGGAATTGAAGGAGGAGGGAGGGCTCTGAAATTTTTTCGACTACCAAGGAGGGGGCTCCTAAAAAATTGAACCACTAGCGAGGGGGGCTGCTAAAATTTCAAGCTTCGAGTTTCAATATCTTCATCCCCCCCCCCCTTGTCATATTAAATGAACTTTCCCTTAAAGGGAGATTCTTGGTCCTTTTGGTGAGTATTTATACGATTTGAATTTTGGTTTAATGTTGGTTCAGGTGATATCTTTTGTTTAAGATGCCATTCATACCTCCAGATCACTTATTACATCTGGAGTGTCCTACTGACCCTTTAGGTCTCAAGAGTGGCCAACATCAATTTTCTCCTAACAACATCAACAGATCATCAAGAGTAAAGGTTATGAGAATTACTAAATTGATTACCAAAGGAAGAATGCTTTGATCTTAAACCAAATTCTCTCAACAGTTCTTAAAAGAAATGTATGGAGATCAGTGTGGAGAACTTCTATGCGGATTTTGGGGCTTAAGGGGTATATCCATAATCAGCTCCAAGGGAAAGTAGCAGCTGTATCATTCTAACTTTAGAGGTAATCACAGCAAGAGAAAGGGGAGTTTCCCCTGTCACTGTTCTAGCATTGATGTTAGCTCCGTACTTCAGAAGGACTTGTGCAGTATTTGTATGCCCTCTAATGGCTGCCTCATGGAGGGCAGTGTCCCCAGATTTACTGGCTGCATTTACAGAGCTCCCTTGATTAATAAGAAGGTCAGCAACGCCTTCATAACCACCAAGAGCTGCTAGGAACAGTGGTGTCTTACCCTCAATATCTGCTGCATGTAGATCTGCACCCTTTTGAACCAAAAGTACAGCAACATCCGTATCCACACAATAGTGAAGGGCTGTTCTTCCACAAAGATCATGCAAATTTACACTACTTCCATACTGAAGCAAAAGAGCAACTGCCTCTTTACCATGTTTTTTTCTAACTGCTAGGCTCAAAGGGGTTTCTCCACAACTAGAGACAGCATCAACTCGACTACCATGTTGCAGAAGGAATTTGACAGTTACATGATGCCCTTCTTTGGCTGCATTATGAAGAGGGGTGTAATGCGCCATGTTTGAGACATTTATATTGCTACCACTATGTGCAAGCACCTTTACACAGTCTATATTCCCCTCCTCTGCTGCAAGTAAAAGAGGGGTGTCACCAAATCCGGTGGAAGATTCGAGATCAGCACCACTTTGAACAAGAATGCTGACTACTGCAGCATAACCTTTCATTGCTGCTATGTGTAATGCTGTTTTTCCCCAAGTTGTTTTATAATCTACAAGGATACCAACAGAGAGAAGATATGACACAGTTGCTTCTTTTCCTCCCATGGCTGCATAATGAAGCACCCCCCTTCCCATCCAATCTTTTGCATCTTTATTTGCCCGGTTCTCGACTAAGAATCTAACAACTTGGCATGAATTGAATCTAGCAGCAAGCAAGAGAGGCGTTGCATGATCATCATCACGGAGCGGAGAAGGTTTGTCGATGTTTTCTCTCACCGTATTTTTAAAGACTGTTTTGACCTGTCTGAGACTTCCTCGTCTTGCTGTTTCGTGTATTAGTGAAAGACCCGCCAGTGCATTTCTCTCAGCCTTTTCGATGATATGCAACAAACTCAAAGCTTTGTTGTTCTTGACAATATCTTTCGCTGTAAAGCCACTGTAGGTACAACATGCTGAATTTCTAACCGTACATTTCAAGGCCAATGCTGTATCCATTTTACTGGGACTACACCAAAGAACGGTCTTACAAGTATTGGTATCTTGTTCAATGCACGCAGCATGAAATATACTATAATCGTAATCACCACACGGTATACAGACAGCTTCAAACGCCAGATCTGTCAGTCTATCCATTTATTCATCATAAAGATCGACACATGAACACTGGCAAAAGAACCCATACGCTTACGTCTAAATATAGATCCTTCATGTAATGGTAATAGACTGTTTATACCGCAGTGTAGCGAATAACTGAGTTATGAGCGCTGAGATTGATGGGAAGGTTTTAACGGAGTTGCACGGCGTTTTAAGCCGCGAAGAGGCCAAACGACCAAGGACTTTTTTGAACGTCTACCCCTAACCCTTGCCTCCCAGCAGAGGTCCCTTGGGGTTCGTTTGTCGCGTATTCATGTCTCCCCCACGGACATTTCTCCGTGGGGGAGAAATGAATACGTGACAAACGAACCCCAAAGGACCTCTGAGGGGAGGTTACTCCTAATCCCAGTTGAAACAAAATGTTATTGTTCATTGAGAAGAAGCACATAAATACAAGTAGTTTATTGCAACAGTAATAATATTGCAAACTACAGAAATATACGGTAAAAATGGACAGTCTTGATGTTCGGCTGCTATCCGTGCAAAACGAAGCGCTTTTAAATGACCTTTTAGTTTCAACAAATATTCCATACAGAAACCAAACAAAAAGCCATATATGACCCGACATATCTTAAAAACTTTCAGATACTGATCAAAATGAGTTCATCAGGGATGACAAAGATTCATGTAATGGTCTTAAAGTCATGCATTTTTGGACAAATACGGGTCTGCATTTGTATTTTGTTTAAATTTGTTGCATCAGTCAAAAATGCTTGGACTGACACAGCCATATCATAAAAAGCATAGCCCAGGAGAAGGTTGGGCAGCATCAGTCTCTTATCTTATCAAAGTTGTTAATTTTTTGGAGGGAGTGGCAAAATTGCCTTTTAAACTCTGCTAGTTTGCATTGAAAGTCACAGCCTTCATGAAATCTTGACGTCATTGATCATGGACCAATCAGAATCCAGCTTGTAAGAGCTACGACATGACCCACCAGGGTGGCGAGGGTGGTGGAGGTGGCGAGGGTGGCCAGGGTGGCCAGGGCAGTGGAGGTGGCGAGGGTGGTGGAGGTAGCGAGAGTGGCCGGAGTGGCAAAGGTGGCCAGGGTGGCGGAGGTGGCCAGGGTGGTGGAGGTGGCTAGGGTGGTGGAGGTGGCCAGGGTGGTGGAGGTGGAGAGAGTGGCCAGAGTGGCAAGGGTGGCCCCGAGTCTCAACAAATCACTCCTCATTGTGTCACCACACTAGTATCCCTGCAAGTTAGGAAAATCAAAGTTCCGTTTTTCTAGTTGAACAGCAGATGCAATGGTCTTCACATGCTCACATGTGAATAGAGAAGAAGAACTGCTGTTCACCATCACCGCACGGGCTTGTTTGCACAGGTAGTGTAAGCAAATAGTGCTTGGAGAATCATATCTACAGTCCTTAATGACGAGACATCTGTCATCGTGGTTACTGGTCTTGCAAGAGTAGATGCTCCATGGACCAACAATCACTGAAGTGCACAATGGTATGTCCATTTTGGGTTTCTTGGGATTTTTGGGAATAAAAGTGCCTCCCAAACAGAATCCACAATTGGTACACTTAGGCTCTCGATACCGATTAGCATATCCAAAAAAACAGGTGGGACATTTGCCCTTGCCTCGCTCACAAGAAGCCTATAAAGTGAAAGAAAAAATAATGTATTACAAATAATATGGCTATCTAAATAAGGGGTCCAAATAATATTAACACTATCATATTAACACTGAGACTTTGGATGGGGCTCCAAGCAGATAAAAAAATATAACTCTACGCTGAGAAAGAAAAAAAAGGCTCAAGTTAAAAGCTATTCCCCTTATTGCACTTGCCACACAGGCTATATTCAACCCTAAACAACCAGTTACATCAGTGTTCTTTGAAACTAAGCTTATATTCAAACGAGCATGATTACACTAATTAATTACACTAAACAAAAAGCAAAGTGAATAAAAACTGGGCGGAGAAGGCAGGAGTAGCAAGGAATTAGAAGAAAGAGACAAACGTAACAGTTGGGAGGAAAAAAATGTATCGAGCGGTTTAAAAATTATTCGCTAATTTGTTAAAGAAAACCAAAATGTTTACAAAACCGCTAACAAGAGCGCTTCGATACAAACTAATCAAACCCTTCTTTCTAGCAATCGGCTGGAGCTATCTCCATGGTCTTTCACACACGTTTTTAAAAAGATTGAAACTACTACGAGGTGAAATTGCATATCAAAAGCGCATCATTTTCTACAGATAACGACCAAACAACAATATTGTCCATTTTTCTTGTGTTTCTAACCATAAAACTTTATCCCACAATATCTCGATAACGATCTTACAGATTTCGCGTAAACTTCACGAACATCGAGGCCACTATTGGGGGAAAAAGCTCTCGTGAACGATTTTGGAAGAACAGTTCCCAGTGCCGAGATATACTGTTGAAGGTAAAATAGGTAATAACGTCATTTCGCTGCTATGACAACTCCGATGCCGTTGCAACCCTGATCATAACAAATTTTCATCTTTATCTAATACAACCCGTGGTGGCAATTTTTCCAAAACTTTGTTTATGGCGACATGGTTTATGCTCAAACTTCGGAGGTATTGGCCCTGAAAAACCGTATCGAGCCACCTTAACGTACTCCTCCCCCACGGGCTGAGTCCTGACTCCCCTCTCCCTCCCCTAGAGTCTGTACGGTCCGCGTTCGGTCCTACGCTGACGTCATAACCAAATTTTCTCGGATGGATAGATTACCAAATTTTTTTAAACTCCGAATGCTTTATTTTGCATAGAGTTACTATTACTTACAAATGTACAAAATTTCACAAAAATGAAAAGTGAGTTGAACAAAAAATTAAGCGAAGGTTCCATTACTTATGTGGAAGAAGAGAAGGCCTCACCTTTTGAAGATTAAGTTGTATTCTACGCGTCCACGTGTGTATCCGGTTCACGCGAATACCAAAGGCATCTTGATCGAATGCTGTAATGACCAAAAATTTATTAGTGAAATGTATGGTTAGGAAAGTCAAACATAGCAAATTAAACGAAAGAATAACACGTTTACTGAGCGCTGTGTTCGGGAATACGAGTTACAATTGTCCCCCGGGGGGGGACTCCGAATATGAAAGGGGTGGGGATGCTCGTCGGAAATTTTGAATTAAACCCCCGAGACCGATCTGGGCGTGGCCCAAGCGTTTTTTGTCCCCTAAAAGGGACGACAAGAATATACATATCAAATATATATTTTTATATTTTTTCGCGTGCAACCCTAAACGAGACCTTCACGGCTAAATTTGATGGCGTTTTGTCCAGAACACCCTAAGTGAGACCAAAATCCGAAATTTACACCCCTATGCGAGACGACGAGCATCCCCACCCATTTCATATGCGGAGTCCCCCTCCCCCGGGCAACTGTCTCAACTGAACTGAAGGAACACAAAAATTCGACAGCGACCTATACGTACCTGTTTAGCTTGTTATCTTGTCGAGCCAAACCCAGGATGGCGTTTAAGGAAGATAGTGATATGAAATGGTTTGTGGATGAAAAGCCTTTTGCTGGAGTCCAAGTAATTGTTCACTGTTAGGTGTACGTTCGTGTCTGCCTCCGCCAAATGAAAAGTTTCCACAGAATTGTAAATTTGAATGTGGCGCCACTGAGCAATCTCGTGATTATAATATTCGCATTTCCCAGGGGTATTTCCTTATTGGCTCTTAAAACGCACGTGCGTACAAGAGGAGGATCCGGGCACTTCTGATGTAAAGAGGTACTATACCGTAAAATTCCGAAAATAAGCCCCTCCATGTATAAGCCCCCCAAAGCGGTAACGGAAAAATCCCTCTGTTAAATCGCCCCTCCAGATATAAGCTCCCCGGGGGCTTGTACTTGGAAAATTACCCTCAAATACAAAGTAAAACAAAGCAAAAACGGTAAATTTACTTCCATCTATAGGGCTAGCCCGGTTGATTTTGAAACACAAATTTCCCTCCGTAGATAAGCCTCTCAAAAAGGGCCTTTGCAAAATATAAGCCCCGGGGCTTATTTTCGGAATTTTACGGTAGATTTAGCCAGGGCTAAAAGCAAAGTTCTCTTAAATATTTATAGAGCGCTTACCATTTGTAAAGAAATTTCGGTAAAAAATTTCCGTCAAATGGTACTGGTATTATTTTTGGCACCGAAAACGGGACTGAGTTGTACATGATTTACAAAATAACGGTAAATTTTCCGCTTTCTCTTGACATGAAGCCTAGCACTAGTAATCCAAACAAATGGTACAGAATAATAATAATAATAATAATAATAATAATAATAATACACTTTATTTAAAGAGGGTAGCACGGAATAGTTACAGAAACTAGTAAACTTGTGGCCCTATATCTAAATTAAAATTACAAAAAGCATAAGATTCAGAATATACAAAGTCTAAGTACAAAATAAATAAAACTAAGGAAACATAAAAGTTCTACATCAATATGAATTGAGTATAAGAGCTAATGATACGGCTAGTGAAAATTTCGGTCGTTTCGGTAAAAACGGGAAACGGTCGAAACCTCGAAAGGTATAATATTTTTCCGGAAAATTTCCACCGGAATGAACCGTTCTATTTGAATTCTCCCCGGAATTTCCGGGTTTTCCATACAAATGGTAAGCACTCATAGTTTCCTTAAAGAAAATGTAAAGTCGAGTAATACGGAAGATAAGGTGAAGACAACGAGAAGGGTGAAAAAACAACAGCAATAGACCCAATAAGCAAAAAAAAAAACTTTGCAAGTGCAGCACACTCTTTTTTCTAATGTGCAAAAAACAGCTTCGCACGTGTAGCTCCAGCTCTTTCCCTGTTATTCAAGATATTGTAGACATTAAAATTTGGTGGAAAAAAAGACTCGGTTTTTTTTTCTCTTTAAAAAGTCCAGGCGGCCATTTGATTTACCGGGTGCTTGTAATGCAAAATTTCACCTGAGCTGTAACATACTCCTTCCCCGACGGGGTTATGTAGGGCTATGTATGGTTACGTAGGGCTATGCTTGGCTATGTAGGGTTATGTATGGCTATGTAGGACTACGTATGGCTATGTAGGGCCATGTAGGACTATGTATGGCTATGTAGGGTTATGTAGGGCTGTGTAGGGCTATGTAAGGTAGTGTAGGGCTATGTAGGTTGGTGCGTTCTAATTAACGTCAAACCACTATATGATGCTTACACCACCTTCTTACCCTTATTTCGTAAGACGCCGATGACTCTTCTGGTTGTGTTACCTACCTTACCGAGAGCGCTTAACCGTGGGGGATCACTTCGGGGATCACTTCGGGGTCGGGAATCATTTCGGGGTCGGGGATCACTTCGGGGACGAGGATCACTTTGGGGTCGGGGATCATTTCGGGGTCGAGGATCACTTTGGGGTCTGGGATCATTTCGGGGGCTGTACAGCTCGGCTTCGCAATTCCTCTGTCAAATGCGCACACTGACGATCTCGCCAGCTATGTAGGTAGGCTAGAGAAATAGCCAAAGCAACCACCATGCAAAGACTGTATGGCGCAGAAGTCGGGGCAAAAGACACTGGCGGCACACTGAAAGGCGTACAAGTATAACCTTTAATTGAAGCCACTCTAAAACAATTATGCTACAGTTAAAAATCTAATGCAGTGACAGGTAAATCGACTTGCAATTTTACTGGATACAGATAAGTGAATCAGTAAACAATTTGAGCGAGTCAAAGATTCATTGTGATCAAAACAAAAAACACAGCGACAGCAACTCAGCATTCCGAAATGGAAAAAAAATGTTGTTAACAGAAGGCATGCTTATTAGAATGTATGAAACTTGGTTGGACACACATTTTGTTCTAACAAAGTGACAAAAACGACAAAATTACTTAAATAAAGATGCCTATAACATCAAAAATTGTTCTCTAGCTTAACTGGAAAGTCAACTCCGCAATTTAAAAAGAATTAGACTAACCGAATCCTACCTCGCCTATTACATGTACTGTTTGTGTCCTTCACAAATTAACTTCGCGACAATTTAGATTTTCATAACGCAAAAGGGAAAAATACTACTGACTAGGGTAACTTAGACTACTACGATTCGGAAACCAGCTATTATTGCGGGTAGGCTACAAAAACGTCTAATACACTGTCACGGTACAATTCAAACAGAATGTATGTGATGTAACTGGAACCGATTATTCCAAGTCCCCAAGCTAGTGAATATTACAAGATTAACACCAAAAATCAAGAACCAGCTTCCCCAGTGTCTCCAGTGCTTTTCTTTGTGTAAAGTTTTCCAGGGCTTTTGAATCCCTTTCCCCTGATCTTGGAGAGTTCCTTATCATTATCAGAAGAATCTACAGAATCCATCTGTCGAAAGAAAAACATTGAAGGTCAGTGTGATTCAACATTGGACGATATAACGTTTTCATTGGGGGTCAGTTTGGAAAACAGTACTGAAGGGTTACTGACAAGACGCTGTAAGTGACGAATTTGCCTTGGAATTGAATTTGCAAAGAAGACGAATTCATATAGTTAAACATTGAAGTCCAGTAAAAAGCAACATTGACGAGGTTTATGCTCATGATATTTCTAAATGGTCACACTTCAGTTTTCAATCCACAACATTAATAATCAGGGAATTTGTTAAAATTAGTTTTAAAAAAAAGGTTTATTTATTTGACTGAAGGTATGGACAATTTTTTTTTTATAATTCAAGACAAAGATTACATAGACGTTAAGTACGTTGTTACGGAGATGTACTTCTTGACAAATTTTAAGAGAAACTCTCGGGAAGGTTGCCCTACTTCAATGAAAACAAAGCCTCGGGAAAAAATGGCCTTTTATTTATTTAAGTTTTAAGGAAAAAGAAAAGCAAAATGCGGAACGACTGTATAGTGTCCCGTATGATCAAATAAATCTACAATTAATCTTTTAAAAAGGTACTTTTAAGTGCTGGTACTAAGTTTTATTACCAGTGAAGCTATAGTCTAAGCTAAGAGTTAAAAGAACTTGACATCAGTGGTCCAGTAGAAAGGTCAAATGCCTTACGGTGTTACCCATCTCTACCTTTATTGTAGCCCGTGTACAGAGGCCCCCTCCCATATAAAAAAAGAATCAGGAAGTGAGATTTTTTTGAGGGGGGTTGTGGGGGGTGGGGGCGGGAGCTGTACACGGGCTACCTTAAAAATGGGGCCAAGTCATATCTCTAATTCGATCACCCCATTCCCTAACGCTTGAGTTCAATAAGTTGGAAATCCAATAGCAAGGTCAGTCAAGTTTACAATAACATAAGAGTTCACAGTTAACGGACAGTGTCTCGTAAATGGGAGAATTGATACGTTTTGACAAAATTTGTACAACTTCCAGGTAAGCTCAGCTTGTTTTAGACTCGACAAACATCTCTTAATCATTTAACAAACTGCAACATGCCTCAACCCTACAGCTTTTATGATTAGTAGAATTAACAACCTAAATAGGGCCTTAAAGGCATGCATGGCTTAGTGCAGTCACTTTATTACAAGCTACCGACTATTATTTTGTCAGTTTAAATTTAATATTAAAAAAATATTTTTGTTTAAGTTAGTTTTCTCTACTACAGACACTTTAAAAAAAATGACCAAGCAACAATTCTATTGAAGGGCTTAAGGTCCTTCAACAACATTGTAAATTATAAAAAAATCAACAAAACACAAACATAAAATGCCAAACCAAACAAGGAACAGAAAAAATAAAAGCAACTGCACATGAACCTGTTTCTAATGTGAATGCCATTCTCAACTGGAAGCTTGCTCAACCTAAAAACAATTACGGCAAGATGATAAGGATGTGATGAACATTCTACAATAATTACAACAACTGAAACAACCCGCTTATCTTAGGCGAATGTAACTAAACAGAAAGACTTCACCTATCCATTTTAAACCTCCAAAACAAGATGCTTTATGTGTTTGACAAGGCTAAGCATCACTAGTAGCTTTGAAAGCAAGTATCTTTAAATGAAAGGTCTTGTTACAAATGACAAACCCTTCTAACGTTTCTCACACTCGTCACAAGTGAATGCCCAGACTGCACAAACAGCTGTCACCTCGAAGACACCTTACAATTGCCGACACCCTGATAATATTATGGACAGCAGCTACCTCCCCGGTGACTCCACTGCCAGTTTCCCTGCAAAATAATATCTGAGGAAAGAGCACAGAAATGTCATACTGATTAAGTGTAACTACCGAGATCTGGGTACCGCTTCTGATTGGCTGAAGCAGATTTTCCTCATGGCACAACCAATCAGAGAAGTGTGGGTAGTTACACTTAATCAGTAAGAAATTTCTGCGCTGTTTCCTCAGACATCATTTTGTGGGGAACCCTGTGGTGGTGCTGCAAAATGTCAACTGTTTTCTCAGGCTACTATCAGTACTTGTGGACTCGAGGGTGTCTGGCAATAAATGTGGCTACTTGCAATTTAGGCAAAGTTAAATTGCAAGCCAATGTGGTCAGCGTTCTCCTGTTCAAGAGTACATGATCGGTGGGGTGACTGCAGGAACCTTTGCTAATCTTGTGACTTAAGCACTGAATTTCCCTCAGTGTGACGGTTGCAGTCGGCAGCTACATGCAAGGGTGGTTTGGTTCCCGCTCGCAGGGTTGTCATGGGTACCTCCTTGCTATGGCTGAGGTGCTTGGTTTAAAGGGAGTTTTATCTTTTAAGTTGTAAAATGATAGCTCAAAATATTATTATGACAGAGCTCCCGTAAAAATGAGGGCAAATTTGCTGACAGTAACCAGTATTTCTTTCCTTTTCCAAAAAAGATACACTGGATAACTACTATCATGTACAAGGGTTGAGTATGTTAAACTAAATGGACTCTAATACAGGATACAAAATATTATAATTTGCAAACCTCATCATGAGCATCATTAACCATCTCCTCTGCTGCTTTTTGAAGATCAGAATCATTTAACATTAGCTGAAATATATAACAAGACATCGTTAGTGGGAAAGTTGAAAAATATAATAATAATTGAAGTGCCTGGAGAAAAGCTCCAAGTCAATTCTAATAAACTGCTAGTTTTTCCTTATAGGTTGCCTTCTGTTTGCTTGTAAACAAAAGTGGGAATTTGGCAAGAGAATTAAAGTCACTTTGATTTCTCAACTGTAAGTGTTACCATAGTTCAAAAACTTTTTAGTATAGGTCAGAAACAAACACTCCAAAGATCTACTATCAGCTACCACAAATAAAATTCAAAACAATAAACCAACTTGAGGACTAAAGCGTGACCTTACAGTATTTTAGAACAATGACAACAAGCACAGAACACAATTTTAACCTTGTTGGGCTAAAAATCAAATTTAGGTATCTTGTCAATGTACTAGCCATGTATGAAGCACTTACTTTTTCAGACTCTCCATTCTCAATTGCTTGGAAAGTTGTTCCTTCTGATGTTATTATTCGTTGCGTAGTGGATGAAGAAGAGATGACTTGTTTGGAGGTTACAACACGGGTGGTGGTGGTAAATGAAGATGAACTTTCCATAGTTGAAGAGAAGGTACTGGACTCCTCACCAAACACTTTTTCTGGTGCTTCTTTCTCCTCGGATGTAGAGGACTGATGAGTGAATGATCTTTGCTCTGAGATAACAACCCTCTCTGTTACAGATGTTCCCCCTTCACCACTCACTACCACGGCAGCAGCATCATCTGCCTTGGCTACAAGCTCATCTTTCTTTTCCTCTGCCTCTTCCTTCTTTTCTTCAGCTTCTTCCTTCTTTTCTTCAACCTCCTCTGACACAGCTGTCTCTACCTCTGTTGCAGTTGCTGCTACAGCAGCGGCTTCAAGTTTGGCTTTCTTCTTCTTTTCTTTTTTCTCTTTCTTTGCCTTTTTCTTTTCCTCATCCTTTTCATCATCTGATGATGAAGATGATGACGATGAGCTGGATGTTGAGCTCTTTCTTGACTTCTTTTCTTCTTCTTCAGCAACAGTCTCGGGTTCTGGCTCAGGTGGTCTCATTCCTTCAGCAAGTTCAAGCACGCAGTCTGGCTTCAACCTGCCAAAGTACAAACATAATCAAGCCAAGAGTTAATGAACCACTAGATTATAACAGGTTAGAATAGATGCTTAATTTAAATGTCAGCACCATCAAAGAGTTACTTTTCTGAGCATGTTTATGTTACCTCAAGTTAAAAGTTATTGTACATTTAACATACTTGTGCTTGTGTTACATGTAACTGAACATTCCCAAAGGAAATAAAATCAATATTGAAGCAACAAGAATACACTGTCAGGGTACAAAGAAAGTCAGTTTTACAGCTTGCCATTCAGGCAAACTGTAGATAGCATGTACTGGCCCACAAGTCATTTCAACTAGCCCCAAAACCCTTTTTGATTAGCAGGATTGACAATCCTTCTGTAATTTGAATTTCCCCTAAAAACAGCACTTGCCTGTTGGGCAAGTTAAGAACAAAAAACACTAGCGCGATAGCAAAATCCACTAGCCCTGGGCTATTGGACACGACTTTCTTTGCACACTGACTGTATCAGTACTCCATCATTTCCCAAATAATAATAATAATAATAATGATAATAAAAAACAGCCAAGACCAATAAAGGGAAAAACTTACAAGTCTGTTGCAGAGAGTGTAAACCTTTGCATCTCACTTCGTGAGCTGAGATAGAACCCTTGACCACTGACTGAGAACACCAACGATTTAATGGCATCTACATCTGACTTCCTCATGGCTGATGCCTTGACTTGTACCTTCAAGTTGGGAAGAGAATACACGATCAGTTCTCCTTGGTTGCTCACACAAGCCAGGCAATGATACACCATTCCAGAATCATCGTTCTTGCTTCTGACGTTAATAAGGCCAATCTTGCGAACCCTGGAGCCATCAATAGCTGTAAGCTTTTCTTTGTTACGAGCCTTCAAGTGTGGCAGGCTGAACACCTTAAACTGTTCCTCAGAACAGATAACCAAAGAATGTGTTCCACTCATGTCTGGCTCTGCAACAGAAATAATACAGAGAACAATATGATATCAGGCAATTTTTGTTTGACCTTGAAATGACATGCATGAAGAAAACTAAAACAACAAAAACACAAGAATATGAAAAGTTGATTGTTATATCAAACAGACTAAATTCGTACAGCTGTTGCTTATTTTCAAGAAAATGTAATGCATTGCTGGCTGAAAAAAGATCACTATTAACCCTTTAAGCCCCAATATCCACATACAAATTCTCCACAGTGATCTCCATACATTTCCTTGAAGAATTAGTTGAGAGAATTTGATGAAAGATCATGGAATTTTCTCTATGGTGATCATTTTATTAATTCTCATAACTTTATCTCTTAACAGTGTATGGATATTGTTAGGAGAAAATTGATGTTGGTCACTATTGGGACTTAAAGGGTTAAGTAATTTTCCATAACTTTGGAGACCGGGAACTGGGGTATGGATTCACTCCAAACATGGCTAAATTTAATGGTAACAATACAGTGGACTTTCTGACCAGACTTGAAGTTAAGGCTGAATACTATGGCTCAGTCAAAAAAATTGCTTCTTGTCCATATTTCTATTACCTTTGCCTTGATCCTCTACGATATCACTGAGCAAGGGGGTGCCCTCTTTATCCACAACAAACATAGAAACCACAGGAGCTTTGTGTTTGAGTTTGATTTCCTTGCCGATCTCAACTTGAACTTCCTCCTCTGTTCTTTTTTCTCCTTCAGGGATGGTTAGGTAGCAGACAAAAATGTGCCCAGCATTGGTTCCTGCCCACAAGGATGGACAATGGTGCACTCCTGAAGGTAGACAGAGCAATGTTAGTGTTAATGATAACCTTACATAGAGCATTTTCTAATGACATCTAACCAGCAATATTGGTGTTCCAAAACAATGAAACGACAGCCATGTTGGTGTTACAAGCCAACCCTGTGTGAGTTAAACTCTTTTCCTAAGTAGGCGCTTTCTTTTAAATCATAGATGCATAGATGGTGGCCACACGAGTGAAAATACTCTGTACCTGGTTTGACAACAGAAACCTTTTGAACAGCAGTGTACCCAAAAGCAAAGTTATGTGACGACCGGACTAATATTGTTGAGGGGGGTAAAGGGGAGTCCTACACTTGTTTGACAGACTTTAAAAAGCACAAAAAAAACCTCATCACATTGATTAAAATTCTGCGTTCACATTTCGAGGAAATTTCTGAAGTAAAAAAGAGAGATTTTGTATATTTACCTTTTACGAAAATTATGAACGCTTAATCCTGTAATCACACAGAGAACCCTTTTCATCCCCTCATTGTTACAAAAGTGAAGGCTTACCATCTTTGATATAAGTGTCCACAAAGTACAAACAGCGAACCATACTCAATACACTCTCATCAACACGACTTTCCTCCACAAGCCGTGACACAGGTGTTGCTACTGCTTCCTGTGTGGGGGATGCTGGGGCCTCTCCTTCTTTTTTGGGTGTTGCACCAGATCGGGATCCTTTGCGAGAACGCAAGCGGCGGAATGATCTACGGATGCTCTCTTTAAGGGATTTCTTTCTTGAGAGATGCTCTCCACTGTCAGTCTCTGCAAAAATAAAAGCTTTTAGTATCAGCATTACACAGTAACCCCCCCCCCCCCCCCTGTCCGCTGAAACTTTGAAAATCTTTCCAAACCTGCTGTGTCAATTTTTTTTGCTCAAGCTGACATTTTAAGCGAGAAAAAACCAAAAAGCATCTTTTTTGCAAAACAGAAACTGATTACATGTGCAAAACTTCGTGTACAAGACTTTCCGACTGGTAAGAATTTCTCTTTTAATCAGTGTTATGAGAAAGAGGTTGCTTTTTTCTCAAGAAAGTTAAGTTATGAAAGCAAAAGAAAACTTTTTTCCGTCACTTGCACATCCTGATATGAACGCGAGAGGGGTTGGGAGAATTCTCAACTGTTATGCAAACCCTCGACGAATTCTCCAAACTCCTCTCGTGTTTATATCAGGCTATGCAAACAAAGAAAACGTTTTCTATTGCTTAAATGGTGAACAATGCTATATTTTTATAGTATCCTTCTCGATGTGAGAAAAAGTAGTTTATGTTCTGAATACAGAGTACTCCCTACCTTGACTAACAGTCCATTTGGATGTGACCATCTTCTTATTCAAGCAATCGTACACAACAAATCCATGGACAGTTCCAGCTGCGATGAGTCCCCAGCGTGTGTCCACTGCCAATGCACTAACTGGTGCAGCTGGTATAAGCTGCAGGCCTGTTTGCAGTTTGAAGCCAGCTGGAACTGTGATTGAGCCTTCCTTTGGAAGTAATGGACCATGTCCCTTCCACTGAAAGTTCTCCTTGTCTTCAGTGAAATCAAGCTCTTCCATCTATTTGGAAAACAAATGATTTACATTTTGACCATTAACTTAGTCATAGATGCTTTGGTAAAAGAAAAAATATTTCCTGCTGTCTGAGACCACAAAAATTGAGGGGCTGCATGTCAGGCAATAGAATATTAATGAGGCGGTATAAGCAACTTTACAGGGTGCAAAGAAAATCAGTTTTACAGCAGGATAACTAATTTATTTACAAGGGATAATTAATTACACCTTTAAGATAATTAATCACTTGCTTTATTAATTCATTGCAGTTAGCTATGATTTAACAAAAGCTTCAGGAGTCTTGAGCCATGCTGACTAAAGCAACATTTTTTCCAACATTGTCTGCTGGTCTAGTTCCGGTGCTTCCAGAACACAATATGATTTCTGTTAAAAAAAATAACAAGTAGCAATAGATGTAACATCAAAGTGTACTATACCTGCACTTCCACGCTTGTCTCCTCTTCTGACAGATCAAAGGTGAGAACCTGACCTCCATTGCCGGCAACTGTCATGGTCTTATTAGACGCGCAAAAAACAATCTTGGTCACAGCAAATCGTGGATCATCTGAGTATGGGCAGTAGTTACCGACCTTCTTGAATGGAGGCCAAACTTCTTCCTCAGTCTCTCGCGCCTCAGAATCATGGCCTTCATGCTCCCCTACAAAATACTTGGCTGTGTTCAGTGTGTAGATGAGGCGCATCTCAAGTTGGGAAACATCCCAAAAATTGACTGAACCATCTTCATGACTGAAAAAAAATAAATAAATAAACAAAACAGAAAAGTGATTTCAGAAAAACAAACAAACAACCATTTAGAATGACAAATAAAATTGCACCAAGCAGGTGAGATTAAATCAGTTTGCCTTAAGGGCACTTCAGTTCAACTAGCCCTAAGCTATGAGAATCAAGCCAAATTTCTAACTATCAATTTAATATTTATTATTAATTTCAGATAAGGTTACCAAATTTGGCCTTCCTATCATGCAATGACTTGTATGTTGCCTCAGGCTACTGGAGAGTATTTTGTGATACGTCCAGGGGACTTTTTTGTTAACAGCTGTTTGTTTGCAATAACAAAGCACAAACAGAGTTAGAAACATTTTTCCCAACAAAAAAGACAACATTTCCCTTTTCCATGATGTTTTATTGGCAACATTGGCACCAAATCCAGCTTCAAATCCAAACCAAAATAAGTTTTTACTTATCTGCTCCAGAAATTCTTCACAGAATGAAACCATTTCACTCCCAAAATAATAATACATATATGTATTATCAAAGTATTGTAGAGAAAATCTCAAGGTTTAATCATTCAAATGATCTTTCATTACATTCTTAGCAAACTTCAGAATCACAAGGTCTTATAAGAGCAAGTGGGTGAAGCTCTTCTAAACCTGATCTTGATCCTGAGTATCAGCATACATGCTCTCTACACTTTTCTTAATATTTTTCATATGGTACTGAAACATGGAGAATCTGTTTAACAATCTGTTTATCAAGACCTGTTGCACTTGATGATCATTTCCTTTCCTTGTTGACCTTTACGCTTCTTTTAACAGCGTTACCAAAGGAGAAATTAAGAAATGGCAACTGTTTTTATTTTAACTTAGGGGTCAAAGGGTAATAAACCCATGTTAATCAGCTTACCCCGTTATCAGAAGGTCCTTTCCTTCAGGTTCTTCAATTAAAGTTTTTCCACCCGTAATGGGCCAGCTCTGCAAGGATAAACAAGATTAATCTAAGTAAATTTGCCTTTCTCACTCATTTCACTGTAACATGGTGACTGTATAAGCCCTTACTGCGCTTTTCACAAACATGCGAACTCTAAAGTTCATAAGCCGCCTTCACAATTGCGTTTTCCCCTGCTGTCAATCATAATTACGATCACAAGCAACGAACCTTGAAACACAGAAACACACAAAACAGATCGAAATCCACCAATCACAAATCACAAACCATGACCTTTTGAACCCATTAAAGTAAAGTTTTGTTTCCTAAGAGGTCCACTAAGATGATTGCCGGCACGGAAAAACGCAATCATTAGTGGGCTTTTGAACTTCACAATTCGCATGTTTGTGAAAAGAGCAGTAATAAAAAAATGTAAGGCTATATTCACACTTTACCAGACAGCTTTTGCTGGGTACGGCTCCTGTTCACACACGAGAAAGGTGATTTTGGCACGTAACGGAGGAAATGCACGTGCACCACACAAATCTCTTAAGTCGAGAGACAAATAGTGGATAGGTGTTAATAATGTTGCTGGTTTGCACGTGACGTCACAGTGGCCATGTTTGCGGTCAAGAACAAAAGCATTTCTCTCCTCTGGGAACTCAACTCTATATTTTAAATTCTTGTATTGTAAATTCTTCAAGAAAACCTTTTTGACCCCCAACATGGCCCCCTTGTAACATGGTTGCAAACAAAGAATACCAGATGGCTATTTATGTCAGCACGAAGAAGCTATCCGGCAAAGTGCGAACATGCCTAAGAGTACACAAGGAGTAATTTCATGGCAAGGTTTTGTAAACCTTTTCCAGCACTAATGTTTTGTAACTTGGCAGCCTTTTGAGGAAATCATATCAAGCAAAAATGCACAGACAAATTTTCTAGATTTTTCCTTACTGAGTACGTATCACACTACAACCTACCTCCTGCGAGAAGTCTGTTGCCAGTTGTTTGGTTCCAGCATTTGCTATCTGGTCAAATAAGCTTGATGGGCAGTCATGGCTATGACTTGAGCAAGTGATGGGAGAAGAGTGCAGGCATACAAGGTAAGGCTTCATGAAGGTGGGAAACCTGTGCAAAGGATCACCTGCATCAACGACCTTTTTTCTTTACTTTCGCAAAATTAATGTGGTTCGCATCAATTTCACTACAACATGGTTGCCACAAGCAGAGGTTTCTGAAATTCCCTGACTTTTCCCCTGACAAATGTAAATTTTCCCTGACCAATCACAAATTAGTCCTGGAAATGGACTCAAACCTCTCCTCGCAGCCATTTCTTTATTCTTTCAGCCATGTCAAGTCATGTTCTTGGTACATGAATATTGATAGTTCCTCGACAATATGTGCAATAAAGGATTGACTTTCTTGAAAACCCAACATCCGGTTTGTCATTCAATTTCATGAACAATATTTTTATTGATGCAACATGATTCATGTCCATAAAATGTACAAAAGAATTTTAGGTGTCACAAAACAATAAAAGTTGGGGGAAAAGAATAAATATGTACTCTCAAAATTTCCCTTTTCCCTGACATCTTTCCAAGACTTAAATTTTCCCTGACTTGGAAGTAAAATTCCCTGACTTTTCCCTGACCACGAAGAAAGTTTTTCCCTTCCTATTTCCCGACTCTGTGGCAACCATGTCCAAGTTTATTGTTATGAAAACTTATTCTTACCCTGCCTCCTTGGTCACAAGATCAATAACAACTAATTCCTCTTCACACAGCACCACAAGATAAGCTGGTTCTACACAAGAGAAAAGGACAAAAACAAGAAAAATCAGCTGGCCAGAAGGGCGATATTTTGTTTCAGATTACTAGTCTGAAAAGCAAGCCCAAACTAAACTATACAAGTCTCTTTGAAACAAACTTTGCTTGCCCAGCAGGTAACTGACCATGAAAAACATACAGGCCTCTCAGAAACCTCTATTTCATTGGCCTTTGAAAACTGATCAGCTATTGTTTAAAAACCACACAACAACTTTAAGTTAAGGATGTTATGACCATCAACAGTTGTACAGCTGGAATGTTCACTCACCCTCTCCTTCCTTTTTCACAGTGAAAAAGTCAACAACACGAGATGTAAAGTCAAATGCAACCTGGGGTGTGTTGTCACCTCCATCAACCAAGTTTGCGTCTTGAATGAGACAAACACAGTGCCGATCACCATAGCTGGCGCGAGGCATGCCACCACTGAAGAACACTGATGAACTACTCCATTCAACTTTTGTGATTGCTTTGCAGGGGAAAGGCCCCAGAGGAGTGACGGCTTTAGGTATTTCAGGTCCTCTTTCAAGACTCCATTTGGTGAGGCTGCCATCGCCATGAGCACTGATAAACTTTGTTCCATCAGAATGCCAGCTTACACTTTCTACTTCTTGAGGTTGTTCAGATGACTGGATGCTGAATGTGGCTTGAACACTACATTTAGCATGGTTCCACAGAACAACCAGGCCTTTCTTGTAGCCAATGAGAATCTGTTCAACAACATAACAAGTTATTTACATCAACAATGCTGTAGTTTTTGCTTTTGGCTGGGTTGCGGGTTGGTAGGCCTGTGGGTGTTCTTCCGCCTTGGGGTGTATTGCGGTTGCAGCCCCCTGGCCCATGGGCACCCAACCTCCACTTGCGACGCAGGCGTTAATGTGGAAATACCTCATTTGTGTAATTTCTGTGCTATTGTTTAACAATGCCTTTGTTGTGCTTTAAAATAAAAGGACTATATTTTAATTTCAGTGTACTGTAATATATAATATGTGTCTTGAGATTAACTGTCTTGTCACATAAAGTCATGATTTGTAACAAAATCACTGCATCACTAATTTGTGTTCTAACCTTGTTTGAATCATCTGGGTGTTCTTGAATTGCTTCTACTGAGCCTGCATTTGTTTTGCTCTCTTCCTGCACACTACCAAAAGAAAATTATATACCGTTCTTGAAACAACTGCAAGACAGTTTACAAATTTATACTAACCAAAAGCCAAAAGATACAAATTTTTATTCTTTATGATTCAAAGTACCTTTGCATGACCACATCCTGATAGATAATGTATTCTTGGAGTTCAAAAGAATTGATATCCAACAAGTAGATGTTTCCACCCTCTGTTCCAAGGTAAAGGCGATTGCTTTTCATGGACAAGCAGCACACAGAGATCTTTTTCAGTCTACACACATTAACAAAAGACAATGGAAGTAAATACTCTATAATTAAAAATCAGAACACAGTGCTCTATGATACAGCCCAAAGTAATTGCAAGAATTATAGGTGTGTGCAATATGCTGGACTTATATCAGGGTTTTCAGTAAGGTTATAATTAGTAGGTGGCAAAAACTTTGGAGTAGGCAGACAAGGAAAAAACTTGCGCCAAAGGCACAACTTGCAAGCGCTGTAGGTGCGAGTTTCTATGGGGGATCCTGGGGCAACTCCCCTTGAAACATTTTGATATCTGGGCCTCTTAGAATGCATTTCCAGCATTCTGGACCAAAACTTAGAGTATTTGAAAAGAACACAGACATCATTAACTTTTGGCTTTTTATTCGGGGACAGCACATGAATACTGTATTTAAACTGGGGTATTTTCCAAAAAAGAGTAGGCAGTGAGTTCATGTGAAATAGCCAACGCATTTCGCCAGCCACCGGCTCTTAATTGAAAACCCTGATTATATGCAATTTAAACATATAAACATGTGTAATGCTGCAATTCCTTTGGTCTTAACTGTACATCACACCCTTCAAAGAGGATTAAAACTTTGTTGGCACTTCTTCAAGCTATGCTGAAAGCTTTCCTCAACCAATGGCAAAAATGAAATAGCAACAGTGGCCACATTAATGATCAGAAGTGTTTATTATCAACCAATTATCCACAGCAATATTGATATATATATAGGGTCGGTTCATTTGCAGCATTCACGTATAGCCATTGCATCTGCCTGTTGGAAATTTTTGTTGTTTTTAAACATGCAAGCTTTAAAACAATACCTCCAACAGGTAGAACTGAGGGCTACAATACATGTATGTTTTAAAAATGAATTAACCCCAAACTTATGAAAACAATAACAGGAGGCAGTGTGGCCGAGTGGTCAGCACGTTAGACTCATAATCCCCCGGTCCCAGGTTCAAGTCTGCATCTGGCCACTTGCTGTATTTGTTCTCGGTCGTCACGAGTTCAAATCCTTGGCTACACTTGTAAATAGCCAACTGGTTGCCTCCTGCCAGTTAGGGTTTTTAATCCTGCTATGTTATGTTTAAATTATTTGTTTCTAAGTATTTGAGTGCAGTGCCTGTAAAGTAGCTGCATAAGCTAAGTGTACTTTCCACCATAAACAACCCTTTAAACCTTTATTTTCTTTTTTTTTAATAACATCTGTCTTACCTTCCCTCTAATGTGCATGTCTTCACCTCTTCAAGAACAGATTTCCCTTCTTTTTTGTTTACCTCCCACAGATGAATGGTGTTCTGCTCGCCATCATCACAAACACTGATGATTCGTCCCTAAAAATAGTCATAACAGACATCAGCAGAAGCAATAATTAAACAACAGGAAAGCACAAGAATAGCAATCAATAGAATCTGGTGGCATTTCATTGTGTCAGGGATGTCACTTAGAAATCAAGTTCACCGGGTAGATGCAGGGTTCTCATTAGGTGCCGGAACTAGCTAAAATACCCGGCTACTTTGAGGTCTGAGTCATCTACTGGTAAAGTGAGAGAGAGAAAGCCTGAAATTACCTTCAGGATTCGATTGCTAAGCCGCCTACTTTAACATCATAGCTGTCTACTTTAAAACCTAATGAGAACCCTGTAGATGCAATTAGCAATTGGGGAATTCTTATTTTAGAACGTCATTTTGCTTTTATTTTCCCTTTGTTTCCTATGAAAGTAGTTGAGGGTTATGCTTATGGTAGTCACAGGAAATACTCGTGGCCCATGGATCTTAGAGGCAGCCCTGCATCATGGTCCTAAAAGAAGCATCTGCACTTTTATTCAGCAGTACTGCTTGGTTTTTCTCCCTTAATTTCAAGGCTGTTTATTTTTCACCAAAATAGACATCATCACTTACTTAATTTTCCCAGCTAATTACATCTTGATGATCTCAATTTTAGGAATACATCATTTTTTTAATTTCATGATAAAAGAAGCTTTACAGGTTAGAACTCACTGCATGACCTGCCAAACTATTGTCTGCCATTCTAACCACTGAGTTTCCCAACAGATAATTTCAACCACTTTGTCTTGTAAACAAAGAAGATTCTTTATATGTTTTAGCAGCAGTCATAAATCTGTAATTGGGTCAGCCAGTATATTTTACGTTACAAACAAGGAATATGTTCTAATCCTGTAGGTTTGTAAACTAATGTACCAAAATTAGAAGCTTAATTAGCTAAATTTGCAGCTTTAAAGTTTTACAAACCATGATAACAGGGAATGGTCAATAGCACACAATACATCCCATTAGGCATAGCAGGAGAAAAAGGATCAAACAGAGCAAGAGACAAAATCATGCACTTATTTTGTCTTTTTCCCCTTCACTAGCTATTTCAAGACCACATACTGTCAAAAAGCAAGTGTCTAAAACATCCTTTACAAGATAATCAATGCCCTAAGGAATGTAAATGTAGCAGCAAAGGTGTACAATGAGAAAGGTTTGGCATTAAAACAAAGAGAACTGTGACTGTCTGAGGGGAGAAAAGACAATTGGATTAGGACTTGTTTTTAGCACTGCTTTATTGAGTTCCAGAATCATAGTTGGGATGAAGCAGACTGTTATGTAGCTTTGTTGACTAAAAAATTGCTGGAGGAATTCGAGAGATGTTTTTTTTTTAAATTGTGAGATCTATCACAAAATGCCTGTTTACCTGGCAAATAAAAAGGAATACTTCATGGAAATGGATCATATGTGCAAAGTATTTATGCACTAGTGCATACAAACAAAAGCAGCCAATTTACAATGCAGCAAAATAAGCAAGGTTTAGGGTTTTGTGCACAACAGAAAGGGAATTTGGAAACACAGTTGAAGCTTTCTTAACAGACGTTCTTGTGAGCAGCCAAGTCTACTTATTATGGCCCACAGTTGATGTTTTTTTGTTTTTGCTGAGGAGTCTGCCGGTGACAAATGGGAAAAAACTTGTTGCCAGATCATAAATTTTGGTTGCCAACTTAATCAATATATAGCTTACATAAAAGCATGATTTAAATGTTACTTCACATGCAACAAGAATCATAAAAAGCTAGAAACAAACAACATAAGAAAGACCTCTTACAACTGTGTGCAAAATGGACAATTTTTTTACATCACAAACAATGTAGTTTCTTATCAGTAGTCTTGTGATGTAACAAAGTGACAGCAGAAGAAGTGTGGTTTAGGATGAACACGTTTTGATGTCATCAATGGGTTGAGCAACCTTTCTCTAAAAGTGATTCATAGGACATTGCAGAAATGCCCAAAAATATTTACTGGTAGTGCAAGTTCTACTATACAATTACCAAGAACCACCAATCAGACAGTCTCTTCCACAAAATCATTGGCATTAAAAGCCTGTGCACAACTTCCCACTATCACAACGACTCCAAGTCACACAACGTTGTGTTATATTCCTAATAAAGGCTAATGAATTGCATACTTTGGTTTTTATTTGGAAATGGTTGCCTGAGAAATGCAGCAAAATCTTCTAGATGTCACAAAGTTTTAAACTATAAAATGTAAGAGAGATGGACTTTGCCCAGTCTCTAGTTTCCACTGCTGATACAGCCAATGTTGCATGCACAACTTTGCAGAAATTATAGTGACCCACGAACCACTTTGGTATGTGAGAATTTTCAACAAATTTTCAAGTAAAAGTGCCAGTAGACAGAGGACATTGCAAACTTTTGCGAATCTCAGACTGCACACAATATATACACATGTTTCAACAGTTAACAACATTTTCTGCAGGCCTCAATCATAAGTCAAGATATATTTTGGCAAGCCTTTACCTACAAGCAGCCCACTTGCGTACATTCAGAAGAGGGGTCCCTTAAAGGAGATTTCATTTTAATTTCATTCATGATTTAATGCACTGCTTGGTTCTATAATACTGACGTCATTAACAACGTGTGCACATAAAAAGTGTTCTCTGCAATATGAGAAAAATTCGAGTTCATAAAGATGAACATTTTGGACTACCATGGATTGAAAAAGGTTGAAAAAACAAAAATTAAATGGGAAAGGAAGTGGCCTCCAATTTAAATTTGCATAATTTTGCTTCAACATTTGACCATGGGCAAGATTCAAGAATAATATCACATGCAAACCAATACTTTCAAAACTATTGGAATTTCCAACAGTCATCTAGCAATAATCGGGGAGTTGATCTCTTGGAAACACCAAATATGATGGATGAATGGAACAAGGCTCTAATAGTTTATTCAGCGAAAGAGAATTTATTCACTTACAAACAAATGCCAATATCAGAATTTGAATTTTTTGTGTCAAAGAAATTTCGTTTTGTAACACAATTAAAATATCCAGATGAGACCACAATAAGTAGTTTAAAGGCAAGCTCGTTTGATTTTTAACAAGACCTTGACTAAAAACAATACAAGTCTTCGCACAATGTTATTCCAGTGGTTAAAATCAATACCTAAATTTATTCTAAGTAAATGGCAGACAAAATAAATATAGACATGTATTGATTTCCTGTGCTAGAAAACCCTGGACGAAATGGATTACAACACAGATAAGAACTACAAAGTGGACTCCGTTCCATAACATGGACAACTACTGATTTAGCTTCTAGCTAGGTCAGAAACTAGAATTTTCCCTTCGTAATTGAATTTAAAAGCCCCACCCTCGCAAACACACCCTCCATTTTCCCCTCTGTCGACAGAAATTTACAAACATGAAACATGAAATATCAAGCTTTTTGTTGGTCACTTACCTGTTCAGGCAAAAAGTGCAACTCTTGGATGACTGTTTCGTTCTGATGGCTGGCAGAAAGCTCCACTCCAGGACGGCCATAGCTGGCAAACACGTCAAAGAAAAATTCGCGGGGGTTTCATGCATACAGAATACGTGGTAAACACTAGAAGTACCCGCGTGACTCAAATACCTAATGCACTTTTGCGAGTTTTGCCCTGCAGACTTAAATTGGTAAGGAGGTTATCCCATGGCAGGTGCGGTATACGATTAACAAAATGTAACGAGAAGACTTACTCCGGATACCTAACGCCAAGAGAAAAGGCAACACGGCGTTGCACTTAATTATGAATGAAATTATGTCGGCGAAATGAAATCGACGACCCGGAATTTTTTGTTTCATGTAAATTTCAGAAGTTTGTTTCAGTTTCACCTTAAAGAGCTAGGTGTTTATTTCTTTTGCTAACTCGGCTTGAGCCCAAATTAACTTTATCATTTAGAATTATTTAGAGGCAACAACATGCTGATTTTCGTTTTTCAAAATTAACATCTCCTTCTCGCATATTTCGACTCTTGAAATAAGAACCTGGTACCGCGATAGTTGTTGCTTCAAGGATCTTAATTTTGTGATCAAAGATCAGCTTCGTTTGAACAGCTAGCAAAAAATATCATCAGCCACTAAAAAATCCAGAAGGAACCTTATACAAATGCGAGGATACTTTCTACTAATGATAGCGACGCGGACGCGAGTTTACAAAACGTAACTTACGACTGGTCCACGTGCGTTCGAAGGGTAATCCACGTTGTTTATGCAAAATTTGAGCTCTTTCGCGTTGGCCCAGATACCTAATTTAGAAGCCGTGGCAATGGGTAATTCAGAGGTGATATCTTCAAGGTTTTCTTCTTTTAATCACGTCTGGTTTGCATGCAAATTCTACCCTCAAGAAAGATCCAATCCTGTTCAGAGCACGTAGGAGGCTTCCTGCAAGCCAATTCCACTTGAAACGACATCAAAACATTTCGGAAGGTGAAGTCACAAGACCTACTTGAAGTACATTGGAAGCGAAACAAAAACTTCTTTAACAAGGCTACCAATGTTAAGCTGTGTTTGAGGCGAGCAACAAATTTACACTTGCTAGAGTGTTCGTGGCATTCCCAGATCGCTTTTAATCAAATCATGATCTACAACTTGCTGTCTGGGAGCTGATGTTTTCAGCTTAACTGTAGCTAATTCGCAGAAATGGCCCCATATCTCCGGATTTTTCGGAGCTAATAGTTGTCCTTTGAAGATGTTACAAAACTCTTCGAGGACAAAAACATAAGAATTGTCTGGAATGGAAAAGGGTGGGAGAGAGCAACCAAAAGTACTACGCATATTTACAACCAAAGGATACATCTTAAGCAATCCATTGCTTGTCCCAATAGCCAGTAAGTTTAGCTCTGGATCATGAGCAATTGCCGAAGGCTTCGGTGGAAATCCATGCTCTACAGCCTGCAACAAATTGAGGGTATTAATAGCGAGCACATGTCTACCGAACGATATTCTTTTCAAAGAACAAGCCAGAAAGCGCTAAAGCAAACCTTGTTGAAGAGAAACAGATCCTTGCCGAGTTTGTCCTTCAGATGTCCCGAGCTCCTGTCTCGTGTTCTTGAAAAAAACTTAAACATTGCTACGGCGGTCGCCTTCGAAGAGAACTGAAATGCGGCGACTTTACAGGGACGAACAACTGATTAGGAAGGTCGAAGAGAGTACACCGAGAGACTCGTTAGAAAATCAATGCAATCACGCCTTTGAGAAATTGTGGTTGGGTCATGTGACACCCTGTCAATCAAACACTACTGCACCAATCAGAATGTGCATTGTGATTAAAAAGCGCGCCGAAAAAACAGTTCAGCTGCTTTAGCTTGGCTTCCCAACCTCCTCAAACAAAACTAAAGCAAAAGAATGAACTGTCCCGAATCTTTCTTTCATCATGAATAAATTTAGTTTTGAACGTTCAAGTGGTGTCATCTGAGGTGAATATTCGTTTAGACGCGCGTGACCTGCATGTACTGCATGAGATTTTGGCAAGCTCGGATATTTATGCTAGATGCGTGCCCGCAATCTCGTTTAATTTGAGGAGACGATGTTAAATTATGGACCACATTTATTTATCTTCCATGCTGTGAACATTCTTTACTTATTAATCTTAGTTGTCCACAAAAATGTAACTATAAAAGCTGATGATGGACCAAGAAAACTAAGATTTTGCAATTTTTGGCATCAAATTTATTGACCGTGTTGACGTGTCAGAGAAAAAACTCAAGCTTTTTAAATATGCATATTTTTAAGATCAAAAAGGAAAAATTTCAATGCCTGTTTTACACACAGGAAGTTACACTTGAGGTGAATAGGAGCGAATTTGTTGATTTGTTCTTCATTTATATAGCCTGCTACCCTTATTCAAATTTCAGCCTGTCAGAGGAATTACAGGTGAATGAGAACTCCACCGTCCATTTTTCAAAGTCCACCCGTTTTTTATTATTTTATTTTATTTTTTTTTAAGGTAAAAAATGGGTTAGAACGCGTAACAACATTGTTTCAACTAATAATACTTCTACCTTGAGTTTCTGACGTACGCAGATTCGAAGGTACAAAGATCCCTGGAGCTTGCCTTTGCAAATACAACGACGAAACGAGCCAAACAGTTAATAGCGATGACGCAAGATTTCAGCCACTTGGGTGAAAACTCCATGTTTTGTCTGTTTGCGGCGGGCTTGCATGACAGTATCCTAAAGTTTGCATCAAAATATAATAATTTGTTTAATTTAGGTTCCGTGAAGGACTTTTTTCTTTCAAAAAATAAAGGGACAGAGAATTTCCCAATATATCTTTGGTGATTTTCTTATGCGGGCGTCGAGACTTCCTGATTGTAGAAAACGCCTGCTTGGATTCTTGGAGGGTGGTATAATGATTTCACAATAAGGACTCATTGCAGTAGGACTGTGATAAATCTTTTGGCCTGACAGTCTAGCAGAACATGCTGGAGAGGAAACCTGTCTCGAGTTAAAACGGCGATTGACGTGATATTGAAAAAAACGGAAATATACTTCTGATTTGACATATTCGAAAACTCACAGGAAATCATATACAGTATATAACTAATTTTAACTTAAAGGTTTATCGTTAGATCTTCCAAAGCGTCTGTTTATACAATATTCGGAAATTTTACATGTAAATATTGACATTATCTGCGAAGATGATCTATCACTGAAATAATGTGTTAAGTGCCTTGCAAATCCCAATTGCTTCATATCCAATTAATGGTTTTCAATGCAATCAACTGCTTTCATCATTCAAAATTCTTTGTTAAGCGGCATCTTCTTACAGAAAGATAAACTTTCGAACGTCAGGGGATCTTTGTTTTTTATTTCTTCAAAGGGAGTTGAGCAGTTGTCATCAGTTCTGTATATAAATATCGGGTCCATCGGCTATTCTGTTCCTTTTTATCCGATTACGGACCTTGAAATGTTGAATATATTACAAAGTCTAACGTTATGATTAATATTCAGTCACGCCTGATATCCAGTCGCACATGACTATTAATAGAAGTTACAAAATTTCTCGATTTTGAAATCCGGCCATTGAGTCATAACAGAAATTGAACCCGCTTTTCAGGAGACGTTTACCGTTTTTACAAGTTTTCTTTTGCAAAGTTACTCGGGACGTCACGCCACTGAATCACAACATTTAGAACGCTTTCCATTATTATCACGGATCGGTTTGTCTATTATTTGGGGTAAGATGAATAGAAGTAATTTGTTTTTTTACGAACAAAGCCAAGTTGATTTAAAGAAAATAACGAATAAAGCCGACGATATGCTAATTGCGGTCACGTGCCGCTGTTGTTATTGCTTCATGAAAAGAAACTGACCAAATTAGCTTTCCACTTCCTTAAAACCGTTTTTCCGCCTAGCCGGCGTGCGAAAAGATGTTTGTAACAATAGGTCATTTGCATGATGGCGTCCTTTTACTACTACTACCAGAATCCTTCGGGTTTTAGCTTTCTTGTGCAAATCAGCGCTTTTGTTATTTAAACCTCGCTAGGATTACCAAATTTAAATGTGAAAGGAAAAACGAAAAGAATTCTGGTCGTAGTAGTAAAATGACGCCATCGTGCAAATGGCCTATTAAGGCCGGGAATTAAGGACTGACTGCCTAAAAAAAACCTAATCAATCCTTTGAATCTATGGAGTCAAATAATAGCTAAAAATAAAAAAATAAATAAAAATAGTAATAATATAAAGTGTGCAAAACGCTTTTTGTGCGCTTTTCTCTCATCAAGGTAAAAATCGTGCGACTAAACAGTGACTAAAGGAGAAAACCGCTCAAATAGAATTGAAAATAACCTTGCTCGGAAAATTTATTTGAAGTAGATTCACTCACTAGAAATTAGTGAAAATTCCTCGACGTTACGGGGTTTCCGGAAACCGCGAATAAGCCATAATTATTTCACGTTTGAAAGCACGTCCATCTTTAATTGACAATAGAAAATCTTTCAGCTTCTTGAACCTTCTGTTTAATCGCGTCCGTGATAGCTTTGCCAAAAACGACGAGGATCTACCAAAAAGGCAATGCTTGTACAGAAAACATTTTGATAATGAATTACAAAGGGAGGGAGCCTTTTACGACTCCTCGCCGCTAGAAGCCTGTGTCCAGGCGCTCCCTCATCGAAACAAAGTCGACGGGCATCAGTAGAGACTGTTTTTGAGGAAGGGAAGCGGCTGTACACAGGCTCTCTAGCGGTGAAGACCGACGAAAGACGGCTGTATCGCAAGCTACATTTTCAATCTTCAAGGCCGTTCTTGTTGTCAAAGTTTGTGGTTTTCAAAATAGACCCTGACCCCAGATTTTAACCGCGGAATTACAATAATGATTGAGATCCGGTTCGATCCGGTACTCAGCACACTTCAGTCAAACGGCAAACTCGAATTTGTACCAGGTGACCAAGTTTTCCCTTTACTTGTCGTTTACTAATCATTATTTCTACACATAAATTAGTAGTTTCACGCAATTTCGTTATGCATAGGAATAGTTTTGAACCGTTTTAGCTGCTCATTTTCTATTTTGAGAAATTCTCAGCTTGAATCTGACATTTGACGTTTGACGTTTGCCGTGTACGTGAAGCTTAACTCTCCAATATGATTTGGATATATTATAACCGCAATTTATCCAAGTTCAAGAACATGAACACCATCGTTTTTTACTGATTCTATATGAGAAGTAACCCTTGCAGACATATTTTAAAGATAACTTTCTTTTACAAAATTTATCTATTTTTAGTCTACGCCCTTGCCAGAAGGGAACGCAATTGTTGTTTGCCAAACTGTTAAGTGCCGTCTAAAAGTAGCCTCGGGGTCGATATTGGCCAAGGGAATCCAAAAACAATTACTGTATCTAATTAAAACGGAAAAAGACTAAAACTAACGCGTTGTGGCAGGCGAATTGAGTTGCATGCCTTGTTACTAGAAGTTGTGAAGTTGCAACTGTGTTAAAGTTGCGCCGGACTCCTTTATGAGTCGCCGTACTGACTTCCGTATTGCATTGTAAAGGGGCTGGAGCTCTTGAAAGGGGTCATTATAATTGCCTAGTGGGTGACACGCTTATACTACGCAATGAGGAGCTTAAGCAACAAAGTCGGCAACGGCTTCGAAAACGTCCCTTAGAAAGCAAATTCGTCAGTGGCGCTGTTTCACACTTTATCGTTCAATATTCGTCAAATGTTGGCAAATTTTGTGGACTTAAATTCTAAAACACTGTACTGAAGTTCGGGAAAAGATAAAAGGAAGTCGTTGTCTTGCGGTTAACACCCTCCGTGACGTCGCAGTCGTGTTGTGACGAGAAAAAAACATGATCACGGAACGCGCAAAGTTGTTGTTTTGCCAATCTATTGCTTTTTTGACGTTTTCGTTTCCGTCACCGTCGTCGTTGCTTAAGCTCCCTAATAAGACCCAGGGGCACCCAACGGCAATTTTCGGGAAAATGTCTGTTCTGAAGACGATTTGAGATCTAGAATTTTCGGAGCATTTGTTGTAAAATTTCTTGCTTGCCTGCCTCTCCTAGGATTTTCGAACATCGACAAAATGGTATAATTACCCATTTTTAACGGATTTTGACCCTAAAAAAGGCCACCTAGAATTTTCGGGAGCCTTTTCCTGGCTGAAGTTTTCGAGAAGGTAAGTTTTGATCGCTATAATTTTCGGATCACTAGACTTTCAGCTAGGAAATCCGAACAGATGAAAAGTTTTTAGGGGATAAAAATATGCCTATATCTACCGTTTGAATACTAAACTACGTTCAACAATGCTGTGTTAAGTGGTTTTGAACTATATCCTCGTTGGGTGCCCCTGAAGACCTAAAACATGAGTCAAACGTATTAGCAATTAATACTGGACGACTCTTGTCACATAGCCATTGGTTTGGATCCTCCCCCCTATGCCTTAAACCGGTGAAAATTGATAATTGCACACTGGCACTCCCGAAATTGAAAAGATTGATGTTGAAATATTCCCAAGCAGTCAAGTTTTGGACTCTCGCCTGCTTATCCTGGTATCACGCCTGGTATCACGGGAATACAAATTGCAAAATTGCCAAGCAAAATTTGTTCATTCACCAAGGACACAAGGACAATAACTTCTGGTTTCCTTAAATATACGACGTGCAAGGCCGCAAAGACAGTATTAGGAGGAAATAGCTGTATTTAATAGCTTGTCTGAAAGCGGATTCAGCAGACCATATTCAACAGAAAACTCTGGTGATTTCCTCGAAGTCTTTCGTACTCTGTCTCGCGCTTCGAACTCCGATCACATTTTTCGCTCACCTTGCTCCGATTTTCGGAGGTGGTGACTAAAGCCAGGTTTCCATATAACCTTTCGGATCTTCTCGAAGGTAGATTGGGTATGGATACGTTTCTGGGAAATTGCCCACCTACCGCTCCCTTAAGCCAATATTTTGCCCTAAGTGAGAAGTAAGTGTTAATGTTGGCTTATGGGAGGGGTAGGTGGGCAGTTTCCCAAAAACGTAGAATGCTCTGGGTATTGCGGTTCCTGAACGGGAAAAAAGTCCATGTCAAGCCTTCGCTGATTCGCAAAATATTTAAAAATGATCTCTTTTAAGAAACGGTCCAGATAAGAACGATAGCAACAACGGCAACGAACATGTTGGAATGCAAAAAAGGTGCTAACTTTTCTATTGTCTGTACTTACTTCTGATTGGCTTAAACAGCAAAAGTTAACAAAACTTCATAAAGCGCTACATACATTCATCCTTACTTTCCAACCATCTTTCATATAACAAAATCTGGTATATGTTTGAATAACAAAGAAATCCTATGTGGGGAACATGTAAAATTGTAAACTTTTCTTGGCTATTGTTTTCAACTCTTGTGATTGGTCAAAATCTTTTAACACACAAAAAAAACCCCTTTCAAAGTGGAGTGTAAATGCATTTTATTGCGTAAACGGCCTTCATGTAGGTTTATGCATTCTCTGTTTAAAAATGAGAACATTCCTATGTGGGGAGAGCACCGTTGCCGTATAACAAACGAAATTGCTATCCACCTTACCCGGATCATTACTTAAAGCGGTTTTTCGTTTCGGGAGAATCCGCATAGTGTGCCGAGGAGGCCATATTTCGGTTTTTGCGTTGCAATCTCGCGCCTAGAGAATTAATCTTAAGGCAAAACTTCTTAAGTATTGAATGATTTGTTGCATTTGAATTAGCCTCCCACGCAGACGTTCTTACGGGTTCGTCACGCAATCTTTTTTCGAACCCCTAAGAACGTTTGCGTGGGAGGCTACATTTGAATTAGTTTTAACTAGAATCAAATGTCTATACAGGAAAGCTTAATTTTAAGATTCTCGCTGCATAAGAAAAGATACCGGCATTTGCTAACCTGGGACCAGGCTCCGCAGCGGAGGGGGGAGAAGGGGGGCAGGCAAAAAAGAAAAATCAGCGAGCGAAGCGAGTTAGGGTTAGGGGGGGGGGGGGGGATGAAAAACGAGCTCCCCTAAAAACGCCTGCGTGGGAGGCTACACGACTGAACAGTCAGAGAACTTCCAACCAAAAGACATAAGTCGGCTTCAAAGTTAGTTTACTCATACATGTCCATTATCCAGCTCACATGAATTCGCTTTCACGCGGGTTTTATGTTAATCAAAGAGTTGCACGACTCTCTAATACAGGTGTGTGCAGACCGGTTCTGAGGAAAATTGTTTTTTTACCGATAAATCCACCTTAACAGATTTTGGAGTTGTGCTGCGAATACTGAAAACAGATTGGCTCTCCTATCACTCAATGTTCACAAGACATGCTGTCCAACTCTGCCATCTCTTGCGATGAGCCATTCACTGATCATGCAGTTTCAGATTCTTACAAAGCAGGCATCAATATTCACGAAACGTTAACAGATGCCCAGTCATAGACTCCTGATCTGTTGCAAAAACCGTGAGCTTCCAGCATTAGGGCGTCTAAGATACTACGACCGCGACGGCTACGAAAACTTCGCTTAAAAAGTGAATTTGCGTTCTTTCAATCTTTATCGCGATTAATCCAACTCATTTCATTTGTCAAATACAAGCGAAGTGTTTTTGAGCTGAATTCCTAAGAACCATATTCAAGTTCAGAAAGAGAAAGAAAATTTAGCCGTCGCTTGTTTATGTCCTCCATAAAACGTGAAATTAGGCATTTTCCCGTCGTAGTCGTGCAGTGACGGCAAAAAAGTGTACAAAAAAAGCGCGATGTACGTGCAGAGTTGTTGCTTTGCCTATTCCAAAAAATTGCTTATTTTAACTCGTTGTCGTCGCCCTTGTGGCATCCTAAAGTCCCTATTATTTATCACTTTTCGTCAGTTCTTATTCGCTCAGATAAAGCTTCGATTCCAAATTGATTGTTTTCCTCAATGAACTCTTCCAGTACTTGGATGATATTTAACGCATCTTCAGAGCAAAGGGCGCGAGCTTCTAAAGTGGCGTTACGTAGTAAAATGGGTCCGTTGCCACACTTCAAGAGAAATACATACGACCTGAAAACAAACACAAAGAAAAGACGAATGTCATAAATTAGACGGCCAGAGTCAGTTCAAAGAGGACAAAGATTGAAACAAAATAAAAGTTAAAGAAAGAGTGGCAATACTGAACGAAACACAACGGTGAAACTCGCGGAGTAAGATATTACCAAGAGAGGGATCTCTTTTGGTATTAGTTAACTTACGCAACAAGACGGTAGAGTAACGGTAGAGTGGGGTACTCCCTCATATAAGCCATACAGGAATGTGCCCCCACGAAGGGTAGGGTTTTTGCGCTGTTTTAGTCTGAAGATGGGTATAGACTTTGCCCATTATATTTTGGTCTGGAATCAGTTCTGGTTTTCGAGGTAACTACGGCAGTGTATGAACGTATTTATCCTTTCGATTCCGAATGAGTAAGAAAAAAAGAGAAATGTGTAAATTAAGAAATGGTTTTTGTTGGTGTTCCAATCTAAATAATGACGACATAACTTCTTACAGGCCAGGTCTGAAAACGAGTGTGAAAAATGACATTTTTTGGTCTGAACTAGGGTCAGCATTTGGATACACCCCCACCCCAGGAATACAGCTTTTTGAACGAACGATCCATAACACGAAGGGCATTATTGGATTCAAAGAGACGTAGATAAGTGGCCCTGTAATCCTGCAGTTTACAAAAACAAGCGCCGCAAGGCAATTGACTGAACGAGAGAATGAGAAAAGAGCGAGCGTCTCTTGAATCTTTGCAAGTGATACAATCTGAAGCAGGAAAGAAACATTTAGAAATATTCAGTTGAGTAATCTTTAAGCCAGAAACACGTTCCCACGAGTTATAGAATAGCACATTTGCGGCAACTGAGTGCATCGATCAGGGGGTTATCGTTTCGATACAAGTTTAATCAATCGAGTAGTAAATTGTTCCACGTACGAACAATATTGATCCAAAATGGTTTTCTTGCTCACGCACAAACTATACTTGAACTGTACGAAATTTTTGCGCAGTTTCAACTCTTGAGTTTGTATCAAAACGAGAAATCATTCCCGCGACAGCGTCAAGTATAAATATAAAGGACGAATGGTATGAAAAGCGGAAAGATTGCACGTCGATGTTGCAGTGATTCCAAAAATGGAAGTTATCCATTCAATGTACAAGGGAGAGGGCATAAGTGTAAACAGATCAAGAAAGTGCTCTTTTATCTTATATCAAAAAATAATACAAGTAATACAAATCATCCAACAATGGCTTACTTTAGGTCAATATTGCTGCTCCTACGCGTCAAAAAACATCACAGTCCGGAAACAGCTATTTAGACAGCATGTTAATTAACCCATTTTCTTTAGTTTTCCTTGAGAAACAACTGTAAAAATAGCTGAGCAAACACGGATGAAAGAAAAAAACACTGGATCATGAGAAATTCACACTCAAATCTGCTGAATGCCGATGTTACCGAGGCAACGAGTCGGTAAGGTTACCCCGAGGTAAAACGTGTCTTTGCCAAAGACACTTCTGATATTGGTTTTATATTAGAAAACGGCTTTGTTCAGTTTTTTTCCTTTCCATTCATGGGACACCAGTGAAAAAGGCTAAAATGTAACAGGCACCTAGGAGAGAACTGAATGATTTCTATAGCGACAAAAGCCGAACTAAGTTTTAATAAATGAAACTTTCAAAAAACACCTTGTACGGAATTAGGTGTGTCATGAAGCGAATAAACCGCACGAATCGTTCTCCGAAAGCCAGTGCCATGTCATGTCATGTGAGTGAATTTCGTTCGCTTTTATAAAAAAAGCTGGATCCAAACAGCTCTTGTTAGTGCAAAACTGTCGTACTCGTGTGCTGGCCGTGCGATTTGGCAAGTCGTTTTTGAGCTAAAGGAGAGGAAACTTTGAACCCCACAGACTGCTGTGTCCACTAAACTGGGACGCGAAATGATTTCTATTACCTGTATAATGCGTAATGATCCGTCTCCGCTTGTCTCAAAAGTCTCTTTAATGTATTCATGTCGTGATTTACCTGCGAAGACAAAGAGAGACCTGATACAACGAAAGAAGAGATGACGTGTTCATCAAAAATATTACAAAAATAAAATCAAGCCGCTGCTAGAGTATTTTAAACAGAAATGTGCTTCATTTGTTTTCTGAGCCGGTACTGCAGGTAGAGGAACAGCTTGCGAGGACCGTCTATGAGCAGGCTCAATCGTGTCATTTGTGATAGTTTGAGGAAAATTTCGGCGGTGCGCGCGAGAATGAAAAAATCACGAGGAAAAGTCTTTTTCCTTGCGCGCTGGTAGCTCCGCCGCCAAACTTTTCGCCGAACTCACAGAAGTGAGCCTGGTTGCAGGCTAGCAGAGAAGAAACAAACCCGTCGAGCCACATACAGTCAAAGCTACCGCAAGAGGACATCCTCAAGAAGCAGAGAAAGGTTCCATTTCTGAAGCTGATGATCATCGCAAGCGCCCAGTAGCATCACAACGGAGCTTACACCGGCCGCTTACATGGCACGAAATTATTTTTAATTTTAATTATAATATGGTATTGCATATTACACTAGGTAAAAGGGAGTAAACAAACCAATTTTTCTGAAGCAGTATTCACTTATGGAGAATGGACTTTGTCGCGGTTTTCGACGCCATCTTAACGAGTAGGCAAACGCGTGAGAAATTGCAGTGTTTGTATGAGACTCTAATATCGAATAATTGCCGTAAAACTGCTGCTCCTGTGCTGTTCTGAAAAAAATATGAATTGCAAACCAAAGCTTCACTCCTAAGGATTCTGCTGAAAAAAATTGAGGGCGTTCCATTCGCTAGAAGACCTAAAACCACGTTTTTAAATTTTCTATACATTTGTCTGTAAGAAAGTCCTAGAAAAATTACAGACAAATATATGGAAAATCTATTAAAAATTATTTGACATTAGATTCTCATACAAACACTGTAATTTCTCACACGTTTGCCGACTCGTCAAGATGGCGTCGAAAACCGTGACAACGTCTTTACCAAATCGTACCCGAGAGTTTCCACTACGTACCCTTTTTAGTCATCTCAAACTACAGAGTTTTTAGGAGTTAGTTCTATGGGTTTTTTTTTAAGGCAGCCATAAACAGAACTCAGTGGGCTGTTTTAGGCCGCTTTTCGTTCCGACACGAAAATTTATCGGGTATAGTATGAACGATATGAAACTCCTCCACTTTAGAGATCTTCGCGCCCCGTTACAGAAATCGCGCCGAAATCACCGTTCTTAGGGAGCTTTAGCAACGACGACGGCGACGGCATCGAGGACGTCAAAAAAGCAATAGGTTTATTACGCAAAACAACAACTTTGCACGTGCATCACGCTTTTTGGTACATTTCTTTACCGTCCTTGCACGACTACGACGTGAAATTGCCTAATTGCAAGTTTTTTTGAGGACGTAAACAAGCGACGACGAATCTCTTTTTCTCTCTCTAAACTTGAGTGCGGTCCTCAAGAAATCAACTCCAGGAAAATTCGCCTTCACTTGCCATTTTCAGCAAATTGGAATAAACGCGACAAAGATTGAAAAAACGGGAATTCATTTTAAAACTGACGTTTTCGCTGCCTTTGCCGTTGTGGATGCTAAAGCTCCCTCTTATATGTGAACAGAAGCCCTAGACGGTATGGTTCTCGTGCCGGTGCAAAACAGTATCAGGTTTAGTGTGAACATTCCCTATTAAAGAGAGCACTCGTTTCTGAGAGTTTTGACTTTCACTGAAGGAAGAAAATGAATGGAAATTTTAATGTTCCGTTTTTTCCCACGTAGAGTTGTTAAGCTTGTTTTGATGGCCTCTTAGCGTGTCAGCATACAAAGAAACTCAAAATTTTGTTACTTAACAAAGGGGGTTGTCTGTTGTGCCTATGAGCTGGCAAAGTTTACTAGTTTATATGTCTAGACGTTAGCTTACCGTCTCGATAACTATCATAACAGATGCGCGTAAATCCCTTCTTTGTCTTTTTGAAATAAACAGATTTAAGGGATTCATCTGTCAATAAATAGCCTAAGTCTGTCTTTGGAGCTAAATCTGTGTGCACACATGACATGTGAACTTTCTAATAAAATGATTAAATGCTTTCAAGAAAACTCGGAGATATATTTTGACTTATACATGTTGATATATTTGCCCAACATCAAGAATAAAAAGCCCATTATACAGTTGAACTGTAAAAAGCGCTTTTAATTTTTTTTTCACCGAAATCAAAAGCTTTAGTTGGCGTTTGTTTATATTATAACTGTCAAGTGCATTGAACTGAAGTACCACCTATCACAAAAATGAATAGTGCCAACAAAAGAAGGGAAAAATGAAAATTAACACTGAATTTTTGAGATGGTGAGCAAGAAGGCATGAAAAGTAGTAACAACAACAAAAACATGTGGAAGGTTCTTACGAGAGAAAGGAAAGAATATGTTCACGATCCCTGGTTCACCAGTGTATAATTTATTACGAGCATTCCTCTGAAAAGAACTAAATAGCGTAGCAACTAAACAATGACGCCGCAAAATTAGAGATGGGAACCACTTGAAAATTGCCACTTTGAAGTCTTTCGCGCCGGAAATTTTACGAGCGCTTTCACCTGTGTAAACATAATTCATTATGCTAATCTGTTAGCCTGAATTTCATCCGATTACTTCGAGTCTTTAACAGCCTCTTAAACGTCCGAATCGACTGGCCGTTAATGCCGTCCAGTGACGTCACTACTCCTTGACCTTTGCTTTAATTCACGCAAAAAGTAAAACACGATTTTCAAGTGGCAAACCGAGAAATATCGTTTGGAAATGTCTGCATGACACAGAATTGCTTTATTTTTTTCGATCGTAATTCACGTGTAACATTCAAGGAGTAGTGACGTCACTGGATGCAATTAACGGCCGGTCGATTGAGACGTTACTGAGGGAGTAATAACGACTCGAAGAAATCGGATGAAATTCAGGCTACTAATCTGTAAGAAAATGACGCGAAAATGCAAGGAACATCATCAAGTAGGACCATGGTGTCTCAATAGATTTGGTCCCAGACTCTAAGATCGCCAACACTCTTGGAAAACATATTAAAATCTTGAGTCACAAAAATCAAACCTTCCCGCGGTTGGCGCCCGCGACAAATACTTAATTAAGTTAACATCTCATTGGTTCATTTAATTGTCTAGCTGTACCGTGATTAGAAACATTTTCCCGCGCTTTCGTTCGGCTAACTTGTGATGCTGTCTACGCGTGTGGTGATTGGCCAGAAAAATTGGTTTTGTTTTCGAAAACTCTCGCGACAAATTTCTCCTGTCACTATCAAGACCAATCAAAAGTGACAGCAATCGCGACTTTCTTGTATTCGCTTTGAGACTTGACAGGCTTACTTGATTGTCCACTTATATTGCAATCGGTTAGGAGAACTGCATTGGTTTCACGACACTTATCTGCTTACCCTCAATTTGTAGTTCTCAATAACTTGTCTAAGAAACACGGGGTTATCTTCTGTATCAGTCAGCAGAGTTTTTGCCCATTCACGACAAAAACGGGTTGTTACTAGAAGAGATTAAAAAGAAGCTCACAAACACTTTCAAGGACTGTTTAATGTTAAGCTTTTGCTTAGGACCTTTGGTTTACTCTGTTGTCTGGGCAGACCCGAGATAGCGGTGGAAATCGAGCCTGGTAGCTACACCTTGCACGGAAACTGAACAAACATTTTGCTTGCCCCGCCTTGCAGTAAAAAACTTGAGAACGTGTTTAGACGCGTAAAACAAAACTTAGTCTCGGGAACTTAAAATAATTGCTGGACCGGTGATATTGCCCAATTATCTCGAATCTTTCCCAAGTATAAGCGACTTCGTGGAATTGTGATACTGGCCTTCTTTACATCAGGGTGTGGGTGATACCCCCCTCCCCACCCTATCTGGTATAAATGAACAAAGTACCTTTGTTATCGAGGCTGTATTCTACACCATTTGTTTTTAAGACAAGTTTTGTGGGTATTGCAGCAGCACATTTGCATGCTAAGCTTTCTGTTTCCTAAAGAAAAAAAAAAAAACGGTATAATTAATTTGCATCACAGGGAAAAGCTATGGCAATTTAGTTTTCTGGGATATTGCCTACCTACCCCTCCCCTAAGCCAACATTAACCCTTATTTCTCATAAAGACTTTGGCTCTTGGGCCATCGATGTTTTTTTCAGAAATAAAACACAAACAGCAGTGATAAAGATTGTGGGCTTTTACATTTTGATATAAACATAGGAAACGTCAAGTCACCATTTGGGCGATCAAAACAGAAAATGTGGTCAGACACAGCCAGGAACGCATTACTGTCCATGGTAGGTGTGGGTTTGGCAGGTAGACTGACTACTGCTGACAGATCAACACTGTAATGATGTTATTTTGCTGTTGTGAAATGGATAGTTTTTCTGATTAGTTGAAGAAAATTTCCCTTGTGCTACTACCAATCAGAAGGACTACCCAGATCTGGGTTGTAACACATTATCAGTATGGAATGTTTGTGCTTGTTCCTCAGACATCATTGATTTCACACATGAAAAGTCGACTGTTTTCTCAGGCTACTAATAGATACGTTCTAGTGTTCCTCTTTTCGTTCACTTGAAAGGCATAAATATGCCATCATAAAGGCTGAAATGTTGAAGAATGAAATAAGTGTCCTCTTCAATCAATCACCACCTTAATTTACTATTTGAAAAAAAGAAATATGCACCCTGGGCGCTAATTCGAGCATTTGCAGTAAGGTTACTTTCCCGGGGGGGGGGGGGGGGGGGACTCCACATATGAAAGGGATGAAAGGGGTGGGGATGCTCGTCGTCTCGCTTAGGGGGGTAAATTTCGGATTTTGGTCTCACTTAGGGTGTTCTGGGCAAAATGCCCTCATATTTAGCTGTGAAGGTCTCGTTTAGGGTTGCACGTGAAAAAAACATAAAAAAAAAATGTTGTCTGTGTTTTAACATGGTTTCTTTTAGGGGTCAAAAAAAGCTTGGGCCACACCCAGATTGGTCTTCTTTAGGGGGTTTAATTCAAAATTTCCGACAAGCATCCCCATCACTTTCATATGCGGAGTCCCCCCCCCCCCCACCACGGGGTTAAATTACCTTAACTTTAGAAGTGTCCTGGGCTATTCCCAATGCATTAAACGTGGCAGTACTACAGGCGTTAACGAACCTATAATCAAGCAGAAAGGAATACCATATTATACTACCAGAAAAAAAAATAGCAAATAAAAAAATGTCACATAGCAAGCTTCCAAAGAAATGAAATATTGAATAATTATTGACCAATGATACTCTCATGTAATCTTTATAGGCAAATCTTGGCGGCTCAGGACGAGGTACACGTAGCCAATCAGAACACAGAACTCGATTTATCTTGCTGCCTCACAGGCTCCCACTGGGTATTCCAATAAAACGGAAATAATTGCGTGTGGTGGACAATGGGGAGGGAGAAAAGGCGGGAACCTCCACCATTATTATGTATCCAAGATGGACACATGTGCTTTCTTTTTTTCCTTTCTCCAGCCTTCCTATGACACAAAAAGGGCTCTGTGGAGAAGAGAGGGGCGAGAGCCTAATAAAACCGTCCTCATGGGCCCGCATAACCTGAGAGACACAAGGACAAATGGAGGATATGATGCCAGAATCATGCAATTTTTAATGGAAAGTTCTTTAGCTAAGATAAATTTGGTTTCTTTGCTAATTACCATGTTAACTGTCAAGTTCTCTTCAGCATTTTGTGGAATTCTCACATGAAAATGCATTGTGTCTTACCAAAGGAAACATTTGGGATGCCATGTGGGAAAAATTTTAAGGATTGAAGTCAGCTCTCCCTAAAAAGCTGGAGCTTCATTGGGACCAGCAATGCACTTAATAAAGAACAGCATGTTTCTCTTTTAGGGAGGTGCCCATTATAGGAAATACAGTGGAAGCCATCATGAGTGGACAACCTTGGGACATGAGAGGGGCATTTGCGACTTGAGCTGGCTGCTTACAGGAATGTAAAAATACAGAGTTTGTATGGAGTTGAGAAAAACAGGGTTTTGTGAAGGAGGCTATAAGTAGAGCTGTCCTAGACTACGAGCAGTCTCTCTTTTTTCTGTAGTCCGTTGAGCAAAACGCGAGACACGCAAATGGCCATGCGCGTGACTGATGGCGCGAGACAGGAGAGGCCCTCATTTAACGTGTCTCGCGGCTCCCGCTCGCGTGCATGGCTCTCACTAAATCTGAAGAAAAAGAGAGACTGCTCGCAGTCTAGAGCTGTCCGCTTATCAGAGTGTCCATTAGGATAGCCTTCAATGTAGTCATCTTTATGAAAAAATATTTTCTCACATTACTCACATTTTTAGATCATTCTTCAGTCTCTTATCATCATTTTCTACTTGTAACTTGCCACCTAAAAGACCCTGAATGTGAAATAAAACAAATTTAAATGTGAAGCAAAACAAAAGATACATATATTGTTCACCATTAACAAGTAAGATACCATGATGTGTCAATGTTTTTACATCAGGTCTCCTTTTAGCCTGCACCACAGACAGAACTCTGGTTACTGACTGCAGTTAGATCACGACCCAGGCTAGTCTCCTTTAAACTTTCAATGTGGTGGGACTGATAAGTAAACCTCATTCCTTTAGAAAAAAATTTGCCGTTCAAATAACAATACAAATAAATACAATTCATTCTCTTACATAAATGAACATGCAATTTGATAACCTCAAAACGCACTATTATAATTTTTAACATGAAAGTATTAAATAAAGAGACTGTTTTTATGTCTCTTCTGGAGACAGGGGTCAATTTAATAAAACTTTTACCCTTGGAATTTACAATTGTAGCCATTTTTTAAGAGTCTGAAAACAATAGCTACACTTGTAAATTACAAGTGTAAAAGTTTTATTAAATTGACACCAGGACTTCCATTTCACGTGGTCACCAGAACCACACAAAGGTCTAACTGTTTTCAGGTTAAGGCAATTCCTTTATTTCATCCGTTAGCATTGGTCCGGTCCTTTTTCCTCCGGTTCTCCAGTCAACGCCCTACTGACTGAACCATAGCCACGTCTTGCCAAGAGCTTGTGAGTGGGCTGTGATCGACAGTTAACCAGGAGTGCTATGTTGTAATTACTTGCTGCACAACGACTTACCAGCTGTACAAGAGACGCCAGATCCTCTTTTAACAGATGTGTACATCTGCATACAAATCTAATCTGCAAAGGAATTTTAGTGATGAAGCTGAAGTCTGACAAGCCACCTGATGAACAGTCACATAGCATTATTCTAACACTACACATTGACAGTATGGATTCTCATAAGCCCCACTGCTGTTGTGTCTTATAGAAGTAGCATACAGAAGCTACTGGTACATAAAAATTTTCCAGACTGATATTATATCCATACATTTCCTTCAAGAATTATTAGTTTGGAGAATTTGAGAAAAGATGAAAGCATTTTCCTGTCAGTTATTATTATAATATTAATTTTTGTAACCTGTTCTCTTGATTATACATGACATTGTAAAGAAAAAAATTGATTAGCTACTCAACAGCAAAACTGTACCGGCATTTCTAGTCAGTGTCCTGCAGCTTAACCCTGTAAAATTCCAAAAAGGTCCGTCACTTAAGCAATCTTCCATACTCACATTATCATCATACCATGATTCCAGATGCTTGAAGCTTTCTTGAACATCTTGAGATTCCTTCAAGGACGAAGACACATTACAAGTGAGAAGAAGCTCTTGTGAAGTCAAACAATTTTGGGGAGTTGTAATTGGACACAAATTTTTGTTCAAAAATGTGCCTACATCTGGTCCATCAGAGGTTTCATCATAAAACCAATAAAGAACATTACTATTCAAGGATCTTATATTCCATGACACATGCTTCAATAAGACTCATAATATCATTGTCCCAACTTACAGAGCTAATGTAGTTTTCAATGTAAGGTAAGAGTCCATTGCTGTAATCATCCAGTTCCTTCTGAAATCTAAGATATTATGGTTAAGGTCTAACATCTAGGTCTTTTATGAGACAAATAGCCAGCATCTGCAGTAAGGTGCGGCCACCAGTCCCTAATACCAGGTTCAACCCTGTTGGAGGCTACAAAATATTGTAAGTGAAGTGCTGTGAGTAAATACTAAGCAGTACTACATCATTGGCAGCTTTTCATTATAACTTCAGTAAGAAAATCTGTGGACAGTTCATTGCAATTTGTACCTTAATGGCCAAATCTAAATCCACTGAAAAAATACACAGACAAATTTTTTGTGATTTGTACCTTAGAATTTTAACAATAATGATAATAATGTCAGTGGAGAAAGATAGTGGCCTAGCAGTTAATGTCTCTCAAGACAGACAGTCTATGATATTTGAGAGTTATTATTACCAAACTTGCACTGCCTCTGTAGACAAGACTCTTTGTCACAAATTGTCTGTCATCTATCAAAGTGCATCTAAAGACTGAAATACACCAATTTATTTTAAAGGATACAGGTCTAATCCACTTTTCCCACCAGAGACAAGACAAACCACATAGTCACTTGAGAGGAAACTTCCAAATTCAGGAGAATCCCTGTGAAATGCAGAAAACCAAGACTTTACTTTAAATTTTAGAATAAAATTTACTAGACAGAGTTATGCCCCAATGGCTGGTAAACACGCACCTTACAGCCATGAGTCCATGCGCCAATGGAACCAGGGACCTGTCACACTGATTTATCAATGGCAAAAAGTAAATGGGGGGGATGGGGTAAAGGATGATCTAAAGGCTAAATGAAGAGAGTGGCCGCAAGGAAACGCTGTACTTAGCACATGTTGCTGATGCAAGCAAGGATGACTGCGCTTGAGCCACCGCACTGACCGCTGACTAACGCCTGCACTCCTAGTTGTTAACTGTGTTAAATTTCATCTAACTACATTTTGTTTCCTACAAGAGAAGCTGGGGACAAACCCATAGACACAGGGGGATCTCTGGCCCCCTTAAGGTAAAAGTGTTGATTTGAAGAGGTAGAGTGCACATTAGCTTGCAAAGCAAATATTTTCATGTGAGAAAAGTTCAAATGTTAGTAGCCTGTGTAGCAGGTGCTGTTTTTTTTAGGGTGAAGGAAGAAATCTTGAGAAGAGGAGAGGAGTTGCTGTTATATTGTATTGTTAGTTAATCACTAGTCTTAATTTTTATAAATTATAATTATCATTTGGCATGTCTGAAAACCAGCTTGCTGAGCCATTTAACATGTTTAAATAAAGTTGATTGATTGATTGATTGATTGAGGAAAGTGTTTCCCTCGCACGGCCTGTACATAGTAACCGGCGCCTGCTCTGCAGGCTAATGTTAGGAAAACAGCCAAAGAAAGCTGTCGTAGGGGAAGGGAAAGGGCAAAAATAGAGTCTTTCTTTTCCTCCACTCCCTTGCTTCAGGATTTTGCTCTTGATTATTCTTTTAAGATGGAATTTGTCACCTGACATTCACCTCACAAAAAGATTTTCCAGGTACAGAGCTGGAGGTTTAAGATCACAAGCCTCAGTTGACAGCTGGGGTATACAGTTGGGGTGCATACTTTTTCTCTTTGTATTATATAGTTAACAGACCACTTGCCTGGGCCCTTGCCAATCAGCCAAACAAGTATAAAAAGTTAATTGCAAAGCAGGAAAAACTGCTTGTCTTGGACAACCAGACAATATTTTTTTGAGTACCTGGTATCAGATTTTCATTTATGCCAAGTGACAGAGTCCAGCACTTGATTAGAAAGGCATTGCAATAGTGCAAAAAATTTCAAAAAGTAAGCACTTTACAGTGACTCAAGAGAAGGAACTTTTTGCACTATATTTTCCTGATTTGTAAACCTACGCGTCATGATGATCACTGCATCCTTCATCAGCCTCTTTTCCTCCTCTGAGGAAACAATAATAACAAACAGCAGACTCATCAGGAAAAAAATCCTCCACTGTGCTGATGTTGCCACTACCACTGTACACAGTTCCCCTAGCAAGTCGCTTGGCCATGAATTTCCTCAGCTCTGTTTCTTGTTCTCCAGATAAATTTGTGCTCAAAAGAGACAAACTGTGAAAAACAACAACAACAACAACAACAAGGAAATATTGACCAGTTTGAAGCCATACCATAATATCATTTGGGATATCAAAAAGATTGGGATTGGGCAGTTGTAGATGTTTTATTAGCGCCTTTCCAACTCGCGCCCTCACAACTCACACAACTTTGCTGCTCAAATACTCTTGCTTACAGATTTTTGAGCAAAAGAGAGACTGCTCACAGTCTAGGGCAGTTGTTGATGCACAAAATGGCCCTTAGGCATTTCACTCTAGACACTCACTCCACTTTCACTAAGATTTCAAGTTGGCAAGAGAGTAACAGCAAGTAGGCTGGGGATCAAACAGCTAGGGATTTCTATTGGTTCTATTTTCATTCTACATTCCTATGAAAGTAGCTGGGAATCACTTTTATAGTAACCTGTCCCCGCCTGTCAATGACACACCGCCTGATGGAATAGAGCAAAATGTTTTAATAAGTGGTTGGTCAGAAGTACAGTCAAATCCTGTTAATATAGACACTGAGGGGGCCATAAAACGTTTCCCTATTAATGGGGTGTCCATATGGGCGGGTTGAATTAATTAGAAAATGTAAGGGCTTTCTTTTCTCAGGGACAAAGCAAACTGTTTGTAATAATGAGGTGTCCATATTAAGCGGGTGTCCATAAAGCGGGGTTTGACTGTACATGTATAAAGTCTAATACAGGGGAACCTCGATATAATGAAATTCCAGCTGAGGCCAGCCCAACGCCTCCCCCCCCCCCCCCCCCCCCCCGGTTACTGTAGGGCATTTGCTGGCCTTGTTAGTCACAGGGTTGGGGCATTTGCAAATTTTGTGTTGCCCAGGGGCTGGGCAGTTGCCAACCCCGGGGCCATTCCCAAGCTTTTGTCATGCATGCGGTTTCCTACCAGAATATAACTACTCAGATGATTTTACTGGGAAGGAAAGCAGATTGGCTCATCTGTCATGGACAGGAAAAAATTGAAGAGGTTGCAAAGGCATGTTCTTGATTTTATACATGCATTTCTTAATTGCTTATCCAGCCAGAATTACATAAAGAAATCAGGAGCTATCAACGTGAATCAACATTTTCTGGTTATTGAGTCAAATTTCTGCTGATATTATTTGAAAAATGTCCTTTCATATTTATAAAACTATTCATAACATATAACTTTATAGCACTCTATTAATTTTAATGTCAATAATTTTACATCAATACTAAAATTATAAACTGGTGCATGTCATCGCGGCGGGAAGTCTTAATTAGAATCCTAGCACTAAAACAAAGGAATACGTTATGAAGCAAAAAATCACACATTAAAAATGCTTAAAACAGCACCATTCGACTGTGTGTCAATGAAAAATGTTGCAGTGTTGACGAAGGATGGGGCATTCCCCTTCTTTTTTCGTCCCCACCCCCGGGAATTTGCCATCCAAGGCAAAAAAAATGCTAATGCCTGGGGGCAGCCCGGGGGCGGGGGCTGAGCGCAGCTGGAATTGACTGATTCATAATGAACCTATTAACAAAGGCCACGGTATAAAGAACAACTTTCTTTTAACACAGTAATTGTAAAATATATAGTAAAGAACCTTGAAATAACGAAACCTCCTAATAGCGAACAAATTTAACAGTCCCCTGGCCCTTCTTTATATCATGGTTTCGTTGTACTCTTTTAAGCTTATTTAATGTAATGTCAATGACATTACATGAAAATACATGATCAAGAAAATACATGATGTATTTTCATGCAATGTACAAATAAACAAAATAAGATAAGTCTTATACACACGACACGGACTGGGAACAGTCGCAGAAGTAAAAAACACAAATACCTTACCTAAAGTCGTAATTAGACGTCGCCTCTTTTCGAAGGAAATCCGCCACATTCCCCTCTACAGCTTTACTGCTTACACCACCATCTCCGCTGTCGCCGCCGTTTCTGGCGACATCAGCACTGTTGGGCCTAAAATACCGAAATAGTTACACACTGAATAAACACTCATTAACATCAATGGGAGCATACCTTCGTGCTTTAAAAGTGTAAAGGGCAAATCCGTGGAAATCAGTCGGCTTTTTCGCCTTAATTTCAATTTCATCAGCTTTTTGCTCCTTGTCGGCCATATTGGAAGTTGCTCTGGGGCCAAGCTTTGTTGTTGCGGTTTGGCTACTAAGCTTCCAAGATGGCGGGCATTTCGCGGTAAAAGTTTCTGGTGAAATTATAGGGTGAAGCCTGGGGTGCGCTGCATTTTCTCGCCCATGGGACATGGCAAAAAGCAAATTCGAATATGTGCGGAAATTCGAGCAAAATGACCAATGTCTCCTTAACTGCTGGATTGTGATTCGCATTGATGGAAGAAACTTTCACAGGTACCTCGTGTTGAATAAGAACTTTCTGTTGAAGACTTCATGAAATGTTACTAGTCAATTTGAAACCTAAATTTGATTTTAAAATACTACCCAGGTATTTGAACTTTTACGGAGTCAGCTATGCATATTTTAAATGATGTGCAAAATACCTGACCTTATTATGGTCACAGTAGGAGAGCGGTTCAAACCCAGGGACCCACTCACATATTTTAATGACCGGGGGTGGGGGGGGGGGGGGGGGGTCCGACGGAGGTTCATATTTTATACCCCAAAAAATCCCAACTTCAGAATTTGTCTACCCAAAAAAATCCCTACTTTTTTAGCATACCCAAAAAAATCCCTCAGTGTTTTTGCATCAGCAAATTTTATTATTTATCTTCTGGAAAGCTAAAACATGCCAACTTCAACTTTAGTTTTGGTCAAAAACAAAACTATAAATTGTGCTTATGTTATTTTTTATTTGAGCTGATGAAAAATACAATACCCAAAAAAATCCCTGTGTTGTTTTCACAACCCCCAAAAATCCCAGCATCTTTCATAGACCCAAAAAAATCCCTTTTGGCCAAAATGTCAGACCCAAAAAAATCCTTCGCACCCCCCCGTCATTAAAATATGTGAGTGGGGCCCCTGGGGGTTCAAATTTGTCTTTATCCCTAGTAATTTCATGGCAAATGTCATAAATATTCTAGATATGTATTAAGTATCAATTCAATATAGAAATCAACTTGCCACCCCCCTTCTAGTATCCCTTCCGACATTTAAATTGCATCTGATAAATATTTAAAAATATTCAGATTCTCTAAACTGAGCTCCATATGTAAGCTTATGTTTTTAACTACAGTTGTGAGAATCTAGGTCCAGATCAAGACTGTTTCCTTAGCTGGCATTTTAGGTTGACAGTGTTTATTAAGACTTCAAAGGAGACAGATAAATTTGTGCCACTGATAACTTGATTTACAGATTTTCGGATGCTCACGGTTTTGAGAAGCCAAATGATCAAAGGGCATTGCAGCTAATGAACAGATGTGCTGAGACGGTGATGAACGAATTCAAAGACATTGTAATTGCATATGGACAAAGCGATGAATACAGGTGATCAACAGTTAGGCTTCTAAAAGTGTTCCTCAAAGGAAGTATTTCACAGCACAACAACAACAAAAATCTGCCTAGTTTCTAGCTACTGAGGCCTACTTATGAGCAGAGAGGGGGGGGTCTATACACCCAGGGACCCACTCACATATTCTAATGACGGGGGGGTCCGACAGAGGTTCATATTTTATACCCAAAAAAATCCCAACTTCAGAATTTGTCTACCCAAAAAAATTCCTACTTTTTTTAGCATACCCAAAAAAATCCCTTAGTGTTTTTGCATCAGCAAATTTTATTATTTATCTTCTGGAAAGCTAAAACATGCCAACTTCAACAAATTAATTAATTACTTTTCACATAGATTACAATCTCAGAAATATCCCGTAATACCACACAAGCAGTAAATTGTGCTTATGTTATTGTTGATTTGAGCTGATGAAAAATACAATACCCAAAAAAATCCCTTTTGGCCAAAATGTCAGACCCAAAAAAATCCTTCGGACCCCCCCGTCATTAAAATATGTGAGTGGGCCCCCTGGGTCTATACATGTATGTTCCTAGTCTTAATTTCATGACTGGTCATTATGCATATTGAAGAGGAGGCCATGTGGCTTGTTGGTATTTTACTGTTGTATTTGTGATTGTACCCCATTGCTGTCGCGTCTTCTCCTGATCTCCCTGTTGTTTGTGGCAAGTCCATCTGTCTAATGTTGCTTTTTCAAGGCCATGCCACTTGTCGGAATAAAGCAAACAGGTCCTCATTACTGAGTCTGTGTAAAGATTTCCACTACTCATTGTAATTCATAATAAACCTTCAAAGCTTAATTTTATGTTCTCCAACCTTTTTCTAGTTTGGTATTTAAAAGAAGCACAACACAATTCAGTAGAAGAGCAAGGTGGGTCAAAATCTCAATGTGATTTTTATCAATATGATTGTAATTTTTTTCAATGTTTTTTTCCCTTTTATTTTTAATGTCTAAATAAATAGGTAAATAACAATTCTGTAGTAGCACATCCACGTAGTGGTTCTTTGTCTACCATTCCTGGTCGAATTGGAATTTGGAAATGTTAGTTTTTGTGAAGAGGGGAAAACTGGAGTACCCGGAGAAATATACTCTTGAAGCAAGTGAGAGAACCAACAACAAACTCAACCCTCACATGGTTTCGACCCCAGGATTTGAATCAGCAAAAATTCATTTAGCAAGAAGACATTTTTCTCACGTTAATTTTTTCCTTTTATAAACATAGTTAATTTATTTAAATGTACTGGCCGGTCAAGCATGTTGTGGGTAAGCCCTTGGCTTGGGAGACTGGTTGACTATTCCTTAGCCTACATGTTTATGTTTCAGGTTAAATTTTTTTGACCTAGGTTGATTCTCAATTTCGTTTGTCTCCTAGCCCTAATTATTCATGAATTAGGGATAGGAAACAATGGAAATTGAGAATCAACCTAGATTAAATCAAAATTAACCTGAAATCAAATTTGACTTGTAACACATATGATCGGTTTCTAATAAACATACAAGACAAAAAGTATAATCACCCTTTATTATTATTACATCTTTTAGTTTTAGTATTATCTCGTAACAAGTCAATTTTTTTTTATTCTTCTGCAGTAAGCTGGTGACTAATGTGGTGTCATTATTTTCATCATCATATGTGTTTTATTGGAACCAGTTTTTTGTATCTCAAAATCTCCTCTACCCACCTATGTTTGATGGCCGTGTTGTACTGTATCCAGCAGAAAAGAACCTGAGAGATTATTTAAGCTGGAGACAAGCAGATTGTAAGTAGAGATAGAGAAGGATTCAAGATGATTATGGGGATGGGGATCTGGGCCATGGCCTACAACAAGTGAATACAGTGTGTCGATCAAGAAAATATCTGTATTCCCCCTCTGAGGGTTTGTTGAATTGAACCTCCCACCCCCCTGGGTATCACAAAGATTTTGGTCTCGAAGACCGGCTCCCCATCAAAATTTCCAATGACTCACTAACCCAGGAGGAGAGGGAGTGTGGATGTACCACATTTGTAGTACCAGACAATGGCTCTTGATCAAAGATCATGTAATCAAATTACAGGACTTATGAAGACATTGCAATAATACAGTGTATTTCCTTTTTCAATAAAATAATTTGAACTCCATAGGAGCCTATATTTCAGAATTCCGGAGATAGTGGAATTATAAAACAAAATGACTTAACAGCGATGATTTAAAGACCCAAATTCTTTGTAAAAAATATTGTTAAATGCGAGTTCTTAACAGCCTTTTTAAATTCTTAACTGTAGATTTTTTCCTAGGTCATATTAATAACCTTTACAATACTTGCTTCTGGTGTCTGGTTCAACAATCGGGTCTTACCACAGACCAGGCTGAGGGAAGACTTAACGTAAGTGCTTTTAGTAAAATATCATTAATGCTGTTGGAATGACTAGTTTGTTAACATAAATAGGTTATTGTAAGTTACTCACATAGAAATTATCAGAATCAGTGGCATAACAGAAAAATGTGAGTGGTTTTTCTGTACACTAAGTGTTAAATTGAGTGGAGAGTATTTTCCAAATAAGGAGGAAAAATTAGCTATTCATTATATATTAGATGGTAAAAAATGCAATGCCTTACCATGACTTAAAACTCCCTAACAGCCACTATAAAAATTATTACTTCAGATAGTCTAAAGACACTTGAAATGTCAGATCTCATCTGAGACCAAACACTTCTTGTTTGTCCTAAAACAAAGTCTGAAATTTAAGTTGTTTTGTAATTTTAGCCATCTTGATGTGTGGTATTCAAAGAAGCCCACAGCTTCTGATCGGTCAAAGTTCACGACAAGATTTAAAACTTGCATCAATCACTAAATTTTTATGTTCTTCCAGGGCACAGCGTCTAGTGACAAGAATGAAATCCTTTTTTCTGAATATAACATCAACTACAACAACCTTCCTCAAATGTACCGCAAAGGATCAGTCCTTCTCTGGGAGATGGTAATCATATCTCATTCCTTATTTTTTGTTTGCACTGTAAACCTCTAGCCCCCTACGAGTGACCAACATTCCATTTCTCTGTTCAGTTACACTGTTAAATCAATCAAAAAGGTCACAAGAAAAACTGAACTGTTTGACTAGTTAAAAAGATCTTGATTGTTTACAAATTCTCTTCATCCGTGTTGCTGTACAATAGGCATGGTGCTAAAAAAACATAAACTGCCACATATAAGTCCCTCACCCCCTCCTGTCCCCAGATATAAGCCCCCTATAGCTTATGATCCAAATATATTGAAATGAATTTGATTTGTTATGATGTTTTGAAGTTTAATTTAAAATAACAGTAAATGCAAAATGTTTTTGACTAGCACTGCTAGCTGCTTTCTCTATTCCAGTTTTGAATCCCCTAGGATATAAGCCCCTCAGTTTATAAATGGCAGTTTATGGTTGTTAGCTTTCATCCTCGTTTTAGTGTCAACTCAAGAGACCAGGATTTGCATAGCAAGTCAGTTAATACGATCAATTCTGTAACTGTAATGATGTTAAACAAGGCTTACAGTGGTCTCAGCTGTGTGATTTCCCTGAACTAAACAATCAGTATAAAAAATGTACTAAGTAGAACAGTGTGGAGAATATACGTATAAAGGGTACCATGGTTTTTGCTGAAGCAAAACGTCTTTTTAAGCTGCTGTGTTAACTACAAAATCATTTATGTCCTCTCATTATAGATCAGTGAGGGCAACAACTTAGATCAAGCTGGCAATTTTCAAAAGACAAAGAGACAGATTGTAATTTACCACACTGACATCATTGGCGACAGCTTTTGGATTGAACATCCAGATATCTTAAAAAGCTAGTGATTTAAGTAGCACATACATTCCTACAGCTCCAAAGATGGATAGCCTTTCAGAAAAGAGGAAGGAAATCTTACTTCTAACAACTGTACCTCGCCATAGCCATTTCAGTATTGTTTCTAGAAAATGAGTTGATTTCCAAGAAGAAAGGTCAGCCAATGAGAGCAAGATTATAAAGTGTTTGAGAGCCTTTCAGTACAGGAATTGATATAGAACAGAATACTGAGCAACTTAACATGTCAAAAACGTAATATAAACTATTATTTAATGCTATTTTATGTCAATAGCAAATCCTCTATTTTATTGAAAATAATTCTGTAGTACTTTATTGCATAATAATATTCCAAAATTGTAATTGTATTTTCTACTTCCCCTTTCACTTTCACAAATATTCAAACAAGGAGGGAAATTTCTCAAATTTGCATTACACATACCCTACACAGATTTAATTACATTGTTTACCTAAGAATAAAGTAATCAATGCTAGGCTCTTGTCTAGTAGATAAACGTAAATTCCCGAGTAGATACCATTAGTTCCATCTAACACATTATAATGTAAGTTTATGTTAATAGGTAATGCACTAAGAGGTTATGTGACATCATTTTTATGAAAATAAAAGTTATATGATATTGCCTTCAAAAAACCATTATTGGGTCGTATCTTAAACATAGTGATTTAGTTTTTCAAACCCGCACCATTTTCTTAAGTAAGTTCATAGCTGGTCACATGACCAAAGTGTGATTTTTAAACCTATGAATTATCTCTTTCTGAACAGAAATTTTGCACGTAAACTTCAAGGAAATTGTTGGAAAGATTATGTGGTAAAGTTTTCAGCACAACTGAGCATACATTGTAACTCTCAACTGTTTAACAAGATACAAGCAAAAAGTAGTTTTGGCTGCCACATTGGAGGGCAAGAGTATGTCCTCCAACATTGCGGCCAATACAAATCTAGCCTGTTCCAGGCTCCGAGATAGCCGGGTCCACTGAATTGAGCCTGGAACAGGCTAATACAAATCATACTACTTTGTTGAAAAAATCAAAGTGCCATAAAATGTCCCCCTTAAATGCATTTCCCCTCAGATTTTGAGAGTAAGATAAATGAGGTGCTGAGAAACATCACTGAGGCCCAAAGACCCTAATTTTAAAATCTACAGCTTTGAGGTAAAAATGTCCTGAGTTGTATATAAACATGGAAAAGGGAGGAAAATTGACACCATCACAAATAGTTTTGAGATTATGAGATTTTTTATCAATATTTTCTGTGACCACAGTTTTCTAGGTCCTATTCTCCACACCTTGCAGTCTGTTTGAAGAAGAAATGGTGATGATGATGATGATGATGATGAGGAGGAGGAGGAGGATGATAAACATAAAAGCAACAGGGACTTTTACATGGTCTCCTATGCAGCCATTATTCACATTGTTATGCACCACTCCTCCCTAGAAGAGAGCATTGTGTGTTCACACAAATAACAGTTGTGTGGGAGACTAACTTTCGCATTGCACTAAATACAAACTCAATTTTGCAATTCAGAAATTTGGGACTATAATTAGGCAGGCACCATCTCCGCCTCTCTCTTGTTTTGTTTTGCCCTCGGTGGTCTTTTCTCTCCTGTTAAGAAAACAAACAATATTAAATTACTTTTGAACAGCAACATCCAGATACATGAGGATCCCAATAGGTTTTTTAGGATCAAGGAGTTGCCTTTTTTGAAGGATGGGATTTGGAATTTTAAAGGAAAGGCAAGCAACATTCAGGATTGTAAAACTTAACAACTGGGATGTGGGGGTCGGAAATTTTATGATCTGGGATTTCAGAAATGCTGTTCAAAACCCCAATATCCAGTAACCACTTGACTTAAAAGAAAATGCCCTGTCATTTTCCTCAACCACACATGGCAATTTTTTACCTTGTCATAATTTTTATCCCACTATCATCCACTGGTTCTCCCCAAATGAGAAATCAAGAACCTCTATAAGGCACTTTTTAGATATGGTTGGGATTGGGATTAGCTGATGATAACTTGCAGGATCACAGGATAGAGGGGAAAGTTTTGGCAGAATAATGGCATTGAGAACCCTATTGGGGACTGTTATACATACTGCAACTTTGGCTTGCAATGTTAAGCCTTATGAAAAAAATAATGTCATGACAACAGCACTAATATGCAACTCAACTACACTTTATTAGAAAAACAATTTTTCCACTAAATGAGATTGTACTGGGATGGTCTCTCGCATGAACCATCTCATGACCTGACATTGCACTACAAAATTTTAAACACTCATGCAGTGACGTCTCCAAGTGCTGAAGACCCAGGGATTTCCTTAGCTACTATGAGTTTATATTCATAGAAGACAAAAGAAAAACGGAACCAAAAGAACTTCCCAGTTGTTCTACATTTACATAACTTGATATCTTGGTGACAGTCCTTGTTATGGAAGGTACCACAATGGCTCCAATGAATTGCTTAAATTGAACAACATCTTGCAGGTAACAATGTGTATTAAAAGTGAATATTATAAAGCTTTTGTGTTCTATGAGGTGCTTTTCATTTTTCTTCTCTTGGAAACAACCACCATAATATTGTGAATGAGTAACATTTAAATAATGTTATTAAAGGGTATTAAGACACATACCAAGTTCCTTTGTTGGTTCTTCTGGTTCTTCTGTTGGTACTTCAGGAAGGTTCTCAGTAACAGACTGAAATTCAAAAATAAGCAATAAATAACTTGTTTAGGAACTTGCAGGCAGCTATAGAGGCAAATGAGAACGAAGTGATACAAAAACTTTAACTTGCTTGTGAACATCCTCCCTCATCCACCCTATTAAACTCATCAACAATAAAGTGCGGGGGTGGTGCCTGAGAAGCTGATGGAGCCCAGAATTGCAGCCAAGTGCAGTGGGTAACCATGACAACCCTGTGAGTGGCATGCACCATCACACGGCTAACCAGTGGAAACTAAATATACTTACGCAACACTTACCAAAGGGAGGGCCGGGAAGGGAGCAGAAATAAACACAATGTATCACAACACGTAACACGAGTGAAATGAGATGACCTCAGTAAGATAACCATAAAATCCCAGATGACCCTGCGAAAGACCCATGGCCACCCCTGTGAATTCTAGGGAGAGACAGCTGACCAGCATTGTCTCAAGTTTAACTTTGCCTAAATTGCATTCAGCCACATTAAAAATACAATGTTGACACCGACAGGACCCTACAGTGTAGACACCGATGCACTACATCCTTGAATGTGTCTGCTCAGCTGCAGAGGGGGCATTGTAATGAGGTGAGATAAGTGTGGGAGGAAAGTTTCTTCTTCGTCATCCAAATATTGAGACTGCTTGTTTTAATACCAATACTTTTGTTGGCCCATTAAGTATAGCATTTTACCTGTGTCATTTCCTCCAGTTCTTGTAACACTGCATCTTCATCTTCCTGAGTCAAACTTCCACTCAAAAGTTCATCAATTTCCTGGAAAAATGAATGAATCATCTTAATGCAAGGTTCAGTTACATGGCCCTGGAATATTATTTTCATACTCTAAGGTGACTGTTCTGTGTACATGTTGGTTATACATATCAAGTTGGGTGAGAGACGAAATACCCTTCCTATGCTACAATTTACACTCAGTTAATAAAAACGTCATGAAAAGTGAAAAACCGATTGCTTTCGATAACAATAATGTAGCCTCCTTTAGGAACAAAATGGGCTATTTTCAAGCAATGCCCCTCAGAGAAATAACTTAATCTAAACAGCTACAGGAAGTGCAAGTGAGAGATAGGCAGATGGGGGAGGGAGGACCAAAAGGCAGTCAACCTTTTTGTGACTGTTATCATTGTCTCTTTGTAAACTTTGTCTTTATTTTTTTCTTCTTTTTTCCCTACTGTTAAAATATTTACCTGTTTTAATGTAAGGTAAAGTATTGTAACAAATGATAATAGACTTAATGTAATGAGTCATAACTGTCTGCACTGAAATGCAAGTGACTTTTAATTTTTGACAATAAATAAAAAAAATTGGGTGAGAGACTAAAAGATTTTTGTACAAGTCCTGCTGGGGTTCATCTTCAGTGTCTGCTCCCTGATCGAGATAATTATACATACTCTTTGATATTCAATGCCTTCCTGTGTCTCGTCCATTATTCTTTCCACATCTTCTATTGACATGATCTGTAACAAGAATGTTAAAAGTAAATAAAAAAATAAAAAATAAATAAAATACAATAGAATCTCGCTAAATCAAACTCATATGGACCACATAGCGGTTCTTCATCCACCATATTATTAATAGTATTGATGAAAGGATTTGAACCCGGTCCATATTGGTAGGAGGTCAGTGCCCACTGCGCCACCCTTGCTCTCCGCCCCCCCCCCCCCCCCCCCCCCCCACACAAATAAAACATTTTAACTAACTGGGCATGTACAATACGAAGAATTTTCCCCTAGAGAGAAACTCCCAAGATGAAAGTAGCGGAAAGCTCCTAGTCTTGCTTAGGGGTATAGATCCACATACTTCATGCATTTTTTTCAGCGCTTCATTTCCTTGTTTCAATCCATCAGCAACTTGTAACTGGATTTGAGCAAATTCAACATCCTGGACCTGACAGGGTATATGCAGTTACAAGTTAGTATTAAGTTTTTTAAAATTTACTTAGGTTCACCAATTCTTGGCAGGGTCACCTCAACAGCATGTGGCACCAATTATGGTCAGCCCATAACAGTCCCTCCCTCATGAGAGGACTATCCCCTACTCTTTATGAACAGTGGTTGGGTCCTTAAACATCCCACAGAATTTACATTTGCAAGGGTTGTGAGAGGAGGCCTATGGTTTACTTGAAAGTTGAACCATTTACAGATGAGATGTCTTTACAAAAGCAGCACTTTCTCCTCAGTTATTTTACGATCCCTAGTGTTGGTCCGACTGGAGTTTGAACCACCGCCCTCTAACACGGCTCAGCAAATTGGCACTTATCCAATTAAGCTAACCAGGTGGCGGTTTATGCACAATATAAAATGCACAAAATGAAATGTAAAATGACTATCAAATTTATTAATAAAATACAAATGAAATGACTGCCAGGCTGAAGCAATAAGTGCATGAAAGAATAGTTTTAGCATTGTTTTTAACAACAGCTTTAAGCCTCATGATCAACAGAATTTTTTCTGTTGAATAAAATTTGCCTCCCGAGTTTGAAAACTTTTGAATGACATGTATTACAATGAATAATGACTTAATATTATCACCAGTTATTATTATTATTAGTACTAATCACTCAAATAATAATAATATTGTTATCATTGTAAATAACAATGGGTAAAATCTCTTTCAGTTGCTCACTGAAATAACGTGGATAATACAATTTAGGCTAAGTCAAGGTGTGAGCTCCATTGAAGGTAATGATTTCAAGCAGTTATTCTTGGATAGATCATAAAATTAAGAGTGCTTTGATCTCACACAAGGTATCAATCATCTTCTTAGAACGAATTATCAATAAAGTGTAGTGCAATCATGTAATTTAGAAATCACCAGTGAAAATAATATTGAAACTTGGGAGCCTTGGAAAGTGTAGAGAGTAAACTTGGCTAGTATAGAATAAGGTTGCAAACATTTACTCAACATTACTTGCTCAAAAACTAAATAAAAAAGCAAACCATTTTTTCCAAATTTTCCAGCTGATTATCTGTTCTTTCCAGGGTCTGTTCCTGATATCTCTTCTTCTTTAAAAGCAGTTTTGCTTTACTGAGTTTTAAAGAGGAGAAATTCTCATCGTTAGAATAAATTGTTTTTCTGCCTGTTTTGTAAGCCTAAATTCTACAAACATCACAAAAACATGATTTATCATCCAAGTCTAATATTTGAGTCTGTGGATACAAGTTCATGGAGTTAGCAATAAATGAAATGTCTTTGACATAATATGTGTACATGCAAATGAACTCCGGGAGGGTGGGGGGGGGGGGTACAACTCTGTACTTGGGTTAATTTTTGCTGGGTATGTGCCGCTGACCTCTCAGAGCCCCTACCCCATTATAGTCTATTCTGTGAGCAATTAAAGACCCCATTTTAGTCACCTTTGGGCAAATGTAATTTTCATGATCTCAACTTAGTCACTTTCTATTGATGTATCTACCTTATCAATCCCTTAAATAGGCCATACTAAAATGAATTGACCCATTTTTTAAACTGAACAAAAAATACTTTACTTTTCACCTACAGTACAAACATTTTGGTATGTTTGCTAACTGTAAATATGAAGAACAATGAACTTTCTTACCCCAAAAATCTGAAAATGTGTGGCCCCATTCTAGCAATTCTGTTGAAAATGCAACCCCATTATAGTCAATCCAGTTGTGAAAATGCAACCCCATCTAGCGGCACATTCCCATTAGCCTACTCTCATAAGAAAGTACCCACCCTCCCACTGAGACAAGCTTTCTTAAAAATAATAATAAAAGTCGACTTTTTATAGTTCATATTCATATTCATATTCATTTAACGCTCTGATCTTGCCTTAACAAGTGCCCGGAGATGGGCTGTGGCTTGGTTGCCATGGTGATCTCCTTGCTACAAGGAGATTGCTTCTCTCTTCTCTTGCTATTTTTACATCACCAACAGTGTATTATACAGAGCTTTTATTGGCTAAGAGTTTGACATAAGTGGGTACCAACTCACTTCTTTTTCCCTTCCTTTAATAGCTCCTTTGCAAGCTGTCTTTCTTTTTCAAGATTGAGTTGGATCTAAAATAAAGAATGAGTACAATTTATTAGGACCGTAAATTCATTTACAACCTGGACCAACCTTAAGTCTTAAGCTCTGGGAGAGATTTAAATATGTAACTCCTCTTTTTTTTTTTCCTGGGTAAAACTGAAAAATCTAGGGAAGGCCTCCCTATTTTAAGTCTATTACACTGCCATTGCCTAAGATACTTTGTTTCAGCAAGAGAGTGCCCCCTGCACCTTTGTTTGGAGGTCTGGACATGCTACTGAATCTGCTTCTGGAACCTGATCATTTACATGTAGACAATAATTTTCACACTGATCATCATTATTTTGTAACATGTAGGGTTTTGGGATACTGCCTTCTTGTTATAGTTACGCTATGTAAGGTACATGCAAAGCTGATTGCTCCATACCTTCTTCTGGTATTGTTTGAGTTTATCCCTCTGCTGTTTAAGTGCCTGGAAGCCAAAATATTTATTGACATACAAACAGTAAATAACTTTCTTATACCAGAAAATCCATATGGTTTCTACGAGTGAAATAAAAGTTAAATTTGATTAAATTTGGCCAAGTGTGTTATTCATTTGCATAAAGGTGCTGAACTCTTTTAAAGATAGGAACTAATGAGCTAACAATAAAAAGTAGCAAGTGCACTGGTATCTCAGGTCAGTTTGTTATTAACAACCTTCAATCTATGAATTTATTCCAATTTTGTTTTAATTGAATTGGTTGTAACCTTGATATATATTGTAATAATGAAACTGTCTCTCATAGTAATAAGCAGGGTTTTCATTAAGAATTCTAGTAGCAGGAGAAAGGTGTAACGTTACAGGAGAATACTTTGAAAGAGGCTCCATGTCAGAATAAAAATCAGTCAGAGGCTATTGCACGTTAGCCGAAGAATCCTGTACAACAAATGGAGAATTCTCCAATCTCCGATGCCTAATGAAGACCCCGAATAAGAATTCTTGCAATTCAAAATACTTCCTCCCCTCCATTATTAGAGAACAGTGCTATATAAGTAAAATAAAATTGTTTTTACCATTATTAATCATGGTCCACCTGGATCAGCAACTGTTAGAAGCGGGCCAGTCGATTGTAATGGAATAATTTATTATTCCTAAATAAAGTTGCAGTTGGGGTTGACTGACATAAGATGTTAGCTAAATGGATGTCAGCAAAACAGCTCATAAGCCAGGCCCGTAGCAAGCATAAAATGACTGGGGGGCTGAGCGAGTGGCCAACATTAACTCTTACCCCACCCCACCCACATTGCCCCCCCCCCCCCCACTTCGGTCCCTCGGTTAAAGCATACTCCTTAGTACATGTCAGATCACTACATTTGTCTACAATACCTTCCCGGTAGTTCTTTGATTCGGATTGTTTCTTCGACTACACCAGGCTCTGTGTCACTAGTGCATGGTTTTACCCACAATAAAAGTGTTCCCTGCTTATTTTCGATTTGTTTGGATTTCTTTTTCGGCGGTTCTTGGGAAGACATTGTAAGACTTTCAACATAAATGCACAAAAACCTAAGTTTTACTCTAGTACAGTAGTATATTTTACACTGGCGAACCCCTTAGGAAAACAATAAAGTTCAAGAGGTCAAGTTCAGGGATTGTCATTGGTGCATTTAGATCCATTTTGCTTCTGACTATTTTGATGCTTAATTAGCAGATATTTTAAAGCTGTTGGTTGTTTTTGGCAGAGCAAAAATACGATTTCGTTCATTTACACAACAGTACATAGGTGGTTTTCACGTTACGTCACCACCGCCATGCTGGTGGACAGTAAACAAAAGATTGCTCATTAGCTCGTTTTGTTTGTCCACCAGCATTTGTTCATTTCCTCATTGTTATTTGTGTCTCCCGAGACTGGATGAAAACCACCTATAATCTTACTATGATCGACAATACTTTGAAACTTTTGCTTCCATTGACAGCTGTCCATTTTAGTAGAAAAATTCCACTTTTTTAGCAGAATTTAATTCAAGTCTGAAAATTTCTGGGGGGGACTCGAGCCCCCCCTGCCCCTCCACCTGCTAAAGGCCTGAAAGCGAAACAAACCTACTTTAGCTACATGCTCCCCCCCTCCTACCCCGTACATGTACCTGCTGCATGGTCCCAACTCCCGAGTTCACTCTTTCGAGAAAAATAAGGGTGGAAAAGAAGACTGACGATTAACGCTTTTAACAGTAGACAACACACCACCTAAAATACTTGCTACCCTGGCTTGATGCATTAACACTGAAAAATCTTACCAGAATAGCTTTGTCCTGTTCAGTTATTTTTGGTCTTTCTGGTTCTTTTTTCTTGCTAAACAAGGATCCCATCTTGCCAAATAGAAGTCAAGATTGCTTTTAAACTTTTAATTAGAATATTATTATTTGAGTGTCTCACCACATATCAGGAAGTGATCGGCGCCATTTTGAATTTACAAGCAGCTGACTTGCATGAAAGTGAGGCAATCAGCTGAAAAATGCGTGAAAGCGAGGCACCTTTCGGTATTCAAGATGGCGCCAGGCGCTATATGAATCTCTTTGAGCGTGGATTTCTTTTTTAGTGGAGAGGTTTTCATGGCAGAATGAAATGGAATGAGTGGGAGACCACAGGGCCGTGGTAGGCAGACACGCAGAGATCGTTCTCAGCGAAACAGAGGCCGAGACCACTCTGCAGACTCAGTCAGTAGCACTACAAGTACTCAAAGTGAAAGAGAAAGGGATCGGGATCGCGAACAACGAAATGGGCGGAACTCCAGACGTCGCCCTGAAAAGAAAGAAGAACGAGGCAGACGAAGAAACGACGAAAGTAGGAGAGATGTACCTGAGAGAGAGGGTGGTAAAGCTAACGTCGTTGAAAAGGATAAAGGAAAGCAGCGCACGGATGGTGAGAAACAACCTTCTCGCGGTAGGGGAGAAACCAACCGAGATGTTCCCAGAGAGTTGAACCGTGATAATTTTGCTACTAAAGGCTCGGCTAATGGTAAGTCACGGTACACTGATAGTTACAGAATGGAATTTCTGCTCTGAAAAACAATTAACAGTGATTCAGCTGAACTGAACAAACGCTATAGCTTCAAACAATCAAGCTTATTATAACCTTGTTTGTTCTTTGGTTCCGTTGGCCAAATTTGAAAGTCGCAATTCAGATGTTCGTTTGTTTAACGAAACGCGTATTTTTTTAAATATATATTTTTAGTCGTTTTAATTTTTGTTTCAATTTTCCAAGTTATTTTTTTCTTAAAGAGAATGCTCGACATGTGCAAGAAAATGATGTCCCCTCTCTTCTTCCGGCTAATTTGATGGGTTTACGTTTGCCAAGGCAGCTTAGATTATACTTAATTGGGCTTAATGGCATAATTTGCCTCCGACGGCGTAAAATTCTGTATGTTTTTTTTGTGTTTTATTCTACAATTGGCATATACATATGAGCATATTATTTTATTAAAATGTGCAACTTCATGTTCACTCTACACTGGCAGGCTAATCAGTAGCTCACTCACTGTCCATAAACAGAATATTATTTTATTGTAGTGTTTGGTAATAACAGTAACATATTTAGGAATTTAAAAACTGTGGACATTCAGTTATGAGCTATTATGCTCCAATCTTCAGTACACCAGTAATTGCTGGATGGCAAGGAACATTTACTTCTGCATAACAGGCAGACTGATTAACAAGCCCCTCCAATATATGAGCCCCTTCCCAGTTATAGATCCATCCACCCATAAACAAAAAATGCACCTGATTCAGCGCTCTTACCAGACCGAGGCATTGCAGCATTTCTGCACTTTTTCGGGAAATGCTGCACAATAATTTGTTTAAGGGGTCCCAAGGTACATAAAATACACGTACACACACATACATTTCCTTATAATATCAGCCAAAATTTAATTGTCAAGATGTTGCCTTTACTCTAACTCAGAGCAGTAAAATGTTCAGTTAACTGTATGTAAAAATTGGATATTTATTATCTAAGAAAGTGCAAGGGATTTACTCTAACTGAGACCTGTGAGTTAAACATTGAGTTAACTGTATCTAAAAATTGTGACCCGCTTTAATTTTCTCCCTCATGACCCCCTTTTAGCTTCTCTATGGGTCCTGTGGACCCCAGGGTGGAAAATTTAGGTCAGAACACTGCCGAATATTAGCCCCCCCCCCCCCCCCCCCCACTGGATATAAGCCTGCCTCTAATGCTGTTCCAAATGTGTTGAAATGAACTTGATTTATTATGACGTTTAGAAGCTTAATGGGCCCTTTGCACAAAGCAGTCACATGGTACAAAAATGCCTTGCTGTAAGGTATCCAATGCAGGGGGAGCTTGAAAAGAAAGGATATTAGCTTTTTGAATGATCTAGGCTCTTTGTTTTTCTTGCCCCACTGTTTCTTCTTCCTCACCAAAGTGTTTTTGTCCCATGTGACCATTTCGTGCAAAGTGCCCATTAAAAACCAGTAAATGCAAAACGTATTTTGATTAGCAATGCTATAGCTTGGTTTTGAAGCAATTTTTTGACTCCAAGTATTACCCCCCCCCCCCCCCCCCCTCCTGGAACAAAGCCCCTGTGTTTAATCGAATAAATATGGTAAGCCCAGGGCTTGCAAGCGACAGTTTATGGCATTTTTGCTAACCATACACTTAAATTTCTTGATGGTAAATCCTCAGATTCAAAATGGTAGTATTTTGTATTTGACCCGTCTATGTACTTACTAGGTATTACGTGCATGCTTAGGGTTCATGCAAACCTGCACTGGACTGACTTCAAAAACCTGGAGGGTACAATATTTTTTATAAGATACATTTTTTTGTCTTTTAGATCGAAATAATATGTTTGGGGATGATTCTCGTTTATCACATCTTGTAAAGAGGATCACCAAAGATTCTGAAAGAGACCGTCGTTTAACTGCTGTTCAACAGCTTGAAGAATTTCTTAACAATGCTGATAATCACCAGGTAGTCAATATTATTATTACTATAAAGCAGAATATCAGATATGCATTGTATTTTGTGTATGTGGCACTTTATCTTACATTAGATTTACCAGCTTCTCCCTGGTATAAAATATCCTGCCTGCATCTGAAAAAGGATTGGTGTGCACTGATTTTTTTATGTGCCTGGCAACAAAATAATGCAGTTTTGATGATGTCATTTTCCCTTGTAACTCTCCTATTTCTTCTTGTAAGACATATTATGAAATGCAATACAGTGTACCACTGTACCTGTACAAGGCTTTAAGCAGTGCCCGGTCAACCCTCGAGCCCAACTTTTGCTCCTTGGTGGCAAGTAAATCTTAGTTTTTTCATAGAAGGCATATGCTAGGCACCTGGATTTCACAGGTTCAGAGCAATGGGCTCCCTTCAATTTTTCTTAGATAGAGTATGGCTTTGCTCTACCTTAATCATCCATTAGTGTACAGCTCTTTTTGTGTCTCCTGCATCTCTTTTGATTTACGTCCCCCTGAACTCAGTATCTTCGTGAATTTTCAAATTGAGTACAGGGTTTTCAATGAGAGCCGGTGGCCGGCAAAATTTGGCAGGTATTTCACATGAACTCGCCTCCTGAATAAAAAAGCCAAAATTTAATTTCTGTGTTCTGTTCAAACACTATGATTTTTGCTCTAGAATGCTGGACATACATTCTAAGAGGCCCAGGTTTTCAAAATTTTTTCCAGAAACTTGCACCTTTGGTGCTCACAAGTTGGCCTTTGCCGCAACTTTTTCCTTCTCCACCTACTGCAAAGCTTTTGCCACCTACAGTAAATAAAATCTTATTGAAAACTTTGGATTAAAATGTAAAATGTACTGGAGACAAACTTGATAATAATGAAGGGATGCCTGGACAAGCAAGAGTGCTAGCTAGTTGACTTCACATCAACTTGTAGATTCTGTCTTGCATTATGTTTTCTTGGAGGCACACCCCATAATTTGAAACCTGCATTTCATAGATCACAGCAATAAAAATACATTATTGTGACTAATAAATAGTGTTTTTTTATACAAATCTTCAAACTCTAGGTGATAGACAAGCATGCTGAGAGTCTTTTTACAGCCTTGGAGGATGTGCTGTTTGAAAGGTAGTTGCAAAAAACTTTCTTTCACTAAATGGTTTTTTAAAGCATTGTATGTTTGTGCCAAGAATATACTTCATGGAAACAATAAGTAACATATCCATAAAAAGTTTTGGGAATGTTCCTGTGATGCATTATTTTTTCTATTGCATCATTGTGTAACACACGGCAGAAAAATACAGAGAAAGGTTAATTTCTACCATCACAATGTTTTTAGGGGCCAGCCAGAGCTGAAAGAGAAAATCGCATCCTGTGTTGGTGTGATTGGTGGAGTTCTAGGCGGTGAAGCAGGAAGGTACGTGTATATTGTGCTCAATACAACTTAGTTGTGTTCTATCCTTTTTATAGTTACATGTAAGTACATTCTGTGAAAGGAGAAAAATTTGAGTATTGTGAGCAACATTTCATTGGATGGTTGTCCACATTTCATGGCATTTCAAACAGGAAAGGCTGGGTATTCAGAAAAACTGAGTTCACTTGGTAAGAAGAGTGCTCTCTGGGAATAGGCTGTTTGCAGTAAGAGGTCATGTGACATCATTTTTATGAAAATGAAAGTTATATGATTCTGCCTTCAAAAAACAATTAGTGGGTCATATCTTAAGCAAAATAATAATGATTTAGTTTTTCAAACTGGTAGAGCGGTTTTCACTTGACTGTCGAAAGTAATTGAGGAATTGGTTTGGTTTTGGTTTTACTATGCCCTTTGGTTGGCTAGTGTATTTACTTTGGTTTTGGGCTCTTGCTCCAATGCTGTGCTTTGTGTAAGTTTCATGCGATAGAAGGTCAAATCGTAGGCACATCAGATTGTGTATGATAGAAGGTCCAAACAGTAGATGTGATCAGATTGCATTCTATTCATACCAGTCATTCTTAGTGCAAGTCCAATCGAATGCTGGATACATACCTTGTGCTCATGCATAATAGCAACTTGGAGATTAGGATTGCGGGCTCCTCTGGTTTCCCACAATAATATCTTACATGAGGGACCCAAACAGGTGTATGTTCTTCGCTCTTGGCCTTGTGGGCCAAAATGTTTGATACAGCACTTTTCTCATCCCCTTTCGTTCTTCTTAGGTTTTTTCAATGGATTTTTACCAAACTTGAGTCTTCTGTAGCTGACGAAGTTAAGATCTTGCTATTGTCAGCACTGTCAAAGGTAAATATTTTATTTACTTGTCTGTTTTAAAACAGTTATGAGTCAAACATGCATAGAAACTGAATTATGAAAGTTGTTTATATTCATGTGCAAGTAACTGTTTTGTTTGCTTTTGAAATGGTATAACAAGAATTCAACTTATTCTGACTATATTAGTAATTTAAATTTAAAAGGTTCGTGACAATTTTGTATATTTGTTTCAACTTCAGTAGATGTTAATCTCTTAGATTACGTGTTTTGTGTGTTTAATAGAGGTTTCTTGGACTCTGGATGAAATAAAACATTTTCTGCTTTTTTCTCATATTCAGGCAATTCAAGTGGATACAAAAAATAAATACTTCAGAGATTTCATGATGGTTAGTAAAAAACTAATATAAAGAAGTGTAAATACTCTTCAGCATGCTTTATTATTTATTCCAAGAAAGTATGTGGTTATTTTCAGTGACACTTGAACTTATCATGATTATGTCTGGTTTTTTTTTCAGAATGTCATGAGCAGCTTGCAGAACATGCTGGAAAACGTAGATTCCTCAGGTATACAGCAATGTTATCAGTCACCAAAGTTCATGATTTTGCATCATAATCCTGCTTGTTTTACAAAAGCTATGAGAGAGCTTTAGATTCTAAGACAAGGATGGCTACAAGAACAAGATCTTCGCAATACTAAGTTGTCCTTGCATGCAAACCAAAGTTTTTTTGGCTGGAAAATGTGGTAGCTACCGTTAGTCTATTACGAGTTTTAGTAAGAATGTCATAGTGGCAAAAACAAGTTATCAAATGTTAGAAATTTTATCATTTAGTGATCGGGAGAGGACTTAACCTCCTTCAATGGAAATAAGCGTGCTAACTTTGGTGGTAAAAAAAGTACAGTGAAGCTTTCCAGGGTCTCTATTTTCGAGCATGGGCGAGAAAACTTAAAATTAAATGTCGTCCTCTTCCTCGATTCTAAAGCTCTCTATTATTTGGCATGAACACTGGTTATGTGTAAGAGATATACTGTAATCTGTGGACATTCTTGAAGGGAAACGTCATTTTTACCATCTATAAGTGGTGAGTACTTCAGACTTGCAGAATGCATGACTTACAACAGAACGCTGTGTGCAATACCTCCAGTGACAATGGCTAAGGCCAACTCTCACCTGAAAAAAAAAAGTCAACCTTGCTCGGGGTTAGAAGAGAAGAGCAAGAGGAAGTTTTCATCTGCCTGTCCTGAAGTCACTTATTAGTGATGGTGGTGATATCTATTAAAATTGTACAAGTTAAAACTGAACTAAAATCTGCAAAACAGGGATGATTTACTTTTTTGTAAGTTAGCACTAGACAAAAGAGTAATAATATTCTCTTTCCTCTATACAGCTGACAATTTTGTTGTTGCTTGACAGACTTGCTACGTGCAGCCTTAACCGTGATGATGCCAATTGCTTTGGATTACCCACATGCATTTGCTGGACATTTTAGGGTAAGTTCCTCAATTAAGTTCAGCTGTAGTGGTCTGACTAATCGTTACTGTGATAGGATGGTATCTGTGACAAAGACATCAACCCATGGGAGCTTCTTGACCAACATGAAGTTATGTCATTACTAATTAATTGATTCATTGTTGACATTGGGTCAATGTCAGCAATGAAATCAACGTGTCTAGCATGACCTATTTGCAAGCAGTTGTTAAGAATGATTGTTCAAGCCCATTTTGGTCTCAGACTCAAATGTGCTAGGTGACTTGACAAGCTTGAACAGGAGGTGGGGGGGGGGGGGGGTAATAATTGTTCATTGGAATCATGAGAATTCTCAATAAATGCAGCTATATATTTAGACTCACTGTAACAAACTGTGCTTGTTCATGCTCCTGTGGTATTCTGATGAAAGGGTTGGGACTCTGACAAGTATTCAATGTCTTAAATCCTACATGTAGTAGACCACCTTATGGCAAGATTGACTCTAACCTTGGCATCTGTGTGCAAACGCAAACTCCTATGGTCTTTCCATTTAAATGAAACTTCATTGGTCTAACTTTTGTAGAATTTGATGAAAAATACCTGTACTTTTTGTGATTTTGTTTCTTCAGTGAGTATTGGGAGTGAGTAGATGTTAATGTACTGTTATTCACATTGTGTTTTCATTCTTATTAGGACACTGTTGACATCCTTGTTGGGTGGCACATTGACACCTCCCAGCCAGCATCCCTTACTCTGTACACCTCAGGTTTGTCGTTTAAGCCAGTGTTTCTCTCTCTCCCTTTGACAGACAATGTTATTATTTTTTTGTGTGTGTAGCTGACAGTGACAATGGTATGTAATGAAGAAAAAAGTTTGTATTTGTGGTTTTGGCAAAAGTGAAAACTTATTCTTTATGTGACTTTGCTGCTTTAGTGGCAAATTTTGCTCATATGACTCCAGCAATGTTCTAGCTATGTAGGCTACAAATGGAGTGGTGGGAGAGTCATGATTACAATCATTCTATCTACATGCCAAGGGAACTGTCTTATGTCTTATGTTAGTGATGGTGCACATGTAACCAAACTATGGTGTGATTTGTAAAGTAAAATATACAATGTACTTAATAATGAGCTTCATGCAGGGTTCTTCACAATTTTACAGAATGTCTGGTAAAGTTGCATGACTACTGGGCCTCAGACATTGCCTTCTCTCTGACACTCCTGAGTCAGTTTTTAGAAGATATGGAAGCTTATGCTGAGGTAAGGTTGGCAATGGAGTATTTGCTTATGTTTAAACATTTTTTTCACGTATTTAAATATTTAGGAATTTGGAGCAAAAACATACATTCATGCATTACTATTTCTCTTTAGTTTGTAAACTGCATCAGAAATACAGAATGTCCAGATAATTTTATTAGCTGTCCTGTCATTTGTTTAAGGTACAGTAAAATCCCGCGTATAAGAACCTGGGTTTTAAGAACCTGTTCGGCTAAAATTTTCATTTTAAGCCACCTCCACATAAGAACCTATTAAGGCTAAAATTTTAAGTTAGGTTCTTATCAGTGGAGTTGCTGTAAAAGTGTATCAACTTTGAAATAGCATTTCAGGGAACTGACTATGAGTTTGTTTGTTATGTTTTGTTAAGGACATACCCGCACTGTAATGCCTTTAGGCATTATGGTATAAATGATTTATATTGTATTATGGGATGATATTTATAATATACTGAAATGAAATTCATATCAAAATATAAGAACCTATTTTAAGAACCTTGGTAGTCTGAATTTGCTTTAAGTACCATTTATATAAGAACCTGTTAAGGCTAAATTAAAAAATCCAGGTTCTTATAGGCGGTGTTTTACTGTATATTTCCTTCATATGAGGCACTCAAGGCTGTGCTCTAAGGAAAAGTGAAGGGAGCCCAGTGCTGTGAAACTGTAAAAGCTAGGGTGTCCAGCATATGATTTGTATGAAAAATCTAAGATTTTCGAGTCGCCCGAGGGCAAAAGTTAGGCGCCAGGGGCCACCGGGCTCTGCTAGAGCACAGCACTGGGCACTGTGTATTGATTTGGTTTGAACCAGAACAGCACCCTGATGAAAGGTGTGAAATAACTTTTGTGGTGTGTACACTTTATAGAGAGACTCCTTATACCAGGCCTTGTTGACCCTTTAATTTAAGTCCCAAGAGTGACTAAAGTGAAATTTCTCCTCACTATATCAATACATTATACTACTATATGAGAAATTTCTGCAATTTGATTGGCTTCGAGCAGTGGTATTTCAGCTTAATTTGAAATAGCTACACGTGAAAATTACAAACCTTTTGCCGGTAGTAGTATAAACAAATAATAGCATGATTTGTACGTGATATTTGGCAAAAATACCACTCGTGATATTTCAAAATTGTCTCAAATTTCACTCGCCTAATGGCTCGTGAAATTACGTAGAACAATTTTGAAATATAACTCGTGGTATTTATGCCAAGTATCACTACTAATCATGCTATTACCTATACTAATCTAGAGGAAAATTGGTGAGAATTAATAAAATTATCACCTGATGTGAAAAGCTTTGAGGAACAAACAAATTTTCTTAACTAATTCTTCAAGGAAATGTATGGATATCAGTCTGGAGAATTTGTATTTGGATATTGGGGCTTAAAGGGTTGACTTTGTATACTTGTGATTTCAGGAATTAGGCATGTTGTCTAACCAAGTTGTGAGTTCAGATGAAATTCCATTACCTTACGTGTCTCTTCCAAGATTGACAGCTTTAGTGAGGTATGGTTAATAATGGTCTGGTGGTGTGTAGTTGTCATTGTTGATACTCTTGACGTACTACGAACACTTTCGTTAAGTCTTGACAAGAATAATTTTAGCACTGGAATTAGTGGCCATGAGAGGCAAACTATTATGTTTGTAGTACATTTTCAAACTTGGAGCTAAAAACTGAAACTGAAAGATTCAAGAAGATGAAAAAAGGATTGCTGTGCTGTTTTTAAGTTCTCCTGAGACTCTGGTTGTGCTCTCATTAATTATCTTATAACACCTTCGAGTGCCTTACATTTTTTCATTTTTTGAAATGTTCTTTTAATTTTTTCACAGGGTATTTACTACAGTTGTTAATGGTATTGGACCAAGCTTTTCTCCAAACAGAAGTCCTTCCATTACACCATCTTACTTGACTGAGGTAGAATAAAAATTCTTACATATTTCTGTTATGTTCTTTAGTAAACTTGAAATGATTACTACATGTTTGTATTACTCTTCTCCTAAAGTGTAAGGTAAACACAAGTCATTTTCAACAGTAATCAGGGCCATGCATGCTTCTCTATGAGTGTTAATAAGAATAGACAAATATTGGTCTCTCCACAAGAATGTTTATAGCTGTAATCAAAAGGCTGTAGGCTTTCCATGACAAAGTTTTGTTTTGCAGCCTGCCTCAATAATGTTTAAATAGTTTGTAAAAGTCGATCACAATGGTTTAGACCTACTTTGACAAAGTGTGATTCAACTAGATTTTTGTCCTTTTCAGTTGATTCAAAGAATTATTCAGTGTATTAACATGTCTGGCTACTCCTACTACTATGAAAAGCTGTTTGTATCAGGTACAATGTACTGTTGTTAAGGTTGTATAATGTAAATTTTGTTCTTGTTTCATCATTAAATTCAGGCCAGATTCATTCGTCAGTAATGATTATGATGTAATGTTCTTGCACCTATTTCAGCCAACGAGTGTTTAGCGTCCATGTGTTCATGGCTTCAGCCTTACTTTTCTTGCTGCTGTGAAATAACTGCAGCATTTGTGATTCAGCAACTCCAGAGTGCCTCCTGTGTTACCTATCCTCACATTATGTCTGCTCTTCAGCTCATAGAAAAGGTACACAATTCCTGCTTTTGCAAATATCTAACTGTACATGTAGTACAAGAGTTTCACTGGAATTTTTTTTGTCAACTTAAGATGTTCTTTTTTTTTGGATTTTTCTCTGGCCTGTTTGACTGAATTGTGCTCAGTCAGCTTTTGAAAGATCTCTTCTTTCCAAGCAAGTAAGGTGTCAAAGTTGTCTATGACAGTTAAAATAAATATTGATCATGTCACCAGTGATACAAGGGATGTGGATCCAAGTTGGTATGGGCGGTTCATGTGTGAATGGGTAAAAAGGCAGCAAGGGAACAAAAGAATTGGAGTAGAGTCAAGAGTTACAAATCTCTTTATTATTTTATTTTATTACTCAGTTTTCTGTTAGCTAATCACATGTAAATATCATTGCAGGTAATAGCTCATGTGAACACAGCTATTCCTGCAGCTTTCATTCAACAGCTCTTGGAACCTGGTTGTCCTGTGATGAAATTACGCTTTTCTTCTGACCAAGCAGTAAGTACATGTGAAACATGACTTTTTTGTGCAGGGAGCAATGCATTGTTGTTCTTGTAACTCAGTTCCTTTTCTCAATCTCTGTCTCAGCCTTCAGATAAAGCCTAGGTGCTGACAACGTTAATTATGCAAAAATATTATAACTGACCTTTGATCTTGCTATTAAACTTTGTAGGTTTTATCATCAGTGATGAAGATTTATCAAGGTTTTCTTGGCATTCATGATGTCCCTCTTCTCGAGACTGCTTACAAGTAATTAAAGATGTTCATGTTTGAAAATGCTGCTTTTTGCATTGCAATGATTAAGTTGAAAGTCAAAAAATAGTGTTGTCATAACGGTCTGTAACCATGATTATTATTGCTGTTGGATCTGTCTCAGTTTTGATTTAATTTTGTTTTTGTTTGTTTGTTGTTGTTTTTTAATAGGCTATTTTACAGTTGTGTGCTCAGTGCCCTGGCCTTTGTATAGAAGTGAGGCTGGTGGTGACCTTGTTTTGTTACAAACTGTCCTGCTTTTCATGTGCAAATCGTGGTATTCTCATGTTAATAAACCTGTGAACATGATCATTTACATATGAAGAACAAGGTCACTTCCAGCCTCGCTCCTATTCAAAGGTCAGGGCACTGAGCACACGACTATAAAATGGTCTATTGCCGAAGGAAGTTATTACAGTTTATTACTGGTAACCTAGATGTTTACACTGTAGCCCATAAATAAGGATGGAAACAAATAATTAAAAGGAACATAACAAGTGAACATTCCAATGGATGGGAGGCAAACCAGTTAGCCACCTGTATTTATTAGCATGATCAAGGAGTTTATTTTAAGACTGTGGAGAAAAAATCCAGCTTGTGGTCAGAGCGGTGACTTGAACTCATGGCTTCCAGGTTGCAAATTCAGTTCTATAACTGCTGTGCCATACTGCATGTTAAAAAAACACTGAAAACTTAAAAGCAAACAAAAGCCAAGGATAAAAAGAAATCCACAAATAGCCATTGACAGTTTAGTGCATGATCACTTAAAAAGATGTTTAGGTTAGTCTAACCTCAAGGTTGCTTTGCTTTCCTTTTGCAGCATCGCTGTGACAGAACTTACTGAGAGCTTCTCCATTCTGAAGAAAATGTTGGATGACCAAGATGAGACTGACAGCAAATTAGAGCCTCCATCAGACAGTGATGATGGAAAGGAAACTTCTGTTGATCCAGAGGATAACATGAACAAAAACGAGGCGTCAAGTCTTGTTGATAACACTCATGCAACTAGCTTGGTACAATACCGCAGTGTTCATGAGCTGGAAACTATTCTGATCTTTGACTTGTGTGCCCTGTCAGAAATTGCAACATCCAAATCAGCAATTTTGAGGGTAAGATTGAGACCTTGTTATCATTCTTTTGGGCTGTGGATGTGATTATTACCCAAATATAAAAGTAATGGATTTTGTTTTAAAGGTAACACAAACAGTACGATTTTGAAGTGCTACACCCACTTGGTAGCTTTTATTTGAATAGCCACATTTCAGGCTTAGTTTGCGATTACTGTTAATGATCTCGCAACTTTCCACATGAATTCAACTTCTGATTGTAGACAAAGAATACTTGTAGCATGTATTCTTGCTCCTAGACATGATGGTAAGCTAAGAAATCTTACATGAAAACATTATTGATTTTTTAGTTGTGGAAGCTCTCTCCCAGCCCTTTTCAACTGCTAACTCAGCGTCTAAATGCGTGTCAGTGGAGGATTGCTGTCTGTCACCCATCTGTACAGTACACCATTCTTCATGCGTTATACACATATTGTCAGAGGTACATGTAAATGTTTTCATTTGCTTGAGAAATTGAATTCTGGAACTGAAATTCTGTGGGAACAACAAAACTGCTGTCTAAGCCTGGGACTTGACAATAGTAAAACAGTGGATTTTTTTTTCCATTGCAAAAATGATAAATTGTGATGCTGTGCTTGCCCAAATGGAGTACTGCCATAGCAACATTATTGTTACATGTAGTATGCATTAGAATGATGCTTTATTTGGAAGCTATGCAGCAGGGCTGTTGCTAAGATTTCAAGTTGCCAGATAGATGTGATTTGTAGGTAGAAAACTGAACTGCCAGGAGCTACTTTAGGTTCTATTTTCCTTTTGGTTTCCTATGAAAGTAGCTATGGATCATGCTCATCATACCAAGAAGAAATCCCAAGGCCCAGGCCCTTACTGACAGCCCTGTATGTGGTGAATTATGCTGTCATAGGAATTTCCATAGCTTTTATTACTCCAGTTTCGTTGGTCAACTAAGTCCAAAAGCTTTCCTGTTGTAATATTGTTGGTTCAAAGCTATAGCTTGTGTTATCTTTTTTCAGGTACAACCACTTTCTTCCTAATTCTCCATCAGAGGGAATACGAGTGTCAGACGATGGAGACATTGTCACAATGTTTAGCTTACTTTCCGAAGTATTAAGAAATTCTAGCACACCACAAGATTCAAGGTAAACAATGTCCCTTCAAACTAATTTTCCAAAATTCTGAATGGGCAATTCCAGAAAATATCCATACCCAACCACGGACGGCTTCCATGTTTTATCCCCCCCTTGCCTTCGGAAATTCCAAAATGCGTTACCCCCCCATGCCCTCAGAATTCCATAATCGTGAACCTCCCCTCCCCTTCAGAATTTCCATTTTTTTGGAAGTACATTTTCAACTCAGCAACGCCTAT
>OZ037780.1:24567335-24654835 GCA_964035525.1 Porites cylindrica
TAATTTTACAGTTTACGAAAGTTGGCGAGTTCAGTTGAGAATTCTACTGCTATTCAATCCTATTTTTAGCATTAGGCATATTCTAACAGTACCCAAAGCCTAGGTTCATGATATAAAAGACATAAAGTTTACATTTACAGATGATCATTTTTGTGTTATTTCTCCAAGCTTTGAGATCAAGAATCCAATAAGTAATTTACAGTGCAACTACTATAACTGGGGCCAACTTATTTTCGTTGTTGTTATTGTTTTTTACGAGCTGCTGATTGGCCCACAACCAACTTTCCCAGAATGTATTGTTATTTTCCTGTAATCTGATTGGTCAACTTTGTTTAAGTGGCCCCAGTTACAGCAATTGCACTGTAATAACCTGGGGAAATATTCTTGTTGTGATGCAGGAAAAATATTTGTTTCTGTAATAGGCAATACAAATCTGTAGTATTCCAAAATAATATAAACCATGCTATTTTCAAGCCCGTAGAAGTCTTCTAAAAGGGTCCCCAAAAAAGTTGAGTCCTGAGTGCTTATTTTTGGAATTTTTCAAGGAGATAAAATCTCTGTAGTTTTATGTTTAATTTATCAAATCGAATAATGATTTAAGTCACTGGTTTTTTTTAATGGAAGGGGTCTAACTTTCAATATACATTTTTCTTTGTTAGCTGCTGGGTCTAAGCCTTACATGAAGCAGCTCCAGTGTGTTTTACTGCTGCAGTTTATAGAGAACTTAGAAAAACTGATGTACAATGGCTATGAAGGATGTGTAGTTGGTCTTCCTTCACCACCTAAGGTACAAGAACAGTCATCTCTTTAAAAATAGCTTATTTTTTTATCCAAAAGCTAAAAGTCACGGGTTTTACCATTTTTACAAATGAAAAAAACACCTAAGCAGAAACTTAAGAATTTCTAATGGGTTAAGTGATAGTACTGATGTGATTGCACTATTTATTGACAATGTCCACAAAATGTTTACTGCTGACAGGGTGTTACATATTTTTTCCTACACTTCCTGCTGGTAGGCTGGTAGTTAGTTGCAGAGTTGCTATGGATACCTCCTTCTCCATGCCTACCCCGGCATATTTAGCCCAAGCATGAGGTGGCGGGTTCAAACCCTGGCTGGACCAACACTCAGGGTCTTACTATGACTGAAGAAAATTCAATGCCTTTGTTATGACATCTAAAATGGTTAGACATTCCTCCAGTCTTCTTGGATAAGGATAGGCAGCGTGCAAAGAAAGTCGTGCCCGATAGCCTGGGGCTAGTGCATTTTGTTATTGGGCTAGTGAATTCTGTTCTTAACTTGCCTGACGGGCAAGTAAAGTTTTCTGAGGAATTCAACTTACAGAAGAACTGTGAGATCAATTCTGCTCATCAAAAAGTTTTTGGGGCTAGTTGAAATAGCATTTGGGCCAGTATATGCTAGCTTCAGCTTGCCCAAATGGCAAGCTGTAAAAATGAATTTCTTTGCACCCTGATAGGAGAACTAATACTAGGGATATTTTTCATGCAGAGAGGGAAATATCCCATATGTCTTGGCGTTTGTAATTTCTTAACTTGATACTATCATGTTTTACAGGCTGTTCGGGCATTTTTCCGCACAAATCGAGGCACATGTCTTGAGTGGCTCACCAGAGTGCATAAACCAGTAATGAGAATTGGTTTAGCTTGTGGCTGTCCTGCCACAACTGTTTGGCATGGATTTCAAACTCTTCTAGAAATGAAGACAGCAGAGAAGACCCAAGTAAGTTATTCAATTTTTGCTTTAAGATAGAGATAGATACGTTATTAGAAACACCATTGCAGCCGTAGGCTGAATTACGGGATATTTACAAATACTGATGATAACAAAGAAAAAATAAGAAAAATTATCTACATCTTATAGACATGGCTAAAAATAAAACTTTTCTTCAAATGCTCGGTTCTACATAGGGGGAGAGTGAAATCACTTTTGCGTCTCATTGCATATTTACAACTCTTCCTTTGGGGGAGGAGGCTATGGAGACTGTGGGTGGGGTTACAGACAATCTCGTCAAACAGATCGATTGAAGTCTTTTCTCTCCTCTCATCAAGTTTCGGTAGGCCAACTGTTTCTAGTGCTTCACTATATGACAGGTCAGGATAGATGATTCTGAAAGCCCTTCTTTGGATCCGTTCCAAATCTTCACTGATGTAGTTTGGTAGAGAACAATGGAATACAGGACTTGCGTATTCCAGGACGGGCCTAATACATGTCACATAGAATTGCACCAGTTCACTTGGTGCCACTCCGGATCTATTGAGTTGATGTAAAAAATAGAGACGAGAGGAACATTTTCTAATTAGTTCAGAGGAGTGCATGTTCCACTTTAAATTGTGGCTAATGGTCATGCCTAGCAATTTGGCACTGGTGACTAATTCAAGGGGTTTGCCATTTAGGACTAGGGCTTCAAAATCGTGGTTGCTGTTGGAGAATCCAATTCGAAGTTCTTTGCACTTGGCCTCAAAGCTTTGATTATCAAGGCTGTGTTCTAAGGAAAATTGAAGGGAGCCCAGTGCTCTGAAACTGTAATATCTAGGGTGCCCAGCATATGATTTGTATGAAAAGTCTAAGATTTTCTAGTCGCCCGAGGACAAAAGTTAGGTGCCAGGGGCCACCGGGCTCTGCTAGAGTACAGCCGTGATTATGCTTTAAAGGACAACAGATTATGGTTGAAGCAAGTCATTTGGCAGATTTAGCAGAGATAAAGCAATGAGTAATATCTATCATAAAGCAATGAGTAATATATATCATTAGATTCGCACATACAGTTGTCACTGTCATCACATTTTCTTTGCTAAATCTGCTCAGTGAAGGAAGAGAAAGGATATTCTCCCCTGATTTCCTGGGAAAAGTTATGTTTGTTACTGGTCAAATTGGACTTCCAGGATACTTTTGATTTAATCTGGGCTAATCTCCTTTGTGAAATTGAGAATCAACTTTAGTTACATCAAAATTAGGCTGAAATCAGATTTGACCTTCAACATGTGCATAAACTCGGCAACCTCTAGTTTCTTTGATATGTAACTCCATACCTTGCTACCCAATTAATTTTTGCTGTAATTTTTACATTTGTAATCCTGTTTTTACTTCATTTTATTCTATTAATTAAAGAAAGACACCTACTCTAAATTAACTGGGTCCAGTTCCTTCAAAGATGGTTTAGTTTAGCAAGGTTTTTTCTGAACCAAATTTGTTCCTTCATTAGTGCAATTCAGCCTTTCATGGACCTGGCCCAGATTTTTATCCTATCCAAACTTGTCTTGTGTTAGAGAACTCTACCATGGGATGCAAGTTATAAATGTGTTTGATTTCAGGGTAAAGAGTTTGACAGTGCTGTTCAACAAACAGTTGAAGCCTTGTGTGAACTGAAGAGTGCCCATGCAGTCGCGGGTTTGATGGCCTGGTGTGAACAGGTTTCTGGTCAGAAATACTCCTGGATGAATGGTACTGTTATGAAAGCAAAGGGCTGGTAAGTTTTGAGTTCTAAAGGACAGGAATGTTCCCTAGTATATGTTATGTAAAAGTTTTCTTTGTACAGTATTTCCCTTTTCAGCTGCACATAGCAGTATAGGCCAAGCTTTCAGTGACAAAATATTTTATTGATTAAAACATCATTAATAAATTATTTAAGTGGCAAAATTCATTCTTCCTCTTGGAATATAATATTTGTTTATTCTAGGTATGAATCATCTGTGACTGAATACAAGTCATCTCTGGAAGAGTCAATGAAAACTGCAGCAGAGAGAAGTCAGAATAAGGAAAACAAATCAAGTGAAACAACAACATCTGCTTCTTCTGCTGCCACCTTTCTTGTTAATGAGGTATAGTTTAGGCTACATTGCAGACACTGTCTAACTGTGGTTAGTAACATCTGCAAAGCAGCACCAATATCCCTTTTCTTGGCCCCCAACAGAGTCAACGAATCTCCCTTCAACATGATTAGCAAATTAATAATGGCTTTCTTAACAGGCCAATCCTAGCGCATGGTACACGGGTGGGGTCAGGGAACAAGGATTTAAGTGCTGTTTTGTTGGTGGACTTAACCATAAGTTAGGTTCTGTCTGTGCCGCAGACTAGGTATGGTTCAGTGGTAAAAATTAGCTGACCAGGCTCAACATTCACCCCGTATCATTATTTGCTACTGCACTGATCTCAGCTGTGTGCCAGGCATCTCCTGTAACCCAGTGGTGGGAATGCCCAACCAGCACCTGGGAGTCAGTGGGTTACTTCTGACATGGTGGATATCTTTTAATCTTCATCAACTTTTTTTTTCACGGTCTGAAATGAACAATATGACTTTCAGTCATTTCAAGCTCTTTATAGGTTTTATTTCAATGGTATCCTTTATGTGGATTGTTGTGTAATCTGGGGGGAAAGTATTGCTTGATAACCTATTGTACTTTCCAAAAGTTAGAATTGGCCAGCCGGACCAGTAGTTTTGAATATGAAATAGTTTTCGCAAAAAAAAAAACCACCAGTTCCTTGCATGTTATGTAGGAATTGACTGATGTGGCTGGACAGTTTTGATTGAAAGTGAAATTCCCAATAGAAGAAGTCTGTTCGGCCAGTTCTGAAAAAAGTCCCAATAGTACTCTCAAGTTATGAACTGCACCATTTCTTTGACTGGTGATTATTGTTTTCATTGTTGAGAACTTTACTTTCCTATCTGATGTGCTTTTTTTCTCTGTTTCAGGTTACAGACTGTTACATGAAGTTGTCATCGTGGAGTGAGGTGGCGGAGTGGCAGAAACATGTTGGTAGCCTCAGGAAGCAGTGTTCAGATCCTGACATTCAGCATTCTCTTATGGCTAACATTGATATGAACTATGTCAAGTAAGTCATCACTGTTCAGTAATAGATGTTGTGGTTCAATTTTAATTTTATTTTGCTTTGGGGTTTGTTAATGTACGATAACAAGTTTGAAACAAAACATAAAATAAAAATTAAACCAAGGATAAAATTGAACCACAGCACAGATTCTTGCTTATTCTTTTGTTTGTAACTTGTTAATCTGTGTCCATGAAACCACGACTGTCAGTGTATAAGGAGGCCTTACATTTTCTTCCTGTGTCTGTGTTAATACAATCACTAGTAAGGAGATAGACAATGAAAAAGGAAGTTGTCATGTGTATAAGGACACAGAAAACCACTATCCAACCAACTTAGACCTCTTTTTATCAACCTCTACAGCGTGCAAAGAAAGTAGTGTCCGATAGCCCGGGGCTAGTGGATTTTGCTATCGGGCTAGTGAATTCTGTTTTTAACTTGCCCAACGCTCGAGTGATATTTTTTTAGGAATTCAAATAACAGAAGAACTGTAATCAATCCTGCTCATCAAATTTTTTTTGGGCTAGTTGAAATGACTTTCGGGCTAGTACTTGTTAGCTACAGCTTGCCCAAATGGCAAGCTGTAAAACTGACTTTCTTTGCACCCTGCTCTATAAAAAAAAATCATAAGGTAATAAGGACATGTTTTCTTTACTTAAGCTTCTGTCATTAATCTTTTCTTAGGGCACTGAGCAAGTTTGAGGAATCTGACTTTCCTTCAGTCCGCAACCATCTTAAGCTGATTCCAGGAGCAGCGCTGAACTCTTTGACTGAGAATCTGACCAAATCTGCTTGGTCAGTTAAGTTAAATCATCCTGACATGACTTTCACTCCAGTCTGGGATCCAGAAAAGATTGAGCAAACAGCTGAGCTGTCACTGATTCAAGCAGAGACATTGTTCTTCACTTCTGGGTCTCCAAAAGCTAAGTCAAAGGACAATAACACAAAAGATCAGAAAATCATGTAAGTGAGGGTTACAGTTTACAGTTGTTAATAATGCCTTACTTTAGAAAACCTGTTTAAGATGTGGTAATCAGCTTGTCACGAGCATTGGACAAAGAAAACACTTCCCAACAGGATTCAAACCTATGATATCCCAAAAGAATGGGCAGGAACTCTATCCATTGGGAAAAAGTGAAGAACAGTTTGCCAAAAGACAGCAATGTTGGCGATGTGTCAGCTAGGGGGATTAGGAAAGATGGTGGAGAATTACCAGTCAAAGTTACAGAGAGGCTTATGGAGAGCAAGTCCATACACTAAGTTGTTGATTAAAACTGTCAAAAGTAGCAACAGTTAAAAGAGTTTCTGAGTAACATCTATCCATTAGGGGAAAGCGTGTTTAGTATTATCTTGAATGAAATGTTTTTGACTATAAAAAAGGCATTGACACAAGACAGTTCCCACATCCTTATCTGAACATGTTTACTCTGACTGTGATAGTATATATACATGGTGCATCATACAGGGTAGAAACCAACCTGCTTTTGTAAAGTGAGCTGTGAATGTGTTGCAGATTAGAGGAAAACAACTTGTCCTCTTTACATTATATGTTTACAGTAAATCTGGGACATCAGCATAGAAGGCCTGCTGGCAGCTGCTATCAGTGCAAGCCAGCTGTTCAGCACGTCTTCATGAGCTGGTGGAGTGGCGCTGTGTCTGTGTGTTCCAGGTTCATATTAATATGACTGTACCATAAAATGACTTTCAGTTATTTTTCTTTGCAGTCAAGCCATAAAGGAGTGTGTTCATCATGCAACATCGCTGAGTGAGGGTGTGCTTCGAGTTGGGACTTTAGGGTGGCCTTTAGACGTACCAGCATCTCACATATCTCAGTTGCAGTTTGCGGCTACATTAGAAAAAATCATGGATACTGCTAATCATCAGGTATCTGCTTGACGATGATAATTAATTTTATGTATGATTAAAACCTGTCTCAAGTTTGGACAAGACGTATTTTGGCATGAATGCAACTTAATCAACATTTTTTGAAAACAAAGAGCCAGTTGTGAGCAGTTTTGTTTCTGCAGCAAAGCAAAGATCAAATTATTGATGATGTCTGCAGTGGTCATTGTATTGTCTTTTAATTTTCTGAAATGGTTCTGGTAACTTGTGCAGCTTCTGAACGAGATGTTTTGAGATGTTCTGAAAAAAATGTATAGTAACCTCAGTGACATTCTTGTAAGTTAGTAATAAATAGCTGGCCCTTGTTGCTGTGGTAATGAGTTTTAACTTATCAGCATATTGTAAAAATGATGCTTTCACTTCCCTTCAGGAGGTTGGTTTCCTATCATTTCTGCAAGGAGATGGAACTTTTACTGTGGAACACACTCAACATGACTGTGGAGCCATGATCAAAGCACTGAGGCTCTGTAGAAACCTTAACTATGTGGCATCTTCCGTGGGAAAACATCAAAATAATCTGAAAAGTGAACTGGTTTCACTGCAGCTGGCTACAGCACAGCTAGCAAGGAAGCACCATAATTTTAGTCTTGCCCAAAGCCTTTTAGTGAAACAGATATCTTTGCTGGGAAATCCTGTGAAAATTTCTCAAGATATGAACTGCAGCAAGAAATCAATTCTGGAGCCATTGATGGAGAGCTTAAATGATGCATCTATGGCCTCAGCAAAACCAGTTGATGTTATGCAAATACAGCGGGAGTGTGCAAAGTTAGCTCTTGCTTTAGGTCAAAACTCAGAGGCTGTGTTTTTCCTGTCGGATAGCATTTCTCAGTACTCAAACTTAGGTGACATAGACTCAAATGTTGGTGAGCTGAACTCGAGGTCATTACTCACACTTGCCAAGTGGTTGCTTAATGACCGCAAATTGCTCACTGCAGTCACAAAGATAAATGGAAATGGTCTTTCTGTGGCCATGAAAATGAATTCACTCTGTGAACTGGAAGCCAGTTATGTCAGTCTAGGTCATAGCACCCTCATTCCTACACAGGATGAGGCACCAGAAAGTTCTTTGAATTGTAACGCTGTCCCCAGTGTGGCTTGTGGCATATCTGATGCAGAGGCCGTTTGTGGACAGCTTCTACACTTAGCTACTATGCAGGCACCAGATTTGGGCAAGGCATGGTTTAATTTAGCAGGATGGTGTTACAGATGGGGAAGAAAGACTGTTGAACAAGCTAGGTATGTGGAAACGATAAATTGTTATAATTATGATAATGCTGCCTTTTACAATGTAGTGTAATAAAATAAATAATTCCATTATTTACCTTCCGCAGTATCTATAGCACTTATGCTAGTGGGGCCGAGCAAGTGCCTGAAACAAACAATTCAAATTGAACTGACTTAACAGGGTTAAGAATCCCAACTGGCCGGCGGCAAACCAGCTGGCTATTTCCAGGTGTGGCCAAGGATTTGAACTCGGGACTACCGTGAACAAATCCAACTAGTGGTCAGAACAGGACTTGAACTCGAGACCTCCACATTGCAAGTCCGGCGCTCTAGCTGCTCGGCCACGCTGCCTGTGTGTGTCACCTTCATTGGATAAAGACTAAACCTGAGTCTCTGACAAAACTCATTCTTGTGAAGTAATGAACACATCATCATTCTTAAATCACCACTGATCTTACATCTTTTCTTCTGAATGATTTTTTGCTTTTAGCTCAATGGGAAATGTTGACCTACTACCGAAGGAGAAAGAAACAGTGCATGAGAATCTTCCTCAGGTAACTAGAAGGAGTCATGTTGGGTGATGAAGTCAATGTAGTCAATACAGTGGTTGAGTAATTGAAGTTAATGAAGTTTGGGTAATCAGGATAGTAGACAGGGTAGTCAGGTCTGCTTAACAGAACCTAACCACTGGAAGGAACAAGGCAGCAAGGAGGGTCGTGTTGGTTGGTGTAACCAGTATAGTCAGCTTAGTCACTGTGTTCAAGTACTTGTAGTTTCCCAAAATCTTGGTTCCTTAATAAAGTGGAACAGCAAATCCCTCCCTCCCCCGCCCCCTCTGGAAATTGTAAAAGGATTTGATACGAGTAGAACTGAGAACACAGCACTTTAATCACTACAAGACGGACTAATCTATTCTGGTACAGAAGCTACGCATGTGTTAAACCCGGAGCGGTTCAGACTGGTTTTTGAATTATCTACTTCATATATAACAGCATGAACTGACCACTACACAATCAAGGAAGAAGCGACCTAAAAGCCAAAACATGCCATTTTCCTCCCAACTTTGATATAGGGGTAGGGGGGTCTAAATGTTCCATTTGTTTTGTCCAAGATTGTAGCAGGTGTAGTCAGATAGACAACTGCGTCACTTGTAAATGAAGTACCGTACATTCAACTTACACTAAGTTTCAAGGCTGTCCTCTGTAAAGTGTCACAAGGATCCCAGAGTCTTTGTTGTTTGAAATCCTTAGTTAAGTGCCCACCAGTAGAATTCTATGCTTTTAGTTAAAGTAATTTGTTATAGCCACCCAAAGGAAACGTTAGGAGCCAAAGGCCCTCAGCGCTGTCAATGACAGTCCTTGTACTCATCTGCTACTCTCACATTGGCAGGAATTCTACAAATACCCTGTTGCCAGTATTATTTCATCAGTACATTTACACACAAAATATTTCTTCTCATGTCCTCCAGACTGCCCGCCCTGCTGAGGTGGAGTCAGTTTTGCTAGTACTGGGTCAGGTGCATGTCACTGCATATTTCAACCAGGAAGAGGATATTGGAGAAGAGGACCAGGTAATCTGTCTGCTTTTCATTGTCTTCAGTCTATTCCTTACTCCATCAGATACCCAGTAAATAACTTGTGTGACGTGCTGTGCCTCGCTCATTGAGCTTGGGTAGTTAAGTTATTCTGTATCAGTATTCCACCTGATTACTTTTTCATCTCCTTTTAAATTCTTGTTAATTAGTAATGTGGGCGACATCTGTCAAAGGTCAGATTGCTTTTACTCCAATGCTGTGCTTTGCATAAGTCTCATGTTACAGATGGTCTAAACACTTATGATCAGATTGTGAGTGATAGAGGATGAAAACATGCGTGATCAGATTCCATTTCATGCACCCCTATTATTTTTAGTGGAAGTCCAAACGAAGCTAGTCTGCTATGCTCCTCCCCACTAGTGGTGAGGAGCATTGCGTGACGACACTAAAAACAGCTGTGTAGCAGACTGAAACGAAGCTGGTTTCATATGCATGATAGCAACATGGAGATTAGGATTGTGGGCTTCTCTTGTCTCCCGCAATTAACAATCAGTTTAACTTATCTACTTTTTCTCTGCAGCTGTATGACGATGGAGTAGAAAACACTAGAAAGCAACTTTTAACAGTCTGCCCAGGATTACAGGATACCCAACCTCAGCTAATGGATAATCTGCTATCTGTGTGGAGAGGTGTTCGGGACAGACTTTTTAAACACTACCACTTTGCTGCTAAGGCCTACTTCATGTATCTCAGAATGGGGACCGAGGTATGTGGATTCTAATTTGCTCCGAGTTGTGTACATTGTACATGTCATCTGTTGGTGAACTGTTTTTGCCAATTTTGTGTTTAGACACCACTTCTGAATACATTCAAAAGATATTTCAAGAACCTAGCCAGGAAATGACTGTTGCAAAAAAGAGCTTTACATGAAATTTTAAAATGGTAACATTAGGAAACTGTTGCATAATTTTCCTGATGTTCGACTGCTTTGATTGAATTTTGTCTTGCAACTTCCCTTACAAAAATTATTTTTTTGAATTGACCTTGCCAATTGATTTTCGAATTTTCTTAGAATTGTGATAAATCATCTGGTGCCGGAAAGGATGAAATTGTGAACAAAACCTGTTCTAAGAGAAGTGATGATGATAGTAATGTGACAGCGACCTTGAGATTGCTTCGTCTTGTTGTCAAACACGCTGGTGAACTCCGCAGTGAGCTGGAGAAAGGTCTAGTTAACACTCCTACAAGGCCCTGGAAAGGTAGAAACAATCTTTTCATTTATTCATTTTCACTGCTATTATTGCACGCCTACTTCTTACCTTAGAAAGGTATGAAATAATCTCTGATTATTTTTTGTGTTGCTAAAATTGTACACTTTCTAGTTTTTTTTAAGATTAATGCTGTGGAAGGTAATGGCGGTGTTTTATTATTTAAATTTGAGCAGCTTCAGTTACTCAGGACAAATAACAGTAATTATAAACTCATCAAAATTATATTTTAACACACAGTCTTGCCGTTAATGGTAGGCATATGTAGTCACTGACTCACTGATGAACACCTACCATAAACTGCCGCTTTTAAGCTATGGGCCCTCTTATAAGCAGAAGGGCTTACATCCGAGGGGGTTTATAACAGCTCTAGAAAAAGCTCTTCGAAACAAGCTGTGGCATTGCTGATTAGTAAATCCAATTCATTTCAATACAAGCGAGAGGGGGGGTTTATAAGGGGGGCTTATCGGATATATGTTTTTGTTTACAAGAACGGGGGGGACTTATGAGAGGCAGTTTATGTTACTAGGCATTTTGTAGCCTGTGTACAGACCCCCCTTCCCTCGGGAAAAATAGTTTTTTCCGGAGGGGAGGGGGGGTCTGTACACAGGCTAGACACTTTGGTGAAATATTGTGTCAAATTTTTGGGTTCTGTACTCGAATTTGTATATTACTTCAGACGTTCAATTTCTGAACATTTAATACACTTTTTTCGAACTGTCTTGGTTCCTGACAGACATCACCCCTCAACTGTTTTCACGACTGAACCACCCAGAAAGCTACGTGCGACAGAACGTTTCCGAGTTACTGTGTCGTGTTGGACAAGATGCTCCACATTTGATTGTTTACCCTGCAGTTGTTGGCTGTTCCACATCTCTTCCAAAATACCTTCTAAATAAAGGCAAAGAAGGCGAAGGTAGGGAGAACTGCCATTAGCACACATCATGTTATAGCATGTTCGAGGATTTCAGGTGGTGAAGTGCAATGCAAAGTTTAGAAGCAGGGAAAAAATAAGGTGTTCCGTCCCCACAATCTGACGCCTGAGACAGGCTTATCGTGTCAAATTTAGTTTATTTCTCAAAACTTGAAGGATGCCTCCATTGCTTGTCATTTTTTACATAATTACCATAATTACCTTGCAGAGTGCTGTTGCATTTATACTATTTGGTGCAGCGCACGGTGCATCAAGAACGTAATAAAACTTAGTTTTAATAACTTTGCCCCTTTCCAATTTCAAATAACCTACATTAAAAGTAACCGCAATTTCAACCATGTTAGCATGTCAGCATTAACCACATCAAAATCTTTAAGCAGCGCGTTTTTGCGTTAGGATGCGGCGCTTATTCCAGGACGGCGCTCTTTCAAGAAATATGTTAATGGCTTAATTTTTACGTTTAGTGAAGCTAGCCTAAAGAGAGAAGTCTCAGTCGTGGAGAAACAACAGCTGAGTATATGTTATGTTGTGAACTGTGTGTGTTTACTCCCCTACTCATCATGGACACTTTGAAAGAAAATTTAACGCAACAAGGACAAACCCCATTTACTCTGGAGGGTTGATTATGAATTTTGAGTCCATGAATCAGGAATTATTCAGTAAAAAGGACATTTGACTCGTCCCATATGAGGGAATCCAAGCCAGTCTTAGATTCTGGATTCCATGCTGTTGGTTCAGGATTCCAGGCATTGGATTCCTGATTTTTGGTAAGTGGAACTTGGATTCCGGATTCCAATCGTTAGTGGGTCCCGGATTCCTTGAGCAGTATTCCATATTCCAAAGCCCAGGATTCCAGATTCCACGAGGAAAAAAATTCGAGGAATCTGGATCCCCTTATATGGGGCGAATTGTGATCTTTAGTGTTTTCTACAGGTATTCTGCCACTTCTTGTGTCAAACCCCACTGACTCGTCAGAAAGCAGTCAAAGTCAGTGCAGTCAATCATGTGACACTCCCAACAAAACAGAAAGCGATGCCCTAACCAGCTGTTACCAGACTATAGTGGAGTCTATCAGAACACACAACCCTCAGCTGATCTCTGAACTGCAGGGATTTATCATGGAATTACGGAGGATCACTCTGTTGTGGGAAGAGTTGTGGCATGGCTCACTCATGCAGACTCACCATGATGTTACACGAAGACAACAGCAACTGGAGGAAGAGATAAATCGAGTCAACAGTAACCAGAATTTGACAAGTCAGCAAAAGGCTACGCTGATCAGAGAGAAGCATATTGCTATTATGAAACCAGTAAGTGTTGACGTAAACGATCATGAGACTGGTGAAAATGTGTGATATGTTCCTGGGATATCTCATATTAACCCTTTGGAGCATTATACGTTTCTGGGAAACTGCCCACCTACCCCTCCCGTAAGCCAACATTTTGCCCTAAGTGAGAAGGAAGTGTGAATGTTGGCTTAGGGAAGGGGTAGGTGGGCCGTTTCCCAGAAACGGGGATCATTACACTTTTTCGTCCTTTTAGCCCACACTGTCCATATCCATTTAATTGACCTGCTATTTCAAATCTGGATCAAGTGGAATATATTCCAACACTCCTTTTTAAACTAAAGCTCACACTTGCCTTCACATCAATTGATTTCCAAAAGTTACGGTCCAAGTTTGTCATTTAAGACTATATTTAAGCGCTGAAACTGTTTCCTGTCGTCTGTTACAAAGGATGGCAAGAATGGACATGTATTGTAACTTGAGAAAGTTTGTCCAGCCTTTTGAAGTTTTAGTGCTATGCCTGCAAGAATCACCTAAAAATTATCTGGGTTATTGATCCCTGATGAAATTTGTTTGATCTTCTTCATAACTCTACAGACGTATTTTTTTGTTATAGGTACTAAGTAATACCTTTAGCTCAGAATTGACCTATTCATGACGTAGCCCCTTTAACAAGGTTTGATTATACTAGGCTCATTCTAATTCTCTCACTTGAATAGGTCGTATTTTCAATAGAACAATTGCACAAAATAACGTGTCAAGAAACTGCCACGCCACACGAGCAGTGGTTCCAGACGACGTACAGTACTGTCATTCAAGGAGCTCTTGACTCATTACAGAACCCACCTGATCCCACTGATTACAGATCTAGCTGGGAACCATTTAAACAGGTAAATATCACAAGTGGGTTGTTGAGCAGAGTTGACAATAGACGGCTAGAAGTCTGTTGACAAACTAAATAGGTGGGCTCAGAGAGACAGCACAAGACTTGAGTCAATAGACTAGGACACCAACATTGTTTTGGAACACTAATATGGCCGCCGTGACGTCACTAGTGAACGGTCTATGGGAATCATCTCCATTGGGTCTCGTTATGTATGGCTGTTCATTCAATATGCTCACCAACTCATTTTTTTCAAGTACTAAGCAGGGTAGCTTCCCACGTAGACATTCTTTTGGCTCGTCACACAATCCTCCCCAGGTACTATCCACTAAAGAAGAATTAAAGGCTAACGAAGTTCATGGGGAAGGAACGCGTGACAAGGCCCTAAGAACGTCTGCACGGGAGGCTATGTTAGAAGTTAAAGTACCCAACAGTTAACCATATGCTGCGGATTACCCTGCGTTTCATGAAACTCCACCATTCTAAGGATGGGGTTGTTAAAGATTTTTTCAAAATTACTTGCAACGTAGAAGACTAAAAACTGAAAACAGTATTCTTATTTTCTCAGCTGCTTCAAGCACTGCAAGCAAGGTCTCAAAAACGTTCAGCATTTGTCCTTCGCATGGATGAGATTAGCCCTTCATTAGCCAAGTTGAAACATTCAGCAGTGTACATGCCAGGCCAGACGCATTTCAGTGGAAAGGTAGTTCAGCACGTCTGTTACTCTAAACAACATTGATTATGATTGCATATTTGGTTTTTACTCCTTGGGTGAATTTCAAAGTTCAGGCCTAAAAGGAAATTGGAATGTAAAACCGTTGTCAATCATAATATGTAATACAAGCACAAACAACTTGTGATATCGACTCTGTCCTCCGGCCTAAATTTTTAACTGGACAACGTTTTCTTTCCTTTAATGTTTATTAGTTGAGTACTTCACCTCTGTAGTCAGCACATACAATGTAAGCCTGCGACCACCAAAAGGCCTTCATAAATCTGGGAAATTGCGTTAGCGAGGTTTTAACCCTTTAAGCCCTAGGAGTGATCAACCTTAAATTTCTCCTTGAAATATCACTGCTTTATAAAACAGAGTGGTCATGAGAATTGAAGACATAATCACACAAGATGAATCCAATTGATACGTCAACAAATTCTCCCCACTACTTCTATTGGAAACGTATAGGGATAACTAATGAGAGTTTGGATTTTGATGATAGGGTTTAAACGGTTAAGATAAGGAAATTAACCACAGCCCGATTAGCTTGGATAAGAGGCGACGAGAGGTCGAGGATGAGACCCCAGCCAGACCAACTCTCAGCGTCTTAAAATGACTGAGGAGAATATGCTGCCTTTGTTTTGACACCTAGAAATAGTCGGTCATTCTAGTCTTATCGGAAATGGACGAAAAACCCTAGGGCCCACTTCATAATGAGCTCTTTCACAGTTTTTTTCATGTTGGACGTAAAAGAACCCTTACTACTGTTCGTAAAGAGTAGGTGACGTAAATGTGGTCAACCTTTAACAACTGTGCATCTGTGTGTGCATTGCTGTAGCAGGTCAACAGCAGCTTTCGAACTGTTGTATATAGCCTACTTCATCAAATAACATATTTTTCTAAAAAATGATGATGATGACGATGTGAATGAAAATAACGATAATGACGATGACTGTTTTTACGTTTGAACTGCTGTCCTTTATCTTACCACATGATGAGGACATACATTTTTTCTACAGATTGTCACAATTGCCTCCGTGATAAACGAAGTTAACATTCTGCCAACCAAGACCAAACCGAAGAAGCTTGTGTTCATTGGTTCAGATGGACAAAGGTAAAAAGACAGGCTATCCAAGCGTTATGTCTAGTCTATTTAAACATCTAGTCCTCCAACTAATCTGTAACATTAAACAAATGGCACACCGTTACTGGCTTGTTTTTATACGTATCTGAGGTCCTGGGAGTAATATAAGAAGCACGAATATTTTATCACATATCAAGTTCTAATATGCGACTCATAGCAGAGTATTTTTGGTGAATGTGGAGATGTTTAATATTGTAATGAAACACGCTGCCTCTTGTTTAGTTCAGTCCATTTTATAGATACTGTCTAATACGTTATGGTTTCAGTGCTTGGGGATTTTTCACGTTGGGGCATAAACCCTGCATGGTATTTTAATTGAGTTATGTAAGGACCGTTTTGTCACTTTGTAGTCACTAACATTGCTGTCCATTTCAGGTACACATACTTATTTAAAGGGCTTGAAGATCTTCATCTCGATGAAAGAATCATGCAGTTTCTCTCCATTTGTAACAACATGTTTGCCAGAGTTGACAGGTAACATTTTTTGTTCAATCAAACACTTGTAAACCTTAGTCCAAAATTGTGACATTATTGCTTCCTTGTATATTTCATGTTAATTAGCCCTCTTTGCTACGATTGCATTCAAAAAATGTTAAAAGAAGAACTTGAGAGACCTCTGCTACCAGAGAACGTAAAACAAAACACTGAGGGCCAATTATCATGACGTGAAAAGAGTTAATAAATTTCCCGCCATTTTGGAAAAATGGTGTATGGTGCAAAATGTTAGAGAATGGGCCAGTTTCACAAAAGCATCGTTTTACTGCAAAATTTAGCGATTTGAGTAAAGTTTAAAAAAAGCGTTGACTGCATTACACTGGAAATTCAAAGCCCAGAAACATTCTTTTTGTAGCAGTTTTGAAGCGAAAGTGCCTTTGAGAATAGCAGGATGTAGCCAATCTTGAACCTTGTACTTTTTAATCAAGAAGACCAAGACCATTCTACAAATCTGATGTACCCATTCGTCTTAGTTATAACTCTTGCTCCAGCCTGAACCTGTGTGATGTTTGTAGTGTTACAAGGTGCAAAGAAGACATAACATTCGATCAACAATAAAAGAGCCTTTACTCAGAAACGTGTCTCCGTGCCCACATTCCATGAAGCACCGTATCTCCTTTACACAGGACTAACACCCTGTAACAATTTGCATGTTCGTTTCTATTTTTAGCCACAGTTCTCCTCTGTTTTGTGCTCGTCATTACTCCGTCACTCCTCTTGGCCCTCGGTCAGGGCTTATTCAGTGGGTTGATGGTGCTGTACCCATCTTCGCTTTATTCAAACGCTGGCAACAAAGGGAAGCCCTGGCTGCTGTACTGGTCAAATCTACACAGGTACTAAAATAAAAACAAGGAATATATAACTGAAGTTTGTCTACGGCTTGGCCCACCAAGGTTTGTTATGGTACATGTCGACTGACAGAAGTTCAGTGAATTTGTGTGTCAGGTTGTAATGTCACCTTCCTGGAATTCCAAGGCAAAGAATTTGGCTTAATACCAGGTTGTTGTGCCATGTACTAAGCACATGGAGCTGATGCAAGCAAGGCTGGCCGAGCTCCAGCCACCACTTTGACAAGAGACAGCGCTCCTTGTTGGTAAAATTTGATATTTATTGGAACATGTTACTAAACTAAAGTTTTATCTCCATTCCAGGGTGCTAATCAACCACCCCCTCCTCCAATGAAGCCAAGTGAACTGTACTACAGCAAAGTCACTCCTGCCTTGAAGGAGAAGGTGACAACTTGTTTATTTGATAAGAGATAAGTGTAACTTGCCATGTAGACAAAAGATATATTTATGACATCTGGTTGTGCTTTTTATTTTTCCCTCACTTTTTATTTCTTTGTTTATTTTTTCTTTCAGGGTAACACTGATCTGTCCAACAGAAGAGACTGGCCCCTGTCTGTTATGCGACAGGTATTGGAGGAGCTTATGAAGGAAACACCTGGTGACCTCTTGGCCAAGTAAGTTGACAAGTGCCCCACCCTCATTCGCTATTTGCACAGTACATTTAAAACTTACCTTCTTAGCTAGGCTGCAACTTTGGTGCTAAGGATTTAATCTCCTAGCTAAAAAAGCAAGCTTTTGTGCGAGCCTTTTCTAGAGAATGAGGGAGATATATCTACTCCAGGAACTTACAATCCGGCGCACATTGTAAAACGTTGATTTACATTTTTTGGTGTCTATAGGTAGCATGTGCTTCTCGAAAAAGTCAACACTCATTGTCCTGAGTTCTCCAGAAAAAAAAGAGAGATTTCGCAAACGTACCATGGTATTTTACGCAATAAAGCGTAATTCATTGAGAAACCCATTAAATTGCATTATTCATCCAGACTGAATATGTAGATCAAAAATGATAAGACTGCACGTTGTGTTGTTTAGGGAGCTGTGGTGTTCCAGCACAAGTGCCACTGAATGGTGGCAGATGACTCAAAGCTATGCTCGCTCTACTGCTGTTATGTCTATGATTGGCTACATTATTGGCTTGGGAGACAGACATTTGGATAACATGCTGGTGGACTTCACTACTGGGGAGGTGAGGAGCCTGAAGCCTTCTTGGAATTCAATAGTTTATAGAGGTTAACATTTAATGGGTAAAAGATGCATACAGTCTTTCTGATACCATTTTAAAGTTCAGTCCGTTTGTCGCAGACAAGTAAAAAGACACTAGGTGAGAGGAGTACCCAAGTGTTGTCTAGGACCTTAGCATTGTATTATCCTTATTTCCCGAGATGTTGGGTGACTGGCGAAGACTGCCATGACAATTACTGGAGCCTTCACATGCTTTTTCTATGGCTTGTGAAAACATCTGTTGCTCACCGGTCCCCTTCGCTGGGAACGTTTCACCGCTACAGTGACGTTTCGTGAAACGTTCCCAATGACGGGTAGCAGTAAGAGGCGACTGTATTCTAAGACTGATATCAAGACTAGTAAGTAAGTTCACTTAAGATGCAAGCTTCTTAGCAGTGCTTGTAGTGTTCTTCTCCTTTAGACAGTTTCACCCACAATGATTATTCCATCACGTTGGTTGTTCTCCAGAAATCATTGATCTCTTATGATTTTGGGGTTTATTTTTTCAGGTTGTACATATTGATTATAACGTGTGCTTTGAGAAGGGCAAAGGATTGAGAGTTCCTGAGAAAGTTCCCTTTAGGATGACACCAAACCTGGAGACGGCTTTAGGAGTTACAGGGGTGGAAGGGGTTTTCCGTCTCTCTTGTGAAGAAGTCCTAAAGATTTTAAAGCAGGGACGCGAGACACTGCTCACTCTTCTAGAGGCTTTTGTTTACGACCCTCTAGTGGACTGGACCACTGCAAATGATACTGCTTTCGCCAGCGCATTCTATGGAGGAGGAGCTCCGGGCGTCGCTGACAACAAAGTGAATAAGAAGGAGATGGAGAGAGATGTGACACAGAGCTTGTTTTCTTCACGTGTGGCTGAGATGAAGGTTACATGGACTAACAATAGGTAAGCATAGTATAATCTGTATTGTCATTCAGCTGATTGTATGCAGTGAATAGTGGATGCACTTCCTCCATATCAGCGGCTTCTTCACTGAAAATTCCTTGATAAGTTGGGTTACTTTTCTGACAGTCACACTGCAGAGATGGTTTCCTAAGTATTTTCGAAAGATTCATGATTGGTAGGAACGACTATAAGTAGGAAATTGGACAAAGATCCAATACATGGAAGTTGATTGTTTTAATAGTAACTGAAAGTCGCCCGCCCCCGATCATAACACTGTAAGTCTGCATGGTTCAGATGATCAACAGTTGAATATTCTTATTTTGATGTGTAACTACGAGGTTTTTTTTAACAGGGATGAACTTCTTTCTGGCATGAGTAAGTTAGATGAACAGTTAGATATGTATCTAGGGTCGCTGAAACAACTGAAAATGTTGGACTTGTCGACTGAGGAGCTTAAAGATCAGCAGGAAACTCTACAGGCAGCCATCAGTAACCCTCAACATCCGCTTCACACAGTCCAGGCCAAGTAAGTCATTCCTTGGAATTCTGGAGAAAAAAACTTCCTAAAGTCTCCAGTTATTGATATTTTAACGCATCAGCAATAAACAAAATTGCCCTTTCAAGTGGCTTTACTTCTCTTTGTACAAGCGTGTTGAAACTCAGGGAAATCCCTACTCAAGCTGTTATACGTGTTCGGTTTGTCATTATGGAAATCTGGACTTTTTACTTGACACGCTACAAGTTTCACCATTTAAGCTATTCCTTCTATTTTTTGGTGATAAGAATTATAATTGTACTTTTCTCCAAAGGTTTGATGAGAAAAAGAAGCTTTTGACTGATCATGATGCAGTGTTACAAACCATTTCAGAGAAACTTGCTGAATGTCAACAATGGCAAGCCCAACACAAGGTACAAAGACCACTACCCTAGCTAATGGAAATTTTTATTATTCTTGCTGGAACAAGCCGATAAACAATCTTTCCAATGACACCTCAACTTTTACATGCAGGTCCATGGTCCTTGTACGACGTGTGACGTTGTGACTGATCACGACTCCAGTAATAACTTATCTTGCGTTGTCAATATGTCTGTAACCCCAAGAGCAAAAAAAAGGACAAGTTTAAACGCAGTTGGACCATCTGTTCTCCTTAGAAGACTATTAGGGTTATTGATTACACTCGACCAGTCAAGTTTTTATTAATCTATTGTGGCAGCTATTTTTATCATGTAATGCTGTGTCCCTTGAATGACGTTAATGTATTAATGATTGCTTTTTTCACGCCTTGCTCTTGCCGTCTACTGACGAACTGATGTGTTTGTTGTTGAAAGGCTGCAATGGTAACAGTTCATGGACCACAACTGGCATCTCTTGCTAGTGAACTTCTTCAGCCACTGGATCTAGGTACGGTAACACGTGAATGAGTATTTAATACCTGCCTTACACAGCATAGGTAAATCTAAAGTAGAAAGTCATTTACAACGCAAAGCATGAAAGAACTTTCATAAAAAAATAAACAGAGATCGGGCCAGGCAGCAACAAGACAAATTTAAAAGACGGAGTGGCTAATAAGCACCCTGTGTGACATATTTAGGCTATGATTATGTTTTGAAGATGTGGTGCTAACCAACAGCTATACTTCAAAATCCCAAGAATCTTGAAGCATGCACTGCACATGCCCGGCCCTCCTGGTGCATATCATTCATAGTCAGCAATGAAATGACTCAGTTGCAAAGCAGCTGATAAACATAGCTGTCATTTTAAACTTCAGTGACTAAGATCTTTCATTATATTGCCTCACAGGTCTTCCAAGTTTTGCTCCAGCCATCAGTTTCCTTCAAGGTGCTGGCCAAGGGCACATTGTGAACCAGGTGATTGACACATTCAATCGGAAAATAGTACATCAATACATTCTCCCCTCCCCACCCCTCCAAAAAAAGCGATCAAACTTGATAACGGCGGCCGATTCGACTCACAAATTTCAGTATACATCCGTCCATCCCGTCCATACTGCAATGTAACGCTTCGTATTGTAGTAAAAAAAACTTTGGAGTTTGTATGTTCTATAGTAACAACTTTAAACAGGAATGTACCAGCTGCTACTAGTAAACTTCCTCTGATACTGATACTCATGTTTGATGATCAGCCAGGACTGAATCTTGGTGATATTGTCTTTTAACAGTCAAGGACGGACAAGTGCTCCCTATTTGAAAGACGTATGAATTCAAAAATTGGAAATTGATTCCCTTCGTTGATGATGATGATGATGGTGATGATGAGTCGAGACTCAATTTAAATATTGAGTTCATTTAACGAATGGATTATTGAATCAACGAACAGTTGGTGCCACTGATGGGCAATTGTCCGTTAACGACGGGAACCCCCGTCTGGCTTTGACTATAAAACGTTCCTATAGCTGCTCTTTGGTTGGGTTTGTGTTTATCCAATTTTGTGCTAATGTAAGTCTTCTGTTTATAAACAGTGTGAACAGCTGGAAACTGAACTGTCAGGCCTGCTTCACCAGCGACGCACCATGTTCCGTACTTGTCTGGATTTGCTCCATACCTATGCTACTGTGACAACTCTTGTATGTGATAAGATTTGCTGCTTTTTATTTATTTCATTTTTATACAGTAACGTAAAACCTTCTGGGTTTGATGATTGTTATATTAAGATTGTGAACATAACACACTCAGTTAATTAATCTACGATGTGGTTTGTCTGCAGTTTCCGCCAGATTATGTACAACAGAACAGGAGTTACGAGTGGCAGAGCTGGCTTCAGTCAATAGTACAAGATTCGTCCACCAAGAAGTATGAGTGAAATAACATTTTTTAATATTAAGATGATCAGCATGAAATTTCTCCTTACAATATCAATGCTTTAGAAAAGAAAGTGGTCTTGAGAATTGAGTACATGATCAGGGAAGTTGAGTCTAATTGATATTTCAACAAATTCTCCCCACAACCTCTATTGAAAAAGTATATGGACAGTACATGAGAATCTCAATTTTAATATTAGTGTTTAAAGGGTTAACTGGTCTCAAGTTAATCATTATCTCCCACGGTAAAGAAATGTGACATGTGACTTGACTGGAGAAAGTTAGCGTGGATAAAAAAAATCTCACGGTTCTCCTTTTTAAATGGGTGCTGTATGGTGTCGTTGTCTTTATGGAATGGTAATTGTAAAGATTTATATTTTTCCTGTAGTTGCCAAGCTGTGTTAGAGACAAGTGAAAAGGTACACAGTAAGCCAGTAGCTGACAGTCCTCTTACTCTAGCAGAAGTAACTGGGTTTATGGCCATGGAGGTGAAACTACAGAGTAGTTTGACTGAGCAGAATGCCAAGTTTATCAAGGTAGTTACTGTTGATATTTTTTATAACCTTTCTTTCTCAGACTAAGTATCATCCAGTGTTTTGGGCCCCATTTGCAAATATACGTGTTGAGTCTAAGGTGAAAATCATAGGGCTGTTTGCCTTTACCATTTAAAGAAAACGCTTTCAGCAGTGCGTTTGTTTAGTTCTATTTGGTAAGGATTTTTACAAAATTGTATTTAACTTTTGGGAGGTGGAAGAGTTGATCATATGCTATTTACTTCGCCTCAGTGATTGTCTTCTTTTTCTGGACGTAGATGGTATTGTGATCCTATTATGTATTTTCTTAGTTTTCTGAGCGGCGAAAGCAAGAAAGTGTTGAGACAGCATTCCTCAGCAAAGCTGTCGGTGAGGCATATGCAGCGTTGAAGAAACATCTTACTGGTAAGATTGCTGAGAAAATCATTGCTATGTATAGTACAATATACTTGTGAAAATGCGATGAAACACTAGGCTGAAATGAAGATTTCTTATGCCATGCCTTCTCAACTAACTTGGCCAACTTTTCTTTCTGTATACTCCCCCTCTCCTTCCCCAATGTTGAGAATAGCTTTTATTTGCAAATGGGTAACACGTGAATCAACATTGGCGAGGGCGTAACGGAAGTAACGTGACAAGTGTTTCAACAAATGTGGCAAATGTTGTAGATAAGGCAGTAGTCATCTGGAGAAAGGCCAAAAACATCCCTACTATGCTACTTATGTCCACAAGAATCAGTTTAACTTTGTCACCTCAAGTGATGCGCAAATCCTCGATGTATTATCATTAATCGCATAGATTTGGCATACCTCATGAATTTCCCAGTACAGTTGCATTTTGTTATTTAGGAGTGTTGTGGTTCTTGTAACTAACAGATATATTTGACACTGTTTTACAGGGAAGCAGCAACCCACATCTTTTCGATGTCTTGCTTGTGTACTGATTACTGCACTGTGCTCTCTGAATAAAAGGTGTCTGGCAATGGAGAACACAGCAAAAGGTTTGGAAACTAAGAAATATATAACCATTTTTCCAAAAGTTTATTTTGAGGCTCGCCTAGCTTGCTGATGTGGCTGTATTCCTTATTGATTTTGTTGTTCAAATCAAAAATTCAATGCAAAGAGATTTAGAAAGTCCGGCAAAGTTTTCGGAAACCATCCTAATACATCTCGACTCTGAATATGACTACCGCACAGGTTGTCGAAACGTCAGTCACTGTCAACAACAACAGTCCTATTCAGGACTACGTTCACCCGGACGATCAAACTCAACCTATTTTTGAAATGACTCCTGGGTTCAAACCTTTCACACATCTCTTTTTGTTTTTGTCACTAATATTTGGAGCCTCGTTTCGATTATGAGGCTGACAACGTGCTCCGTAAATAGTTGGGGAGATATTAGACCTGATCTAGGGCTAGATGGGTTTCGAAAGCGTGTGACGGAACTATCTAAATTTCGTCGGGGTATGAAGAATTGTTTCTTTTCCATTGGTGGCTCATTATATGAATCTCCATTCTCTTTAGCAATTTTGCGCGTAGTATTGCAGGCAGTGTTGCACTATATTGGGTATTGTTACAGATTCATGTGAATACGGGTCATTATGAGACGAATAATCTTACTTATTTGGTGATGTTGTGAGATGTGATATTAAACAGCATCATTCAGTTGACAACCAGTATTGTTTTTCATATAGTGGCCAAGGACAGATTATCTGATCTGACATCAAGAGAAGGAGACTGGTTTCTTGACGAGCTTTGTTCCATGAGTGGTAATGTTAATCAGCTTCTCTTGCTGCTGAAGGATTACCCCTTGGTAAGTGAGAGGCAAATTTTTACTCTTGAATTCTTGGTGGCACGCCAAATGAGCCCTTTGCAGTTAAAAGAGGCACGTGTTACGAAAACACTTTGCTGACTTCGTCCGGAACCTTGAAAAGAAAGGAAATTAGCTTATTAAGTGATTCTAGCTCTTTGTTTCCTTTGCCCCACTTCGTCTGTTGCTCTCCGGCATGGTGATTTTGTCCCATGCGACTGTTTAGCTGCTAAGGACCAAATCCCCTCTTCATACGCATACACGAGACAACTTGGAAGGAAATTCTTGGCAGTTTATCTTAAGTCCTCTAAGGCTATTTTCCACTCACCTCTTCAATTAAAAAACCTTCAGAGTTGTAAAACAGAAAAGCTGTTTTGGTCTTGCTGTACCCCAAGAATCCAAAGCATGTACTATATGCTCGTCTTTTCTTTGGTAACAGGAGGTGAAAGAGGATCAACAGTCTTTGTTAAGCCGGGCGCAGAATTCCATGAAAGCTGTCTTGGGAGTACAGAAAGTGTTTGTGGCGTTGCAGGTACAGAAAGATCTTAATTTCAGGGGTTTTTTTGTTGCCCAACCTTGTGAATGAATTTTCTTTTATCCAAATAATACTATGTTGACTGATTCTGTTTAATCAATAGGAACTGATGACAAATTTCAGGACAATCATTGTTCCAGAGGCAGTGAAAAGTATCTACGCCGAGGATCCAACTGTGTTTGCTGTTGTCCAACAGCTCGAAAAGGTGGTGTGCTCACAAAAGATAAGCTTGAAAGAACTGGCTGACAGCATTGAAGCTCGTCTCCTGGAAAAACATGCAGCGACCGAGGTTGGTTGACTTAACATACAGGGAGAAAGATTTAAATTTATGCTTTTGCCTTCAGCCTACGACGTCAGTTATTTAGAGAGGCTTGAAACGAAGCTGCGAGGCTGTCAGTCTGTAGAGATGTGCACATCTTTGAAAATGTGATTTCTGTTGAACCAATCAAAGGTGATGCTAGTCAAGAAAACAGTCACTGTCGTTCTTATCTCTAAGACGCGTACTGTTCGGACCGGCCCCAAGTGTCCGCCCACTAACTTCGAAAACGTACATCATCCTCCCTCCCAACGTTGTAACGACGCAGTTCCCTTAGACCCACCAAGCCCCTTTATTCCATAGCTACAATCGGCGACAAAATGAGTTGAGACACTTCGCCCAAAACTGGGCTTTTTTACGTTTTATTGACTTCAAAAGGAGGAAATATAGCTTTCCTCCCCCATCCCCTCCGTGCAATGTTGTGCCCTTGTTCTAGCTACCTATAGAAAACAAAAACACCCCAACTTTGAATGGAGGGGACAGGGGAGGGGTGCGGATTCTTTTGTTCTCCGAAGTTACCCTATTTAAGTACAATGTCTCAACAATTTTGTCGCCGATTGTAGATTGAACTTTTTTATTCGAACCCATTCTTTAATCGGTTATATTGTAGGAATTGAAGGTAATGCAGACACCAAATTGGTTGTATACCTCTCTCTTCTGCCATCCTTTTCTCTTGCACTACATCTCTCCCGCTACCCCATATTGTCGTCTTGAAATTTTGGTAACTTACGCCGATTTTGCTGACCCTCTTTTTAGGTGCATAGTGCAGAGGAGGTCGATACAGCAATCCAAGAAATAAGTACTCAGTTTGAGAAGCTGCTACATACCAACAAAAACTCCGGATCAGATTCAGGTAGATTAGAAATATATCATTGAAAATAACACACCGCTATGCAATTACGTTTTCCATCTACTCGTGTCTGAAGCATCACTTGCCCTGTATGTCCTAATGTTTGATTTTAAGGTGTACTTTATTCTGTTAACTTCCTTTCATAGAACGGCAGAGACGGCTTTAAATGTTAATCCTGTGTGTGAGCGTACTAACAAGGCAATATACATTTTTTTATAGCCCTTGAACCAGCTTGCACAGTCATTTTCAGTTTGCAGTTCAGTTAGAGCGATTAAATACTGCTTTGTCAGGTTCTCCCTTAATGAGTGTATATAGTGTGTAGATCACCCGTGTTTTTTGCGAGATAGCATTTCACTCGAATCACAAAGTGTCCAGTGTCCGTCCTAAGTGGGCAAATTGAAGAAAAAAAATGTGCGAGGTCTTCTCCATGACAAAGACTATCCGTTTTTAAGCCCGAAGCGGGCGACGGCATTAATCCGGTATTCCTACAAGTGTTGTTACACGGGACGATTTTTAACGGTGATTTTTAGCCCAGCACAATGTTGCAGTGTTGAAACAGTGTTGTAGCTATTCGAAACAATGTCGCAACAATCATGCAACGCTATGTTGCGCTAAAAATCGTCGTCGCAAATCGTCTCGTGTAACGTCACCCTAAAGAGAGGTTCAACTGTAATGGAAATGTTAGTAGACCTTAATAATAATGGCAATTTTCGTCCTTTGTTTTGGGTTATAAGGCGAAGACAGTAGCGGCTCCATGACTTCAGGTCAGATGTTGCTTGCAGGCTTCAATGGACTCTTCACCAAAGTTGCGGGTGAACTTACAGACATGTTCACGTCTTTTGAACAAGTGCACTTCGATAAGTTTGAGCTGCAGTTTGATATTGTTAAAGACGCACAAGATCTTCAGGTAAGGTTTTTCTTAATAACGTGTATTACACGGGATAAGCGTATTCCAAGCAACTTTCATGACTTTGTTTATGTCACCAATTGGTGCAGTGCGCCAGAAGATTTTGGCATGTTTATAAAATTCACTACTGCCATTTTAAATTATTTATAACTGTTCACCTTATCATTGACATATTGAATTGTTCCGAAGTGAGTTATTCTAACTTGGTTAAGAAGGGGAAAAAGACAGTAATAACAAAGAGATGCATTCTTCTCTTTCAAAACCTTATCACCGTGCATCGATCTCACAAGTCCACAGACACTTCAGTTGAAAGAAAAGTACTCGCTTCTGATCGGCTAACGAATTATCAAAGTAAGATTCCCTTTGTCGTGAACATGTCTCGTGACTTGTCAATAAAAGTTGGTTAAACCCCTTTAATTTCGTTGTACTGTAATAATTCGTGATGTCTATGTATCTACTACCTGCGAAAACAAATAAGTATATACTATTTGCGAAAACAAACCAAACTGAGTTAGCAGATAGATTTTATCTTTTTAAATAAGGCGCTAAATCTCACAAATGTACCTACAGGCAACTAATAGAAGTAAGAAAAGACAGATCAGTTACCTATTTCGTGCGACACGTGCTGCGTATTTGAAACGCTATTTACGCTTGTGCTAAGAAGTTAAGATGAGTTGTTTTGTATGCTTTAAAGTGCAGTGATGCTATAACTTTAATCTATTCTGAAATACTTTTTTTCTTTGTCTCTTTTAGCTGACAAATGGTACTAAAAATGCTGAGCTCCTCGGCAAGCTGTTTTTCCTCAAAAGGCTGGAAGTTATCATTTCGTTCTTCAAGAGCTGTAGGCTGCTTACACTTTCTTTGAAAGGTACCTGAACTATCTCTGTTTACAATTTTGACGTTCTTTCCTAAGTAAAGACAAAACAGTGAAAATTAGAAGGAAAACATGTGAAAGAGATAGTGCAACCTGTGGAAAGTGGTAAGCAAGCAATCTCTCGCCAAGACTTAGGTTAGATAAACTCCAAGTACTTAAAAGATCTAGGAAAAATTTGATTTACCCTAATTCTTGATATGTTTAACTGAAGAACTATAGCCTTACTCAAAAATCTTTTGCATTCGCTTGTTACAATTCGTTTTTTTGTTATAAGGACCTATTCGTTGTGGTGTCAGTTGTTTTACTAAGATTGTTTTAGCTTCTTCCGACCCGGAAAAGGGTGTCCTTGTCCGCGTACAAGGTGTGCCTTGTTATGGGGGTTCATTTTGCAATGTTGTAGTGTTAAGATATATAAAGGGACTGCAGTCAATTGTCCAGTAGCAGAGGTTCCACTGTTCTGACCAGAGTTCATTAATCTGAGCCACAAGTTAATTGTGCCTTCATTTTACTCTGGTTTAGGTGTGTCTAGTTCAGGGAGCAAACAAGGAGCCATAAATTGTTCAACAAAAGCTTCACACAACTTGTTCGTCAACACAAACAACATATGTGCTGAGACCAAAACATGGAACCCAGAGACTTGTTACAGTGATGATGATCTGGCTTTGCATGTCAAGCATTTCATAGCTGATTGCGTGCAGCAGTGCATCATGGGTTTGCCATCACAGGCCTTAGCTGTAGTAGTCATCACATTCGCCAGCATCCTGGGAAACAAGAGTGAGAGTTCCAGTGATGAAGGTGCTGTTTGTCTCGAGGATCATTGTAAGAAGGTACGTACCTTGACGAGGACTGACTGACCTGTAAACTAGCTTTATAGCTCAGTGTTAGTCACGGTAATAAAGTATGTATGTATGAGGACAGTAAGGAGACGGTATGACTGAATAGCTTCGGACAGTAGGTTCCAACTTCCGGGTTTGAATCCTACTTTGGCTAGGGTGGAGTAGGTCACTGTTGGCTTGGGTTAAACTCCTCAGTGATGCCTGTCACTCGCAAACACAATTGCGCGCAGCCTGTTAAGATTCCTTCTTGTTGTTTTAAGCTCGTCGCAACATTTCTTTCTATCCTCATCATTTTTCATTTGCATACTTCACGGCTAAATGTAACCTAGTACTAACGTTTCTGTTGTTAAAGGCATTCGTTAAGGATCAACTTTGTTTGAAAATAAAATTAACATTTTTCTGTTTGGTTTGCTAGGTTGTTGATACCAATGTGTCCAGTGGGTTCATAAAATCAAAACAGCTCTCCCAAATGAGCACCTTGACAAGTTCCTATGATGTGGCGTGGAGAAAACATGATTTTGCGAAGTATGTAACGGATGTTATCCCTTACAATAGTCAGGATGGCCCTGGTTGGGTTTCATCACAAGTCCTCGCCAGTAAGCTGGCAGTTGTCATTTTGTTGACCGTACAAACAGGAAGACGTAATACATTTTTCAAAAAGTTCTTTGTCACTTGTTTGCCAGAATAAGTGGTAGACATTTTTTCAAAGCTCGGATTTTATTTTACCTTCGAGTTGCTAAGAATGCTAATTAGTTACAGAAGAAAACTGGCATGAATCCAAACTGTTATTTTGATATTTCTCGTTTACTAAAGAATTTTAAAACCTACACTTCATGACCAATATTTACACTATAGTCTGAGAATCAGGCTTTTCTTTTCCCTCTCTCCGCGTTTTGTCTTTTCAAATCCCCTCTTTTTTTTACCCCTAAGTAAGGCCTGATGTTCAGGTTATTTACGCCACAGGGACATTCCAGTAAAACTTGGTACTTTAACATGTGTAGTTGTTAATGAATGTTGTTTCTCTTTCAGACGCCTGGATAACAACATGAACATTTACAAAGGTGTCGTACAGAGGGCACAACTTCAACTGGCAAGATTTCAGGTAACAATTATTGTCTAAGGTTGAATTTTTGAGGATGTTTGATGGGAAAATCCATGGTTCGTGAACGCATTGTGTTTATTTTTAAAACCACATCGATCTATTTATAATAAGTGTTCCAACTTTTACTTTGAAAAAAGCTGGGTAATTGTGTATGAAAATGCATTTTCGAGATTCTATTTAGGCTGTTAGGTACAGACCGTACTCCTCTTTTTCCCGCATACTGAACGAACGTTTTATTAAGTTTGTCAGTGAAATAAGTGATCCTAGGAAGTGCCCATACTCTATAGCTGCTGACTCTAATGGCCTCAGTGACCTTTGACCAGGCTCTTTCGTCCACTTAGTAAGCAAATTCAAGAGACCTGCTAATATTAGGCCCAAGTGATAACGTTTCTGCAGCAGCATAGTAGCCCCTTGTAAAGTATGTTTGTCTGTGTGTTATGTTCCATTAGTGGCTGTATGAAGATGAATTGTTACAGTGTCCCATGCGAGGAAACAACATGATCACACCAGCTAGAGCAACAGTTATGGCTGACCTAAAGAAGCGTGTTCAAGGATTGCTTCACATGGACTCGCTCATCAAGGCAGTGGAAGAGAAATTTAATGCACAGGAATCCAGTATAGAACAGCGCCTCAAGTGGGCAGCCGGTGCGAACCCTGCCCTGAATCCAGTGCTGCAGAACTTCGAGCAGACACTAGCTTCGAGGAAGAAGCTGATGACTGTAAGTTCATGGTGATGTAGTCTTCCAGTCAATAATTGACCGGCCTTAAACTGTGAGCCAACTCTGTGTTTTTACCAGTGTATGCATACCTCATTTTTTTTTGTTCGGCTCGTCATTTTGCAGACCTACCTTGAAGAGGATCTGGCTTTTTTGTTTGAAGTGTTATGCGTATACCATGTATCTAGAAAACGCATTTAAGCGTGATTCCATATTAAGAGTATTTATTATTGCACTTTGTTAGTTTCTAATTAACCCTTTCAGTGCCAAGTGTGGCCAAGGGCAAAATGCAACAAAAATCCCCAAATTTCGTTTTGTAAAATTTTGGAAACAAATAGCACCATTTGTAAGTACAGGCAGAGTGATTTCATTTGAATGGTCACATCATAGGATTTTGTCCACAGACTCAAAAGTTGCAACTACCTTAAAAGACTCCAACATTCACTCTGGCAGTGAAAGGGTTAACGTGCGCATTTCTCGTTTCCAGGTTGAAGGAAAACATTCTTCAGACATATGTAGCTTGTCAAATGCAATTCTACACTGTGAGGCGTTACGAACACAAACAGCAGATGCTCTTGCAATAGATAATGCTATGACTGGCTTGGTCAAAAGGTAATTATTCTTGACTAATTTGTGCAGTTTCCTTTTTGACGGAGATTGAACTCTTAATTAAATCTAATTATGCGTAACCTAAGATCTCCCAAGAATACCGCGAAAAAAATTCTCGTTTATTTGCTTGTCTATTAATTTTTTTAGTTTTTACTTGAAAGTTCTGAAAATATAGTAACGTTCGTAGGGCTAGTGCTCACGACGTCCGCTTTTCAATCTCTAAACGGCTGCGTTTTCACCTTCTTTCCGAGTGTGACGACTTACTGAGGACTTCAGCACCCTTCGACTAGTTTGTCTCTTTTTGAACTTGCAATGTTGTTGTTGTTTTGCTCACAAGAAGTTTCGTTTTCTGTCGCTGTCGTTTTGTAAGCTCTCTCGTTTCATTGCAAATGGGTGGTACTCCAAAGACAGTTTTAAATAAATGATCACACTGTTTGATGTTTGTCCGGTCTCGGTATTTGGTGACGGCATATAAATTAAGGACTCTCCGATTGAAAATGGTTGGTCAAAAACTATGACGTGGTCTAAGGTCAACAATCTCTTTACTATCATCCGTCAGCCCTAATTGTACAGTTATTTTTAGAGTCATACCACCAAAAAAGGGGAAACAAAAAACGTTGAACTTAAAATCGACCGAATGTATGCTACTCAACAAAATCTTTTGTCCACGCTCTTTCGCTTTGATTCGACAGAGGTTAAACGAACTTTATTTTTATTAATTCTATTTATTGCTTTCTCTTTAGATGTCAGCAAAGTTCTGCCGAGCTAGAGAACTGTTCGAAAAAGCTTCATGACATTGCAGAGGTTGCAAAGAAAGTGAAGGTGTCATATCCGCCGGAAGCACCCATTACTTTGGAGTGGATGAAGAACAAGTTAGAGACCGTTGGTCAGGATGTGGCCTCCATCAAGACTAGGAAGTCACAGGCTACCCAAGCTATCATGAGTAATAGAGTAAGTTGATCAAAGATAGGCAGTAAATGAATGAAAGTAGTGAAAAAATATAGGTAAAACGATGTTTACTGAAGTAAAATCTCAAATGTTTGGGAACACTTGCTGAACGTTATTAAGAAGAAAGTGGCACTTCCAGTGGCTGCCCATTTACCATTTGGAGGATATGGAGGATATGCAAGTTGTGGTTAGTAGATTGGGTCTCCCGAAACAAGATAAAAGACTTTCGTGCAGATGCTCAGGAAAACGTCAACTGTATGGAGCCCTAGTAGCTACAGTCCACTTAACGAAGTGATTGTTTGAACAGAGATACAGTGGACTCTCTCTTAACAGACACCTCTGTGAAACGGACACCTAGAGTTGGTTCCTGCCTTTCTTTATTCCCTTTATTTGACTCTTTATAAGACGGACACCTCTCTAAGACGGACACTTGGTACCGGCCCCAGAGGTGTCCGACTTAGCGAGAGTTTACTGTACAGTGGAACCACGTTATAAAGGAATTATATATATAAGGAAGTCCTCGCCATAACGAACGATATTCTTCACCAAAGCAAGAGTAAAACATGAAAAAAAAAACCTTGAAATGGCGATCACATTTTGCTAATTGGCCTTTCGTTATATCGTGGTTCCACTGTAATCATTTCATCTTTCCTATCATCCGTCAGGAATCCATCAAGTCACAGGCCAGTACAGTAAAGACAGTTATGGTGTCCCACCAGCAGCTCATTGGTGAAGTGAAATCCATGCTCACCACAATGGCAAAGGTAAGGTTTTCATTTCTCGCTTAACTTTCATATTGTGTTGTAATAATTTAACTGATGGAGCCCATTCCTTATAAGCCCGGTTGTTTCCCTTGGGCTTCCCCGCCATGAGCTTTTTAAATACCGTATTCTAGAAAATTGACATTGCACTTTATTAACGCGATTTTAAAAAATTCGCTAGATCCATTTACAGCGGCATAACCTGAACATTAACACAGCTAACGATGACTGCAAATGTTTCTTTTTCTCCTTGACATATATGTATGTTGAGATTTTGTAAGTGCAGCAAATTTGTGTTGAATAAAGTAAGATGTTCATAGAAAAATTCGCGTTAATTTAATGCATGTAAACTTGACTTTTAAAAAGTTCGCGTTAATTTAGTGTAACGTAAAGTTTTTTCGCGTTGTCAACGTGCATTGTTAATTTCCTAGAATAAGGTATTTAGATTTTCTTCTTTCTGTACATCTTATGGCAAAACAATAAACTGAACTGAACTGAACTGAACGTGTAACAAGAAGCATGATGTGATTCGAGTTCCGCAATTGAGTGGCTTTTTTTATGATTGTTTGTATTGGTTCAGGATGAAGAGGCTGCAGAGTCCCGCCCAGCTAAGCTGTTTATATCAACACACAACCGCCAATCAGAGGAGTGTTCTCAGCTTATTAAGAGCATCTTAGCAGGTGTGTGCACATTTCACTTCAGCAGTTCCTAGTTACTCAGATCACGACTGGGTAGACACTCAAAAGCTTGCTTTGGATTACTGTGATGTATTAAGTTCCCTAAGAGATACTTCTTTCAATATTCACGAACTGAATAAATCTCCATGTTGTGTGGTGTTTCCCTATTTTATAGTGTGTTCTGGAAAGATCAGTGATGGAAGGGACAACTTAGAAGACAACATAATAGAAGTAAAAGCCGTGGTGAAGTCCATCAAATCTCTGGTGCAGTGGTAAGTTATGCCCCATCCCTGTACAAAGCAAACCAGTTTTCCGCCTTTTGCGTGCTATGTATCGAGTCGTTAGTTCAGTCATTAATATACCGCATTAGCTATTTCTACTTACCATTTGTGTTGCTTGTGCCACTGGGAGGCTAATGTTTAATCTGGTACCGAGATCTCTTTTCGACGAAGCCAAACAAGAGATCTGGGTACGAGATTAGGTAATAACGAGGGTGGGGTGGGTGGGTGCTCGAGAGAAACAGGAGCAGGAATCCACTATGATTATCAGACGTTCAAAACAAGTGGAAATCAGCTGATTGCAAGTAGCTTGATTTGTACATAGCTAAATTCCTCTAAGTTGAACTTAAAATTGAATCACATGTGGTTTCAAGTCGCCTAACGCCCGGTTTAAACGTCGCATTTCTCATGTACCGTCTCTAATGCAAATGAGCGAGAAGAAGAAAATTTTCTCACTAGCATTAAATTTGGCACATGTGAAATGCGACGTTTAAACCAGACCTTAAGCACAATAGCCTTTCACGCAAAGGTTTTTAGGGCTTCGTCGCACACACATGTTCCTTCCCTCCTTCCTTCGTGATGAAGGAAATGCAGAAACCCTAGAACGTCTGCGTCGGAGGCTATAGGTACATTCACAAAATCAGTGAAAGTGAAGTGATGAAACTGGTAAGACCTTTCCTCTGTGCAGTTTGTTTATTGGTTCTTAGTTCTATATATACATCAGTATTTGTTTATTATTTGTAGGGTTCATGACCACCTTCTGTCGCTGGCTTCACCTCTTGTTCCTGATGAGTCTGGTTCCAGTGGAGGAAAAACACCCATTGCAGCTCCACCACCCACATTTGCATCAGGTAACTAATAACTTGAACTAAATTATTTTCCCTTTGTCAGCAATAGTCTCTCCACAACTGTGAAATATATACTTTGTACAACAAAAATGCCATGATATTCTTTTCTTTAGGAAGAAACCCTCCTAATCCTCTCTCTCTCTCTCCCCAGCTGTATAAAAGAACCCTGCTTGTGGGCAGTAGCCTCATACCTCTTTTAAACCTAAAATGTTATAATTTGAACCCATTTGCGTTGCAGCTCTGTTGTTTTATTGCTAGGTTTCATTTTAAAGTCCCAATAGTGACCAACTGACAATATCAATACATTGTTAAGAAATAAGGTTATGAGAATTAGTGAAATGATCATCAAAAAGGAAATGCCTTGATCTTTTATTGAATTCTGTCAACTGATTCTTAAAGAAAGTCTATAGAGTTCAGTTTGGAGAATTTGTATGTGGATATTAGGGCTTAGTGGGTTAACTTTGTTCGTTCATTGTCATCCCAACCAATCCTGTGAGGCCTTGTTACTGCTGCGAGGAACCTCCCTTGGCGAGGGATGCGGTACTAAATGCTAGTGTTTGGCGATTTGTTGTATTTTAAATCAAAGTACTGTAGTTCCCTTGATGAACCTTCAGTAATTGGTGTGGCGTTGTTTAAAGTGAGTCTATTGCATTTCTCTTATTCTTCAGCTCTTCGCCAAGGTGGCAGTGTTGCTGTGCAAGGTAGTAAAGATCCTGTGGCATCAGACAGTGCTGTCTCTTCTCATCCAGTCATCCTACAGAGGGACATGACAGCCAGTCCATCCGGCGGCGCTGGTTCACCAACTGCTTCTTCCAGACAGATGGCAGTGGCAAGCCCTAAACGATTGTCAACCACAAATCTGGCAAGAGACCCCAGAACGGGAAAAGGTACGTGTCTACCTGTAGTATAAGCCAGAGTAGTATTTAAGCATTGCGTTGCGCAATGCGTTTCCCACTATATGTGTGTATGTTTGGTTAAGAATTGTGATGTTTTGAATGATGATGTTCATTTTTTTTTCTCTCGAACTCGTGAATAATTTATAAAGTGAAAATAAAGAACATCAACGCCGTGAAGGAGATTCATTTAAGCTTTGCTCTGCTTCATTTTTACCATCCACTTCTCGGGGTCTTGATATTGGGAGAAACTTTGTGCGTTATGTGTAAAGAGGAAAGTCCTGTTTGCTTTGTGGTTCAGGTACGTCTTGTTAGTATCTCAAGACCGTCTTCCCAAAAATAAAGCTAAAAGACATAGATACTGGTATAAAGCATGATGATAGTGTTTCATAGTCGCTAAAAGGCAACAGTAACTTGTTACATCCGTACCATGCATTTTAGTCAACGCTGCGATGGTCGTTAATTGTGATTTTTTTAACAGCTCTTCAAGAGAGGAATACCTATGCCATCAGTGTATGGCGACGCGTCAAGTCTAAGCTGGATGGCAGAGATCAAGATAATAACAAAAAAATGTCCATTGCAGACCAGGTTAGTGAACTGTTCACCTGTCACTTGAACTGTGAACAAACTCTTGATCGAGAAATTTTAAGGGTGTGAAAACATGATTTCTCTTCTGTGGCTAAGATGGAATGGTGGTGGGGTATGGTCGACTTAGCGAATTGGTCAAGGTTACGCTTTGTTCTTGCTTCACTACGCTCTTGAATATTGCTTGCCCATTCACTCATAACAGTGGTCAATATAAAGATTTTAGAAAATTCAGAATTTTTGTTTTTTGAAGAACCGAAATATAGTAGTGCTTGAGAGGATTCGTTTAAAGGGTAACACTATACAGTATTGTATCTAAAGACGCAAACGTTACAACAACATTTTGTCCCTCTGTAACTGACCTGTATGAGAAAGAAGGGGTTAAAATCGCTTATGATCTAAATGAAAAGGACTAAAAATACTTTATTCCGTGATTGTTTAGGTTGACTTTGTAATCCGTGAGTCACGAAGCTTGGACAATCTGAGCCAGATGTATGAAGGCTGGACAGCATGGGTGTGAAACCGCAGTGCCAAAGGAAAGTAGTGAACAAGTTCCACTCTACCGAGACATAACTGAGATGGCCAACCACAGCCATCGTTGTAGCATCAAAGCGAGCCGTAAGTCGGGAAGCATTACCAAGGCTGCATACTGGAGTGCGGCTAACAACAGCATTTATTTAACAATGCAGACCGCAGGCCCGAGGTCTATTTTTCGATGCTCTTTCAACCAAGATAGATTTTGAAACGAGGTTCCGGCTTCAGTGGTTTTGGCAAACGACTTGGTTGAATTTATTTGAAACATCCGTCATTTAGTGCCTGTCTTATAAGGTAACTTACTCAGTGGCTTGTAACTCATATCTAAATGCTTGCTCCCTGTCACACCCTTTCCAAATACTAAGCAAACATTTAGTACAAGGCAATAAGTTACTTAAACACCTTATAAACGTACGTTGGTCATGGCCAGCTTCACTTTTCCATATGTTCATCCTTTTATTTTGTAGAAAGCAGAAAATTTCAATACGATTAACTCTACTTTTTGCTGCAGCCAGTGACCCTAGAAATACCTTGTAGCATTTGCTTATCTTAAGAGGGAACTGGCAAGGTCATCAAAGGATTGAAAAATGAAAACCATTTTTGATGATGCGTTAGCGGTACATGGCTTATTAGTTTCATAGTGAAGCACATACGCTCCACCTGTTGACTGATGACAGGGGATTGAATAGAGTATTATGTGAAACACATAATGTTTAGTGCTTTAATAGTAAGCATACTATCTACTCATCTTTAGATCTAAAGTAACTTAAATGCAGCACACAAGTTCACCAGCAGAATACTTGTCACCTTAAGCAGTGCTGCCCAAAAACATCCGCGTTAAAACAACTGGTGAAGTTTTCTTTTATGATTTCTCTTGAGAGAGATTGTATTGTCTTGATTCAATTCTTTCTTTGCCGACCTCAAAGTGCGTTGCGCTACGTTTCTAAATTTCAATAGATAGATCAAATGAACAACAGTGAAAAACGCTCCTCTTTAAGTATTTCATATGTGCGGTATTTAGGGCTCGCACTACCCATAGAATGCCGGAAAAACTCCTGGATTCTTGTTAGTCCTAATGAAGCATCTCCTTTTATTTACAGTTACTAACCTTCTTAACTGCATTGGATAAATTTGGCGTAGATTCTGGTAGTAAAAGCTGTTGAATTGTTCTGTTAAGTAATTAATTAACGTATAACAAGCGTCTTACTCTTAGCGAAATATTCAAACTTCCAAATCCTGGAATCTTTGTACGCCGGGAAACTATTCCACCCCCTCTCAGTAGACCATGTGTTCTGTTTGTTTTACCTTCTTTTTTTTTTTCAAATGAAACGGCGCATTTTTGTTTGCAATTTTACGGCTTTTGGTGGCAAAGAAAGAGTTGACTCCAAGAAGTTTATTTTGTAAGGTTCGTACTGCCTCTGTGTTGATAATGTTTTAAATATAAATTTTGGAACAAGTCACTTGCTTGAGATGTAGCCTCTTTATCATTCAAACGCAGCGTAACTGTGTGCCAGCTTTGTTTTTGTGCGGGGGGAGGGGTCAGGCGGGATGGGGGCGCCCTTTCTATAAAGGCGGTAACGAAAACTATTTCAGGAAGATGAAGTCATTGAAAGAAGAACGATGTCATCAAAATGTCCCAAGAATTCGTGTCCATTTTTGTAGCTTTGATGTGAATGTGGCTTGAGACCATGTAGAGATCAATGTAAGTGCCTTTTGCGTATAGTCAATTAGTTTGTTGCTTTATCGTTTGGCAGTACGAACCGTCATTTATTGTTGTCATTTCTACTCATTTACTCATATGTGTGTTATAGTTATTGGTGAAGGGTTCAGTATTTTACAGTATTTACACATTTGGTAATCTTTTTTCGAGTTTCCAATATTTTTCATGTTATTAGTTACAATTGAATCATTTATTATCGCTCTTTGATCGCTAATCTCTGGTGAAATCACCCTACTGATCTTGCTTGGTTTGAGCAACCAAGTTAAAAGCTAAGAGAGGTTTTAAGCTGCAGTTCTCCTAAAGTTAAAAACAAGAGTGGAGAGGAGTATTGTTTGACAGGAATTTCGGTGAGATTCGCAACGTGTAGGCTCAAATTTTGAAGACCAATCTGTAAGAACTGCTGTTATTTACTTTCCACGCTTAAAAGGCTTGATAAATTAAACCGAAGTTACGATCAATAAGACTTCTCTGCGAAAGGGGATGTACTTTTTATCCCCCAAGACCGACAGCTGATTGTGTTGAAATAAGTTACTTGAATATCAGTCTCTTTCTCCTCCCTTGTTTTTTAATATTTTCTCATTAGCAACGCAGAATATTTCATTAGTCAGACCAGAGGTTAGCAGCAAAGAACATAAGGCTGATTTTTACGTGTCATGGTTTTGTCAATGTAACCCGCTAATATTGTACTTGTGATTTATATGCATACTAATAAATATAATGAAAAAATATAGTTTGCCTTCCTCTCTTCAAAGACTATGTTCTCACGAGTCCAACCTCAGCCAAGCCTTTCCAAGGTTGACAGGCGAGCACGGACTTCAGTTAAAAACGGAGTACTGGAGACGAAAAGGAAGTGCAAACAGGGGTGATTCGGAGCAGCACTTTTTCTCCCCCCGCCCCGGCATCTCTCCCTTCCCGCCCGCTTTTCTGATTACTCACTAAAATAACCCTTAACCCTTAAAACCCTAAGATCAAAATTTGAATTCTCATTTGTTGCCCCTTTTCATTTCCCACAGAAGTGGTGGGGAGAAGGTGATAAAATAACAAGCAAATTCATCATGTGTGATCAGGTCTGTAATTCTCATGACCACTCTGTTTTTCAAAGCATTGATATTACAAGGAGAAATTTGATGCTGATCAGTCTTATTGCTCAAAGGGTTAAAATAACCGATCGAAATAAGGGTGAAGATAACCGATCACGTGCGTCACATTGGTGTCTTAAAACAATAAAACAGCGGCCATGTTGGTGTCCCAAACCATTCCAGTGGGAATTGAATTCTTTCCTTGAGCGCTTACCGTTTGTACGGAAATTTCGGTGAAAAATTTCCGTCAAATGGTATTGATATTTTTTTTTGGCACCGAAAACAAGAACGGGATTGAGTTGTACCATTTTCAAAAATACCGGTAAATTTTTCACTTTCTTTCGACATGAAGCCTGGCACTAGTAATCCAAACAAATGGTACAGAAAATTTTGGTCGCTTCAGTAAAAACGGTAATACCTGGAAAGGTATTACTTTTTTTCCGGAAAATTTCTACCGGTATGAACCGTTCCATTTGAATTCTCCCCGGAATTTCCGGGTTTACCATACAAATGGTAAGCACTCCTTATGTAAACCTTACCGCCACCATGGTGGATGCGTTACTCTAAGGCACGCCCTGCTACAAGGGTAATTATTGAGCGCTTGCAATTTATGTGGAAAACCCGGAAAGATCAGTGATCCGAGATCACTCAGATCATGGTAGGTCAAATGAACCAATGAATCCTTGTCCAGAGTGGATTCATCGGTTTATTTGATTAGCTGCCATGATCCGAGTGATCTCAGATCACTGATCCTGATCAGCATCATCTCAAAGGATTAAGCTAACAGTAGAACTGGTGTGACACAGGCTTTTAGCCAGACATTGAAAACTGGCCGTCCAGAAGGTATGTTTTGTCATAAAATTATAAGAGATTAAGTGAATTTTCCTCTTATTTATTCCAAAAGTGGGCGTCCATAGGATGGCTGGACTCCCTTCTGGCTAAAACCTTGGTGTGACATAATGTTTTGCGATAAAGAAAAGAACAGCTCAGAACAAGAGTGGTAGAGTAATTTAATTTGAAACACTTTTTGTGGGAATTCACTCTCTTTGTAGTGTGTGATGTTTGCTATTAAATTTGTTTTTGTCATTGCAGTGCTCACAGTATAAAAGTGCAAATCAGTGAATGCTGTTCATAATTTTAGAAGAAACTCCCCAGTTACCACCAAAGGTCACACATAAATTTCAACAACAAACCTTACAGGGTCACAAGCAAACAGAACAAACTGGGGTTGTAACCAATATTATAATTTTCTGCAAACTACATTTCTTGGAAAATAAATTAACATACAAATGGGGTACATTCCAGCACCCTACATGACCAAAAATTATTGAAATTGTCTTTAGAGCTCGATTGAGCATAGCAAAAATATTATTACCCAAGAGGAAAAGTCTCTTATATTACCTTATAAGTCTTAAAATTTGCATTTCACTTGCACATTTATAATTTTCAATTCGGCATACTTAAGTTTATGGTGATTTCCGTCATAAGAGAAATTCTAAAAGTTTTGAAGGAACAACTGTTCATGATCTCTGAGAACCTCTAGATCTATTACAATCATCCCAGAAGGAACTGTCCTCTGTCATTTTGCCGAGCTTCGTTTAGAATCCTGTTTCCTGAAGTAAGCCTGTAGTCATCACCCATCTGTCTGGTAAGGGGTTCACCTGCAAAAAAGCGGATATCATTCCTCTATGATTCAAAAGTAAGACAACAAAAAATAGGATTGTGATTATTGATTATGGCGTGGAAGACAATGATTCATGGGAACACAGATACCTCGTGCGCTCTGATTGTATAACAAAAAACATGGTTGTTTTACCAATAAATTCATAGAAACTTTCAAAAATCCTTGCTCTTACTTAAAGCTATTGAATTCATACAAGTAATCTACTGAGCTTTTCATTTACTTTCTTTTTTTTAATACTGGCGTGTTAGAGGGTCATCGGGACCTAAATTTTCTCTCAATCTCGAAATCCCAATGATTATTTTCGGCATCCCAAGCATACAGGGCATACACGCACACAGTAATTTTCAAGCAATTATAATAATTCCTCTAGTCGGGTTAATTTAACTCCTTACAGTGGAGTTATTTGTTTGGCAGTTATTTTAACTCCAAAAAGGAGTTTAAAGAAGTCTTTTGCAGAAGTAAAAATAACCCCAGATTTGGAGTTAAAAATAACCCCAAAAAAGGAGTGATCCTGTACCTAAAATTTTTTCTCCATTTTTGGAGTTATAATAACTCCCTAAAAATTACTGTGCAATAAATTCAATCCTGAATCTCGCCCCCATTTGTCTTTGAAACCCTGGTTCATGAAAAACCTATTCCGTTTCACGACCCTCGTATTATAACCCATGCCAATACAAGATGTTGAGAGGAACACTCAAAAGGCCTTTGACTCATGCCGACGTAATAGGTTTCTGTTTTTTCCTTTCTTCTCCAAACATTTTGCTTGAGTTATATTATGCTGGTAGAAAAAACAGGACGTCCTGCACGCTGCTTTAAAATAATGTCACATGAAGATTGCTGCCTTTACCTGTAATGATGTCGTAAGTGTAGTTTATAGGTGGAAGTCTTTTCACACCAGGACCTCGCTGTCTGCCAAGAAGGTCATGAACCTTGTAATATGTGGTGGAAAAGTTCATCTGTTGAGGGAAAAATAACCCCTGGTTGTTCTAATTACTGCCAGAAAATGTTTAATTCAAACATCACCAGTATGGGAAAAGTCAGCTAGGATTTGAACCCGTGACTCCCTAAATGTCCTAAATACTGTTAAGGAACTTCAACTACATAAAAAGCTTAACTGAAAAGTGCGTGATTATTTTATGGTCCTTCATCTGCAAGCAGAGTAATCTCACAGTCTTCACCATATGTCTTTTGGATATACTGCAAAACATATTTCTCAACATTTTTTCAGCACAGAAAGTCAGTATAAACTACCAAACTGTTTTTTCGTTTTCTGTACTTCCTAATGATGCCTGAGAAACCACTGTTCCCTTTTTTGAGAATTTCTGAAATCTTCTTAACAGTGTCTTAACTTCTTTTGGGCTTTGAGAAATCTTTTCGGATACGTTTGGCCTATTTGAAGTCCTGGCTTTCGGAAGAATCCGAACAACTAGCAGGTTATGTCTGTATCATTCTAAATTTTTACCATACCTCTTCTAATCTTACTGTCAATAACAGTTTTTATTAATGATAACTGATAACATCACCGATAACTTCATTGCATATTTTTATGTACTGCAAATTCAAAACTATAAACCTCTTGAGAGCCCTGATGCCTTGTTGATTTAATCATATCCTCTCCAGCCATTTGACTGTTCCATCTAATGTTATCCTCATGGACCTCTTCAGCCTGTTAAAGTATCATCGCATATTAAAGTAAGTTTGCTGATTATAATAATTATTTGTCTTTTTCTTCACAGGAAACTATAACACTAAATAAGCCAAACCATTATTCAGTATAATAATTATTTAGGCTGAGCAAATAGAAACTGCCCCCCTAGCAAAAACTAACATGACTTATTCTTTTGTGCTGAGGCTTTTTTTTTCCTCCTCCAATCTACTACCCAGGCCTGGGGGGAAGTACTCCCTTATATGACCTGTATGGGGATGTGCCACTGGACAGATTATGGCTCTTTACCCTAAACAGGGTGTATAATTTTGCACAAGTCTGTCCTAAACAGGGTATACAATTTCGGGCAAGTCTGGGCAAGTCCGGTGTCCACATTCTTTGTCCTAAACAAGGTTATAAAATCAAGGGTTTTGTCCTATTCAGGATCAGGGTTTCAAACCTTCGGCAGCCTAACCTATACCCAAATATTGGTTGAGTACCCCCTCGCCTCCCCCTCCCCCACCACCCCTGCGGGTACCCTGGGTACCAGTGGTTTTTCTTGTGTGTGGCAATGGAGTACAGTGGAGATGTTTTGAGTTAGTCGCTGGTTGGTGTATCTCCAGCCAAAGGTTGAAGCTATGAGCTCCCAGGGTACCTATCTACTGACTTCTATTCACCCCACCCTAACATTTTATTATCTTTACTTACCGGTCTGACTTGATGTTTCACGTATGTTGTTCTTGAGTGAGTGTCAAGCTGTTGTCCAGGTAAAATTCCAATACTGAAGTTTGAAGTGTGTTGAGATGGGTATGCTGGTGGTCTCTGACCATGTGGCAAATCCTTACGTCCCGAAAAATTCTGTTTTAAAAAAGTATACAGATGAGACAGTGTAAATACAAGATAATATCTGACAGAGACCTCTTAGTGTTCAAAAGAGAATAATAGAAGCCTGCAGGGGACTAAGCCTGTAGGAACACCCCCTTCCTAGTAATAGGAAGATGGGGATTTGCCGCTGGATGGGGTTGCATCTTCACAGCTGGACTGACTATAATGGGGTTGCATTTTCATTAGAGTAACTAGAACGGGATCGCACATTTTTGGGATTTGGGGAATCAGAAAATTCAGGTAGGTAGGGATTTAAAAATGGGAATATTTTTACTTCATTAAGTTTAACCAATGTGTCAGTTCATTTCTGGATGACCTAGTTAAAAAGCTTTATAAAGTAGATGCATAAACAGAAAGTTACCAAGTTGGGATCATCAAAATTACATTTTCCCAATAATTTGTAACTAGGATAAGTTCTATATTTGGCCACAGAATAGACTATAATGGGGTTGGGATTCTGAGAGGCCTGTGGCATGACCCAGCAAAAATTAACCCAAGTATCTGCCTATCTTCCTAACTACAAACAAAAATAGGTACAAAATATAAAAAATAAAAACTGCTTTTCATGGGGGCCATGTTCAAATAATCATACTTCGTTGTCAAGCTCGATCATTTCGCACATGGAATATTGATGGCCTGTAATTTCAACAAGCAGATTCTTGTTTGGCGATATCCTTTTAACATCTACCAGTGGACAGCTTCTCATCTGACCAATCATTTGTAGTTTAGGTGAACCATTTCACACAAAACAACCAGACTATTTTATTTTAAGAATGATCATTTCTTTATCATTTGAACCATTTCGTAATTCATCACTAGACCATTTGTGTTCTGTCTGTGCTATTCGACATGATTGTATTTTTAGTGGTAATGGCCGCCCATACATTTCTTCAGTAGACCTGACTTTCCGACAATAACATTTCATATACCCTGTGAATAGGATCTCTGTTGACAGGCTAAATTTCAAATATTTTCCATTGTTTGAGCTATTTTAATGTTAACATTGAACGTTCCCTCATAAACTCCGGCATTTCATGGTAATAATAATGTGATTGGTAAAAAGTAAACCAATCAGCTCAAATATAACAATGCCAACAACATCTTTTTTGCACGTTTTGTGTCATCGCAAATTTGTGACGATTGGACTCAACCAGTATGTTTTTGCACAAATGACGTCGTGTAACATGCGTTATGACGTCATCTATTCTCCCTTCCCTATCAATTCTCAATATTTGAAGACGTGGTGGATATTGACAGCCTTGAGTTAACCTTGGATGCCACATGTGCAGTCACTGTCTTTCCATGGTTGTTCCTTTTTCTCAGGCTTAAAGAACGACAAATACACATCAGGTGAATCGACTTAGTCTGGGCGAACTGCCATCAGGCGAATTGACCTTCCAACAATAATTATTCCATACAGTCACGAAACCGGACATTGTTGAGTGTTCATAATTAAGGTGACTCGACCCAGTTTTTTTGGGGGGGTACCATCCTACTTTGAAGCTCTCTGGTATCCCCACCTTTACTTTTATCGTAAGTCTAACACATAGAATGGATGACATATAGATCAATCTGCAATATAACGTAAAATTTTTGGCGATCGGAGTAAATGTCACGTGGTTATAATGCCACGCCCCTTTGAGGTCTGAGTCCAAAATCGGCTGTTCCTGGCATTTTTTTGTGAAAATCTCTCAGCTACACATAGTGCGCATTAGTGCCTTGCGCTGAACAGAGTTTCACCAAAATCGCAAAGACCCAATTCGAGAAATTCAGCGGTTTCCAAATTTAGGTCATAATTTATGTGAAAATGATAAGCAAACTTTACACAGATTATATCTAATAAACCAAGAGATTCATCCCTTTATTTTGGGCATCATTATAACAGATGGGTCCTTGCAAGTCGGCAAAATGCTTTAGGGCCTTGTAAATGCGCACGATTTCGAGCAAAGCAAACATATAGAAATTATAGTTTTCGCTATTTGTTGACGTTTGTCAGCGTTTGAGAGTCCTTCTCACGAAAAAAGCATTTTCTTAAAAATTCGAAGTTTTTTTTCTTTCAAATTTTTTCAGGGCCACAATTGATTAACTAACTACCCTGACTCTGAATTTCATGGTCATTGAAAAACTGTGACATTATCTTCTATAAGCTCAAACTTGAGTAAACATTGAAGATTTTTAGCGTTTTGGCTGAGCTTGTGCTTTGGGAGTTGTCTATTGTTTCTAGTCTGTCATTATACAGCATTCTTGTTCAGCATGCATGCAATGACCGCACTTGGCTGACTTCCGAATGCTCACCGAGATATTCCCGTCACGAGTTGGTTTAATTATTGGCTTGCATTAAACCTATGAAAAAATGATATTTTTGTAATAGTAAGTAGACTTAGTGTGTAGCACTTCTTGATTTTTTTGCAAAGACACAAGAAGCACGAGAACTGATTAAAAATTGTTAGTTAAACCTCTATGTATCACGCAATGGCCTGTCTCACTGTACCAAATTTATAATATCTCGGTGAGCATTCGGAAGTCAGCCAAGCGCGGTCATTGCACGCGTGCTGAACAAGAATGCTGTATAATGACAGACTAGAAACAATAGACAACTCCCAAAGCACAAACTCAGCCAAAACGCTAAAAATCTTCAATGTTTACTCAAGTTTGAGCTTATAGAAGATAATGTCACAGTTTTTCAATGACCATGAAATTCAGAGTCCGGGTAGTTAGTTAATCAATTGTGGCCCTGAAAAAATTTGAAGGAAAAAAAACTACGAATTTTTAAGAAAATGCTTTTTTCGTGAGATTGACTCTTAAACGCCGACAAACGTCAACAAATAGCGAAAACTATAATTTCTATATGTTTGCTTTGCTCGAAATCGCGCGCATTTACAAGGCCCTAAGGCGTTTTGCTGACTTGCAAGGACCCATCTGTTATAAGGATGCCCAAAATACAGAGATGAATCTCATAGTTTATTAGATATAATCCGTGTAAAGTTTGCTTATCATTTTCGCATAAATTATGACCTAAATTTGGAAACCGCTGAATTTCTCGAATTGGGTCTTTGCAATTTTGGTGAAACTCTGTTCAGCGCAAGGCACTAATGCGCACTATGTGTAGCCGAGAGATTTTCACGAAAAAATGCTGGCAACAGCAGATTTTGGACTCAGACCTCAAAGGGGCGTGGCATTATAACCACGTGACATTTACTCCGATCGCCAAAAATTTTATGTTATATTGTAGATTGATTTATATGTTATCCATTCTATGTCTTATACTTACGATAAAAGTAAAGGTGGGGATACCAGAGAGCTTCAAAGTAGGATGGTACCCCCTAAAAAAAACTGGGTCGAGTCACCTTAAGCAATATAAAGTCATCAAATTTTCGTTTTTGAAAGGAAGGATACGGTAAATGCTGACGGAAATGTAAGACTGTTCAAGAATGACTGATTGATAGTTCAGTTTCAAGATCCTATCAAACACTTCTTAACTTAATTTTTGTTTGTCTTCCCGCCTCGCACATCTTCAGCATCATGCGATCGAAATTCAAACACAAAACAGCTGTTCAACTATATTAATAAAAGGAAATATTTACTCACCGCTTTCATACAGCTGACATATGAAGTCTGAACTGGTTTCACTTCATATGTAAGCGTTGTTGTATGCATTGGTCTTGTTCCCTTTCTGTGTCTCGCCGACGGAAAAGTTCTCGAATGGCGAGAGTAATATGGCTCGTCTCCAATAATAGTGATGTATTTCGATCGATTTGTAAGCACGGCAGTTGTATCCGTTCCTTGGCCGTAACCAGAACCACACTGTGGAATTGTAGACATTTTCTTTGCGTTAAAGCCGAGCTAAACTAGGCCATCCTTGATTTTAATATTTCGTCCTTCAGAATTTAGTCGTGACAACATAGAAAGCATTCGATGAAATGTCACGCTTGTTTCCATAGAAACAGCTGGACATTCGGCGCCCGCCTGCCAGAGACTTTTCTAGCGCGGTTTCCGGTTTCTGTCTAGGAGCCGACCCGCGCGAAAAGTTTTTTCTCGCCGCTTCGCCTAGCCTGCGTAGCAAGCGTTTCCAATCGAGTTATTGTACGAAAGTTAGAGCGGAAGCCAAAAAAAAGTTGAAGGGGGAGGGGGAGGGGAGAAGAGGAAACGCTTGCCCGCAAACCCCACGATTCTGGAAAACGCCCCTTGATATTTCACGGTTCGGTTCATTTGTAAATTGACAGCTCGTCAAAATAGAAACATAACGAACAGCGGATCACCAGATTTGTAAAATTACTTTGTTCTCTAATAGAGCATGTTGCGGGCGATTGCAAGAAATGTAATAAAAAATATTTACGTTAAAAGAAATTTAAAACTATAAGCGATTGCTGCGGAATTTCTTGTTTTTTATTGTGTGGCTTTATCTCGTCTGAAACCTTGTCGACACGTCAAAAATGATTTGTCCGGAACAATTCACTCCGCCGGGTATAAGTTTTGCAGAGCGGCTGCTCTTCAGCCTGTGTTGAAACGTTCTCTACAATAGATGCGGCTAAATTTCCAATAAACAAAAAGAATCTTTTCATTTCAAAAAGCTGACAAATCACTTGCCCATGGCGGCTTTAGCTAGTGTCGAGTACCGATGTTCTGATTTATGTTGATGTTATGTCCAACAAACAATCCATTTTTTCCAGTCAGATCCGCACGCCATCATTCCCAATAAATTGGCCTTCCCTAGTCTCCACTGCTCGATCTCCAATTATACTTTGAAGACTCTGATCTCATAAACCTTCGCACAAACACGATTCCAATAAATATCAGTCCAAAGCATTTGTAATCTGCGACCACAAATCAGATGAGACCAGATCTGCACGAAAACAAAGCATACCTGGTTTGATTGATGTTTCGAATGCTAAGTAATCAACACTACCCGCACCGCGCCAATCAGAAGCCGCGTTCGTGGGCGAACGCAGTTTTTCAAAATCGTGGGGTTTGCGGGCAAGCGGTTCCTTCGTTCCCCTCCCCCTCCCCCGTCATTCATTTTTTTTTTTTGCTCTTGTCCCAGCTTTCTAGACGAACCTCGCGAGGAAACGCTTGCTACGCAGGCTACGCTTCGCCGCTCTACCCAGGGTAACGACCCGGGGGGGGGATAACTTTAGGAATTTCTGGGTGGTGATGTGCCGCTGGGACCCTGGAACCCTTAACCTATACTAGAGCTAGTTCAGCTGAATTTTGCTACCCTATACTAGAGTAAACTCCCCAAATTCCCCCTATCCTAGAGTAGCTGTTTCCCTAGTTTAGATAAAATCTTCAACGAACTGATCAGTTTCCTGAAAAATGATACCCTATTCTAGACCCAAACGCTCTGATTTATATACCCTATCCTAGAGTAAACTGCTTGAAAACCATACCCTTCACAGCGGCACATACCTATATAGCCCATATGTGGCAGTACTCCCGCCCCCGGGGGGTAACGATTGCAGTTCAAACATAAACTGCCACTTCCCGAAGGAGTACGTTTGTGCCATAAGCTCATGTTTGAGCGGTATAGTTGCTGTTGAAAATGAAGAAGACGAAAAATCACGCCATTGAAAGTCTGACGATTTGTTTTTGCCTCACGCACTTTTTTTTTTCCACTAAAAATTATGTACCAAAAATTTGCTCTCCCACCTCGCCCCCAGCAATTTCGTGACCACGAAGCGACGTGAGTGTCGTAAACTTCCGATTGTAAGCCCTTAGCCTGTTCCAGGCTCCGAGTTAGTCGGGTCCGCTGAATCGAGAAAGCGCAAACAGGGGTTACATTCCGGGGGGCTTATAACCGGAGTAAAAAAGTGTTGCTGGTCAAAATACTTTTGAATTTGATCGCTTTCTTACTTACTTACAGCTGATTTCATTGTTATGTATACACCCGGATTTTCAGACATGATTCGACGGTCATGATTCGACCTGTCATGATTCGACACTAATCACGTGACGTATCGCCTCGCAGCAAGTAATTGCAAAAATAATTGAGTGTGTCTAAAAATCAGGGTGTATACACAGCACTGAAATCAGCTGTAAGCTTCAAAAATCGTAAAAAGTCGAATTCATTTCAATGCAAGCAAGGGGGGTTATATTCGAGGGGGCTTATAACCGGATGAATATTTTGTTTACGGGCAGATAGGCTGCATAGCAGGCGTCGAAGAGGGTTAGGGTATTGGGAGAATGGGAAAGGGAGGGATCGTGCTTTTCTCATAGCTGAATACAAATCTGGCCAAAACACCGAATTTAATTACCGTGACCGGTTCCAGGAATTGCTTCGAATCGTTAGAATATTCTGAGAAACGTATCGCTACAATTCACGAGAATTTGTTACCTTCACTTGCATTCATAGGCTTTCTACACGAAATAGGATTCCTCCGCCTTTAGTTTTCAACCGCCCCTTTTCGACAGTCGAGTGTTCTTTAGGATATAATCAGTATTTACTCTTCTAGCCTGTTGCAAGCGTTCAGATAGTGGAGAGCGGTGTGGAGTAGAGAAAGCGATGAAAAGTAGAGGGGGACTGGGGAGTCCTCCTCCCTCGCTTTTACTTTTTCGCCCTCCCTTTTACTTTGCACCGCTCCCCACTATCTGAACACCTGGAACAGGCTATTACTCTTCTCTTTTAGAGTGTAATCTTGAGTCTGCTGCGAAGCCACGATAACAAAACGCGCGGTGGCTTGGGTCGGGTCTGTGCAACCGGAATGTACCGTTCCATTGAGCACGTGAAGTTTCCGAAATTTAAAACCGGAATTTTTGGTGAATGGAAAGCGCCCTTTGAGCTTTCCCAGATGACGTAGTGATTTTTTTGCTCACTTGGCTGCAAACAAAGAATACTCCTAAAGTGCAGGCTGATTTTTCCACAAAGATCTCATTACAGTATGAAGAGAGCATTTCATGATGCTTTTCCTGATTTACCAAGCACGTCAGGACAAATTAAGTCGAAGCGTGTTAAAATCCTATTTGTGTGCGATGAGTGGAACTCTAGTAAGGGCGGTTTGTCTACTTTCAACAGAGAATTTGCCATCAATCTAGCTAAATCATCAAGGGATGACTTTGCAATTCAATGCTATGTCTGTCAGAGCAGTGAATCGGACAGAGATGATGCTAATAAAAATGGCGTAAGTTTATTAACAGCAAAGAGTGTACCGGGAACTCGTGATCCTTTGGAATGGCTGAGACTACCTCCTTCGGAGCTCCCACAGCCTGATGTTGTGATCGGCCATGGACGAAAGTTTGGCACCCCTTCTTATTGCATTGTACAAAATACAAAATGCAAATGGGTGCAGTTTGTACATGTATTTTGCCTAGACCTTGGAAAGCACAAACAAACGGAAACAGATGCAGTGGAAGAGAATGAGAAAAAGCACAAAGAGGAAATCAAGCTCTGCAAAGAATCAAACGCTGTTGTCGCTGTTGGCCCACGACTCCAGCGGGAGTACAGCAAATGTCTCCCGAACACGAAAGTTCACATCATCACGCCTGGAATTTTGGATAAATTTGTCAGTGTTTCAGATCAGAAACTTGCTAATGTTTCGCATAGTCCTGACGAGTTCAGTGTCTTTGTCTTTGGGAGAGGATCTTATGAAGATCGCACGCTCAAGGGTTATGATATTATTGCCAATTTAGTAGGTTCTCTTGGGGAGAAGTTTAAGATGACGTTTGTTGGATCACCTGAAGGCCAACACAGCATTATAATGCACTGGTTTCTACAAAATACAAGCATAACAAAGAGGCAGTTAACAGTACTTGGTTACTGTAATCAAGATGAGGTGAAAGAAATGTTCTATGCAGCAGACTTGGTTGCTATGCCTTCTCGTACCGAAGGCTTTGGTCTGATCGCGTTAGAAGCCATTTCTGCTGGTGTTCCTGTTCTTCTTACCAGTGAATCTGGAATAGCTGAAGCTTTAAAGAAAGTTGACGGTGGGAAATCTGTGATCTTAGACCCAGAAGATTCTGAAGAGTGGTACCAAAAAATCAGAACACTGTCCGAGAAGAAGCCGGAAGAGAGACTCAACACCGCTATTAATCTCAGAGAAAGCTACAACAAGACATTCCCTTGGGACACCCAGTGTGAGAAATTCAAAGAGCTTATTTTGAAGATGATGAGTGACAACTGCTGTGCTGAAAGTTTTGAAGGTATTGTATCTCTGTTCTTCCCTATCTGGCCTTATGCACAAGTCAATTAAAAAATTTAAAATCCCCATTGGCCTGGAGGGGGGCACTCAAGAGAAGTTTGGGTAGAGGTGTGCTGCCGAGGCCTTCAACCCCTGACCCTGTTTAAGACAAAAACTTTCATTTTGTGACCCTGTTTAAGATAAGAGACCAGAGTTACTGATTCATTTCCTTTCACATACAGAATTACTGCAGTTGAACTTCCATTAAGCAGCCACCTGTTATTAGTGGCCGGCACCCTCTATTAAGCAGCCAGTGGTCAAAATACTAAAATAATTGTACAAAAGAATTTTATATGAAACCTCTATTAAGCAGTCACCTTTCTGCCATCTAGATGAGAGTTTCCGTATTATTGTCACCTCCATTTAGCAGCCAGCAAGTGCTTCGTTTGGTTTTGCTTCAAAAATATGATGAAGGAAAAGACAGTCCTTAATAGAAGCTGGTGACTGACATATTTGGACCACTAATGCTGCTCCCATTTTGTGCATGTTTTTTTATTCAAAACAAAGTATAGGTTTTCTAGAGTATTTATAAATGCTAATTTATGTCAAACCTCTACTGACTGACCAGCTTCCAAGCTGCGACTTGCCTCTAGGGTGGTTGTTTAATAAAGGTTCAACTGTAAGTAAAACTAACATCATGGAATAAAAGTTTTTGGAAAAAGACTGTTGTAGCAGAAAAGTAAACCACTTGTCACCAACGTTCACACTCTTTTAAAGGCTTCTGGTCTTAAAAGACACAATACTTTTAGTACTGAAACTGTCTACCCTGAACTCAAGTTCCAGCTGAAAACCTAATTGTCATGTTCAGTGGCACATACTTGTTTAGGCCAAATAAGAGAGTGCCCTCTGGGAAACCCCCCAGGCATCTGAACTTTTTAAGACAGGCCTGATCTTAAGGTCAGAAATTTTGTGTTTACAAGTGAGAGCCTCTCATTATCCATGGGTATTGTCTCCAAGTTTCATGTTCTCATGCACAACAATAGCTAACTTTTTTTCATATTTCAAATGCATTGTTAGTTACTACAGTTCACGTGAAAATGAAACTTGGAGACAATACCCTTGAAAAATGAGAGGCTTTCACTTGTAAATACAAAACTAATCTGATATAAATTTAGCGAATTGTAGCCCTTATTTTACTGCCTTACAATATGTCAATAATCGTGAGACTCAAAGGTCTCTTAAAACAACATTTAGTCTCGAGGAATCTCAATTTTTTTCAAAAAACAAACATAACAGAGGCAGTTAACAGTACTTGGTTACTGTAATCAAGATGAGGTGAAAGAAATGTTCTATGCAGCAGACTTGGTTGCTATGCCTTCTCGTACCGAAGGCTTTGGTCTGATCGATTTGTTAAAGTAAACCAAAATGTTAACAAAACTGCTAACAAGAACCTCTCGATACATAATAATCCTTGTTTCTAGCAATTGGCTGGAGTTATCTACATGATCTTAATTCACACATGTTTTTAAAAAGATTGAAACTACTATGAGATGAAATTGTATGTCAAAAGCGCTTCGTTTTTACAGACAACAGCCAAAACATCAAGATTATCCATTTTTACTGTATTTCTAACCATAAAAACTTCATCCCAAAATATCTAAATAGCACTCTTACAGGTTCTGCTTAAAACTTCACAAACATCGAGGTGGCTATTGAAGCAAAAATCTCCCATGCACAATCTAGGAAGAACAGTTTCCGGTGTCAAGAAATACTACTGCAAGTCAAATAGCAGTGTTCTCACCAGGATTTTGCCTTGGGGAGTCCCAGGGCCCCCTCTTCTGAGAAATAGGGGCCCTGTAAGAACATTAGGGGGACAAAGTTACAAAAAACACGCGGTACGAAGAACCTGAGCCCGCACTCCAAATTGTCTGTTACATGAAGTACCTACCTGATCCAATATGGCGGAAGAGGTGTTTACGGTTCGGAGGAGGAGTTTACGATGTAGTGGGACGTGCGTGGGACCAATGAAAGTAAAGGCAACAAAATTAAAGACTTTGACTCATTTGATATCATATTTTTTTATTTATTCAAACAAACAGAATGCTTTAGTGTTAGGGTGACCATTAAAACTACTTAAGTCCGTTTGACTCGTAGCTTGCCCCTGCCCCCTAACGGGCGCATCTTCTTGGTTTTAATGCGCCATTTCAGTTTTTTCTTGCGGGAATCCCGCAAGGCCGCGGCCTGGTGAGAACACTGAAATAGGTAATGGCATCACTTCGTTACTATGACAACTCCGATGTCATTACAACCCTGATCAAAACAAATTGTCATCTTCATCTAATACAATTATTGTGGTGGCAATTTCTGTAAAAATATCTTTGTTTATGGCGACGTAGTTTATGCTCAAACTTGGAAGCTATTGACCCTGAATAACTGTATCAAGCCACCTTAATACTTTGTTCTGAACGAGGCAGTGATGTTATATTTCTTGAGGCTTTGTTTGATGTTGCCCATATTTCTCACTATTTCCACTGTTTTCTATATTATAAGCAGCTGACTGCAAAAGTTACTTCCGAATGAATTTATTGTTTGATGGAAGTTGTTTCTCATTTTACATATTATACTTCTACAGTGGAACCCCGATACAACGATCCTCGATATAACGATATCCCCGGTATAACGATGAATATGCTATGTCCCGGCAAAAGTTACAGTAAAATGTATGGGACAGAACCCCGATATAACGATCTTCGATATAACGATATTCCCGATATAACGATGAGTTTTTAGCGCACCGAGCGTAAAATCTTCCCCGATATAACGATATTACAGTATCAGTACACAGATAACAATAACAGTACAGTAAACGAGTACTGTAATCTGTAACGTTTCTGTCAACAGCTTTCAGTTTATGATGCCTCTTTATCCTCCTTGTCATTTAATAGTTCTTCCAGTTTTAGTATTTTTGACTCCTTCTTGTGAGAAAAAGTAAGCGATTAGAGATTTTATTATTACGTTGGATGATTCGGGCGAACAAGAGAGAGAATTCCTTTCCTCTCTTTCAGCGATGGAGGCAGACACTTGTTCATTGATTAAAGTCCTCTTCAAGTTTGGTTTGCCTCATTTGTTTTATTTGCAATCTTGAAAACGCATCGTTAAAAAAGAAAAACAATGAACACGCAAACAGTAAAAAGTAAAGTCGATTACAGTCGCAACTTCAAATCTTTAAGTTTTGTTTTGTTTCCCTTTTACGATTCATACCACAGACTTTGTTGTGTAACCTTGATAACGTCTAATGCTTTGCAAATTGTTTAAGGACGTTGCTGCGTGCTTGAAAAGCTACATCTTTTAGTCATTTGATACTCATTACAAGTTTAATTAAACAATATGTAGTAAAAAAGGTACATGTTCATTTTACCCCGATATAACGATATTTTCGGTTATTTTACGGCAATATCGTTATATCGGGAGTCTCGATATAACGATACCTCGATACAACGATCTAATTCCGCTGCTCCCTCGGCATATCGTTATATCGGGGTTCCACTGTATCTCTGTCCAGTGAGAATGAAAAACCTGTTATTAAATCCTCATAGACACTTTTTTTGGCTAATTAGCTTCAAAAATACCGTAAAATTCCAAAAAATAATCCACCGGGGCTTATGTTTTTCAAAGGCCCTTTTTGGGGGGCTTATTTTTGGAGGGGCTTATCTACAGAGGGAAATTTGCATTTCAAAAGCGATTAGGCGAGCTTTGTAGTTGGAAGTAAATTTACCATTTTTACTTTGTTTTACTTTGTATTTAAGGGCAATTTTCCAAGTACAAGCCCCTGGGGGGGCTTATATTTGGAGGGGGGATTTAGCGGAAGGTCCTTTGCATTACCGGTTTGGGGGGCTTATACATGGAGGGGCTTATTTTTGGAGTTTTACAATATTGCATAGCTTTTTAAATCCTTGTCAAACAAGTTTACTTGCAAAAGCTGTAACTTGTAAACTCTTCCATATCACTATGAGAAAGATAATCTCTCGAACCACATTGTCAGACACCGGGTCATGAAGAGAATTTAAACTTGACACTTGCAGTTCAAATTCCTCACACCACCCAAGCAAGGGTCAAATTCCCCACCCAGGAGAGGGGGTGGGGGTAGGGAAGTTTTGAACTGATTGGCCAGTAGGGGAGAGGAGAGTTTGCTTCTCCCTTACCCTATTATTTTCGTTAATATTTTTTGCTTCTCTTCCCCCCACCCCTATCCCTCCAGAATAATGCTTGACATTCAGGCTAGGTGCTTACAGACAGTGAGTGTTTACTGAGGCCATGTCCAAATATAGTGTTTTGTTTTTTACCAACCTCTGTTTTTTGAAGAATAAAAAACTAATTATTTCCTTTAATTTATCCAATAGAACAACATCCCTACACTTTGAGGTAATAATAATTATTACCTCACAACAATTATAATAAACAATTATTGTTGGGCTGCCTGTGGCAAAGGAAAATCTAAAAAATGGGTCTCATTGTCTTTGCAGCAGAAAGACAATGGCAGTCAGCTGACCACATGTCTCATCCTCTCTGGCCCCTACATGATTCGGGTCTGATCCTCTGAATATTAGGATGAGGGGTGGGTCATTTGAAATAAAACATTCTGGCAAGCAGACTTGAAACAAAAACAATAATTCGTGCATGGAGGTATCAGTCCTATGTTTACACTTAAAAATCCAGAAAAAATGTGACCATGACTAGTAAGCCTCTAAAAACTTATGGCCTAAAGATGCCCTTCCACTGCAAATTTTAACTTTTTGATTGAATTAATAAGACAACATCTGCTTTCTTCATTTTAAACAACTAATGCGGATAGATCTTGAAAGATGGCCCTTTGAACACTATATCAATGATAACAAACAAATACTTAATAATTTAACTGGAGAGATTAGTTTTGCAGATCGCCAAATATCCGCTGAACGTCCTCTTACTCTATAGTTTAATGATTATGGCTCATTGAATCAAGTTTCATTTTAATGATGACCATGATTGTTAAAATTGCAAAAAACAAAATTGTGACCTTAGTGAAGTTATACAAATTTTTCAGATTCAGCTCTCAGGCCTAATAGCATTTAGCTTAGGGTTGGTGGAATGCGGAAACAGCTGGGGAACAAAGGTGACCCTTCACGCGACTTGGGGGCTTATCTAAATTTCACGCTATGCCTATTTTCACGATCCAGGCCGTGAAAGTAAGAAAAATTTTTGGAATGCGAGTGAAATTTCTCTTTCACGCCGTGAACACGCCGTGAAAAATTCACGGCTACCGTGAAAATTTCACGCAGTGAAAAAGTTTATAATGGCCGTGAAAATATTTTATGCCGTAAAAAATTTCAGTCACCGTGAAATTTAATTTCACGCCGTGAAAATCTTCCAACAGTCAAAATGAAAATGTAAACATTGTTTTCAAAAGTGTATTTATATTGTTTAGATGTCATGCAAGCCTTTATTTGCCCAGATGAATGTAACATGTACTGGTCAGTACTTTTTGATTTTCTGCAAAACAGATGAAATCGCTAAAAAAAGACACCGAAGATCGCCGAAGATAATCAACAACTGCATGATTCCGTCTTTGTATTCCCTAAATTTACAACCAAAGTATTGTTTAAAATTTAAAAGAATTTGGAAGCTTTTATCTCTTCCACGAAGTTATGCAAATGCTAGACTCGGTGGCGACAAGATGAGGAAATATGTAACGCATGTTTTGATATTGCGTGATATCTTTTGGATTTATTTCATTACCCTTCTGTTCAGATCGTTGTAACGGCGAAATTTATAACATATAGTATAACATTTAGCAATGAGACAAGAAACTTGAAATGGAGCATGATAAATCAAGTAGAGTTTGCGCGTGTGATGGATGATGATGGGGCTACAAAACTGCAGATAAGTTAGCCTGCGTAGCATGGCGGTTTTGTTGAGCCGGGCGCAGGAGCGGCGTAGCCGCGAAATTCGCGCGCGAAGCGCGCGAGAACGAGCAGCGAAGCCGCGAGAAAAATGAAAAGTTGCTTCCGCCCCAATCTCCTCGCGGTTTCTCTGCCCTCGCCCGCCTTTATTACTTAGCGCGCCCAACCAAAACCGCCATGCTACGCAGGCTACAGATAAGTTCAGTCACTTCACTCAGCTTCACTGCAATGCTCGTCGACACAGACGACAATTATCCCGGTTTTAGGAATGGCAGTAATAGTTAGTCTTTCCGCAAAGAATTTCGTTAGGTTTCTTGAGTGAAAACCTTGCCATGTTTGGTAAATAACTAATCGTCTCTGACATCGACATTGGCAAAATTTGCACGTTGAGGAGAAGAAAAAAGAGAGCCATGACAGATAATGTAAACAATGCAAATTGACATGAAACACACGCAGTTCCGATCGTGCATATCTAATAAAATACTTGCCATGAACACATAAAAATATCGACAAGAAATTGTGACTAGTTTGATTGTGATTTGTGGCTTTACAGGCCTTAACGCGGAATAGTCTGAATACGCTTTTTTTTATTTTTGTCATGAGCTATTTAAAACGGCTTGAATATGCTGAGAGAAATATTATTTTTTGCGTGGGATCAACTTCCACAAATTTAGCTTGACGTGACCAGGTATTCTCGTTTTTTTCCAGTTCGAAAAGGGGCGAGAAAAAACACAAAACAAAAAAAAATAGGTTAGATTTCATTCACCCTCGACATGTTTAATTTCACGGCGTGAAAATGTGTTCACTCTTAATTTCACGGCGTGGAAGTCTTCACCGATCTTTCGCAACATGATCGGTTTCCGCAGTTACTAAAACATGGAACGACCTAAAACCACCTAAAACCATCTACAACCACCTAAAACCACCTACAACCACCTCAAAAAATTCAATAACCACCTACAACCATCTACAACCACCTCAAAAACATCTACAACCACTCGCAAACAATCTAAAACCATCTAAAACAAGGTATAAATGTCTCAAATAAGGCGAGACGACATGTCACGTACATGAAATACGAGAATCGAACAAAACATCCACTTCCCCCTCTCTCTTGTGAAACTCATCGACAATTTGATTATAATTTAAGCAACAACTGATGGTTTGTGATTTTTAATTGTTTTAAGATCATGTTTAAAATGTCACATTACCAGTGATTACCTTGTTTTCTTCTGAATCCATTACATAATAGATTTTATTTTAATAAAATTTTTAACAATGATCACCTACTAGTCTCCGTTTCCTGTGTCGTGACGCAAGGGAGTTTAGCCTTGCGTGATGACACCGGAAACGGGTGTGAAAGACAATAGGGGTAATCTAAAGGAGTCAACGGGAATGTACAGACATGTTTGGTGGATGATAAACAGATGCTAAAAAAATTAACTTGTCCTTAGGAATGTAATCCGCCACCTCAGAACAAAACAGCAGTGAAGCAGACTCCGAGAGAGAGAGAAACCCTAGGGACCTTGTGCTATTATGTAAACAAATGAAACGTGAACCAAAACGTCTCACTGGTACCCAGGGTAGAAAAAGCCAAATCAAGTCAGGCTTTCGACTACGAGTTTGTTATTTTATTTTATTATTTTTTGTGACTTGATAGTTCATTTTGTAAAGTTCTTTAAGTCTTTTAATATACTTAGCATGATCTCGCATTTCATTTCGTGACTTAAGCCAATGATTGATGATACAAGGGACCAGGGAGAGTAAGATTTTGGGGGGAAGTGGATGTTTTGTTCGATTCTCGTATTTCATGTACGTGACATGTTGTCTCGCCTTATTTGAGACATTTATACCTTGTTTTAGATGGTTTTAGATTGTTTGCGAGTGGTTGTAGATGTTTTTGAGGTGGTTGTAGATGGTTGTAGCTGGTTGTTGAATTTTTTGAGGTGGTTGTAGGTGGTTGTAGATGGTTTTAGGTGGTTTTAGGTGGTTTTAGGTCGTTCCATGTTTTAGTAACTACGGATCAGTTTCACGCCAAGCGTGAAAAATTCTCGCAAGGAGTGAACGGGCGTGGAATTTGAAATTCACGCCGTGAAAACTCTAATTCACGCACCGTGACCGTGAAAAAAATTCACGGTTTTTAGTGAAATCCATAAGCCACCTTTTCGCATGAATTTTGAAGAGTGTTCTTTTGATTTTTCTTTCTTGACACGATTTAACTCACGTTTTAGCACAAGGCCAGTCACACTTGTAGCTTGCATTCATTCAAAATGTTTTATCATACTATTTCCAAATAATAATTATTAGCACCCCGTTCAAATAAAAGCTCCCCTTTAGGCTGAAAATATGAAATAAGCGCTCCCTTTAAACAGCCCTTACTGAATATATGGTATTCAGTCCATGTACGTCTATCTTCAATGAATGCAGCATAACATGTCCAATAAGCAGATAATGACCCATTTGATGACATCACATGGTTGCCCATGAAAGATGCAGCTCCTTTGACAATAGCTGTAGCCGCCAAAAACCACAACCTTTAATTCGGAACTACATGGATATGTTACGTGTCAAACTCATGTACGATAACCAACCTCACGATAAACATGGTTTCTAGATGGAATACAAATGCATGAAAATTACAGAAGTTAAATGAAAACTTACACTAACACTTAAACCCGACGAAATGCAGAAAACGCTAATAAAGGAAACTTACAAACACGTGTTAAGACGTCCGGCGAGCACGATGAAAACCGATTACTAAATGCAAAACAAATACAACCTAAAACTTAGCACAAACATGGCGAGCACCTTTTCACATGTTTGCTATGAAGGCTCGTTCTGGTCAAAATCATGACAATAAAATTGCACGGCAAGTCAGTTTTAATCCAACTGCAGTAAATATCATGGACATGTTGTGTATTTTTGTCATCACTAAACAATACTTTGTTCAGCGTGTTTGTAATTATTTTTAGCAACAAGAGTTATTTTTGTATTAATTATAGGAATACTTTTTTCATTCATGCCATGAATTATTTTTCAGTGGAACTTCGAATTATTTTTCTAATGTATATCAAGAATTATTTTTAAATTGGGCCGAGAATTATTTTTCGCGGTATCGCGAATTTATTTTTTGGCCTACAATGCATTGCGGGCCTTGCATTTGAAGTGGACTGGTTCGAGTTTTTGACTTCCTTGGTGCTTTCAAAGAGAATGCCAAGGCGAAACATTATCAGGGAAAGAAACGAAAGAGGTTTTCATCTTTCTTACAAAATCTGTCAGGAGCTAGTAGTCTGTGCGTTCGTGATGAGGTTTACTGGACCAAAGATTTAAGAGGGCCTGCGCCTAAGAAACGACCGATGATTTCCGGCTAGAAAATAAAATCGGCTGATTTTTATCTCCCAAGTAGAGGTTACCGAATACTATTCAAAAATGAACTTCTTTTGTTTCAGTTTCGCTTTAAACCAAAAATATCGAGCCGCAAACTTTTTCCGTCTGATAGCTGCAAAATCAGGCCTAAAATAAGCCCTCCAAAAAACGGTTCAGAAATCACTATTGCAAAGCAAAATAATGAGAAAACTACGCAGTGATGAAGAAAAAAGCCTTTTAATGCAATATCATTCGATGAACATCGAAAAACTGCCGAAGTGAATAAAAAATAAATTTTCAAATATTGCATACTACATTAGATAGAGCGCTGGAGCTGATTTTAAAATAATTACTTCTCAAAAGTCCAACGCTGTTGAAAGCAATCACAGTGATGAATCAGACATTGGAGGGATATACATTACGATTCTGGAAAAACATTTTTCGGCCAAAGTATATTGACGTTGTACAAAGCGTTCAAAGTTACCGTGTTTACCGTTATCTTGCGACTTCGGCGAAACACTTCTCTGTTGCCAATACGGCCGGGGATAGCGTGGTAAACGCCACTTTAATCCTTGCTAGGCGCTCAGAGACCATCCTAAGTAGAAGTATATAGAATTAAAAGGGAAAGGAAAATTAAAGATACGCAGAAAAAGAAAATAACTCGAAATTACCATCTTCTAAGGAGAGTTAAATCTTGGAAATGTTGTCGCGTGACAGCGTTCATTTGCCCAAACTGGAGCAGAATCCAAACAAATGCGTGAAATATAAGTAAAAAAAAACAATCTTTCTATCACCAGAAATCGTGAAGTGAAACAGCTTTATGTTGTTCCTATTAATGATGATGAATTCAGCATCACTCCAAGTGCTTTGAATGTGGGCTGCATGTATTTCGTGACATACATTCCAACGAACGTTACGGGTCAGCGCGTGTAGAGGTCAGCGGACCTAAATTGGAGAGCAACGCCATGCTAGCGGGGGAGCGGGGGGGGGGGCATTGGGGGTACCCAATACCGCAATACCGTAAGAAAAATTGGGAAATACCGAAATACCGTGTCAAAAATCGACGAAATACTGATACCGCATTTATTTTCGGTCACGCGTACTTAAAGTTGTATCCATCTCGCGTGTTTGTTTATCTCAAGGATTTATGGACCAGCAATCAACCTCAGCCATTGCGAGGAAACGTGAGACGACCTTGAATTGATCGGTACAACAATCGAAAAGGATGCCCTACCAATTTCATCATGGATTATCTGTCAGAAATTGTGTAATGGTAATCATTTACCGTTAATCTAAAGTCTTAAAAATACTGACGTGCATTAGACAGGAGAGCGCAATGAACATTCCCGCAATACTGTAAAGGATCTTCTTTTGCCGAAATAACGCTTGAAAAAAAGCTCAATACCGTAAGCCCCCAATTCCCCCTCCATGCTGTTGAAGAGGTGATAGAAAATTTGGGCTTAAAACATCCACAATATATTTGATGTTTACAATCTTTGTCAATATTATCATAGCAACAAGCTTTCATCTTTCAATGTTAGTATGTTGAAAGACATTTGCGGGTATTTCGAAATACCTTACAAATCTAGAGATCTAAAAAGAGACCTTTTAGCCAAGGTTTCAGAACTTGTAGAGGAATGTGACTGAGTGCAGCAAAAATAATTTCATTCTGCAACTTTCCCGCGCAAGAGTTTGAGTGCATGGTATGCTGTCCAATTTTATATGACAAGTTGTGCGTAGTGCATTGATTATTTTCTAAATATCGTAAATATTATTGTAGAAACAAATTATGAAGCATTTTATAAAATGAAGTTGCAAAATGAGTGAGGCACTTTCATCGATTTAAAAATCCTACCGGTCATCCTTTTTTATGATGTCCTCCCCGATATTTGGGTGACCCTATTCGGCGGAATAGCGGAATACATGGAATATTGTTAAATACGGAATATACGGAATACTCTAAAACACGGAATATACAGAATGTTCTGTATTTGATTTGAACTGGACTGACAAAAAAGCAGAGGCAAAGAATGCTCGGTTGTTTTGAAATGTAAAAGAAAGAAAGCTTTGAACTGCCGTAAGCCACACTATAGACCTAATGACGGTTTTGAAAGCCATCTTGACGGGTGAAGGGTCTTGTATCACGGGAATCTAATGTCAGATAATTTTCATAAAACGGCTGTTCTAGAAAAAGAAGAATTGTCAACTTAAGCTTGACAGGATAATACTAACAATTAATGGTGGCCGCACCTGCGCCTAAATTTGTCCGGTCGCTTTCTTTAGATTTTCCAGACATTTGTCCGCAGTTTTCCTGGGAAATTATAGTCGGCAAGAACGAGAAAAAATTAAACACAACACTGTATATTTTCACGCGGTTGTTTAACCGTCAAGATGGCCTCCAAAACAGTGATTTGATTTAGCGCCCTCCTTCCAATAAGCGCTCCCCCTTTCGAATAAGCGCCCCCTTCAAATGTGTTTTGTTAACAAGCGCTCCCATTCTAATATTATATAAAAGTACGGGTACGTATCAACCGAGGTTCATCTTCATTTAATAGCTCACAAACGAACGGTATTTCCACATTACAAAAACAGTGGTTTTATGTCCATGTGAGTGCATAAAGTCTTCAAAGGAATGATCTCTTTTTCAAATCTTGTGGCGATTGCTCGGCTGGTCGTTCTGGCGAGGAACGATCCAGGGACAACAAGTCCGTTTTCCAGTCTCCTTGATCCATTACCTTAATTGACTTGCGCTTTGTTCTTACTGCGAGCTTTTTTAAGAAAAGTGACGTATAAGGAAGGAAAGTTCCATCGGCAAATGCCCAACAAGTTTCAAGGTAAGTCCCTCACGTTAACTGAGCATTCACCGCCGGAAGTATTTGTTACTGTTTCAGTTTCAAAGATTGTTCGTTTTTAAATAAAAATTAAAGCTTTTTTTTTTGAACATTTGGTTGTTTCTTCAAAAAGAAATAAGCACCCTGTCCCAAATAAGCGTCCTCCCTTGAACATGTTGAGGCACCAAAAGTAAATAAGCTGCCTCGGAGCTAAATCGAATCATTACGGTAAGTCAATTTTTACTTCTCACGCGCTTAAAACATGGTTCGAGTTATTGAGGGTAAAATTATATAGAAATGATCTGAAGAGAAACAAAAATTAGAATTACTTCGAGTTAGCACGAGGTTCGAGTCGGTAGCGAGGGTTCGGGTTGTTGGAGTCGACTGCTTTTTAAACGATTTGTCTCTTATCCTGCGTTTTAGAGTATTCCATGATTCCATATTTTAGAATATTCCGTGTATTCCGCCATTCCGTTCCATCATTCCGTCAGTGCGCCATTCCACTGAACAGCGTCACCCTCGAAGTTTTGATGTCCAAGAAAATATTAAACGCGGGGCTAATCAGTGTGCTAAGAATTGAATCTGTTAGCTACATTTTATAGCGCCAGATTCTAGACCTTTGAGAAACAAAAACAAAAAAACCGTAATTCTTGGGCGTAATGAACTCAGTTTTCGCGACCAAGATGTTCCTCGTTCTCGGGAGCGACAGTACTCTAACATCTCTCTTTTTTTCCCTTGAAGGCAGACATTGGACATCGACATGACATGAATGATTCTCGCCCGAAAAAAAAAACATCGGGTCAGATATCTTTCAATAGACCGCTGGCCAGAAGCGTCGACTCGTGACCCCACAACGCTCAGATCACGCTGAGGCCAAAACGGTGCGGCGGTTCGGGAATTTTTTCTTTTTAAGTCACCATCGCTTGAGAAAAAATAACATTACATTGTTTCACTTAATGCTTTCTGGCCGCGAAAAAGTTGTTTTCCTATTTGTGCGTTCGTGTAGATGCCGCCGCAGTTTAGACAAATGACGTGAATGGCCGCTGTCACGCGACGACATTTTCCAGATTCAAGTTTCGTCAGCAGATGGTAATTTTGAGTTATTTTCCTTTTCTACCTATTTTTCATCTTCTTTTCTCTTTTAATTCTACGTTCTTCTACTTATGATGGTCTCTGAGCGCCTAGCAAGGATTAAAGTGGCGTTTACCACGCTATCCACTGCCGTATTGGTAAGAGAGAAGTGTTTCGCCGAAGTAGCAAGATAACGGTAAACACGATAACTTTGAACGCTTTGTACAACGTCAATATACTTTGGCCGAAAAATGTTTTTCCAGAATCGTAATGTATATCCCTACAATGTCTGATTCATCACTGTGATTGCTTTCAACAGCGTTGGACTTTTGAGAAATAATTATTTTAAAATCAGCTCCAGAGCTCTATCTAATTTAGTACGCAATATTTGAAAATTTATTTTTTATTCACTTCGGCAGTTTTTCGACGTTCATCGAATGATATTGCATTAAAAGGCCTTTTTCTTCATCGCTGCGTAGTTTTCTCATTATTTTGCGTTGCGATAGTGATTTCTGAACCGCTTTTACGAGGCGGCGGGGCTAAAGTGCAGGTCACAGGTCACAGGTTAGGTTACAGGTCACAGACCACAGGCCAGGTCACAGGTCACAGGTCAGGTCACAGGTCAGACCACAGGTCACAGGTCAGACCACAGGTCACACAAAAACAATAGGACACTGGACAAAACTGTTCTTGATTGACATTTTATTATACAAAAATAGAACAAGCCAAGGAACCTCAATTATATTTTTTGTGTCCTGAACTTTATTAAATCCTACACATGAGAAAATATATTCATGCTGATCACGCAAGGAGGACTTGCGTTACAGCGTAACCAAAGTTGGTAACGAAATCACAAAGGTACGCAAAATCACGTGATTTGTTAGAAAAAACGAATCTCAAAACGAAGGGTTGTTGCATTAAGAATATTATGACGTGTTTGTGGATGTTTTTAAAAGCATTCGACGGGAAAACGGAAGAAAAACTTAAGGACAGTCTAAAACTTATTTGGCCACTGAAATACGGCAACTTTCTTCAGACTTTTCTCGTCCTAAACTCTTCTTGCCACTAGATCGGTCTTCCATCTCTTTTGAAGATGGAGGCCTGTTGCTCGCGCTTCGTACCAGTCACAAAATACTGCTATGTTAAAGTGTAGTCGGCTAAGAACTTCAGACACTGCTATTTGGGCCTCTCAAATAGTTGCTGGACCATATTTCTCGGCTCTTCTCTCAAGAGTTTGCCATTTTCTCACGTTCTGTTGCACAACAGCTTGAAAAACCTCTGTTGGATTTGCCTCGTGGCCCTTACGTGGGAGCATTTTCCGCCATTACAACTTGAATCTTTGACTCTGTAAACTGCTGATGTATCAAAGCATTACAGTGCTGCATGTCAATGACTCGCTCCAAGTTATCTTGGCTGCACGGCTTATTTGGAGATGACATTCTATTAACACGACAACACTTCGTTTTCAGTGAAAAACATGTGATTTGTTTTTCGTACAAAATGATTTTGCACACCGTTGTGATTTCGTTACGACGTTTGGATATGCCGTATGATCAGCATGAAAATATTATTCCATGTGTGGAATTTAATATTGTTTAAAGGACAAAAATATCATCAAGGTTCCTTGGCTTATTTTATTTTTGTATAGTAAAACGTCAGTCCAGAACAGTTTTGTCCAGTGTCCTATTGTTTTTTGTGTGACCTGTGACCTGACCTGTGGCCTGTGACCTGTGGCCTGTAACCTGACCTGTGACCTGACCTGTGGCCTGTGGCCTGTAACCTGTGACCTGACCTGTGACCTGTGACCTGCACTTTAGCCCCGCCGTTTGCGAGGGCGTATTTTAGGCCTGATTTTGCTGCTATCAGACGGAGAAAGTTTGCGGCTCGATATTTTTGGTTTAAAGCGAAACTGAAACAAAAGAAATTCATTTTTGAATAGTATTCGATAACCTCTACGTGTGAGATAAAAATCGGCCGATTTTATTTTTTAGCCGGAAATCATCGGTCGTTTCTTAGGCGCAGGGCCTCTTAAAGGTCAAATGAACCAAAATTTCGACCCTTTTTATTTTAGTTCAATTATAGTGAAATGTGTTTAATATGAACCAAATAAACATACTGTGAAGTTTCAGCTCAATTGAAGCAAGTATCTCCGAGATATTCGCAATTAAAAATTGCTATTTTTTGGCCCTTATCTTCGTAGAGCGGTCGGAAAAATTGTCGGAAAAAACAGCTTGTGACGTCAATGTTGCTCAGGTGAAAAAAGCGGGAAATTCAAAACAGAGTTTTTCGAGTCGATTTGGCGGAGATGTGGTTTGTGCGGCCATAAACCTAGAAAGAACAAGCAATTTATCTTGAAAAGTTGCAAGCTGTAGTTATAACCATATTATTTAATTTTCTTGAAGAATACATCATAGTAAAACGGACTTTAACGACGGCATTAATTTCCTTGCGCTGTACTGGAAGTGTGCGTGCGTAGGTCCAATTTTTTTCAAGATGTATTCACAAAATGTGTTCATATAAAGACGTTTCTGGATATATAAGGTCCGGAGCTCCACTGTGGACACAAAAACAAAATATCTTTGCATAGTGATTTGCCCAAAGAAATTCACGCTTGCCCACAATGTGTTTGATGTCATTGAACTTTGTCGCACTCGAGCTGATATTTTAAAACCCACGCTCGATCGGACACTTGTCCGTCGCAGAACACTAAAATATAAACAAAATCCTCAATGTAGAAGTTTTGGCGTTGATATGTGGGCAGAAAAAGAGTTAATCTTTATCTACTAAAATCTTCCCCAAAATTGGTTTCAAAGCAACTACAGTTTTTTAAACCTGATCGTTTCGCGCAGGTAAAGTTTGTTTTGTGTTGTCAAGTTGAACATGCATAACACCTCTCAAAAACCGAGTAAGATTTCCTTCAAACAAAGTTGAAGTTACATTATTGCAAAAGCTTCTCTCCAGTCATGTATACCGTCGATTGCACCTACCGGGAACGCACGCGCTCAAAACATGTTTTCACGTGACGTCAAACGTCTGAGTTTCAGGTGTCAAACTTTGAAGTTTTCCCGCCCAAATGTGAAGTTCCCTCGGTAGAGTCGGTGTTCTCGTGGCTCACTCTGTTCTCTTGACCGTTCACTGTCAGCGCGGTCAAGAAATCAGAGAAAAATCAGCGAAAATCTTTTCACTGATATGGAGAGCCGAAAAAGTATCGAGGACTTTCTCAGAGAAGTGGATGAAGATTTATTAATAGGGAGCTTAAGCAACAACGTTTTTGAGCGACGCACGTCAACCGGAAGTGGCCTTTTTTCATTTTTTGACGGTGGTTTCGCGCAAATTTTCAGTCAAATCGCCTCTATAACAGTAAAGAAGCTAAGGAATACAAATTTTATATCATCAAGGCATGTTAAGAGGGAAAATACCTCACTTCCGGTTGACGTGCGTCGCTCAAAAACGTCGCTGCTTAAGCTCCCTAGTATATGCTGGTGAATTACGGAGCAATGGTTTTACGTCAACAGCGAGCGCAAAGGATCTAACAGAAAACGATCTAGCGGGAATCCCTGAAGGACATAAAAGACTTATCTTAAATATGGTTAGCCGTCTGAGAACGCCCGTACGTGAAAGACCGCAGACTAAGTTCCCCTCATTCTCAGAGAAAAGTCCAGCTTCTAAATCTCCAGCGACGAAAAAAACTGTCCTTAGTGCTGGCGAGGCAAGTGTTGGACAAGAAGCACAGTGGTCACAACGTGGAGCCAGCGTCTCGCGCCCAACGATAAGACGAAAATTACTGTCTCCTGGAGAAAGATTCATCGAAGAAAAACGACGCGCTGTGGAGGAAAAACTTGCCGAAGCAGCTGAAAAACGAAAAGTGCTAGAAGATTGTTACCGAAGAATAAAAGAGGCTGCTTCCGAAAATAACCTTACCGGTCAACGATGCAGTAATTGCCATTACCGAAATCATACTGTTCGCAGTAGTCAGATGGAAAAGTGCGAGTCAGTATTTTTCTGTGGCGAAATAACGCGACATCCTGACGAAAAGATGAAGCTCCAAGAGCAGAAGAACAAAATAAAAGCATTAGAAACATCAGCAACTAAACTTGAACAAGAACTGAGGTCTAGGGAAGCAGCTTTTGATAGAGTGCAGGGGTCTGTAAACAAACAACTAGAAGACATGCTACTCAAAGAATACCCTGAAGAATATGTCCAAAATAATGCAAGAAATTGGCTGAAAATTCAACAGGACATTGCGTTTGTGAAGAAATCATTAAAGGGCAGTGGACCGCCTCGACGAGAAATTGTGAAATCTCTCCTTGAGAGAAAAAAGTCCGCTGAGAACGACAAACGCCTTGGACTTAAAAGTCTTCCAGAACGTGGCGCCGCCGCGAACAGCTCAACTGCTGATTGCTCGCAAACCAGAGTCCGGCTCGAAAGCTACGGTGTAACTTTCCCTGATCGGCGAGACTTTACTAGCTCAACCAGTTTCTGCTTGTCGCCAAGTACAGCAGAGGAAGAGGAAGAACAGCTTTGCATGGCTAAACAGTTGTCTCTTGGTTCCATACCATTTGATAATGGCGATAACACTGAACAAACTAAGGAAGTGGCCAATATTTTGCTGTCCTTCAAGTCTTCAAAGGAATGAATGAAACTTTGACTTTGTGTACGGTATTTTACGTAGCCTGTGTGCTCGATTAACCGTTAATAACTTTACTGTTATTGTAAGATCATAACTAGTTTCTGCCATGTCGACATCCTTTTTCTCTTGTCGTTTAAGCAGTAAAATGTTAGGATGTTTTGAAACAGAAAGTTCATTTTTTGTCGAAATTGCACATCGATTGTCGTTTTTTGCATGTGTACGTTTATGCGGAAACTTAGCAATTGCCGTTTTCTCAGATAAGTTGATTTCAATAACACATAGAACAAACTAAGGACGCGGACAATATTTTGCTGTCCTTCAAGTCTTCAAAGACTTCAAAGGAGTTAATGAAACTGACTTTTTTAGCTTTGTGCACGGTATTTTACGTGGCCTGCATGCTCTATTTTACCGTAAATAATTTTACTGTCACAGCTAGTTTCTGACTTGTTGACATCCGTTTTTCCTCGTTTAAGCAGTAAAATGTTAGGATGTTTTGTAACAGAAAAATCATTTGTTTTCGAAACCGCACATCGATTGTTGTTTTTTTCTCATGTGTACGTTTATGCATGCACAAACTTATTAACTGATCAATTAAACTTGCCGTTTTGTCCGATAAATTCAATAAATCGAAACGAACTGTGAGACAATATTGACTTTATATTATAGTTTAATATTTGATGGGGTATTATTCTGTGCTTGTAGTGTGTTCACACCATACTATTTCATGCAAGGGAATCCACACAGCGAGCGTCCTCTAAGAACCGGACTTTGTAAAAATACTGTAACGAAAAAACTCTTGACAAATACATTCGGAGTTGTGTTAGTAACAGGCCTTTTTACTTTTGGCTTTTCGCATTACATATTGTGATAATAACAGAGCAAAATTTGGCGGAAAATAAAACCGCCGAAACATTATAAGTTTTATTTTTTAGTAAACAAATTTATAGCCGAGTTTCAAACAATTAAGTACAGTCTTTGGCAACAACATTTCTGGGTCAGATGACTACATTATTTTACTCTATTTCTCACTCGTCCATGGCCATAATAATATTACTGTATTTGTTCCAAATTACAGTTCTGTCTCTCAAAAAAAATATCCTACATGCTTGTAGTAGCCGTACATGTCGGCCGCTGTTACATCCCCGATCGCTCTCAACACTGCGTATTCCAGGTTATCCCACACTAGTTCCTGGTATCTGTACTTCAACAAATATTTCAGCTTCGAAAATACCTCCTCAACAGGATTCAGATCTGGTGAATACACTGGGAGGAAAATGAGCTCCATTCCCAAATCATTTAGGAAGCTTCGCAGAGCTCTTTCCGCTTCGCCATGATGCGCGGCTAGATTGTCCACCACAACAATGTCGCCAACTTCGAGAATTGGTCTTTGCGTTATTGGATCAACTGTTTGGGAAGCCTCATCAAAGAATCGTAAAAACTGTACAGAGTTCGACGCTCCTTCTATGGTGTTTCCATATTTTACTCCATCATACCCAACCAGAAAGTTCAGGGTGAGGTTTGCGGTAGACAAGTATCTTCGCGCTTCTACGCAATCTTCACCGACAGGTGAGAAACCAAAGTTTCTGTGACCGGCATCAGGCAGTTGAAAACCTGACTCATCGAAAAACTTAACAGAGGAAGGATCTTTGTCTTTTAAATAGTCAATGTACAACTGAGTGTACACTATATTTTCTGGAGTAAAACGCTCTGACGCACATTTCCCCAATCTTTTTCGGGAATAGTTGCGGCCACTTGGGAGTTTGTTCCTAATATTTCTGGAAGTTGTTGATGTTGACAGTTCTCCGCAGTCACCGTGAATGGCCAAATCATCGCGCAGTTCTTTAAGAGAGGACGAACCTCTTGCTTGCACCATGGTCTCCAACAGAATAGAGTCTTGGAAAGTACACTTAGGAACTGTTCGAACGTGATTCAACTTTTTGGGAGCCGTGCTTCCAGTCAAGTTGTACTGCTTAACGATTTTTGAAACTGAACCCTTGCTGATGCGTAATCTTCTCCCAACTTCTGAAAAACAATAATCCTGCGCAAGTTCTTTTACTTGATTCCGCAAATCGCTTGAAAGTGGGACACCTTTTTGATAATTTCTTCCTTTCTTGTTGATTGAAAACATCTTCCCTTTGAGCAGTGCCGAGAAGGATAACTTCAGATTTGGGCGGGAAAACTTCAAAGTTTGACACCTGAAACTCAGACGTTTGACGTCACGTGAAAACATGTTTTGCGCGCGTGCGTTCACGGGTAGATGCAATCGACGGTATGATTTAATTACCGACTGAGGTCACTTTAAGGACCATAGACGCCACTTTAAGCTCGCAAAGAGAGGCGACAAGCAAAGAACAATTCCATCATGCATAAAATTCAGCTTAAGTGAACTAAAAAAAGCTTCAATAAGGTTGCAAAACAACAAATTTCCACTCAAAAAACATAAGGCTCAAGGCTCTTATACCTGATGACAATGAAGACGTGAATTTTCTGTGCGAAATAAACTAGTTGCAAGCTTCGCACCCAAGCCATGATTCACCATCTAGCTATTTTTAAAACCTGGTCCATGTGAGGGTCTTCATTCAAGAAAATTAAACGCAGCAAACTGAATCATTAGAAAGTACAGAAAACTGCACATAAGGGTTTGTTTTGCTCGCTTCAGTCAAATCCAGCTCCAGCAATTGTTTACGGGCACAGAGTCAATTGTTTTGAAGTCACTGCCGGCAGTTGTCGTTCTCAGCTACTTCACAGCGAGTGAAAAGGAAAATTTGCGTACAGAAAGAAAACAAAACTACGTAATTAAAAATGAAAAAGAAAAAAAATACTCTGACTATTATTACTTGAGCAACAGAAAAGCGATCGAAGTAGTCTGGTCTTCTCGAATAAGCTTGCTAGGCTTCTATAGTTCCGAGGAAGTTTTAGGCGCTCAAGTTTGTTCACTCGCAAGCGTAGTCTTTCTGCAAAGGTAAATGAATCTGGGCATGTACAAAAACTAACCGTAACTCCTAATAACAGAATACAAGCGGGTTTTAATTCAGCCCGGCGAAAGAAGGCGAAGCACTGGACACAAAATCAATTCACAAATCGAATGCACACACTGTAATTTTCAGGGAGTTATAATAACTCCTCTGGTGGGGCTAATTTAACTCCTTACAGTGGAGTTATTTTTCGTGGAGTTATTTTAACTCCAAAAAGGAGTTTAAAGAAATCTTTTTCAGGAGTAAAAGTGACCACAGATTTTGAGGAGTTAAAATAACCCCAAAAAAGGAGTTATCCTGTACCTAAAATTTTTACTCCACTTTCAGAGTTAAATTAACTCCAAAAAGAGTGAAAACAACCCCTGTAAGGAGTACAAGTAACCCCATTTCGGAGTAATTTTAACTCCAAGACTGGGAGTAAAAAGAACTCTTTTTCAGGAGTAAAAATGACCCCAAATTCGGAGTTAAATTAGGAGTTAAAATAACCCCAAAAAAGGGGTTATCCTGTACCTAAAATTTTTACTCCATTTTTGGAGTTATAATAACTCCCTAAAAATTACGGTGCAATTATCAGAAAAATACAAACCTCTTTTGAAATTTTCAAAACGGTTTATTCCTCCTCAGACTGACGGAATGATCTGATTTACTCTAACATTGGTTGTTGTAAATCCAAAGTAATTTTCAAGTGACGAAAAAACAACAGCGACAACAAAAACCAAAAAAAAAACCTTTACAAGGAGCAAACGTTCGCACCTCGTGTATTTCATTCAGTCTCAGTCAGAACTCTCACAGAACGAGAAAAACAAACGCAGACGATAAGGGATGCGCAGAAGCTTGCGCAGAACGTTTTTCGGCCCTGAAAGACCAACATTGACGTCACGTAGTCTCCAGTCTATCACGCGGCCATTTCAGAAACGTTTTCGCGAAGTCTTCGGAAATGTTCGGATTTTGATCTTTTATCTTTCTATAAATGGGACGAAAAATCTTTACCCAAATCTCACTTAGGATGGTTCTTTTTAGTGTTTGATGAAGGTAAAGCGGCAAAAGAAAATATTTCAATTTTTTGGTTCATTTGACCTTTAATTAGAGCGAGGGCTGTCTCAGTTCCAGGCTTGCTCTGCCAGTCCGGTCGCCGTCGCCCCGAAAATAAACACACTGTTTGTGGAACTGTTTGTGGAACAGACTTTTTGACAATGCAAATCAACTTCTTTGCCGAATAAATTAGCAAGGATTCTTCTTTGTGGAGGAGACTTTCGATCACGTGCCAGGCAAGGAAAAAGATCAAGTTTCACCGATGTTCATTTCGGAACATCAACGTAAAGCAGACTTCTGCAGATTTTGTTCTTTAACAACCCAAATTATTTTTTTTTTGTAATTCCTAAAGTTTGTTGAACTGTATGTGTATTCCATTTCCTGAACCTTGAGAGTTTGAAGAGGATTTACGCTTCACTTTTTACCTTTAGAGACTTCATACACCGCCGTACGATGATACTCAAGGTAGAACGGACATTAAAACACGCGAAAACCTCGGAAAGGAACTCTACAACGTGTGAATGCATTTTTCACCAACTTGCTTTCAAAAATGTGAACGTCAATGTAGTAAAAACGATCCATTGCCAGCCATAATTCGATATTCCTTAGGCAAAAAAAAAAATTATAGTATTCATTATTTGACCGGCCAGAATCGGGGTCTGTCCTGGCTAAAAAATATTTGGCCGGTCATCATGACCGGCGACCCGCTGTCCGTTATTTTCGGCCCTGGCGTGGGAGAAAAATCGATCAGTTATTGTAAAAAACGGAGTTTACTTAATGGAAAAACTGAACGAAATGAAATGATACAATTTCAGGCTCATCAGAGGGACTTCAACCTGTGAAAAAAGGAAAAAGGCCGTTACCTCCAGGTGGTATCTCAGATCCAGAGCACCCAAGACTGTCGAAAGGTGAAGGTCAGTAAAGCGTGCGTTTGTTCCCCCTATTTAACGCTGAGGTATATAAAGCGCACTTCGTCTTCACACGGATAAGAATTAGTCCTTTGATGAGCTATTTTGAAAAAATAGCTCATATGTCAGTGGTTTGAGCGTACGTATCTTTGTGGCTTTGCGGCTTTGTATGTTCAGATGTTTGATGCAGGGGCCAACAAGGTTGAAGGTACTATGAGTTGATGTGTCCTCTCATGGTTGATTCTTTACATCTCCCTTTATTTCCTTTATTAATATCAGTGGCATAGGTTAGTTGGTTGGAGGCTCCTTCATGAGTGAGACATTTCTTACTACAGTGAAACCTGTATTAAGCGGACACCCTCTATCAAGCGGACAGTAGCCGAAGTCCCAAAATTTATTTCCCTAATTTACTTTAAATGAAACCTTTATTAAGCGGACACCTCTATTAAGCGGACGCGGACACCTAAAGAGTACCTGAAATAGTCATTTCTATTGTTGCCAACCTGTATTAAACGAATCAAATTTCACTAACCAACATGCCAGACACCGGAAATGCGAAAGATTACCTCGAATTGCCCGACCCACAACTTTTTCCATTTTTACATTAAAAAAGGTGACCTGACGAACTTATTTGATTAGTTTCACAGTACAGTATTGTTTTCTATTTCGTTTTGTTTGTATAGAGCTTGTTTCACTTATCTGATTTCTTCAAATTTGAGTTGCAATCTGTGTTTATGGTACTATGACCAACTGGTCCACTTTGATAAAGAAATTAATGCAAACGTATATCGTCTAAGTCTCTGGGAGTATTCTTAACATTTCCACTGTTCATTTGAATGGCATTTGACATCTCATATGACGTTATCTATCGAAACCTGTCTTAGGCGGACACCCTGTATTAAGCGGACGCTACAGCATTCCCCGAGGGTGTCCGCTTAATACAGGTTTCACTGTATTAATGTGACCGTGTGATACAGTTAAGCCTTAATGTGTTGCTTGTGATGGACTGTGTGACTGCGAGATGCGGTTCGCAAGTCCAACCCACAAAAATGACCCTTGCTCGCCAACGAGTCCTCAGTAGCTCAGAGGTTAGAGCATCCGATCTAGAACACGGAGGGTCGTGGGTTCGAATCCCATCTGGGGCTCAGCTTTTTTCTGTGTCCTCTTATGGCTGATTCTTTACATCTCCCTTTATTTCCTTTATTAATATCAGTGGCATAAAAAAATACAAAGTCGTCAAGATCCTTATTATAGTTCATGCAGGTTCCTTTAACGAATGAAGCCTTTTCTAGTGCTGCTTTGTCGGTAGATGTTTTAAGAACTCTTTTGAATGTATCAATGTTCTCACATTCTCGGATATTCTTAGCTAAACAGGACCCCTAAATAAAAGACTGTCTGTACCTAATTCCAAGCTTTTTCTAGGTACTTCCATTAACTTCCCTTTGCGTTTTGAGTCAGTAACTTTTACATGTTGAGACAGCCCATTTAGCATGTGTTTTGCCTTAAACATCTCAATAGCTAATATATAGATTTAGCCAGGGCTAAGAGCGAAGCTCCTATTAACTCGAATTTATAATTTAAATCAAACAATAAACTTGTATTCCACAAATCAGTTAACTTTAGAGCACATTCATGTGACTTTTGAGGGAAAGGCTAAGTGATTTTAGAGAAGAATACTTTGCAAACAGTCCAAGCAAAGAGTGAACTTAATGTGACAAATCAATCAATCAATCAATCAATCAATAACGATTTGCAGGTAGCACATCCACATGGTGGTTCTTCGTCTACCTGATTCCTGGCCGAATTGGAATTTGGAAATGTTGGTTTTTTAGGAGAGGGGAAAACCGGAGTACCCGGAGAAAAACCTCTCGGAGCAAGGCAGAGAACCAACAACAAACTCAACCCATGCACATATGGCGTCGACGCCGGGATTTGAACCCGGGCCACATTGGTGGGAGGCGAGTGCTCTCATCACTGCGCCACCCTTGCCCCTATGTGACATCGAGTTGATAGCCTTATATGTACACCCAAGAAATAGAATAGCCATAATGGCTCTTGATCACAGTAGATTAGGCCTGGAAAACAAATCAGGCCGAATTTTTTGCGTTCGACAAGTTTACTTTACAAAATCTTGCCAACAAGTCTGGGGACGTGTAAACCAACCTTTTATACTTTTTATGCATCACATCTGAGGTGAAACAGTACCATGAGGCGCTATTTTTATCATGCAGACCTCGGACAGAATGCAGTATTTCACAATTTTGCAATACAAATTGCACTCGTTCAATATTCAGGACGATCGAAGCACGCGTAAGCTTTTAGCGAAACCGTTAAAAAAATTTCCAAAATCACCTACACGGCTAGCCGGTTCTCACTTTTGAAAAGCGCCAAAGTCGACTGTTTGAATTAAGATTAATCGAGTTATACGCTTCAACATAATAAAGAATCTATTTTTTCATTTAATGTTTTTATAACGGTGTGTAATCTTCAAAAGCGTTTGATACGCGCGGCATTTTGACAACTCCTGCAAGCGATGTTCATGAGCGACTGAAAACAAACGGCATAGCGATTAAAATTGCAAAAGAGACTACTAACAATCAATAAAAGGAAAATAACTCGGTGAAACATACAGAGACAACAATTTTCATTCACGAAGACAAGTATTAAAGTGTCTCTGAAAATCCTCGTTTATGTTTTAAGCCGGCTTCCCGGTGTTTGCTTTTTTCAAAGATGAACTCGAGGCAAGAAAATCGCTCAAAGCTTTCTTTTACAGCCAGAATTATAACTAAATATTCTTTGGAACGTTTTCTTTCTATTTGCAGTGAGGAAATGTCTAAAGGCTTTTTAAAGTTCTATAAGCTTATAATGAAACCTGATACTCGGTCAGATCATTGTCTCAAATCTTACAAACGTGCATAAACTAAATAGCCGCATTAACTACGCGCGACTTCATTAAATTAGATATAGAAAACGAACATCAAATACAATAATTACTCAGGCTTGCCATTCGAGATGCACTTAGCCTGCGTAGCAAGCGTTTCCAATCGAGTTATTGCGCGAAAGTTAGAGCGGGAGTTCCTTCTTTCCCCTCCCCCTCCCCCGTCATTCCTTTTTTTTTTTGCTCTCGTCCCAACTTTCTCGACAAACTCGCGCGGAAACGCTTGCTACGCAGGCTAAGATGCACTGAAAACTATCAAGTAAGGCCAGAATCGCTTCAGACTTTTCAACCCTCTTACGCATCAAGCAAGGTGAAAAACGAAAACGATGCCATTCCGAAATCGGATTTCCGACTTTGACAAGCGACGTATTTCTCAACCAAAAACCCAATAAACAAACTAGCCATGAATAACAGAAGACTCTTGATAGCAGCTGAATTTCACTTTGTACACTCAGTAAAAAAATACAGTTAAAAACATCACAAGTTGACACAAAACTCTGTCAGCTTCAGCTGTCAAAGTAAACAAGTTTCAAGATGCATGCTGCATAAATTTTTCGCATGAACTCACCTGTCAAATCTTGACCAATCAGAGCATAAAAATTGGACGTACAGCGTGACCAAAGCGTGACCTTGGTGAGAAAAGTCAAAAGCAACTGGCATGTCTTGCCTGCCTGTAAAGACTGGCTGAATTTTAGCTTCCGAGGTCAGTTTGAAATCAAAATTTTAATTGTGCGGCACATATAAGACACGTGATTACCAAATTTTCTCGGATGGGTAGTTTACTTCATTTTCTTACCCATAATGCTCCGCTGCGCGCGCTTCGCGCGCGGGAGCTCCGCTATTAACTTCTAATGTACTTTTATAAACGATGTAATATGTCTCACTCCATAGTATTCTTAGGTAAGCGATGTATTATTATAGCCGCTCTTAGATGTAATCGATCAATTTCCGCAAAAGTAGTTGGAGAACAGCTTCCCGACACTGATATGGAGAAAGTTACATGCGGAATGATAGTCTTGAAATATATATTCTCCAAAAGCTTGAATGGTAGATTCCGTATTCTCTTAAGCATAATTATTTGATTACAATATGACTTGCACATTTCATGCACTTGATCCCTCCAAAGCAACCTGCTATCAATTACTACACCCAAAGATGTAGTGGAACAGGTGTATTTAAGAACAGTGTTTCCACATTGAACAGAAAGTAGGGGCGCAACAAAAATATTCCTCTGCAAGATCATCACTTCCGATTTGCCTGTATGAAGAGTTAACTTGTTTGAATTGCACCAACGACAAAAGCTGTAGCATCGTCAGCATACGTATGTAATTCACCTTGTAATACTGATTCGGAAAAGTCATTAACATAAATTGATAAGAGTCCGGGACCCACAAGGAAACTTTGAGGAACCCAATACTCAACTTCATGAAGGTTTGACTTGGTACCATTGATTTCTACAAACTGATGACGATTTGTTAAATAGCTTAGAAACCATTCCCAAAGACTACAAGTTATGACGCAGGCTTGCAGCTTATAGCCTAGGATATTATGGTCTATGGAATCAAAGGCTTTTCTAAAGTCAATAAAGATTGCTCCAATTACTTTGCCATTGTCTATGGATAGCTTCCACATCTCTGTAAGGTATAATGACAATGATTCCGATGATAGACCCTTTCTGTAACCTCACTGGTTCCGTTGCAAAACACATCTCAAGTGTGAGTCGAAAGATTCACATATGACCGATTCTGTTTTTTGTTGCTGGGAATACTTAGCAATGTCAGAGGTCGGTAGTTTGCGCACATAAAAATGAAAGAAGTTAATAAGTTACAGTCGAGACCCGCGTTCGACACTCGTTAGCGCCTTTTCTTTTCGAGGACTTTACCAACCTTGTGTGTGTGTATGTGTGTGTGTTTGCTTAAAAAAAACTATTCCTGCGCCCTCGCGGAATTTCCATCACGCGTGGAACAAATAATACAAATAGAGCGAAACTGCGGCGTTTCTCTACAGACCCGTTAACCGCCATTTCGCCAACTGGTCACCGCCGATTAAATCGGCAACCTCGTTTCAGCCATTTGAAAACATCCAACGACCACTTGCCGAAGGAGGAAGACACTCATTAGTATGGAGGAAGACACTTGACTTCATTGCATCTTATTAAAAGGGAACGCACCAAACAGGCGTTGAGGGACCATTCTACTCTTCTTTGCCGATTAATGACGTAGAATCACTCACTAGACTGTCTTGTCCTTTTCTATCTTCACAAACTTTTTTTCCTTCTCTATCGTCAATCGGTGGAAACTTTTTTTATTTTGAAATGGATTTTCTTTTTTGACACACTAGAACTCTAAAAGGGTTAAATGCTTATGTCCTTTTTCTCTGGCGCCACAAAATGCTTTGTTACGTAAGTCAGACAAACGCCGTGCTCATAAAACTGAACTAAATTCATTTATGTGAAAAACTGTAGCTGTTTTTAGACAATCACGTTAGTTACTTATCTTAAAGCTAATTTATGCCAATCTGCTCTGCTTTCAACTATGACCACAATACGAACAAGGTAAAGTGAAATATTTTTGTATATGTTTCAGCAGAAAATCTTGACATTCAGATTGATTGTGACGCCATTGAACAAGGAGGAGCTTCATCAACCCAAAATGTTAGCGGGAAGGAAAATGTCGTGGATAGAAGAGGTCCTTCTTCACAGGAAGTTCTGAATCGTATTGCAGATAATTATCTTCGGGCCATTCACCCCTCAAATCTGGAGGAGTTAAATGGTTTTCTTCAGTACATGCAAAAGGTGCGCCAAGTAATACTTGTTGATGTCAAGACGGGAAGCTTGATAATCACAGTGCGGTGTACCTCGCTTCGTATTCTTGACGACCTCTGGAAAGACTATTGCACGGGCCATCTACAAGAAGTGGCGCAGAGGAACCTTGTGACAGAGGATATTCTACAACAATGGGGCCTTGATTCAGTGCAACTAACGTTGACTATCAGTGAAGAGGAGTACAAAGCTTACCGAAAGAACTTTTTGAAAAATGAAGGTAGGTACCAAAAAAACACTTGTTACGTGCAGAAATTTAGACTAACAAGACGCCTAAAGTCGTTCCCGTGGGATGCATTGGTCTATGCAAGCATAATGAAGTTCTATCTGAATCTGGAAAAATTAGGGAAATCGGAAAGATATGTCACGTTATGAGTATCGATTAGTAGGCTACCTGTATGGGTTGGTCTGAAGTGGTCGCTAGGATGGAGTTGATCTTGTTTGGATCTATCGCCATGTAGTTATTTTCGTAGCACAATTTGGATGAGAAAAAAAAAAGTTATTTCGCATCAAAACAAGGTCTACTGGTGTAATTTTCGCGAAGCGAGCGGCCGAAGGCCACGAGCGAAGAGAGTTTATAATCTCGTCGCGCGCTAAGCGCGTGTGCATCACATGAACCGCGCGTGGTCTTAGCCAGCTACAAAATTCCATGCGCCATAAATCTCTCTATGAATATATGCTTGGTGTCCGCCAATGACGTCATGTAGCGCTACGTCATGGAGCATTTTGCGTCTCCAGGCAACATAGACTTTGCCGCTGATGACCAGCGCATTTTCATGTATTATTCATGAAAGGCTCATTTGTTTATTCATCTATGAAACAATGTTTACAATCGGTCAACCACGAGCAATTTCGCATTCAGATGACACAGAACAACAAGCACAATAAGTGGCTGGAATTCTCGATTTTCAACCGAAACTCCTCTGGAGAACGCCGACTAAAATTCATCGCGAGCGGAGAAGACGACGATAACAAGAAGCCGCGCGCAAAGCACAGAGAACATCGCTTAGCACAGCGAAGGCAACGTCGTCAACACAACGACCACAATCATGTACAGACTGAGAGGCAGCGACAAAATACTACTATTAAACTGCAAATAGAGCCGATGAAGAGAGGGAACACCGACTGCCCACGCTTCAAAAAGCGATGGGGAGATCCGGCAACGCTTACAGTTTACAGTAAAATTATCTTCTTCGATGCAACGATACGCAGCAACAGTTACACGATCTGTACAATGCACGTCAAGAATATCTTTCCATTGGACTGAGGACAGCCTATCAGCCTTTTACACCATGGGCAACATTGGGTTTTACAGTAAGCTTTATTTTACAACGAACAGTTTATAACACCAATAATGTGTGACATGTAGGGAAGCGTTACATTTGTAAACAAGGTCCTTACTGAACAAAATTTTCGTTTGCAATTTTTATTACATTTACTTCTCCAAAACCATTCCACGTAAAAATATGTACCTATGTTTAGCAGCCTTATACAAAAATACAGCTGTGTCTTTTAAGTAAAACATAACAAAAATTTATTATTGCTGGCCTCCTGTTTTAAATCTTATTTATTCCAAAAGAACATCTGTATTTCGGATCTCCTCACAATATTAGTGTGTGACATCTGTTACAATGCCAGGAAAATTAATTCTGTTACCTTTAAGAGACAATTTATCAAGTCAGGGAATTTCAGTATAAGTCAGGGAAAATTGGACTCTTTTAAAGGAGTCAGAGGGAGGTGACATATTTCAGCATATTCACCGAAGTGAAACATATTCCATCAACAGGATATTGTTTTCAGAAATTAAACAACAAGCAGATCTGCACATAGGGTTTCCTATAAGATCAATCCATTCTGTGCTTTACATTCATGTAATAAATGGGTGGCGAGGGTGGTTATGATGAGAGTTTGTGCATTTATTTAGTGTACCGGACACAGATGACGTAAAACAAAAGAACAACAGCCTTGAAACAATACCAAGCAGATTTTCCCTGAACAGAAACCAAAGAAGTCTTTTGCTCTACGTCATCTGTGTCCAGTACACGAGTGGAATTTGGAATTTGGAATTCATTAATATCTGTACAAATTGTCGATTCATTTGGTTAGGGAAAGTGTACATTTGACCGTCAGTCTAGAAATTTCATAAACTATTCCTCTGGCAACCATGTCTCAACAAGCTCATGCATGTTGAGAATTGAGCAACTGATCAACTTCAACATGACTCGTATGTGAACATTTCATACAAATTTGCTCTTGCATGGGTATTTGTTTCTCATGCATGTACACAAATAAATGTGAACACTTTCATAAATGATTTGGTACCTCTTTACAGGGATAATTCAGTGCTAATGAGGGTACCGCATATTCAACAAGAACACACTCACAGCCGCATTCCGTCTCGCCTGCTTGAAGATTAGATCGAGAAATGAGGAGACGATTAATTCTACAAGAAACATGATTTACTCGCTAAAGGTTTTTTACTTCCTATCTTATCGACGTCGATACTTTATATTTGTTTCTGAATTGATTTAGTACGCGTGTTAGCGACGACCAGAAATACCTCTCCAGTAGCAGGCTCTACGCATGTATGAATACACAAAAATTCAAGGGCCTCGATTCCAGAGAAATTACATCATTGCCAGATATCAAAGAAGTAATTTACACGGCACGTCATTTCAATCATCGCCGAAAATAAATCGCATGCTCATCACAAGACTCATTTGCATACAGTGAAAGTTTACCACACCCGACCATCGCAATTTTGCTAGTTAAGATTCTTATTTTTTTTTTTTTTGACCACACAGTAGCGTCCACTTGTTCCAAAGTAATCGATGCTTTCAAGCAATGGAATTCGTGGACCAACACGTTTCGGAAAAGCTTTCTTTGCAAAGCATGCGTGGCTTCGATCACGCAATGATTCTTAGTTCCAGTTTCCACGGTGTCCGCAACGAACGCCTGGCATAATGACCTGCCTTTTGTGTCCCAAATACGACCAAAAATCCCGGGGGGGGGTACTTCCAGAAAAATTGGCTGGGGGTGTGCAGCACCCTTCCTGAAACCCTTACCCAATTTCAGACCAAACTCTGTGATTTTCCGTACTACCCTATTTCAGACCTGAAGCTCTGGAGCCCGACGCGTGACCGGAGCGCGTGACAAGCTGTTACACCACGTACACAGTAGTTGGCGTAAACATTAAAAGGGAAATGGTCTTATTGCCAAATAATGAAGAAGTAGCTAATTCTTCTAAAAAAACATACCCAGTTCAAGACTAGAATGTTCAAACCATACCCTATTTCAGACCAAAATGGTCGAAATTGATACCCTATTTCAGACCAAAACGGCTAAATAAAACATACCCTTTGGCGCGGCACATACCTATATAGCCTATATAAGGGACTATTCCCCCCCGGGGGGAAGGGGCATAAAACGCGTTGCAGATTATGAGTCTCGCTGCTTACACAAGCAAGACTAATAAGGTGATTTTACTTCTTCCTTGAAACGTTATCTAACAACAAGTGTTAGTGACAAGTAAACAGCAAAAATTAATGAGTCAGGTAGAATCATTATACATGGGAAAACAATAAATAAATATAAAGGCACTCTCAGTGCAGTTGTAAGAACTAAAGAGTGTAGTGTTGTATATATAACTTCATCTGATAGTCTGCATTCCATCGCAAGGGTTTCTGTGTGAGCTTTTAAAGCGCACAGACACTTCTGGCATGTGGCTGTTTTGTTGAGGAGAGAGAAGATTCCCCCAACTTTATTTTGATCTGAGACTAATCTCAAGGCCATCTGTGAAAACCAAATGAATGATAGAATGAATTTCATTATCTTCAAAGTAGATTAGTATCCAATGCATTTCTCTCTAGCAGTCATATTATTTTTTAAAATTGTCATCCTAGGGCAAAGTGTCGCGGCCACATTTATTAACAAGACTGTTCCAGCTGATTTAGAAGACTGTGCTTCTAAAGCTGAATATAAAGATAAGGATGGTCAGGAGATTCATGCTGCTGCAAAAAGTTGTAAGAACTAAAGAGTGTAGTGTTGTGTATATATAACTTCATCTGATAGTCTGCATTCCATTGCAAGGGTTTCTGTGTGAGCTTTTAAAGCACTCAGACACTTCTGGCACGTGGCTGTTTTGATGGACGGAGAGAAGATTCCGCAACTTTATTTTAATCTGAGACTAATCATAAGGCCATCTATGAAAACCAAATGAATCATAGAATGAACTTCATTATCTTCACAGTAAATTAAAGTAGTATCCAATGTATTTCTCTCTAGCAGTCATATTATTTTTTAAAATTGTCATCCTAGGGCAAAGTGTCGCGGCCACATTTATTAACAAGATTGTTCCAGGTGATTTAGAAGACTGTGCTTCTAAAGCTGAATATAAAGATAAGGATGGTCAGGAGATTCATGCTGCTGCAAAAAGTGGAAACCTTGAGATTTTAGAGTTACTGCTGTCTCAAGGATTTCAGGTTGATTCAAGAAACGAGGAAGGTTACACTCCACTGATGTATGCAGCTCTTTTTGGCCATGAAGGTGCTTTTGAGATGCTGATACAAAACGGCGCTGATCCATCTTTGAAAGCCAAAGAGTTCAGTATGCTCCACTTTGCTGCACAGGGTAGAAATACATCCATTATCAACAAGCTGTTATCACGTGGTCTTGACGTTGATGCAAGGGACGCGGACGGTACTACTGCACTGATGTACACAGCTCTTAATGGCCATGAAGGTGCTTTTGAGATGCTGATACAAAACGGTGCTGATCCATCTTTGAAAAGCAAAGGGTACAGTCTGCTCCACTTGGCTGCCCAGGGTGGAAATACATCCATTATCAACAAGCTGTCATCACTTGGTCTTGATGTTGATTCAAGGGACGAGGACGGTACTACTCCACTGATGTATACAGCTCTTAATGGCCATGAAGGTGCTTTTCAGATGCTGATACAAAACGGTGCTGATCCATCTTTGAAAGACAACAATGGGTTGAGCCTGCTCCACTGTGCTGCACAAGGTGGAAATACATCCGTTATCAGCAAGCTGATATCACTTAGTCTTGTCGTTGATTCAAGGAATGATGGTACCACTCCACTGATGACTGCAGCTGCTTATGGCAAACAAAGTGCTTTTGAGATGCTGATACAAAACGGTGCTGATCCTTTTTTGAAAGACAACAAAGGGTCCAGTTTGCTCCACTGTGCTGCCCAAGGTGGAAATACATCCATTATCGACAAGCTGATATCACTTGGTGTTGACGTTGATTCAAGGAACAATACTGGTGTCACTCCACTGATGACTGCAGCTAATTTTGGCAAACAAAATGTTTTTGAGATGCTGCTACAAAACGGTGCTGATTCATCTTTAAAAGCTGACAAAGGGTCCAGTCTGCTGCACTATGCTGCACTGGGTGAAAATACATCCATTATCAACAAGCTGTTATCACGTGGTCTTGACGTTGATTCGAGGAACGATGCTGGTGTCACTCCACTGATGGCTGCAGCTTATTGCGGCGAACAAAATGTTTTTCAGATGCTGATAAGAAGCGGTGCTGATGCATCTTTGAAAGACAACGAAGGGGTCAGTTTGCTCCACTTTGCTGCACAAGGTGGAAATACATCCATTATCAACAAGCTGTTGTCACTTGGTCTTGACATCCATTTAAAAGACGTCTATGGTAAAACTCCTCTGACTAGAGCAATAGAGAAGAATAATTCTGACGCAGTAAAATTTTTGATGTCTAAGGGATCACTTAAATAAATCAGAGTTAATTGACAATACTTAACTAGAAATACGTTATCGCATAAATCTCGCGAAGCTAAAAAGGGTGAGCAGTGAGAATAAACAGAAACAAGCAAAAGGGTAAAATACGATGAAAGAAAAAAAAACTGAAAGTAGCCCCGCCGAGAATTGAACCCGCGCCCGAACTTCCTCCAGCGCAAAAAGCAGGGGCACCCAACGTCAATTTTTGGAAAATATCTGTTCGGAAGACGATTTGAGATCTAGAATTTTCGGAACATTTGTTGTAAAATTTCTTGCTTGCCTACCTCTCCTGGGATTTTCGGACATTTAAAAAATGGTATAATTGCCCATTTTTAACAGATTTTTACGCTAAAAAGGTCTCCTTGAATTTTCGGAAGCCTTTTTTCTGGATGAAATTTTCGAAAAGGTAACTTTTGATCCCTAGAATTTTCGGATCACTAGACTTTCAGCTAGGAAATCCGAACCGATGAAAATTTTTTAGGGGATAAAAATATGCCTATATCTACCGTTTTAATACTAAAATACGTTTAACAATGCTATGTTTAAATGGTTTTGAACTATTTTCTCGTTGGGTGCCCCGAAAAAAGTGAGGGCCATGCGACCACTGCATCATTTTACCTTTAATAGTCTTGAAGTATTTTTCTCTGCCATTCACACTGTTTGAACCTTGTGGAGCTGTGTTTATCATGAATTCAAAGACACACGTGAGGAAAAGTAGCTTAACTTTAATACTTAAATGGGGTTATAAGTGCAATTAATAAGGGAGGTTTTTTCGAGATTCCATTTGTCGTCGTCTTCGACGCACATTTGCCTCAATTTGAGGCGCTTGCTTACGTTTTGCCTCACTTTGACGAACTAACTCACGTGTTGATTCGTGCGTCCTCAAGCGTTTGCTGAGGTCTTTTATTCTGTCTTCGTAAAGCGTTCATCGTTAAAAAGTTTGCTGAATCTTCGTAAAGCGTGCATATTTCAAGAGTTTGCTGAAGGTCTACTATCGATCTCAATCTTTCAAAACGTTCATCTTTCAAAAGTTTCGGCGGCCGTTGTGCCACTAAGTAAATCTACCGAGATGTGAAGCTCGGCGGTGCCGTTTCATCATGACTTGTGATATTTTCGGCCCCGGACAAACGAACATTTTAGGTCTATGTTATTTGTTCGGAAAAACTTATAAACATCCCACAGTAGCTCCACTCAAGTCACTGAAATCAACACACTCGACCAACCTACTGCAGTTATTGAGACGGACCATACAATATCACGAGCCTTCTAAGCTTTTTCTTAATGATACACAGTTTAAATATAGGTTTCGCTGTAAGCAATCCTTACGTTTAAAATATGCCATGATCAAATTAAAGCCCGGTTTCCATATGATCGCTACCATCGCTGTGATCGCTGCGATCGCTGAGAAAAAAAAAACTTCAGGGATCGCAGCGATCATATATAGCGATCATATGAAACCACTCTCCAGCGAT
>OZ037780.1:24659835-24669835 GCA_964035525.1 Porites cylindrica
GGGGTAAAACGTCTTAGCATAACTATGGAACTCCGTGAACATAGCAATGAACAAAACTTTGCAGAAAATATTAATTTAAATGTCTCCAAAACCTTGGTTAAAAAACCAAATAAATAAAACTGAAACACGCAGATAACTAACATAGTTCATTGAAGGCAGCAATAAAACTTTAAATCCTTTCCCCGGGTGGGTGGAACATTCGGCATGACTAGTGGGCCCGAGAAAGCGGCAGAAATCGAGCTTTGTCTGACGAGTCTTCACGTTATACCCTCTTGACACTGTTTACTATAAGAATGCAGTGTTTATTGGTGAAAAATAGAAAAATGGAAAAAATGAATTTAATTAGAACGTAGCTTTGTTAAACACTGGCTATACTCCATTTTAACGCAAATAAACTGAAAACCCTTAAGTGCAAGAGTGCTTAAACAAAATACTGCAGTCGAAATCAAATACTTTACTACGGTTCCCGTAAGGTGTTTGACATGTGACTTCGTTTAAATCTTTAATAACTGTAGGATTGGTTATCATCCACGTTTGGAGCCATTTTTAAAAGTTCCTTAGTGCACACCAAAGGGTTTTTGGCAATCCAACTGAAAAAAAAAAACGGGAACAAAAAAGGTTAGTTTGAATTCAGTGAGAGGAATTTTTGTGAATTCAACAGCTATGGGCCTCTAATGACTTGCTGTGTCTTATTTTCGGAACCTAAGTGGAGAGAAGACTTCTCAACTTATCAGCTCTACAGAGTGAGTTCCATTTTAAAAGGAGTACTTCTGAAATTTATTTTTCAGAGTGCCTTCATTGACGCTTAATACAGTTGTATTGACGGTTTACTTAATGAGCTTTAATTACAGGAAGCTAAGAAATGCCGTATTCTCATTTCATAACAATTTCACTACAAATAAATAAAATTCCGAAAATAAGCCCCGGGGCATATATTTTTCAAAGGCCCTTTTTGAGGGGCTCATTTTTGGAGGGGCTTATATTCGGAGGCGCTTATCTACGGAGGGAAATTTGCGTTTCAAAATCGATTGGGTAGCCTTATAGTTGGAAAAATTTACCGTTTTTGCTTTGGTTTACTTTGTATTTGTGGGCAATTTTCCAAGTACATGCCCCCGGGGGCTTATATTTGGAGGGGCGATTTAACGGAGGGTTTTTTGCGTTACCGGTTTGGGGGGCTTATATTTGGAGGGGCTTATTTTCGGAATTTTACGGTATGTGACCACCATCTTTGGCAGCTATCTTGTCAAATATTGTTACGGCTTCTTGTGGAATGGTATAGAACGCATTGGAAGCCAAACGGCTGTGGAAAAATGGCGACAACAATTTCCCAATAAAAATGTGAGATAGTACGTCTGGAGAAACTGGCTTTTACATATCACTGTCTTTCGTTTTATTCATCACACAGCCTGAATTGACAAAATTTGATAAGTCTATACAAAATTCTGGCATTAGAATATGGGCTTTTTAATCGTTTCCGCTCATTAGGGGCGCCCTAGAACTCTCACGTGTAAGAGGAGTCAGGTACGCACAAATACAGACTGTTCACAAAGTTATTTTAAAATTCTTTCTTCCTTGGTGCGAAGACCTCGATACAATAGAAAGCTTAAGATGCCATGCCGAATGACACAAAGAGTTCGTTTGTCGGCAAATTTGTTAAATTTGCGGCTCCAGGTGCCTGAAGCACTGTAGACTGCAAAACAGTCCGTATTTTTGCGTATTCAAGTACGCGCGAGCAGTCAAACAAAAGGTCTCGCCCGTGGGCGTGTGAGGCGCGCGCGCTTCGCGCGCGTAAGACTCTTACGCCACGCTTTACCGATTTCTTTACTGATTTTGAGAAAAAACCGACTGTTTTGCAGTCTAGAAGCACTGTCGAGAAACTGATTTTTAATAGTGGTGGATCTAAATTAAAAATTTAGAAATTTAGAATCAGACACTGTTGACTGCGGTGATTATATTTTCCTTATTCTCGCGACCATAACTTCTGGATTAAGCAGTGATTTATTACATGCTGACATATAAAATTTTTTTTTGGAGAAATAAAGTTACGACAACTAGAATCGTCTTTATCGAGGGATAAAATGATACAAGAAAAGCCCTAGTATTAAAAACTTTACTTACAGCTCAGACAAGGCGGTTAAATTCTGAAGCGATTCCACTGGAAATTTGTTTAAATGATTGTTGTCTAGATTCCTGAAAAATAGAAACAATTTAAGGGAAACTTGAACTCGTCTTACTCTAATTTGAGTAAAAATGACCAAAGTTAAAAACAGAATTGATTTGAGATACTGTACTTACAAGTGTGTTAGATTTGACTTCATGGAAGAGAAAGATTCTCGGCTGACGCTCGATATCTTGTTGTTCCATGAAGACCTAAATGAAGACATAATTTGATTCGTTAGGAAAAAGAGTTCGTTATATGCCTCTTTTACTTAGCCATACGTATTAAGCGAATAAATCACTATCTAGCAGTCAACGATATAAAAAATTGAATTACTGATTTTGTTATACATTGTAGTCACCATCTGTCTTCTCATTGGCTAAAAGCCTACAGTTAATTCTGGGACACAGCGCAACCTACAGATTATTCACTAATCTGTACCTACAGATTAGTGAATAATCTGTAGGTTGCGCGCGTAATGCATGATTTCCAAGAGCAATGTCAAGTGCACGGACAGCAATGTCAAGTTCGCAGACAGCGAAGTAAGAATGGCTTCTCGATTCGCTTCATCGACCCAGCAAGAAATTGAGAAATTACTTGAAGATAAAGTATAATAAAACATTTATTAGATTCGGTTTTTGTGATATCCGGAATAATCAAGGTCTCGGTTAGTGTTATCAGCCGAAGCCGAAGGCTGAGGCTGATAACACTTACCTCGACCTTGATTATTCCGGATATCACAAAAACCGAATCTAATAATTTTTTAAAATTATTTTCCACGACAATACGGGAGTACTTACAATGGCACCAAATTGCTAAGTTTGTTTAAGAGGTTGGCAGATATTGCAGTAAGCTTGTTGTTACCAATTTTCCTACAAATAGGAAGAAAAACGATGATTAAAAAAGCTTCTTCTAAATAACATGAAGCTACTTAGGGCATTGTTTAGTAGCCTTCATTTGAATGGTCACAAATTTTATACCTCTATACTTGACTCGAAGAGTAAAGAAATGGTATAGATGCCATAATACGTAAAATTTCTAATTTCTTTTAAACTTTTTTTCTGTTTTTTTTTTTTTGTCAACATATTTCTTACTGCGGTTGTTAGGTCTTCATAGTTGGACTTACAGGTATTGAAGAGAAAAAGTGTCTTCAAACAATACATCTGGAAGCATGGCAAATTTGTTGTACTCTAAATACCTATCAAACAGGAAAAAAGGTTAAATTGGTTCTGAACGTTTCGAAACGGCGCATCGCGCCCTACCAAAGGTGTGATCACCATTTTCACTGTTAAGGTTAAGATAAATTACAGTGATTTCAAAAAAGCTATTAATAAAAGCCATGACCATAATTCTTAGTACGATAACGTGAACCCTTCCAGCAGTATGGTGTTAACCTATTTTGTGAAAGGAAGTAAGGCATGATGTTTCTCTTAAAAAACAAACATCTTTGATCAGTTGTGGCCACGGTATCAGTGCAGTTTTTCAAATTAGTGTCAGCCCATGGTCAGCTTAAGCGGGTGGCCTACACGAACACTACAATTTTTAGTGTGTAAAAAATCATGAGACAAAAGGTTCCTGAGATTTAAAAGGGTTCCATATACATGATCCACAAAACATATTTAGCACTATAAAGCTAATAAATTGACGGATCTATTCGAAAAAACCAACCGTCTCCTGTGCGTAACTTTTAAACGCAAAAAGGACGGTCTGTCTACAGGTCCTTATTTTAAGTCGGTATTTAACTCGTACCAGTCAGTCGTTTGACTGACAAACCTAAGGCCAACGTTGCGCCCTTTTTACTGCCAGAAAATTTTTATTCAAACATTAAGAGAGGTTCCTAATGTCACGAGCATGGATTCGAACCCACTCCTAAATGGCCTAATTAAATACCAAGGAACTTTCAATAAATGCAAAGCTTAACTGAAAAGCGTGTGTTTATTCTAATGTCCTTCATCTGCAGCCTGTCGGTACGGTAAAACAACCAAACTGTAACATGCTTTTCATCCATTTTTTTTCGTTTTCTGTACTTCCTAATGACGCTCGAGAATCCAATGTTCTCTTTTTTGAGAACTTCTGAAATCTTCTTACACTGTCTTAACTTCTTATGGACTTTGAGAAATCTTTTCACTGTCTTTTTCTGGTAACGTTTGGCCTATTTGAAGTCCTGGTTTTCCAAGGAATCCGAACATCTAGTGGGTTATGTCTTTATCATTCTAAATTGTCAACATACCTCTTCTAATCTTAGTGTCAATAACAGTTTTTATTACTGATAACTAATAACATCACCGATAACATCATTGCATATTTTTATGTACAGTCAAACCCCGTTAATTGCTAGTTTGCACGTGACGTCACGGCGGCCATGTTGCTGGTGTGTCGGTTGTCAAAAACAAAAGCATTTCTCTCCTCTGGGAACTAAAACCCTATTTTCAAGTAAATTGTTCAACAAAAAATTCTATTGTATTGACCACCAACACACCAACATGGCCGCCTTATCACGCGGTTGCAAGCCAAGAGTACGGACACTGAGGGGGGCGATAGAAAGAGTGCTTGTAAACGGAGTGTCCGTATTAAAGGGGTTGAATTTAGAAAAAATGTAAGGGCTTTCTTTCCCCAGGGACAAAGCAAACTGTCCATAATAATAAGGTGTCCGTATTAAGCGGGTTGAATTTAGAGAAAATGCAAAGGGTTTCTTTCCCCAGGGACAAAGCAAACTGTCTGTAATAACGGGGTGTCCGTATTAAGCGGGTTGAATTTAGAGAAAATGTAAGGGCTTTCTTTCCCCAGGGACAAAGCAAACTGTCCATAATAATAAGGTGTCCGTATTAAGCGGGTTGAATTTAGAGAAAATGCAAAGGGTTTCTTTCCCCAGGGACAAAGCAAACTGTCTGTAATAACGGGGTGTCCGTATTAAGCGGGTTGAATTTAGAGAAAATGTAAGGGCTTTCTTTCCCCAGGGACAAAGCAAACTGTCCATAATAATAAGGTGTCCGTATTAAGCGGGTTGAATTTAGAGAAAATGCAAAGGGTTTCTTTCCCCAGGGACAAAGCAAACTGTCTGTAATAACGGGGTGTCCGTATTAAGCGGGTTGAATTTAGAGAAAATGTAAGGGCTTTCTTTCCCCAGGGACAAAGCAAACTGTCCATAATAATAAGGTGTCCGTATTAAGCGGGTTGAATTTAGAGAAAATGCAAAGGGTTTCTTTCCCCAGGGACAAAGCAAACTGTCTGTAATAACGGGGTGTCCGTATTAAGCGGGTTGAATTTAGAGAAAATGTAAGGGCTTTCTTTCCCCAGGGACAAAGCAAACTGTCCGTAATAATGAGGTGTCCGTATTAAGCGGGTTGAATTTAGAGAAAATGTAACGGCTTTCTTTCCCCAGGGACAAAGCAAACTGTCCGTAATAATGAGGTGTCCGTATTAAGCGGGTTGAATTTAGAGAAAATGTAACGGCTTTCTTTCCCCAGGGACAAAGCAAACTGTCTGTAATAATGAGGTGTCCGTATTAAGCGGGTTGAATTTAGAGAAAATGTAACGGCTTTCTTTCCCCAGGGACAAAGCAAACTGTCTCTAATAACGGGGTGTCCGTATTAAGCGGGTTGAATTTAGAGAAAATGTAAGGGCTTTCTTTCCCCAGGGACAAAGCAAACTGTCCGTAATAATGAGGTGTCCGTATTAAGCGGGTTGAATTTAGAGAAAATGTAACGGCTTTCTTTCCCTATGGACACAGCAAACTGTCCGTAATAACAAGGTGATGTTCTAAGCGGGTGTCTGTAAAGCGGGATTTGACTGTACTGTACTTTAAATTCAAAACTATAAACCTGTTGAGAGCCCTGATGCCTTGTTGATTGAATCATATCCTCTCCGGCCGTTTGACTGTTCCATCTAATGTTATCCTCATGGACCTCTTCATTCTGTTAAAGTATCATCGCATAAGTAAGTTTGCTGATTATATTTGTTTTTTTCTCCACAGGCAACTAAACTACTAAATAAGCCATTATTTAGTATAATTTATAAGGCTGAGCAAAATAAAAACTACCCCTCCCCCCCCCCCTTCCAAAAAATAACATGACTTATTCTTTTGTGCTGAGGTTTTTTTCTTTCCTCCTCCAATCTACTACACTAGCCTGGGGGGTGGGGAGGGGGGGTACAGGGATGTGCCACTGGACAGATTATGATTTTCATCCTCTTTGCCCTAAACATATAATTTTGCACGAGTCTGTCCTAAACAGTGTCCACTTCCTTTGTCCTAAACAACGTAATAAAATCGAGGGTTTTATCCTATTCAGGATCAGGCTTTCAAACCTTCGGCAGCCCGAACTATACCCAGATATTGGTCAAGTACTCACCTGCCTTCCCCACCCGCGGGTACCCTGGGTACCAGTGGTTTTTCTTGCATGTGGCAATTGAGTGCATTGGAGATGCTTTAGGATCAGTCACAGGCTGGTGCATCTTCAGGCCAAAGGTTGAAGTTACGAGCTCCCGGGGTACCAATCTACTGACCTCTATTCACCCCACCCTAACGGTTTTATATTATCTTTACTTACTGGTCGTACTTGATGTTTCACGTATGTTGTTCTCGAGTGAGTGTCAAGCTGTTGTCCTGGTAAAATTCCAATACTGAAGTTTGAAGTGTGTTGAGACAGGTAAGCTGGTGGTCTCTGACCAGGAGGCAAATCCTTACACCGAGAAAAATTCTGTTTAAAGTGTACAGATCAGACAGTGTAAACACAAGATAATATCTGACAGAGACCTCTTAGGGTCTAAAAGAGAATAATAGGAGCCTGCAGGGGATTCAGCCTGTAGGAACGCCCAATGGGGGGAATTCCTAGTAATAGGCTAATGGCGATTTGCTGCTGGATGGGGTTGCATTTTCAAGACTGGATTGACCATAATGGGGTTGCATTTTCATTAGAGTGACGCACCAGAATGGGACTGCAAATTTTTGGGATTTGGGGAATTAAAAAGTTCAGGTAGGAAGGAAATTAAAAATGAGAATATTTTTACTTCATTAAGTTTAACCAATGTGTTAGCTCATTTCAGGATGACGTAGTTAAAAGGCTTTATAAAGTAGATTCATAGACAGAAAGATGTATACAAAGTTGGGAAAATCAAAATTACATTTTCCCAATTGTAAGGATAGGTTCTATACTTGGCCACAGACTAGACTATAAATGGGGTAGGAGTTCTGAGAGGCAAGCGGCATGACCCAGCAAAAAGTAACCCAAGTACCCCCCCCCCCCCCCCCTCCCCCCATAGGGAACGTCCCCACTATGGCAACACTCATCCCTAAAGATGAAGGGGATACTAATTTGGTCTGAATGGGAATGTGCCAGTGAAAAGGGTATGGTTTTATAAAAGTGTTAAACAAAGTATACAATTTCACTATTTGGCATCTTGTACAGGGTGTTTGTTTTTGGACTGGAAACCTTTAAAAGAGCATGAAGGCTGGCAAAGAATCATCTAAGTGTAAGTTCCCAATTATTTTGGTTAGTAAAAAGGCTCAAAAGGCCTATTTAACAGATACATTTTATGGCTGTGAAAAAGTCAAGACAATTTGCTGGTTGTGTGATTTATTCATATTTAAAAGGCAGTGCATTTACAACAGTTAAACGAGATGTAAAGCTCTAAACTAGGAAAGCGAAAGGTGTACCATTTGTCAATATATGAAAGGCGTACCATTTCTGTCAAAAATGCTATATAAAAGGGTACGAGGTCCATTATTATAGACAGTTTGCTTTGTCCCTGGGGAAAGAAAGCGCCTAGAATTCAAGCTTATTTTCCCAAGCTTTTTATACCTTTGGGCTTTTCCTGTTATCTACCATAACGTTTTGGTATTTAGAACCAGGTCACCTGACTGCGAGCTGCAATAACGGTAAGATAAATAATACAAGAATTTGTCTTTCTTTTTCTAAAATGGACATAATTGTGCAGCTCTTCACAAATTGTTTTTTAATAAGTTATTATTGAAGTTGCAAATTCAGGCAAAAAGTTGCGAAAGAGAAAGACGCGTTAAATATAACCTTGTCTAACTGTATAAATTCTACAAATGTACACCTCCGTAATTATTGCACTAAAATCTTTGTTATCGTTGTAAACAATGTGTCTGTAGGCGCGTTGTTGATGATAAAGCAGTTATTAGCAGTTATCCTTACGTCCCGGGGGGGGGGGGGAGGGGGGGCTTTGAAAGGTTTACAATTTTCTAAGAGGCTCGATTTTGGGGGGTCAATTTTGAAAATGCACAAAATGTGAGGGAGGTCGAACTGTTAAGACACAGGACGGACCTTCTATGTAAAAGTTGTCAAACTATATTATGATTGAAGCAGATCCACGTTTCCTTCAAGTGAGAAGACAAAAAAATTTGCTTCGGCGGTTCTTTGTCAGCAACAAAATGTTACCTGTGAAAAGCTTGGCCCAGGAACCTATCAGCTATTTCTACTACCAGGAATGTAACGTGTACGCACATACACCTATGCATACATCTGAAATCTGGAAAAAAATATATAGATTTTTTTTAATTTCCTGAAAGCATTTTTATCATTAAATCGGGATAAATATTTCGCATTATAGTGGTGTTTTTGTGTTAGGATTTTCTTTATCCTTTTACTGATTGAGAGGAGTGAAATGGATCCGAATGTGAAGCCACAGACCTTGGTTGAGATTTTTGACCAAGTCAACTACAATTCTATCCCGGAGTATAATGTAGCCCGCATAACGTTGACTTATCCTGTGTCAACATGCACAGCTAAGCGTAGCTTCGGCGGTATGAAGAGACTGTAAACTCCTTTACGAAGTACCATGACAGACAAGAGATTGAGCTCTCTTGCAATTCTACACATACACAAGCACAAGGACATAAATGATATTGATGGCATCATAACAGAGTTTGCCTGTCTGAAGGGTACACATCTCGCTCTTTGTTTGTAACGTCCTTGATGGCGTCACTGTCTTACCCTTTCCGTAAACAGTCTGCACTTTACCGATAACACCAGAGATGGGTAAAATAAACAACTAATTACTGTATTTTCCTTGGTCTTTATTTACTGAAAATGTCCTGCAGAAAACACAGGAGATGGCACTGCCCGAGACCCCTAATTTACACATTTTATGGGGGAGCATGCCCTTAGACTCCCTCAGGTTTAGGGCGCCTTCGGCGCACTAACTTTTCTTCCCCTGCGTGCACCTTTAAAATCTCACGCTTCGGCTGCCGCCTTACCGGTATCAATGCCCAAGGATGGAAGAGACTTGGTCTAGAAGGGGTTGGAGAAGGGGGGTGCATTTTAAAAATGGTATTGCTAAGGGGGGGGGGTACAATTTTCAGAGGCAATTACTTTGCGGGAGGGGTAAAGTTTCGATACACCACTTTTCTGATCCCCCTTCTCCCCCGGGACGTAATAAACGATCAGTCCCTTATTAATTTTTTTTAGTTATTCTGATTAGAGAAAAGTAGCCTGGGTGGGTGGAGAGAAGCGAAGACCCGAAATATATATAAGAGCTCTTTTTGCACACGATTGCAGCGTTAAAGCATAAACTAACGCTCACTCTTTTCGTTTCTTGCAGTGAAAGAGTTTGTGCAATAAGCTTATGTTTGAGCGGTATATTTACTGTTGAAAATGAAGAAAAGGCAAGATTATGCCATTGCAATTCTGACTATTTCATTGTTTTTGCCTTATTACATACCGTCACTAATAAATGTGTACCAAAAATTTGCCCTCCCACCCCGCCCCCAGCAATTCCGTCACCACGAAGCGGAAGTTACCCATTCACGATCGAAGGAGAGAGAGCCTGGGAACGAGGTTGACACGCGCACGCGAGTACCATAAACTTCCGATTGTAAGCCCT
>OZ037780.1:24672335-24682335 GCA_964035525.1 Porites cylindrica
TGGCTCAGACTTCCTTCTTCGGAGCTCCCACGTCCTGATGTTGTGATCGGCCATGGAAGAAAGTTTGGCACTCCTGCTTATTGCATTACGCAAATTACAAAGTGCAAATGGGTGCAGTTTGTGCATGTATTTTGCGAAGACCTTGGAAAGTACAAACAAACGGAAACTGATGCAGTAGAAGAGAATGAGAAGAAGCATAAAGAGGAAATCAAGCTCTGCAAAGAATCAAACGTCGTTGTCGCTGTTGGCTCACGACTCCAGCAAAAGTACAGCAGATGTCTCCCACACACGAATGTTCACTGCATCACCCCTGGAATTTTGACTAAATTTGTCAGTCTTTCAGATCAGAAACTTGCCAATGTTTTGCATTGTCCTGACCAATTCAGTGTCTTTGTTTTTGGGAGAGGATCTTACGAAGATCTGGCCCTCAAGGGTTATGATATTATTGCCAATGCATTAGGTTCTCTTGGGGAGAAGTTCAAGATGACATTTGTTGGTTCACCTGAAGGCCAACACAGCATTATAATGGACTGGTTTCTACAAAATACAAACATAACAAGAAGGCAGTTAACAGTCCGTGGTTACTGTAATCAAGATGAGGTGAAAGAAATGTTCTATGCAGCAGACTTGGTTGCTATGCCTTCTCGTACCGAAGGCTTTGGTCTGATCGCCTTAGAAGCTATTTCTGCTGGTGTGCCTGTTCTTCTTACCAGTGAATCTGGAATAGCTGAAGCTCTAAAGAAAGTTGACGGTGGGAAATCTGTGATCATTGACTCAGAAGATCCCAAAGAGTGGTCCCAAAAAATCAGAACTCTGTCCAAGAACAAGCCAGATGAGAGACTCAACACGTCTATTAATCTCAGAGAAAGCTACAACAAGACATTTCCTTGGGACAACCAGTGCGAGAAATTCAAAGAGATCATTTTGAAGATGATGAGTGACAACTGCTGTGCTGAAAGTGTTGAAGGTAGTGTTTTACTGTTCTTTGCCTATCTGGCCTGATCAATGACATCAATTGGTAATCAATGAGTAATCGTTGAGTAATCAGTTGATTAGTCATTGATTATTAGCAATGATCAATGAGTAATCGATGAGTAATCGAAGCCCAAAAATTTTGTGGCCTATTGATTACTCATCGATGACATTGATTACTCATTGATGTAATTGATTACTCATCGATGACACCCATCGGTTACTCATCGACTATTATACTGCGCACGAAAGATGCTTTTCTTGCTTTCTTGTACCATTTTCTTTCGTTTGTGATTCTTTTATCTGTGTTAGACGCATTTTTCCTTGTATCTGAAGATCCTGTTGACGATGTTGAGACGCAATTAGTGCTAATAAGAAATACAGATGATTCTCAATTGTGCAATATTTCACTTTACCCAACTCTTTATTTAATAACAAAACAACTGAACAGTAACCAACCAGTCTGAAAATGAAACTAACAAGTACGTTGTGGGTGTTTGTCAGCAAAGTAAAACTGCTTCGGCTTTGGGAAACATAGGTATGGTTCAACAACAAACGGCAGAAATACTAGAGAACCTTCTGAACCTTAATTCCCATGTACTACTTAAGCTGAAAAGAATAAACCTAGAAACATCTGTTTATATTTAAGGTTTTCTTCGCCAAATACGTTTGCAGCCACGAGATGATATCGATGAGTAGTGGATGAAACCAATGACTAAACACTGCAATCAATGACTAATCGATGCAATCGATGACTAATCGATGACCAAAAATTTTGTGGCCTATCGATTAGTCATCGATTACTCATTGATCATCGGCAATAATCAATGACTAATCAACTGATTACCTATCGATTACCTATTGATTACTTATTGATTTCATTGATGTCATCGATTAGTTATGTCTGGAATGCACCAGTCAATTAAAAAAATTTAGCCCCCCTGGCCTGGTGAGTGGCACTCAAGAAAAGTTTGGGTAGAGGTGTGCTGCTGAGGCCTTCAAACCCTGACCCTGGGTAAGGTGGCTGAACACAGTTTTGGCAGTTTGTGAGTACATGTCATTTGCCAAATCATGGCAAGAGAAAGGTTGCCGCTCACAAGCTAAAACTTGGTAAGTGAACAATATACTGATGAAAGATTCTGATTGAAGGTAAAATGTGATGTTTTTGTAGTTTCCATGGCAACATGACCCATTGAATACAACCTTAAAATTTTACTTTTGCTCAGTTTACATAAGATTCGCTCTTTAGATTTTCCTATATTCTTGCACACAGCTTACTATAATAAATCATTACCATTTGAAACTCATTTGACCAAATTTAACAGACGGGTTTTTAGATAATCAGTAATATAATTGTACTGTATTTCATTATTAAATGTGTCACAAAATTCGTCTGTAAAACTGCCATTTTAAAGTTCTCATTATTTAAAATATGATAGAAGTAAAAATTCTGCCAAATATCACAAAATTTTAACGAGTGGATTTTGAGAAATCGTCTTTTGTTACCATTGCTTTTTACACCACCATGTTTGCTTGCCTAATTTAAAACATGTGCCATTACGCAAGTTACCTCTGGTCGCCCGCAAAACTGTGTTCAGCCACCTTAAGACAAAATCTTTCATTTTGCTATCCTGTTGAAGACAAGAGACCAGAGTTTACATTGATTCCTTTCCTTTCGCATACAGAATTGTCACAGTTGAACTTCCATCAAGCAGCCACCTAACCTGTTCACAGACCCTCTATTTTCTCTTCAAATTCTGTCAAGCGCGGGTGATAAAATATAAACTGCAGGGGAATTATTGACTGCCAGCGCAAGGGGGTAGTGGTGGGGGAAGAAGAAATGTTTTTTTCTCACGCTCCACACTTGTTCTCATGCACTCGCTTCGCTCACCGATGTTTTACAAAAAGAACGAAAAGGAAAATAAAATAACATCTGTGCACAGGCTAGCAGCCACCTATTATTAGTGGCTGGCACCCTCTATTAAGCGGCCAGTGGTCAAAGTACTAAAATAATTGTACAAAAGAATTTTATATGAAATCTCTATTAAGCAGTCACCTTCTTTCCATCCAGATGAGAGTTTCCCTATCGTTGTCACCACCATTAAGCAGCCAGCAAGCGCTTAATAATTTTATTAGTTTGGCTAACTGTTTTAAAACTATGATGAAGGAAAACACAGTCTGAATTGATATTGGACCACTGATGCCACTCCCATTTTTTTGTGCGTGTTGTTTTTAAACTATTAAATAAAGGGGGATTTTACTTCTCCTGTGAAACATTATCTAACAGTAAGGGTCAGATAGTTATGAGTAGACAGAAAAAAATTGAATTAGAAAGCAATGCTGCTATAATGGTACTACAAATACTAATATTTCATGAGTCAAGTAAAATCAGTCCTTATGGGAAAGCAATAAATAAATGAATATTATAGCACTTTCAGTGCAGTTGTAGGCTTTTGAATTAAAGAGTACAGCCTCGTATTTAAACTTCATCTGATAGTCTGCATTTCATTGCAAGCGTTTTGTGCTTTTTAAGCACACAGAGAGACACCTTTGGCATGTGTATTTTTTGGTTGAGGGAGAGAAGATTTCCCCCAACTAATCTTAAGACCATCTGTGAAAACCAATTGAATGAATGAACTTCATTATCTTTAAAGTAAATTAGTATTCAATGTATTTCTCTCTGGCATTCATATTTATTTCTTAAAATTGTCCTAGGGCAAAGTGTCTCGGCCACATTTCATAACAAGACTGTTCCATCTGATTCAGAAGACTGTGCTTCTGAAGCTGAATGTAAAGTTAAGGATGGTAAGGTGCTTCATGCTGCTGCAAAAAATGGAACATTGAGATCATTGAGTTATTGGTGTCTCAAGGATGTGATATTGATTCAAGGGACAGGGAAGGTATCACTCCACTGATGCATACAGCTCTTAATGGTCAACAAGGTGCTTTTCAGATGTTGATAGAAAACGGTGCTGATCCATCTTTTAAAGCCATCGATGGGTTCAGTCTACTCCACTCTGCTGCACAAGGTGGAAATACATCCATTATCAAGAAGCTGTTATCACTTGGTCTTGACGTTGATTCAACAGACAATGATGGACGCTCTGCACTGATGTCTGCAGCTTTTTATGGCAAGCAACATGCTTTTCAGATGTTGATACAAAACAGTGCCGATCCTTCTTTGAAAACCAACAATGGTTCCAGTTTGCTCCACAAAGCTGCACAGGGTGGAAATCCATACATTATCAACGAGCTGTTATCACTTGGTCTTGACATTGATTCAAGGAACAATGTTGGTGTGACTCCACTGATGTCTGCAGCTTTTGCTGGTAAACAAAATGCTTTTCATATGTTGTTACAAAACGGTGCTGATCCATCTTTGAAAACCAAAAATGGTTCCAGTTTGCTCCACAAAGCTGCACAAGGTGGAAATACATCCATTATCAAGAAGCTGTTATCACTTAGTCTTGACATTGATTCAAGGAAAAATGATGGCATCACTCCATTGATGAAAGCAGCTTATTGTGACAAACAGAGTGCTTTTGGGATGTTGATAGAAAACGGTGCTGATCCATTTTTGGAAGACAACAAAGGACTCAGCCTGCTCCACTTTGCTGCACAAGGTGGAAATACATCCATTATCAACGTGCTGTTATCACTTGGTCTTGACATTGATTTAGAAGACGTCTATGGTAAAACGCCGCTGATTAGAGCAAAAGAGAAAAGTAATTCTGACACAGTGAAGTTTTTAATATCTAAGGGAGCGCATTCATAAATTAGCGCAAGGGACTGATCGTTTATTATGTGCCGAGGGTGGGGGGTGGGGGGGGGTGGGGGGTGGGTGGGTCAGAAAAATATGGTGTATCAAAACTTTACCCTCCAAAATAATTTTATATGAAAATTGTACCCCCCTTGGCAAATATAACAATTTTTATAATGACCCCTCTCCCCAATCCCATCTTGAACAAGTTTTAAGATAACCCATTTTTCTCTTCTATTTTGGAGGTGTACGTAAGGGAAAAAAGTTACAGCGCCGGGGGCGCCCTAATCCTGAGGGGTCTGAGGGCATGCATGCTCGCCCGCATGCTTTTACCACTTAGCATTACACAATTTTATATTTTGTTTGAACAAACTATAAATATTATCGAGAGCTTTGCTTTTAGCCCTGGCTAAATCTATTTAGTAAAAACCAACGAGTGGTCTATTATCAATGCTGCGTTTTGATTGGTTGAGCTACTACAAGGCTATATGTTATAGCCCACTAGTAGCGAAAGCGTAGGCTTTTTGGCGGCAAAAAAAACGATTAAAGTCTAGCTTTAACCAGCTAAAGTTGTTTTGTCCTCATGTTTTTGAGCAGCTAGTTGGATTTTACTAAAACAATTATTCCCCTCGCCCTCATGGCCTCTGAGTCAATAGCCCATTCGGCCTTCGCCTCATGGGTATTGACTCAGGGCCCATTCGGGCTTGAGGAATGATTGTTAAATATTATTATCTTTATAAGGAATTTGATATAGCTCTTATATGTTAGTCTTAGTTAGTTTTAGCAAGCAACAGGAACAACTCGGCGTGCAAAAAAATAGAATTTTCAACCTTGAAGGTTGTAAGAGATGTGCCCTAAGCCAGTTTGGCAGCTACCTTGCTACCCTTGAGAGAAATGCTTATGCACGGGGGTTAGCACGTGGGGGTAGGGGGAATGAGCACAGCTTGAACTGACCCATGAATCAGTGTATTGTAAAGTTAGAAAAGTAGTTAATGGACTTAAAGGCTAATTTTCTTGTGGCCATCGAACGCCGACTTTGGAACACGCTATAGGAAAAGATTTGACAATTCAATTCACTGGACGCTTTTAAAGCACTTCTAGAAACTCAACTTTCAAAGCATACATTAACGCATTTTTGTTATTTTTTTTATTGTATGGTTCTTTTTTTCTGTATCTAAATTTTAAATCGCATATACAAATTTTTTACCATCATACGCTTATTATAACAAAATGCCGTACAGCGTAATAAAGTATTCTTTAATTTTATAATTATTGCTTCAGTTTTGTTTTTCAATGTACCGTATATTTTTGCAATTTTGTAGTCATCAGACAGGTTCTGCACAGGGGGTTGTGGGGGGTGTGAGTTGTTTGAAACTAAGGTTTCCGCTTTTCGCTCCCATTCACAACAGACAGTGATGCCAACTCTCCCGCTTTTGGCAGGAGACTTATGCTTTTTTGCCTCGTCTCCCGCTCTCCCGCTTAAAATTAATATTGAATACTTAGTAAAAAATAAAACAGACTTAGTTTGAGATTTAGCCCATTTTTAGCTCAAAACTCGAATTTTTCTTATTCACAGTATGGTTTCTCGGGCATTTTTGCACATATGTAGTCATTGACAAAGATTATTTCTAGCATCAAAATGATGATTTCTAATTTTGATAGTATGTACATCATGTAAAACGTCATATAATGTCCTAAGTCATTCCCATTGGGAGCTGAGTCAATTTTTTTTTTGGGGGGGGGGTTTCGTTGAAATTCCGGGGGGGTAGTGAAAAAAAGACAGTCTCCCGATTTTAGGTCTCCAGAGGTTGGCATCTCTGAACAAAGGATATAGAGAAAATGTAATAATTAACTAAACAGATGCAAGAGATCTCATTCGCTTGTATTTGTTTCAATGTATTGTCTTGTCAGAAATGGAAACTGCTTGCCAATATAAAGTACTTTCTAAACACAACATCAGCTGCTTTTACATAGTTTGGACATAGAGGATACTTATGTTGACACACCTACTTTAATTAATAAATTAAGCAAGTTGACATGAAATGTAAAATAAGTTTGTAGTTTTGTAATGTATTGTAATAACTTCAGTCAGTATCTCCTTGTATCGTTTATATAGATCTATCTTCCTCAGTTTCCTTTCCTTTTTTTCCCTTTTCTTAATTCCATCCTAGTGAATAGCCCATTTTACAGTTACAAGTGGAAACGAGACTGCAGTTGACCTTGTTTTGATGCAACCCTTCTTCCTTTATTAAGTAAATCATGTTATTCTTAAGCTAACTTGCTCTTTTAATCATAATTTTGATAAGAAAAGGAAAGAGGTTTGTATCAAAACAAGGGCAACCTCAGCCTCACGTTCACTCAGAGGCTAGGGTACTAAACCCACAACTTTTAAATGGTCTATTTAGGGACTGGTCAAAAAGTATAGAGGGGGGTGGGCCGGAGCAGAGAGGGGGTGGGTCATGAGGTTTTGAGCCTTGCGCAAGGGGTGGGTCGTGCAATTTTCAGCTACCCTTAGGGGGTGGGTCACCCTATTTTTTACTAACTACTAACGAGACAGTTGACTACACTTGTTATATAAAACACAGCCAACTGGAATTATTGCTAAAATACTCACAAACCTGTTGTGCGAGAAAATACAAAGGTTGACAGGCCGCACACGAAAATTAAATTAAATTTTTGCATCAAGGATAGATTTTTCCTTGAATCTTGTGCCTTTGTATACAACCGTGTCTAAAAACGCAGTCTCAGTGTCAAATGTTTCGGCCGTGAATTCATTAGTTGGGTGATGTAAGCTTGCTTGTTCAATGAAGGCTTCGATGTCTGGTTTACTCATGTCCCATAGGGAAAAGATATCGTGTATGTGGCATTTTCAAACTGTTGTTCTATTTAGTTTTCCTCTGCCCACCCCTATTAGCCAAGCTATATATATGCAAGCAGAGGATGTTGGTATGTTCTTATATGCATGTATTAAATTTGTAACTCCTATAGACATGAATGGATCCACTTCTGAAAGAGAATACTTTCTTATGCATAATACCAAACAAAACTTTAACAGAACAAAATATGCATGTGAATAATGCCTAATTGGCCTGTGAAGTTCGTTCTAACTAATACCCCATTCACACCAATTAAACATGTTTTATAAACCCAGGTTTCAAAAAAGGAAAACCATAAATGGAAAACTAGCCGACGGAAACAGACGACATTTCGCGACCCCACCAACAGTTTCCACGCGAAATGACGTCTGAGAATAGAGTACTAAAGTGTGACGTCATAAAAATCAAATTTCTGAAATTATGGGATTTGTCAGGATATTCTGAAAGAACAATGTCCAAGAGGCCTACTTGCCACAAATGAGCATTTCAGGGCAAAGTGTATCTGAGATCGTACCCCAGTTATGCTTAGAAAACTCCATACAACGTCCCTTCTAAATTTTTTGGGTCAACCCAGAAAAAAATTAGAAGGGTTTGTATGGAGTTTTCTGAGTATAACCGGCTAACATCTCAGAGACAATTTGCCCCGAAATGCTCATTTTTGGTAAGTAGGCCTCTTGGACATTGTTCTTTCAGGATATCCTGACAAATCCCATAATTTCAGAAATTTCATTTTTATGACGTCATCGCTTTAGTACTCTATTGAGCGCAAAAATTCCATACTGATGACGCGTCACTACCCAGATCTGGGTAGGGCTTCTGATTGGTTGAAGCAAATTTCACAAGCGGCTCGTTTCTCAGACGTCATTTGCCGGGGAAACCGTTGGTGGCGTTTCCAAATGTCTGTTTTCTCAGGCTAATGGAAAACTGGAGTACAGACATTTACACAAGATTTCAAATAAACTTTAACATTCTCTGTAATTTGCACATAATTTGCAACAGCCATAAGTCAGTGACCAGCTTTTGTGAAGAAAACAATTTTAAACCATGTTTAACTAAACAGCTTTTAAACGTGTTTAAGCTTTGGTGTGAATGGGGCATAAGCTTAACTAAGCATCAAGCGACTGATACTCCGACGAATGCCCAAGGAGTACGTTTGAATTAGGGGACTGCAACAAAATAATGGTTTTATCAACTAAGTTGAATGAATTTACCATCGTAAAAAACCGTTCGAAACGCTTGCATTTGAAACTTTTTGCGGTGGTAAAAGCCCTTTATCACATCAGTTGATAAAAAAAATATTGCATCCGGGGAGAAGGATCACTGTGGACACAACGGACCGTTAAGTCCAAGCTGTGTCAGACCTTTCTGGTATCTGATGCATGGTAGCCTGCGTAACAAGCGTTTCCGTTTGGTTTCGGAGTAAAGAAAGACCGAGGAACGGGATTCTCGGTCTTGGCCGCGCGAGAAATGAAACAAGAGCCCCCTCCCCGCTCTTTTACTTGCGCCATTTTTTGCGTGGTCTTTGACTCTCGTTCCTCGTTCTTTGCTCCTAAACTGCACGGAAACTTGCCTGCGTGCAGACGTCTCCTATTTCCTTTTGTTGCAACAAAGGAAATAGGAGACGTCTGCACGCAGGCAACACGGAAACGCTTCCTACGCAGGCTAGATGCATGGCTGTCAACCACCCATGTCTTCAAATATTGAGAATATTGATAGGGAAGGGATGATGGATGATGTCATAGCTCACGCACATGACGTCATTTGTGCAAAAAATACTCTCTGATGATACTACGTAGTATGATCAGCATTGCAGTATTCTGCTTGCAGAATTTAATATGTCTACATTATTATTTTTGCTGATCAGGTCTTTATAGATCCTACGTTCTTCGGCATATTCGTTTGCGGTCTTTTGCAGTCCTTTGTGGTTAATGTTTGTACTCTCTGATGATGACGAATTTGCGATGACAAAAAACGCGCAAAAAGATGTTGACCTGATTGGTTTACTTCCCACCAATCACATTATTATTTTACAATGGCATACCGGAGTTTATGAGGAAACGTTTGATGTTAACATTAAAATAGCTCAAACAACGCAAAATAGTTGAAATTTTATTGTCAGAAAGTCAAGTCTACTGAAAAAATGGGAAACTTTGGCGATTATCTGGAAGAATTCGTACTCTAATCTGGATAACGGGAGATATGGTCCAAAATCTGGAGTCTCCCGGATTATCCGGGAGAGTCGACAGCACGCGTGATGGGAGAATTGTCTCCCCTTCTTCGAAGGGAATATACGTGTACGTAGATACCCTGGTTTAGATCGAGCCCGAATATTATGGCCCGATTACCTTTGTTTAGAGTGGAAGACTTAAGTTTTACCCATTTCTCGTCCATC
>OZ037780.1:24687335-24714835 GCA_964035525.1 Porites cylindrica
TTATGCTCCAAATCTAAGGTGATGATACCTTTCGGGGCCAACCATTACATAAGCCGAGGCCGAATAGTCCAAAGGGCCGAACAAATTCTTGTAGATCAATATTGTCACTAAAGTCTGTAAATTTTGTGCAAACCAAAATAGCCACTACTACGTACACGAATGAGGTCTGAAAAAATCTTGCATGAAAAAAATAACCCATCCCCGACTCAAAAATCAAATAGTGGGCCTCTTACTGGTGGCCCTGCATGTTGAGTGCTATAATATATCTATTTAAATTCCTGCCGACTCTGCTACTTGTACCTAGTATGCAACATTCCTTTCACCAATTCAACCGTTTATTTTGTAAAAAAAAATAAAGAAAATAAACTATTAAGGTTTTGTTACTCTTATTTCATCGAGGTAAGTCTTGGTGTTCCACTTATTTTCACTAATTCTACACTGTAATTTCAGACTATTTATCATACAAGCATTTATTAGTTACACGGTAATGGAATGTGTCCTTTACTTTCCCGGCCCAATACTAGTACTGGTAGGTGAACTGATCTCGGTTTCTCATCAGAGTGCGAGATAACCCTAAAACTCCATGCAATTAGAGCAGATTTATTAAATTGCGAGAAAACATTTATTTTGCAACAAAGCGCGCGAATTCATTGTACTTTTGTATTCTACTTTTGATGTCCATTTTAATTATTCAAGTACTTTAAGAGTTAGGTTATTGGTAAAAAAATACGAACCTCGATTTATAGTCGCCTTGTGACTTGCTTGAGGCGATGAGGCAATCGGGACCTATACAGTAAATTCCGCTTTCAATGAATCGGTTTATCTATTGTCCTGGCGGTATTGTTATGTGTGATCGGCCCAAAAACTCTATGCTTGGACCCTTGCCAGGAGTAAATCAGTCAAGGAAGTACTTACGTACCTTGCTCTGTCACAGGATTTCTTTTTGCCCTTTTTCTTCTTCCCCATTTCTCGCAAAAAAAGATATGTATAAATGGCCTTCTCTGCCTTCTGGCGTTGACAGCGCGTTGAGGAGTCGCGTTACAAAGCGACAAAAGTGACTTCAGATTCATATTACGGTGCCCTCAACAATTAATAAATTAAGAATATGATACCATGTTTTCGTCAAACAACCAGGACTTCGTATGACAGGAACTGCCGCCAGCCGGAAGCAAGAATAGGTAATGTACCTCGGCCAGGAAATTCTATGGACACAAACCTTATTAAGCGGAAAAATATTGTGTTGAGAAATTTTTAGACCGTGTAATAAATCTGATCCCTGATTTGGGCTCAAAAGCCTTGAGATCCCTGATCCCATTCTTCTGAGCCCTGAGCTCTCTCCTCTGAGCCCTGATCCCAGTCATATTTTGGGCTTTGAGCCCTGAGCCCATATACCATGTTACGACCCTGTAAAGTTTTATGGCTGCCTTTAATGAACCATGTTAGTTATCTGCGTGTTTCAGTTTTATTCATTTGGTTTTTTAACCAAGGTTTTAGAGACAATTAAATTGATATTTTCTGTAAATTTTTGTACATTGATGTACTTAAACAAATGAATAAAAAAACATTAAAAAGCTGCATTTTCTTTACGACTCGTACGTTTAATTCAAACACCATGTGTGGGCAGGCATCAACTTTAGAGGCGAAGGATAGCTGTTACTGTCGAGAAAGTCGAGAAGTGTTAGTTAAAGAGCACTTGATAAACCTTTTTGCTAAATATTCACGCTGTGGTAGCCCTGAACAACCGCATTCCCTGGTTCTGTCTACCAGTTTCATCTGCCTTGAGGCCAGACTCAAGTCGTAGATTCTAATAAAACCTGTAATGAAGATAACTGTATCTTTTATTTCCTTTCTTTCCCTTTGAAACGTCTGTGCACGGGCTACCCACTCTATAATAATAAAACCGGGGCAGGAAGCCTTTTTGCACGACCACGTTGGAAAAAACCGAAATCAGCAAGTCAATAAAAACTCGCAAGGCACCTGGATATGGTTAAACCAAGACCAAAAAGTCCTGACGCAGCTCCTCTGAAACTTGATTATCCGTCCGTTGTGTCCACGGTGACCCTCAATCCCAGATGCAAAATTTTTGTTTTATCAACTGATGTGACAAAGTGCTTTTACCACCTTAAAAGAAAGTCCAAAAGCCGACCTTTCAAACTGTTTTTATTGTGGTAAATTTATTTTCTAGACTCAGTTGATAAAATTAAACCATTTTTTTTGTTTCAGTCCGGCCTTATCAGAGAATCGAAGACGGTCCGAAGACACTCCCTCATACTTCCTCTGTCCGTCGGATTATAAGTCGCTAGATGCTTCGTTAGCACGAAGTCCGACTGGCCAAATTTAACAGGCTTATAGATCCTGCTACAATATAATTCTACCGTGTCATATATAGTAGACATTCACATGGATATTTTGTTTCCTTTAAGTATTGTCTAGTAAGATACTTAAGGAAGTATTCTCTTTCAGAATTGGATGTAATCATGTTGGCAAGCAATTAATTACAGTGAATGAGGTCTATTGCTTCTGCTCAGTTACAATTTTTAGATTTTCTCTATGTCTTCAGTTCAAAAAAGGGGGCACCCTCCCCTCCCCTACGCGGACCCTCTGGCCTGTGCGGTACATTAAATTATTATGCTATAATAAAAAATAATAATCATCTTTATTGAGGAAACTTTCTCATAAAAGATATGGTTTTCAAAAAGGACCTCAAAACTAGATATATATTATAAAAACAAAAAAGCTATAAAACTGCAAAGGGATTAAAAAGATACAAAAAATGCATAAAAAATTAAAAATAAGTATAAGTAACAATTAAACGTAAGTAGCTATATTAAAAACTTTAAAAAAATACGTTTAAAACTATTTACATTCCTTGAGTCTTTGATTGTCTGACTGAGGGAGTTAAAATCGGAAACGGCATGATATTGTGTTCTTTGCTTCCCCCAATTTCTTTTGACACGTGGTAATCTAAAATTGCCTTTGTTACGTGTATTATGCCTATGAAGTACGTCTTGTCGAATCAAGTCCATATCGTGATTAATTAGGCCATTGATGCATTTGTATACGTGTACACACCTTCTTTGAAATCGCCTTTTCTCTAGAGGCAGCCACTTGAGAACGGCTAATGCCTCAGAGGAGGATGAGTACAATGGTCTATTTAAAATAACTTTAGCGGCCTTATTTTGCAAAACTTGCAAACTAGACATAAGGGTAATATTATGTTTATCGCCCCATACTAGATCAGCATATTCAAAAAGGGGCATAACAAGACTTTTATAGAAAAGTAGACGCGCCCTGAAAGGCAATAAATGCTTTATACGCTTGAGAAGCCCAAGCCTCTGATTGATTTTCCCAGTTAGGTGTTCAATATGATCAGTCCCCGGGGATCAGTTCATGTGAAATCCGAAGATATATGTATACCGAGGTATTTAAAGCTGCGAACATTACTTATACTATGATCTAAAATTGAAACAGTCAAATCTACTTTGCTTTGCTATGAAAATACTCAATACAATATTTTGTTATGGTAAGGGTATAGTAGAAAAACGTTTATAGCACGAAACCGACTAAACTCTCTCAATCCAGTGGTGATAGAGATACAGTGGAACCTCGATCCTCGATATAATGAACCACTATATAACGAACTCCTCGGTATAACGAGCAATTTTCTTACCCTGCCAGTAATAGTAAAATATTTAAAACAGAACCTCGATATAACGAAACCTCTGTATAGCAAACACATTTTGCAAGTCCCTTGTCCCTTCGTTAAATCGAGGTTCCACTGTACAAAGAATAAGAAAAATGCATACATTTATGTAAAGTACGCTTGTTTCAAAAGATGAGTTTGTAGAAGCGCAATAAAAGTGTCCACAGCATTGAATTGCTTAATCTTTACCTTTCCCTGCGTCGGGGTGTCCAAAAAAGCCTTTAAAAGTCATGTGGATAACTGATGACATAGTAATACATGTGTATAATGTAAAGGGCACAGCAAATTCACTTTGTTCGTTTCGACGCTAAATTTCAAGCGTTTTCTTTAAACTTCTCTTAACTTCGGATCTCAATCGCTGGAACGACACCTTACCTGATAAATGGGTTATGCTTACCTGCTACCTACTCCCAGAAGTATTTTCTAAACATTTCTTTGTTTGAAGGCAAACGGTTGCCAAATTTTCTGGTGATTAAAGAAATCAGTTCTTTTTGCAAGGTAACTGCCAAACTTGCCAAGAACAAACACATCTCTGACTACATTCATAGTTTCCAAATAACTCTAGTTTTGTTTACACGCTCATTTGTTTCCGTCGCTTGCCAAAACGATGACTAAAACAGCAGCTAACCCAACTAAATTCCTTGTTAAGATACTCATAGAAATACATGTATTGTCGATTAACGCTGATTTATTATAGTGCTCCCTTAGATGTCAAAAATTTTACTGCGTCAAAATTATTTTTCTCTATTGCTCTTGTCAAAGGAGTTGCCCCGTAGACGTCTTTTAAATTGATGTCAAGACCAAGTGATAACAGCTTGTTCATAATGGAGGTATTTCCACCTTGTGCAGCACAGTGGAGAAGATTGAACCCATTGTTGTCTTTCAAAGATGGATCAGCACCGTTTTGTATCAAGATGTCAAAAGCATTTTGCTTGTCTTTGAGGAATGCAGTCATCATCAGTGGAGTAACCCCATCATTCTTCCTTGAATCAACGTCAAGACCAAGTGATAACAGCTTGATGATAATGGACGTATTTCCACCTTGTGCAGCACAGTGGAGGGCACTGAACCCAGTGTTGCTTTTGAAAGATGGATCAGCACCGTTTTGTATCAAGGTATCAAAAGCATTTTGTTTGTCTTTGAGGGCTGCAATCATCAGTGGAGTGACCCCATCATTGTCCCTTGAATCAACGTCAAGACCAAGTGATAACAGCTTGATGATAATGGAGGTATTTCCACCTTCTGCAACCCACTGGAGCAGACTAGACCCATCGTTATCTTTCAAAGATGGATCAGCACCGTTTTGTATCAAGATGTCAAAAGCATTTTCTTTCTCTTTGAGGGTTGCAGTCATCAGTGGAGTGCACCCACCATTGTTCCTTGAATCAACGTCGAGACCAAGTGATAACAGCTTGATGATAATGGAGGTATTTCCACCTTGTGCAGCACAGTGGAGCACACTGTTCCCATTGTTGTCTTTGAAAGATGGATCAGCACCGTTTTGTATCAAGATGTCAAAAGCATTTTGTTTGTCTTTGAGGGCTGCAGTCATCAGTGGAGTGCGCCCAACATTGTTCCTTGAATCAACGTCAAGACCAAGTGATAACAGCTTGATGATAATGGAGGTATTTCCACCTTCTGCAGCACGCTCGAGCAGACTAAACCCATCGTCATCTTTCAAAGATGGATCAGCACCGTTTTGTATCAAGATGTCAAAAGCATTTTCTTTGTCGAAGAGGGCTGCAGTCATCAGTGGAGTGTACCCACCATTGTTCCTTGAATCAACGTCGAGACCAACTGATAACAGCTTGATGATAATGGAGGTATTTCCACCTTGTGCAGCAAGGTGGAGCACACTGTTCTCATTGTTGTCTTTGAAAGATGGATCAGCACCGTTTTGTATCAAGATGTCAAAAGCATTTTCTTTGTCGAAGAGGGCTGCAGCCATCAGTGGAGTGTGCCCACCATTGTTCCTTGAATCAACGTCGAGACCAAGTGATAACAGCTTGATGATAATGGAGGTATTTCCACCTTGTGCAGCAAGGTGGAGCACACTGTTCTCATTGTTGTCTTTGAAAGATGGATCAGCACCGTTTTGTATCAAGATGTCAAAAGCATTTTCTTTCTCGAAGAGGGCTGCAGTCATCAGTGGAGTGAGCCCATTATTGCTCCTTGAATCAACGTCGAGACCAAGTGATAACAGCTTGATGATAATGGAGGTATTTCCACCTTGTGCAGCACGGTGGAGCACACTGTTCCCATTGTTGTCTTTGAAAGATGGATCAGCACCGTTTTGTATCAAGATGTCGAAAGCACTTTGTTTGTCGTTGAGGGCTGCAGTCATCAGTGGAGTGCGCCCAACATTGTTCCTTGAATCAACGTCAAGACCAAGTGATAACAGCTTGATGATAATGGAGGTATTTCCACCTTGTGCAGCACGGTGGAGCACACTGTTCCCATTATTGTCTTTGAAAGATGGATCAGCACCGTTTTGTATCAAGATGTCAAAAGCATTTTGTTTGTCGAAGAGGGCTGCAGTCATCAGTGGAGTGCGCCCAACATTGTTCCTTGAATCAACGTCAAGACCAAGTGATAACAGCTTGATGATAATGGAGGTATTTCCACCTTGTGCAGCACAGTGGAGCACACTGAACCCATCGTTCGCTTTCAAAGATGGATCAGCACCGTTTTGTATCAAGATGTCAAAAGCATTTTGTTTGTCGTTGAGGGCTGCAGTCATCAGTGGAGTGCGCCCAACATTGTTCCTTGAATCAACGTCAAGACCAAGTGATAACAACTTGATGATAATGGAGGTATTTCCACCTTGTGCAGCACGGTGGAGCACACTGTTCCCATTATTGTCTTTGAAAGATGGATCAGCACCGTTTTGTATCAAGATGTCAAAAGCATTTTGTTTGTCGTTGAGGGCTGCAGTCATCAGTGGAGTGCGCCCACCATTGTTCCTTGAATCAACGTCAAGACCAAGTGATAACAGCTTGATGATAATGGAGGTATTTCCACCTTGTGCAGCCCAGTAAAGCACACTGAAACCAGTGTTGCTTTTCAAAGATGGATCAGCACCGTTTTGTATCAAGATGTCAAAAGCATTTTGTTTGTCGTTGAGGGCTGCAGTCATCAGTGGAGTGCGCCCAACATTGTTGCTTGAATCAACGTCAAGACCAAGTGATAACAGCTTGATGATAATGGACGTATTTCCACCAAGTGCACCACAATGGAGCACACTCAAACCAGTGTTGCTTTTCAAAGATGGATCAGCACCGTTTCGTAGCAAGATGTCAAAAGCATTTTGTTTGTCGTTGTGGGCTGCCCTCATCAGTGGAGTGTCCCCAACATTGTTCCTTGAATCAACGTAAAGACCAAGTGACAACAGCTTGATGATAATGGAGGTATTTCCACCTTGTGCAGCACAGTGGAGCACACTGAACCCATCGTTCGCTTTCAAAGATGGATCAGCACCGTTTTGTATCAAGATGTCAAAAGCATTTTGTTTGTCGTTGAGGGCTGCAGTCATCAGTGGAGTGCGCCCAACATTGTTCCTTGAATCAACGTCAAGACCAAGTGATAACAGCTTGATGATAATGGAGGTATTTCCACCTTGTGCAGCACGGTGGAGCACACTGAACCCATCGTTCGCTTTCAAAGATGGATCAGCACCGTTTTGTATCAAGATGTCAAAAGCATTTTGTTTGTCGTTGTGGGCTGCCCTCATCAGTGGAGTGTCCCCAACATTGTTCCTTGAATCAACGTAAAGACCAAGTGACAACAGCTTGATGATAATGGAGGTATTTCCACCTTGTGCAGCACAGTGGAGCACACTGAACCCATCGTTCGCTTTCAAAGATGGATCAGCACCGTTTTGTATCAAGATGTCAAAAGCATTTTGTTTGTCGTTGAGGGCTGCAGTCATCAGTGGAGTGCGCCCAACATTGTTCCTTGAATCAACGTCAAGACCAAGTGATAACAGCTTGATGATAATGGAGGTATTTCCACCTTGTGCAGCACGGTGGAGCACACTGTTCCCATTATTGTCTTTGAAAGATGGATCAGCACCGTTTTGTATCAAGATGTCAAAAGCATTTTGTTTGTCGTTGAGGGCTGCAGTCATCAGTGGAGTGCGCCCAACATTGTTCCTTGAATCAACGTCAAGACCAAGTGATAACAGCTTGATGATAATGGAGGTATTTCCACCTTGTGCAGCCCAGTAAAGCACACTGAAACCAGTGTTGCTTTTCAAAGATGGATCAGCACCGTTTTGTATCAAGATGTCAAAAGCATTTTGTTTGTCGTTGAGGGCTGCAGTCATCAGTGGAGTGCGCCCAACATTGTTGCTTGAATCAACGTCAAGACCAAGTGATAACAGCTTGATGATAATGGACGTATTTCCACCAAGTGCACCACAATGGAGCACACTCAAACCAGTGTTGCTTTTCAAAGATGGATCAGCACCGTTTCGTAGCAAGATGTCAAAAGCATTTTGTTTGTCGTTGAGGGCTGCAGTCATCAGTGGAGTGCGCCCAACATTGTTCCTTGAATCAACGTCAAGACCAACTGATAACAGCTTGATGATAATGGAGGTATTTCCACCTTGTGCAGCACAGTGGAGCACACTGAACCCATCGTTCGCTTTCAAAGATGGATCAGCACCGTTTTGTATCAAGATGTCAAAAGCATTTTGTTTGTCGTTGTGGGCTGCCCTCATCAGTGGAGTGTCCCCAACATTGTTCCTTGAATCAACGTAAAGACCAAGTGACAACAGCTTGATGATAATGGAGGTATTTCCACCTTGTGCAGCACAGTGGAGCACACTGAACCCATCGTTCGCTTTCAAAGATGGATCAGCACCGTTTTGTATCAAGATGTCAAAAGCATTTTGTTTGTCGTTGAGGGCTGCAGTCATCAGTGGAGTGCGCCCAACATTGTTCCTTGAATCAACGTCAAGACCAAGTGATAACAGCTTGATGATAATGGACGTATTTCCACCAAGTGCACCACAATGGAGCACACTCAAACCAGTGTTGCTTTTCAAAGATGGATCAGCACCGTTTCGTAGCAAGATGTCAAAAGCATTTTGTTTGTCGTTGAGGGCTGCAGTCATCAGTGGAGTGCGCCCAACATTGTTCCTTGAATCAACGTCAAGACCAACTGATAACAGCTTGATGATAATGGACGTATTTCCACCTTGTGCAGCACAGTGGAGCACACTGAACCCATTGTTGTCTTTGAAAGATGGTTCAGCACCGTTTTGTATCAAGATGTCAAAAGCATTTTGTTTGTCTTTGAGGGCTGCAGTCATCAGTGGAGTGACCCCATCATTGTTTCTTGAATCAACATCAAGACCAAGTGATAACAGCTTGATGATAATGGAGGTATTTCCACCTTCTGCAGCACACTGGAGCAGACTAGACCCATTGTTATCTTTCAAAGATGGATCAGCACCGTTTTGTATCAAGATGTCAAAAGCATTTTGTTTGTCTTTGAGGGCTGCAATCATCAGTGGAGTGACCCCATCATTGTTTCTTGAATCAACATCAAGACCAAGTGATAACAGCTTGATGATAATGGAGGTATTTCCCCCTTCTGCAGCACACTGGAGCAGACTAGACCCATCGTTATCTTTCAAAGATGGATCAGCACCGTTTTGTATCAAGATGTCAAAAGCATTTTGTTTGTCGTTGAGGGCTGCAGTCATCAGTGGAGTAACACCTTTCCTATTGCGTGAGTCCAGGTGAAATCCTTGAGACAGTATTAACTCGATGACTTCAGTGTTTCCAATGCTTGCAGCAGCGTGAAGCACCTTACCCTCCTGAACTTTATATTTAGCTTTAAAATCACTTTCGTTTGAATCAGCTTGAACAGACTTCTTAACAATGGACGAGGCACTTTGCCCTTGGAGGATAATTTTCATTGCCTGAAAGAAATAATTTGATATTTTTAAAGAGGACAGTGAGATTCGAAACATAATAAATCGAAATAATCATAATAATGATAAGAATACACTGTAGTAATGATAATGATGTTGACTTTTTTTTGGTACAGCCAAAAGGTAAAGGTTCCTCGCGTAAAAACTTTTACTAGTACCAACATCCGTCTTAAACTACTATTTACATTATAGTGGTCTTATTTGACCCTTGAAACAGATACTAACAACTAGTGAAAAAAAGCTACAAGTAAACAATAGAAGACAATGGAATTAGTGCATAAGAGTGTGTAATATTTTACTACCTATTTCACGGGTTAAGCAAAATCACTATACTCTGTCGGAACGAATACAACAATACGGAAGGTAACACAACATAACAAAAGAGAGAGAGAGAAGCGTAGAGAAAGGGAGAAAAAAAAGGCCTGAGACCCTAAAAAGTACTTGGTCCACACTTAAATCATGACTGAATGATTAAACATTTAATGGCACGGTAAAAAGGTGCGGATATCAGAGGGCAATGTACAAGTATTGCAAAGAGAAGCAGCGGGGTTCTGATTGAAAGGTTCCTGTGAAGTTAAGAATAGGCCGACTCAATTTTAAGTTAAACGGTCATTCGAAGATAATGGGGTCCTCCTTTGGTTTTAGCTTGAATGGTCTCTAGATAAGTTTAAGAAGAGGAAAATCACCTCACCCTTCAAGCAGCGAAAGCTTTTGTACTTTTACGAGCACAGAAATGCATGCTTTAATATGCAGGCGTCCAGGGATGAAATCTAGATAAAAACGCCCGACTTTATGGTTCAAAAGATACGGGAGAGGGGTTTTATAGGAAACAGGTAATGTGACAGCTGACAGTAATCACTAACGCAAGTTACTTACGCTTGCGTTCTGAAGATAACAAAAATATCGTAATTTCGCCCAAAATGTCGGCTGGAGTCTTGGCCTTCTTAGGCCACCTATGCCGAAAAGGTCGAAGGGTAAAGACCAGACAAACAGTGACTCCCTAGTACCCCTGGTCCTCCAGGTTGGGCGTAATGGTAACGACCCTGCCCCATAACACTAATTGTTGCAGAAACCGGAAACGTTGATAATGAGACAACACTAAATGGAGTTGTCGCAGCTGGGGCTGTAATGACGCTCTTGGGATAAAGCCAGCCGGAAGCCCAAAGGCCGATAGGCCCCATAGTAGCCCCCAAGCGACAGACGACCTTAAGTTGCTGGAACGTGAGGACCATGGCGGAGGCAACACGAGTAGGGCAAGTAGCTAAAGAGATGAAATGTAGTATGGGGTTGAAGTGCTGGGGATAGGTGGGGCCAGGTGGAAAGGGATTGGATCAGTAATACTGCAGAGCGGAGAGAAAGTAGTGTACGTAGATGATGAGGTGCAACAGGGAAGAGTAGTCATCGTTATGATTGCGAGGACAAAGGGAGCCTCGATGGAATGAGATGGGTGTAGTCCTGAATTGGTCTGTTGTTCACACCAGAAGGTCAGAGGGCGAGAGGAAGACTGAAAACTACGTGAAGAAGGACTGTCGAGAAAGAGTGAAACAAAGCGGGGTGGAAGAGCTGTTTCACGCGACAGAAGAATTGCTCAGACGGTGTGGAGGCTTTATGCGCCTACTGGCGCGACAAGACATGATGATGATGATGATGATGATTAGTATTATTATTACTTTTCAATTCATTTGTCAGTGCCAGACTTAAACAAACAGCTTTTAGTCTGTGCATAGTTACAAACACGCAGTTACAAATTAAGCAACCAGTAAAATAATAAGCAAAGTAAAGTACACAAATAAACTAAACATGATTTGAAAAAAGATAACGAGAAACAAATTTAAAATCGAAAAAAAAACTTGTCACGCTGTTTCTATCGTTAAGCTTTTGAGCTGTTACCAACCACACGGAACGTGGGAGTTAAAGGGGCTGTGTCACGACAGTCCAGTTCATTTTGTTTAATTTTGCCAATTACTCGCCCTCAATCGCTATGGAACTTAACGTAAGCAATTCAACGAAATTACATGCAAATGTTAACTTTAGAGATTCGAGACTAACATGCAAAAATGTCTCCTGAGCATCATTTTTGAAGTTGCAAACAGCAGAGATAAACTTTGAAAAACTGCTAGGCTGAACAGTTTTCAAATACCCTAATTTCAATCCGCTTCAATTGCTACACAACTATGTATCACATGCTTCGTTGCACCAACATGTTATCACCACATAATCGCACGGACCTTTGTATACCTTACACCTTTGCACACCTTGTACATATCTAGTGATTGCAATGCATTAAATATTCAGTTTTAGGACATGTAACAGAGACGTTAAGGCCCGGTTCAGACGCCGAACTTTTCATGAACCGAACCTAATACATTGAATTAAGTACATGAAAAGTTCGGCGTCTGAATCAATTAGGAACGCCTGTTTCAATTTGGAACGGCTCAGCCGTTCTTCACGCCCAGCCCAGCCGGGAATTTCGCCTTTGGAGCGACTTTGGAATGGCTTTGATTTAGGTTCAAATTTAATCCACAGGAGATTAAGTACATCTCAGCTTCCAATATTAGATCCACCCTCCCCAGTTACATGATTTACTTCATTTCTCTCCTGTCCTCCCACCCCTTATGGGCTCCCTCCCGAGCTTCGCGAGGTTCTGCGATACACGTATTTCTAGTTATAACGTATTTTGTACGCAGTTTGTCCAAAATGAGCATTTTCCGCCTTTTGAACTTAGTTCAGCTCCAATTAAGATCGGCGTGTGAATGAATTCAGCCGCTCTTAATAAATTGGGTTGGCCATAATTCGAGTTTGGTTCGTGTCGTAGACGCGTGGCGTTAGGGACTGGAGTTCGCGGCCAGGTCAACCACAGTGAAGCACTAGGCGGTCAGCAAGATTCAATGGCGTTTATTAAAATCAGGCTAGTCCGACTATTTACAGCACTTGCGGGGAAAAGTAGAAAGAAACGTGCGATTTTTACCTCAGAAGAAACGAAAAAAATACGATAATGCTTCATGCACGAAAAAAGAAAGAAAAACAAACTACTAAATATGAATTTAATTAGCCTAGGAAAAGACAGTTCAGCAATGAAAGTAAAACGTGATAAAACCTTTTGGAGGGTTGATGGTGTGGACGTGTCAAAATACAGCGTGCCTCGTAAGAATAACGGAGCCTCCTACAAGAGATATACTATTCAACATAGATGGGATTTACAATTAAAAATTTATAAGGGGAATGTGTGTTTTAAAGTTTGAGGTATAAAATCTGTTATAAACTATTCCATTTGGAAAAATTATTTCTCAATAATAATAAAGAATTTTGCGAAATAAGAGTTATATAGGTTTACTAAGCTAGAGCTGAATTTTTAGAAAATTAATGTCCGAGGTGTCAATTTTCATAGCTAAGGGATGGCTAATGTGTTATTTCCGATTTGTACCGCAGGCTCCAAAATTCAAGAATTCTATATTCCTTGCTTTCTCTCGATTTCTAGGAATAAAAAAATGGAACTGACCAAGAGAGAATCTATCTTTAATTGACCGATACTCAGATTGTTCATTTATCTTTAAATTCCCAGCAGTAGCCAGTAAATTTTTCCTGAGATCTAGAGGTGGGATTTTGTTTGTTGTAACCCCCTGGAACTTGAGGCTGCCGGCGAGATTTCAAAATATTCCGGCAATTGCCGGGAGTTTAATTCACTTTTTCTTAACGTTATGTGAATAAACCTGGCAAGTTTCAGCGCGGTATTATAAATTCTTATATTTTTATATCAATTTGTTTTCAGGGTGGTCCAATTGCCCTTAATTTGCCTTTAGCCTTCGTTGTGCAGCGCTGTTTTCTTCGTCGTTTTCTTGAATTTTACGAGCAAACCGCTGTTTTTAATGTTGTTGTGACAGTGACGCTATTGTAGCACGGAAAGTGGCTAGAAAATGCGAAAATTTTCTTTTGAGCTCGTTACGTATGTGCTCCAATATGGCTTGGTAAACGATGTGTTACCCTCAGTAACGTACTACTTTGCATAATAGGTCATTTAATTACGGCCTTATCTGTTATTGACCTTACAAGGATCATATACCTGATTTGTCTTTAGAAGGCTTTTTATAGCCATAGAAATGATTTGGAAATATTAAAACGATTGTAGTTTATTTTGGGAGGCAGAATGTAAGAGAAGTTTGCTGTAGTTTGGTTTAGTTTATTTGAAACTCATAACGCTTTATTGCATGCAGGGTTGTGAAGTTGCAACATTTTTGGCAACAAGGTAGAATATCGCGTCGGATGTTAGCCCTGCGATTATTAATATTTCCAAAATAGCGTTTTTAGATACCAACTTTGGCCTTCGTTTTCTTGGTTTCTATATAACGAAAATGTTTCATATTGAAATTTAAGTTCAAGGTAGGAGTACATTTCAAATGAGCGATTTTATTTTGATGTTATAGCGGTTCTAATACTTTAAGTAATGTTATACTTGGAACTGGTCCATTTGTGACGCTCGTGGATATGGTTGTTGATTGGTTAGAAATGAAAACTTATCAAACTGGTTTTTTTTATTGAATTTCGACGGGGCGGGGGGTGTGTGGGCTTGTCAGAAAAGATATGTCAGGAAAACAGAGATGGAATGAGTAAAAATTGTCAGGCTTTTGATGGCCTTCAGTAAGTCAGTGTGTGGTACTCGTGATACAGTAGAGGAAAATATTTTTGAGTTAAAACTCTCTACTGCCTTTAAGTGAACTTTTATGGTTGTCTACTTTTTTTTTAGAAGAGTCTATTTGGTCTCCCTACTGCAAGATAGTTGTAATCTTCTCCCCCTACTTGAAAAAATGTGTTTTGTCGTCGTTTTAGTGACGTGCTGTGTTGATAATTCTGTTTTTTTTTTTTAAGTAGGCAAATGAGTTTAGGTTGCTTTATCAATTATCGTAACACATCCATTCGCAGTTTCATTGTCTGTCCTGTTCGTGAAAAGACAAATAGTTGAATGTTTCAAAGTATTGTGGACAGGCTTAAAAAGGAGTTTCGTTGATTGGACTGGATAAAGTTATAAGTGGTTCAGTTCGCTTGAAAAGGGCTTTTATTAGAATGTTTCTGTAGATCTTAGATATGTTGTTATGTTAAGTATTGACTTTATTGTAAATTTTCCTTTTTTGTTGAAGATGGTGTGAAGTTTCTGTTATGCATTTAATAAGCGGGGTGATTATCGTTCCTTTGTTAAAAGAACTGTGATATTTGTTTGGTTCAGGGATGGAGTAGTAAAGTCGGTTTTTTGTGAAATATATCTATGAATGGGCAAATTAAACTGAGATTGCCTATAGTTTAAGAAAGGCTGATAAATAGCCAAAAATAGCCTCTTTATTAATCTAAGATTTTTCATAATTATTTCTTGGGCTATTGACTTTCCTACGTAGCCTAAATTCAGGCTATTTCCTACGATTTCTGGAAGTGGATCTTTGACCTTGGACTTTTAAGAGCTGTGTTTACTTTTTGTTCGATAAAGATGGTAGGTGTGGTTTTTTTTGTGCTTAAAAGTATAATTTAGGTAGATTGTTCTTGAGACTTGATATGGTGTTTTTGTTGCTGTGGATGCGTTTGTTGTGAGAAATTAGAGTGTTTTTTCTTCTTGTTGTGATGAATTGGTTTTTTGTTTTGATAGTTGAAACTAGTTTGATTGATAGAGATGGTAGTGTTTTTATTTCCTCAAAAGGGAATATTTTAGGTACATTGGTCTTGAGACGTGCTATGATGTTTTTTAGTCCTTTGTGGGTGTGTTTGTTTGTCAGAAATTAGAGTACTTTTTGTTCTTCTTACAATGAGTTGTTTTTTTGTCTTTTTGTTTTGACCTTTGAAACTAGTTTGATTGATAAAGATGGCAAGGTTTTTATGTCCTTAAAAGGGATTTTTAGGCACATTGGTCTTGACACGTGATATGATGTTTTTTAGTTGTTTGTGGGTACGTTTGTTTTTAGAAATTAGAGTATTTTTTGTTCTTGTTATGATGAATTGTGGTTTGTTTTGACAGTTGAAGCTAGTTTGATTAATAAAGATGGTAGGTTTGTTTTTTTGTCCTTAAAAGATATATTTTGAGCAGATTGTTCTTGAGACTTGATATGGTGTTTTTTGTTTGCTGCTGTGGGTGCGTTTGTTGTAAGAAATTAGAGAAAGTTCATTTAATATGACAAGGGGGGGGGGGGGGATGAAGATATTGAAACTCGAAGCTCGAAATTTTAGCAGCCCTCCTCGCTAGCGGTTCAATTTTTTAGGAGCCCCCTCCTTGGTAGTCGAAAATATTTCAGAGCCCCCCCCCCCCGCCCTCTCCTCCTTCAATTCTTTTGCTCCCCTGGAAAAAGATCGCGAGACTGTATTAAATATATTTACCGTTATTGTCTTCAATGGTTTATACTATGACAAACTTGAGATACAGTTGTGATACAATTTTCCAAAGCATTTTTGGGATGAACAAGAGCGTAATAATTACTGAGACTACATTTGTTATAATCTGTAAACCACGTGATATAGCTGAGTTGCACAGGTCATTAAATTGTTGAGTTGAAAACCATCCGATCTGTATGATGATGTCATGTGTTGGTTTTGAAGTATACAAATTTTCGGAGCCCCCCCTCCTAGCGCAACAATTTTTTCAGAGCCCCCCCCTTCGGGTGTCTAAAAATTTTCGGAGCCCCCCCTCAATATCTTCATCCCCCCCCCCCCTTGTCATATTAAATGAACTTTCCCTTAGAGTGTTTTTTCTTCTTCTTGTGATGAATTGGTTTTTTGTTTTGACAGTTGAAACTAGTTTGATTGATAAAGATGGTAAGGTTTTTATGTCCTTAAAAGGGATTTTTAGGCACATTGTATACCTGCCAACTTTTTCTGAGATATAAGCGTGAGATTCTTATCCTGGGAGTGCTGGGATTTTTGAAGACGACACGATCATTTCCGAAGATTCCCGAAGAAGTCCGAAGTCTTCCGAAGACGTCCGAAGTCTGCCGAAGTCTGCCAAAGGCGAGCTCGCTCCCAGTGCTTTTCACTTCAAAAATCAGAGATCGCGAGGAAGGTATTGCCATTTATTCATTTTACAGATCGTTTTCCTTCCTTACATGGGTCTGAGTTAACATATTTTTGGAAATTGTGTCAAGCAGGACGGCAACAACTCACATTTTTCAATCAGGCGTGAGAAATTGGCCCGCAGGCGTGAGCCGGCGTGAGATCGAAGTTTTCAACCCGCAGGCGTGAGACTCACGCCTAAGGCGTGAGAATTGGCAGGTATAACATTGGTCTTGAGACGTGGTATGATGTTTTTTAGTTGTTTGTGGGTACGTTTGTTTTTAGAAACTTTTCGTTCTTGTTATGATGAATTGTGGTTTGTTTTGACAGTTGAAAACTAGTTTGATTGATAAAGATGGTAGGTTTGTTTTTTTGTCCTTAAAAGGTATATTTTAGGCAGATTTGTTCTTGAGATTTGATATGGTGTTTTTTGGTTGTTGGCGTGGCTATAAATGTTAATGTTTTAGAGAGAGTACAAGCTCTCTTGCTTGAGAGTACAAGCGCTTAGAACAGCGATGTATAAGCGCTATATAAGTTCTATTATTATTATTATATTTTATTACTTTGCGTCTTGCACGATGGCTTCATGTAGTAATCAGAAGGCAGTGTCGTACAAAGATGTTCAAGGATACATTCATGATGTCTCCCCAGTTAAAATCCCTGCCAAACCGAGATCAAACAGATACTTCGACTTTAAGTTACAGCAAGGGCAGGACCAGACGAGAGTTGTTTGTTTCAACGCTGAGAGGAGAGATGAGGTGAAAGAGAAAGAAGAGTGCAAGATTCCCGTCACGTTAACTAACGTTAGTCCTAACAAAAGGAAATACACCGACCAAGTAGAGTACAGAATGAACAAATTTTTAAGAGTTTGCAGAGCGAAAAATCTTTTGTTCCAGTGGAAGGAGCCTGAAGGATGCTGTGAATTGTCCATAAAGGAAATTCTAGACAAGAAATCTGACGAGGATGTTGTCACCTTGAAGGCAAAAGTTCTACAAAAACTTGAAGTTTCAAGCATATATTCGCGGGTCATGAAGAAAGATCTGAGTAAGTGCGATTTGGTGCTCGCAGATAACACTGGTGCCATTGTTATTTCAGTGTGGGAAGAGAACATTGCCAAAGTTAGTGTTGATAATTCCTATTGTTTTCATTTAGTTACTGTGAACAGTTTCCACAGGAAACAACTGAACTCTAACAGGGTAAGTGCGATCAGTAAGTGTGACGATGTTGTAACTTCGGAGAAAGTGAGTGATATCGCCAAAGGGTTGGCGACTAATGATGTGAGTAGTGAAAGTGTAACTGGAAGTATTTTAGCAATAAGTATTAAGAGATTGTACACTTACATAAATTGTAAGTCCAAAATTGCAGATATTCCAGGGCAATTCGTTTTAAAATGCTCGAAGTGTGCGTTGGCCATAAAAAAGGTAGATATGGCTGCAAATACCACAAGCAACATCGTAATTAAAGATGATGATGGAAATAATATCGGCAGGTTTTACTGTCCAAATGCTGTAATGCAGTCTTTCTTTTCCAAACTTTCAGAGATGCAATTATTTAGCATCGAAAAAGCAGATTTGGCCGAATTATCTGTAGAAATGATGGAAGAAACGATGCTAAATTTGAAAAAGGTGAAATTCGAAGTTGTTGCGAAAGATAAAATTATTAAACAAATTGAACATGTGTAGTTCGTTGAAGCTAGTGAGACCTATTAAGTTTTTGACAGAGGAGGGTTGGGCTGTGTATTTGCCACTGATTATTGTTTTGGAATTTTTTATATGAAGTGCTAAGTTTATTTAGTAATAAAGGATACAGAGAAATGACAAAGTTGAAATAATAGAGGTTTATTAGAGGACAGTTTTGATTATTTTAGATTCCGATTAGATATTACTGTATAACGAATTTTGCAGAAGGTAGACGATAATTTCGTTGTCTGTTGACTATGTTCTGTTGTTTATGAATTTAAAAAGTTATATTATTATAGAAATTTTAAAGTTGAAATAATAGAAGTTTCTTAGATGATAGTTTTGATTATCTCAAATTACGATTAGATATTATTAAAAACAAGTTTTGCAAAGGTGGAACGATAATTCGGTTGTTTGATTTGCAGTGTTATTGTTTATAAAATTAAAGGTTGCATTATAATCATGATTTGGCTGTTTTATGTTTTTGAGTAAAGGGAGGTTTGAAAGACTGGTGTGGGATGTTGGATATTATAGATCTGAAAATAAAGTTGGGTAATACCGGGTTTTGTAATAGGATAACTCTAAGTAATTTCAGATTGCCCTGTGCCCTGTGCCGTTGGACACTCAAGTTTTCTGGCATGCAGGAATTAATAATTTTTCGTGTTCTCCAAAGGTTGACTCAGTAACCAGGCAAACTCTTTAAGTCAGTTTACGGATATAGTTGATTGATGAAAGTAATTGTCAAAAATGATGTGTTTATTAGTTTGATGACACATTTTTTGTGCATTTGATTGTCGTAAAAGGTTATTTAAATTGATACTGGAGTAATCAAAAAGATGACACCGCAGGGACATTAATTAGCGACTATGCTGAAAGGCAATTTGATACATGTAGGTCTAAAAATACATACAAACATACATACATACATACATACATACATACACACATACATACACACATACATACATACATACATACATACACACATACATACACACATACATGCAGGTACACATACACACATAAAGTTATCATGTGTGTTCACACATGTGTTAGGTACATATAGTAAAAATGTTCTACGTTGGTTTTCAGTGTTTTTTGATGATAAACATAGTCTATCGATGCTATTTTAAATGGATTGGTGTTCCGTGAAAATCTTGTTATCTGATAACGACACTGATGGTAAACCAAAACTGTAATATACTACGTCGTCGATACGTCGTCTTGTTAAACGTTCAGTATGCACAGAACAACGTTGCAGTAATTGTATAGTCAGACTTCCTAACTTCGTTGTATTCTTTATTATTGTTACCAGTGGTAATTTTTTTTGTTTCCTTTGCAATAACTTTCGAAGGATTGAATAAGCAATACCAGTTTGTAGTATCAAGGTGAATAGTGTTCCATAATCAGGCAACTTGAATTCCATTTTGAAGAATGAAGGTTGAATATAGTTCAGAACGATAAGTTGTATTCAGTTTTTTTGTTGACTTTCATTGATGTCTTTGCATAGTTGTCAGGGTTGCTTCATGGGTATGAAGGATATGAATGTTGATTAATAAATCAATCTGAAGTATTTTCCAGTACTTTCTTGTAATAGCTGTTATCCACTTGATGTGCACGGTCGCTGATGAAACTGTAATTGAAAAAATAATGTTTGTTAATAAGAGATTTTTGAGAATTATAAGATGTAATGTAGCTGTTTAATAATGTTCTACAACTTATGTTTTTTATCCTTTTATTCTGAAAGTGTGACAGTTATAGTTATCAAGTGAAGTACAGGAAATACTTACCTGCCCTAGCTTTGTAGAAAAGGCTTGGTGGTATTGGATGTCAGATAAAGACATCCAAGATTTTTATCCTTCTGTCTGTAATGGCACTAAGTCAGTCGTCTGTTAGTATGTCGTGATGTTAGATGTCTCAATTTGTTTATTAACCTTTTGTTTTTTGGTCATTTTAATGTATAGGGTATTATGTAGCAATTTGTTTATTTTTAAGAGGGATTTTTAGCATTAGTCAGCAGAATGTGTAGGCGGTCTGTAATTCTGTGATCTCTGGTCTATTATACAGTCGTTTACAAGTGTTGTAAAGAAATGAAAATTGGCTTATGATCGCTGTAGTAGGACTCTAATGTTCCCGCCGATTTCACTTGGTGTGGTACATTTGTGTAAATATGATCTATCTGAGTTCTATAATCGGTAGTGTACTGGTTAATCATTTGTGTGTAGCCCTTTTCATTGATTAAGTATTTTGTTAGGGCTCTTTGTTCTGAAGACAATTTCATTAGATCAACATTAAAATCGCCAAGAATTACAATAGGAATTTCATTTTCTGTTAAAGTAAAGTCGTGAAGATAACGAAGACTATCAATGACTTGTGAGATTGGGACAGTTTTTGAGCGATAAATACCTACAATGTGAAGACGATGAATTAGATGGTCGAGAACCATAACAGTCATTTCAACCTTATTAAAGTTCATTCTGTATGGGGTTCTTGAACAGATCAAATGATTCTTGATGTACACAGCAGTTCCGTAGCATGTTCTTTCATTGGACTGGCGATAGTCATTTCTATGAAGGGTATATCCACTAAGAGTGTATGTGTCATCTGTGTCCGATGAGCAGAGGTTTGTCTCTACAAAGACGTTGACATTAGCTTTTCTAATGTTATAATCGCTTCGTACATCATCTATATGAAGGTGAAGAGATCTTACATTTTGAAACAAGATTATAAATGATTCTTGTAAATTTGTGTTTCTTAATATTGCCAAAGGTACCATGGTTGCATGTGTTCGTAGTCTCTTCATTTCTTTCTTAACCTTTTCACTAACTTTTATTTTATTTTCATATAAATTGAGCACGTGTAGTGCAGAAGTGTTTCTTACTCTGCTCAAGGCAACATAATGCATATGCTCCTTTTTATACTTGGGAAAATCAACTACTGTTTCATCTAAAGTGTCCCCCTGAGAACGGTGAATGGTCTTGGCAGCAGCAGGTCTAAGTGGAAATTGTCTCCTAAGAATATGCACTAAGGTTTTTTTTAGAAATTCTGAATTTTCTTGTAATTTCTAAGATTGGCGTCCAGTTTTTGTCTATATTTGTGATGTATAAATGTTTATTTTCTTTGCGTTGCTTTTTGCCAATATCATTTTTTGGAAATAATACCCAAATAATGCTGGGTCTGGTAGAGTTCTCGACTCTGTAGTCAATACTCTTAATCACACACTCTGAGCCATTAGTTAGTCCATCGGATACATCAACATTACTTGTCAAGTCATACTTCGAGTCTACTGCTACTGATACTGCAGAATATAAACCCATCGTTTTTGTTGGATTATCTGGGATTTTTTGCTTCATTTGTTTTTTCAGTTTATCAGAAATATCCCCAATTACAATATCAATTGCTTTGATTTGAGCTTTAACAGTCTTGGATAATGCGTACAATGAATTGTTGTAAGCATCTACTAAAGCGTTATTACTAAACAAATGCGTCATATTTGTGGGATAAGTATCATTCTCGGGACTGGAATTCAGACATCTTTCTTTTAAAATTGCTATATCATTTTTTGAATGGTTGCCCTCTCTTAACCGATTCAGCAACTCTGCAAATTGTTTGTCATCTTTTTGTCTCATTATTTCCGTTAATTCAAAAAGGGTAAAATGGTGTTTCCAAATATTACTTGCAAAAATACTATAGTTAGTTAGAGAATTTTCAAATATCCATTTATCAAAAACTGGCTTTAACTGGAAGAGATCGCCAACACTGATGATGCTTATTCCGCCAAACGGCTTATTAGTTCCCATGATTTGCTGTAACCTTGAATTTAAGAAATTAAACATGCCACTTCCAACCATAGAAATCTCATCAATGAAGACTACTTTTAGTTTGTTCAGTTGTGTCCGAATGGTATTCAATCTATCACTGTCCAGTGTGCAATATTCAAAGCCTCTATTGGCAGGTATTTTAAAAGCAGAATGTAATGTATTTCCTTTGATATTGAATGCTGCTTTACCAGTAGGAGCTGTTTTCAGAACTTTTATATCATCTGGATTTTCACCTGCAACGGTATTGAGATATCTGAGCAGTCCTTCATATAATGCATTTGTTACGGTAGATTTCCCAACACCTGCACCACCAGATAAAAATAGGTGGAGAGGTTCATCTTTTGTTTTTATTGAATGTAAAACATGATAAAAGAACTGTCTCTGTTTTTCATTTAAGGATTGCACAAGTTTTCGATATTCCTCATCGGATATACGCTTTGTAACTAGTTCTTCCTGATCATTACAACTTGGGCGAATACCAGTATCCTGAAATAAATCACTTGGTTTGTCCTTAATGTCACAGTCCTGCTTATTGATATGTTCTGTATTTGGAGCTACATTGTCAAAGTTGTAACATTCAGCTTGTGTATTACTAAAATCATCCATTATTTTATCAAGTATTTCTGAATGATATTCAAATTGAAACTTATTTTTCATAACTTCATCCTTCACGTGTTCAAAATGCTCTTCATAGGTATTACAATGGTTTATCAAATCTGTTGCTTCATTTTACCACGGTATATAAAGCATAAGTTGTTCTCTAAAATAATTTTCTTTGTCGTTATCTTTATGGTATCTGACAGATCTGATAATCCCTGGTTTCTTTCGTTTTCGTAATGTCATACCTCCTTTCAGCTGATATTCCTGTAATTCACATTGAGGTTCACTAATATTAATACTAGGATCATCATCTGTATTGTCTTCGAAATTAGTTTCTGGAATAAAGTCACCAGGAAATGTAACTGTTGCCTCACAACTGTAACAATTTTTGTCATCATCTTTTTCTTTAACACAGTCAAAGCATTCAACAAACTCAGCAAGGCACAGATTTTCCAATTGTCTTGGTCTCCGTTGATACCGCTTTATCATGTTGTCAGACTCTATGTCATGTGAATTATCAGGTAATTCTTTCAGCTTTTCCAGTTTTTTCAACAGAAACGTTCTTCTTCTGGAGGTGAGGTGCTAATAAACTGAATATCACGAGACGATCGTCTTAAAGGCATTTGTAATACAAGATAAACTGCCTCTTGAGCACTGATTTCAACTGCATTCAGAAATTTATTTCCAATATGTCTAACTCTGTTCACAATATCCTCATTACCTGCCCTTGCTTCCTCGGTTGCTTTTTCTAAAAGTCTGCTCATACCTCGCTGGCCTTTTGTAATGTAAGACAGTATGTATGTAGCACATGCATAACGATCGAGCACATATTGTATGTCTATGTTCGCTTGCCAGGCTTAAAGTAAGTGAGTGTTGTAACTATTGGTTCTTATTTCTGATGGCGATCTCTTCAAAAATAGTGTGTCACGTTTTAATGTGTACCTGATAGCCAAGACATAACTTTCTTGAGTTAATTGTAATTTTTTCAGGAAATCTTCAAAGGTTATATCCCCACCAAACTTCATGTTGTCAAGAACCAGTTTAATCTTTTCGGAATTTTCTTTTATTACTTTATTCTTCTGTTCATCATAATAGGAATCATCAAAACGCTTCAACATGATTGTCTTAGGCATTGGTGGTATGGGAAAATTAAATCTGCATATTTTATTCCCTGCTTTCTTACATGTTTTAGCATGTCTATGCACTTGTAAATTGACAAGATCTTCCATTTCGCTAGTCCTGTTTGGTTTATGACAAGTGATAAATTTATCAACAAATGTGACAACCTTTTCATTTGAATCTTTTTCATATTGTGGTGCATTTTTTATCCAAAATAATCCATGAATATGTGGGCCTCCCCTTTGCTGAAATTCTACTCTATAAAAGTAGTCCGTTATTTCTCCTATAGGCATTATACTACTTTTCAAAACGTCACGAATGAATAATTGAACCATATGCTCGAAGTTTCTCGCACAACAGGATCTTTCTGAATAAGATCTGATTTTTGTTCCCAAGACATTTGTTTGATCTCCTCGGTACTGTACTCTTTCTTTCTAACAATTTTTCCTAACGTTTTAAGAAGATGAGACCACCTTGTTTCAGCAGCGGAAAAAGAGCAAAACCATGTTGGATTACCAAGTTGACGAATCATAGCAAACAAGTCTTTTTTGCACTTTTCAAAATAAGGAGGCGAGCCTCTAACATTCTTTAAAACTCTGAAACCTTCATCAAGTTGTATGAGCTTGTTGAGATAATTTTCAGATTTCAAGTCACCAGCAATGTAATGTTTGCCTTTCATCTTACATTTTCTGAGTGAAATGCAGGCGCTATCTTGAATTTGTTTAATTTGCAACTTTTTTAGCTTATAGAAAATATTAGGGACAGACATCGCAGCTCTTCTATCCCTACTTCGTAATTCCCACTTAGCAACTGTACTGTAAGATACAGGGACCTGTCTTTCATTGTTTTCAGGCCTTCGTTTTCCACAAAATATTGAAGGGAATGAAAGGTATTCAGAGTCTTTGTCCAAAAAGATTCCTAGTGGTTTGTTTCCTTCTCCTGGTGCAAAACTGATAATTTTATCTGCATTTTCTGCTACGTTAGTTTGTTCCAGTAATGTGTCGGTAACTCCTGCAGGACGTTCCTCAACTTCACACCAATCATCAGTATCATAAAGTACTTCACTTGGAACGTTAGAAGTATTGCTGTTACTTTCACGTTCTGCGTTATCCTTTGGAAGGATCTTATTCATTTTTTCAGAAGGGTTCTGGACAAACTCTTGCCAATCCTCACTATTGGAACTATTAATATCGTTTATAAATGTATTTTGTACTTCAATACCTTCATCTTTGAACAGATCACTTGTTTCAACAAGATATTTGGCTGCATCTAGGACTCGCTGAGGTCTAACATTCTGAAACTGATAATGATGCTTATAACTAAGACGCCTTTTTAGTTTTATAGGAATGGTTTGTGATTCACTTAATGACCTCGGGAGACAATGAACAGTTGAATTGACATAACTTGGGACATTTACAATGTTTCCATGAATAGACAATTGACCACCTCTAGGTATTTCACGGATTTGCATAAAAGGTATAAGTGGTGATATTAGTCGCTCTTCTAATGGTGTCAAATTAAGTAAATCTGGCTTGTCAGGAGAGCCCATTTTATTGGCTTTGGAACAGCTGGGTACCTTTCCTTTCTTCAGATTTGAATCACAAGTTACGCAAATCCATTCAGTGTCATTAACACTTTGAAAGCCAGTAACACAGGACTTGACAATATTTTGTGAACATGTCTTGCATCGATTCGCATCACATTTTATTACCGACGATTTGTACCACATCTGGTCACAACAAGTGCATATAAATTCTGGGCCCTGTCCAATGTTCTTGTGAAATAAATTTATCATCAAAGTTGCATTATTTTTGTTATTTTGACCTTGCAACTCATCAGTCGCATCTGTGAACTTTGATGCAGTGCTTGGAACTTCTTGAAATGATGGGTCATGAAATACGTCACTCGTCTGAAAATAGGACACTTTTTTTAGCTTTTCTTTGGATTTTCTATTGATTTGTTTAATGTGTTCTGGGTTGTTTGCTTTCCTTTTTTTAAAAGACTGTTTATCAATTTCCTGTACTCGCTCTATATTATTTTGTTTACGTTTTCTCACGGACTGCGTGTTAATTTCCCTTATATGCTCTGGATCGTTTTCTCTTCTTTTTCTTACGGATTCCTTGTTAATTTCTCTTATATGTAAGGAGAGATTTTCCATGAATTCTTTATTTGGCTCGAATATCATATATAGCTTTCAAATATTCGCTTTGACGTTGTTCTTAGTAATTCATACTGAATTCGCATAAAGAAGTTTTAGCTCCGCAAAAAGGCTCGTGCCATTTTTATTATCCTTTGTTTCATTTGCTTTGTGTTCGCCAGGTTATAATCATAGAAAAGCCAACAGTGTTCCCTAACAAACAAAACTAATTGCTCGTTCTCTTTTCAATTATATACATTTTCCGTCAATGTTGACTCTTGAAAGAATACTTAATTTCTTAATAATGGTTTATTTGACTTCAGTCTATTTTTCGTGATTTAACTACCAGACGACATATATTCAAAGTAACGCCTTTGATACAGGTGTACCTCGTTCTAATTGCAACATAGTTATATTTATTTGCAAAAGTATATTTCATTAAGTTGTTAGTTAAGGAGAGGTGATAACCGAATTTTGAATATGAAAGGCTTTGCTGTCTTGTAATTTTAAAATTAGATCGGTTTTTGTTTAAGGTGAAAACTTCCAATTAGTCTGCGCTTTTCCTGTTTAAACAGCTGATAGCTGAACTTGCAATTTAATTCATATTGTAACACTTTGTACATAAACGCTGTTTTGCTGACCTGGCTAGGTCTTTGTCTCAGTACTTTTACTTTCTAAAATAGCAACAGTAACAAAAGATTTCAGGTTAAAAATAGAATTTGTATTTAGTTTCCATTTAACTCTAAGTGATTTCTGTTTATATTTCTATTGCATTCTTTTGTCTTCAATGGTTGTAAAGATCATATATAAGTAAGTTAGTTTTACTGATTTTTCGATTACATCGCCGATTATTTCGCCGAGTCCTAGCCGAGTTATTACTGTTTGATCCGCTGAAGAATAAACGCTGTTGGAACCAAGTTTAGTCTGTTTTATCTACTGCTGTACCAGTTAGTGGTCTGATCCCGGACCTCGAGAGAAGTGACGGCTCTTCCCCGCAAGCGAGTTGCCATTTGAGTCTAGTTTTCCCCAGTTTTATCGTGAGTCAAGCACCGAGTTCCCGTTGAGCCTTAAATTCGTTTCAGAGTGGAAAAACCTTCCGTCACATATATGTCCCGGATCGTTTTTTTTTTCTTTTTCTGACGGACTCCTTGTTAATTTCCCTTATATGCTCTGGATTGTTTTCTGTTTGTTTTCGCACAGACTCCTTGTTATTTTCACGTACATGGTCTGGATTATCTTTTTTTCGTTTTCTCGTAGACTGCTTGTTCACTTTCTGTACATGTTCTCGATTATTTTCTTTCTTTTTTCTGATGGATTGTTTGTTAACTTCCCGTACAAGGACGAGATTGTTTTCTTTTCGTTTTCTCGCAGACTGCTTGTTAATTTCCCGGACATGTTCTGGATTATTTTAAATTCGGTTTCTCCCGGACTACTTGTTAATTTCTCGGACATATTCTGGATTATTTTCTTTTCGTTTTCT
>OZ037780.1:24719835-24722335 GCA_964035525.1 Porites cylindrica
ATAGCCCTTGAGGGAAAGATCTTCATAAGAACCTCTTCCAAAGACAAAGGCACTAAACTCGTCAGGACTATGCGAAACATTGGCAAGTTTCTGATCTGAAAGACTGACAAATTTATCCAAAATTCCAGGAGTGATGATGTGAACTTTCGTGTCTGGGAGACATCTGCTGTACTTTTGCTGGAGTCGTGAGCCAACAGCAACAACGGCGTTTGATTCTTTGCAGAGCTTGATTTCCTCTTTATGTTTCTTCTCATTCTCTTCTACTGCATCTGTTTCCGTTTGTTTGTACTTTCCAAGGTCTTCGCAAAATACATGCACAAACTGTATCCATTTGCACTTTGTAATTTGTGTAATGAAATAAGCAGGGGTGCCAAACTTTCGTCCATGGCCGATCACAACATCAGGATGTGAGAGCTCCGAAGGAGGAAGTCTCAACCATTCCAGACGGTCACTTGTCCCCGGTATACTCTTTGCTGTTATTATATTCACACCATTTTTTCTAGCATCTTCTCTGTCCGATTCATTGCTCTGGCAAACATAGCAGTGAATCGCGAAGTCCTCGCTTGATGCTTTAGCAAGATTTATGGCAAATTTTCTGTTGAACGTAGCTAAACCTCCCTTACTTGAATTCCACTCGTCGCAAACAAACAAGACATTAATGTGCTTTGACTCAACTCTCTCTGACGCGCTTGGTAAAATGAAAAAGGGTTCGTGAGAAGCTTTCTTCGCCCCTACAATCACAGCCCCCATTTTAAGGATACATGTATTGCCTCAGTATATAAACAGCTTCCCAAGCAGACGTTCTTAGGGTTCGTCACGTTGCCCCACCACAAACAGGGATTGCGGTATGGTGACTCCTCCAATCACAGCTTTGCTTTTTTGATTGCCCCATGTGTGAATGACAGAATAAATCAAAATCGTCGCGAGAAAATAAGCAATATACTAGAGACCCTCACTAGAGTAGTGTTGTCGTAGTCGAGTCCTTTCAAAATTTTTGAGATAAGCAGCAACGGCAAGCAAGTCGAGCAAATATGATGCACAGCATGGATATAATTACAAAGTTGCCAGGTATAGTTTCGGGAAATCGCTTATCAATAATTTATAAGATTGCTTTTGTTTGAGTCAGTACCCCTGAGAGTTTAGTCTTCACCACAGTCTTCACATTACAACAACACAATGAGCACATCCGGCACATGAAATTCATCATACATATGCACGTTAAAAAGAACCAACCGATCCTGGTAAGAGTCTTGTAGGCCTATCAAACCTTTTTTTTTTTTCACTTGGAATTTTGTTAACCGCTTAAAACAAAGTTTTCTGCAAACAACCTTTTCGTTGCTTGCAGACACAGAGCTCATCAAAATTCCGCGACGATTGATTGATTTGTCGAAAACTGAGAAGAGTGTTCGCTCCTAGCGCCCTGCGGCTCACGTATTGTCAATGACTGGTTTGTTCGTTAGACCACAAACACAAAGGGCAGGCGCGGATCCACACCGGCTTCCAGCGTTTTACGGAAATCGGTCAGATTTTTCATAATAAATATATTTTCAACAAAAATTAAATAAAGCACTTTCCAAAATGAACTCTGGCCAATATCCCGTCCAAATGACTCGGAAACCGATGCAGGAAAGAGGACTTAAAGGAGTTAAAAATCCAAAAACTCCCCTGGGGGAGCCTGCCAATGGACCCTCTAGAAGCTTGCGCCTTCGGCGCTCGTTTAGGAAATCAGTCAGTATTTATCCTAGATCCGCGCCTGAAGGGACCGGAATGTGGTTCGATTTTCAGCAGCCGTAAGTGGAGAGGAGCGTTGCGTGACGGCACTAAAAAGGGCTGTGTAGCAGATTACTGCGTGGGAGGCTAAAATATAAATAATAATCGCCGAAAGGCGCTGTACGCACTCTAAAGCTTGTCGCCGACTATTGGGGGACATAGAAATTTCATGTAAGAGTGAAACACAGACTCATTTGAACATTGTACCCTTTTGAAAGACTTTCGTAACAAGAAAAATGAGTACCATGTTTAAGTCAGGGCAGTATAGTAACCTTTAAATTCCACTATTATGAATAAAAATAAGAAAATTAGCCATTCTAAGCAGGAAACGATTAGCATTAGGGACCGTTCGTTTATTACGACCTGGGGGGCGGGGATTTTGGAGGGGGGGTACAATTTTCTAAGAGGCTTGATTTTGGGGCGTCAATTTTGAAAATACACAAAATGAGACGGGGGTCGAAATATTAAGACACAGGGCTGGCCTTCTGTGTAAAAGTTGTCAAACTATATTATGATTGAAGCAAATCCACGTTTCCTTCAAAAGTAGACAAAAAATTTGCTTCGGCGGTTCACTGTCAACAGCAAATTGTTACCCGTATAAAGCTTGGCCCAGAAATCTATCAGCAATTTCTAATACCAGGAATGTAGCGTGCATGCACGCACATATGCCTATGCATACAGCCAAAATCTGGAAAAATATAAAGACTTTTTTTATTTCCTGAAGCATTTT
>OZ037780.1:24732335-24739835 GCA_964035525.1 Porites cylindrica
GAAAGAGCCCTTACGGAATGAAATCAAGAAAAAAAGAAAAGAAAAGAGTTAGTTTAGACCCAGCCAGATGGCCCATGAGGGATTTACAATATTTTCACTAAATATCTTCTACCCAATTTGATGTCTACCGTGCTCGAGGAGTATCACTTAAAATTGCAACTTGTTTTGATTCTTGTATTGTTTTCTTTGATTTTAATATTTTGTCTTGAAAAGAAAAACTTTTTTTTTTTCAGTGTTTCATTTTGATTTTTCATCTTATCGTTGATTTTCAAAGTTTATTACCCTTGATTTCTCAAATGGCGTTTTCGATTTTCAAAATGAGATAAATATGGATCGTACCCACGTGACAGCTTCAGTAGTAGAGCGTTTTAACATGACGTCACGGCGGCCATATTGGTGTTCCAAAATAATGAAACGTCGGCTATGTTGGTGTACCAAGAAAATCCCCTGGGAGTTTATCTCTTTTCTCATGTAAATGATTTCTTTTGTTCCAATAAATTAGCATAGATGCTGGCCACGTGACTGAAAACGCTCTACACCCAAGGCCAGGACACTCAGACATATGTAATGGCCGAACTAGACAGAGAGGGAGCGCTCCGAGGAAGCTTCCTCAACAACTATCAGAGCAGTCGCGTAAAAGTTAAGCTAAAACAAAAGAATTTATTCGCGAAGGAACTACAGGACATCGCGCTTCAGTCCAAAGTCTCACTAATCTCAAGTAAAAAAATACCCGAGGAATGGAATAAAGGAAAGTTTGGGTAAAGTTTTGCCACCGAGGCCTTAAATTCGCTTCCCCGCTTAAGAGAAGAGACCATATAATAGATCTCTGATTCGTTTTGTTTCTCATACAGAAGTAACTAATTTTTCACACTAACATCGCAAATGTAGACTGCTTATATCCAACCTTTACATTCTTGTAAAGGATTCCGCTCCAAGACCCTGAAAACCATGCCCTGCTCAGGGGCACACTACCGTCAAGGCAAATAAGGGAGTGCCCCCCTTCCAGGAAACACCTACAGAACGAAGAATTGTTCATGCAATATATGATGTACCCCTCGAAAGAAAAAAAAACAATCATTAGCTGGAAAATAGAAATGAAACACTAAAACCAAGAATATTTTTCATTTTAATCAAAGACAAAATATCAAAGCAGGAGCCGGCTCCTGATCAAAGTAAAAGAAAACAAGACAAGAATCAAAATAACTGAATTTTATAAGTGATGCTCCTCGAACACAGGAGACATCAAATCGGTAATATATTCATTTAGAAGATTTTTTTATTTTTGGCTTATTAATCTTTTTCTTGACCTCAGTAGTGGCTCTTTCAGCTATATTTCAGACAAAAAGGCTAGAAAGGTCTTACTAAACAGAGTAACGCAGTAACGAGTAACGAGTAACGTAGTAACGAGAAAACGAGTAACCGAATAAAAATTCAAGAGGTTAAAAAAATAAATAAATAAATCCTAATGAAAAAAAAAAACATAAAAGTGGTTGTAATATATTCACAGATAGCTGGACAATAGGAAATTTAAAGAGTTCTACAATGTGATCAACTGTAACATCAACCACGCCACCAACTTCCACAGGAGAAGCAACACCACCGTCTACGTCATTCACGACAACAGTGCCTACTACGGCAACCACGTCATCGTCTTCACCACCAAGTACCAAAGATGCACCTGCAACAACTACGTCAGGGCCTACGTCACCAAGTACATAATCTACTATATCATCATCTACACCATCAACTACCACAGAAATAATGACACGCAGCCACGTCATCAACAGCAGAATCCATTACGTCATCAACTGCCCCAACAACAACCACAGAAGCAACAACAGTTGCTACAACAGCATCTACGTCATCAGAATCCACTACGTCGTCGTTTACATCACCAAATACTACAGAAACTTTGACTACCACGGCGGCGAAGACGGCATCCAGCACGATACTGATGACATTCTCTACGCCATCAGGATCAGATACTAGTCCCTCAGCCACAGGGAAAAAATTGTGGACAGCGTCCAATTCAACCGCTTTCAAATTTAGACTGGTTGCAGTTACTAGTCAGGCGCCGATCTTTCATTCCAAACAAAGTAAATTCAAAATAGAAAATCGCGCATTTTGGTAAGGTTACCGTATACAGGTAGTATAGAAATGTCATTAGCAACGATACTGACAACCAGGAAGCCGTACAAGTGCGTTATACTGTGATGTTCACCAAAACGACAGGACAGAAGCGGCAACTGCAGACAAACGGAAAAACATCTGTCCTATTTCAGTCATGATTTCCTCCTATAGTTTGAGCAATCAGGTACAGGTCGGCAATAAAGTATAAAACCGCTTTTAATTCCAAAGCAAATTAGGAGAGCAACTGAGTTTTTTTCATTGACAAACTTGGCCACGAAAGGTCACCTTGCACCAACCTAGTTCCCAGGGTTCTCTCTCTTTTTCCCTCGAGGGAGGAAGAGAGAAAATCCTGGGAACGAGGTTGACCTTACACATGCCTCACATGTGTCCTTTTTCTCCTTTTCTTCTAGACTTAACATAAGACTGCACAGGAATCATTTACGATCGAGTTAATATTGTGTAGCTTTGAAAGGAAAAATTCGCTCTTCACCACCAAACCATCCTACAAGGCATGAATCAGCCTCGTTTGGAAGTCTGAATCATCTCATCAAGTCGTTTGTCACGTGTTATGACGTCAGAAACAGGAGCTAAAGAAATAAGTTACATGTTGAAAAGACATTGGAGATCCAAAGTTATGCTATGTTCTCGGAGTTCCATTGTTATGCTAAGACATTTTACCCCAGAACCCTAGTTGAGAAAGATGAAATATTATTTATTGTACAGAAAGAAGCATCGCAGTATAAGATTTGTTTTAGGAACATCTCCTTTTGAAGGAGATGCCGGGACGAACATTAATTGATTACGTTTTTTAAATCACTGCCAAGTTTCCAAAGGAAACTCTAAAAAACGTTTCATAAAGTTTTATGACTGCCTTTAATGAACCATGTTAGTTATCTGCGTGTTTCAGTTTTATTTGTTTTTTTAACCAAGGTTTTGGAGACATTTGAATTGATATTTTCTGGAAATTTTTGTACATTCATGTACTTTGAACAAACGAATTAATAAAAAAATGATAAATGGCTGCATTTGTATGACGATAATTCAAAAAGAGGACTTTGAACCTATGAGTGTTTTTTCCGGTAAACGGTGGTCATAGTTGGGTGTGGGTCTAGGAAAAGTGGTACTCTATTAGCCTTGCCGTCAGATATATTACCCGTGGAGACTGATCCAGGGCTGAAACCTAGCAAAAATGAACTAACAACACTCTTTGAATCTACTACCAAAGAAACTCACCTCCTGTTTAAGGGTACTTTCTACGATCAGGTGCATGGTGTAACCATGGGCTCCACCCTAGTCCTTGTTCTTGCCAATCTCTTCATGGGAAACCATGAGAATAGATCGCTGGAGCAATAAGGGGATTTAGAGGTATTAGAAAGAGATTACGATTCACGTTTGCGGCAAATGGATGTACCACGTGACAAAGTTTCCCCTTAATTGTCGTTTACTGTTTATTACTTCTACACAGAAGTAAGTAGTTTCACGCCAGTTTTATCCATAAGATTTGTACTGGACAGTTTTCATCTGCCTATATTCTCTTCTGAGAAATTCTCAACTTGAATCTGCCGTTTGCCGTAAACGTGAATCTTAATCTCTCTGTTATTCTATCGTCGCTTTGTAGATGAGGCATTTTGCTTTTTCCACTCTGAACAGGATGCAATCCTTTTCTTCAATTACATCAACAAACAACACCTTAATATGCCTTTACAATGGAGCGAGAAACTGACCATGTTCTACCTTTCCTAGAAATTCTATAAGACTGGTTATCAGAAATTATCCCATATAAATTAAGTCCACGGTTAAGTTAAAAAAAATAGAGCAAACTTCAAGCCATTTCTATTCTCTCGGCGTTTTCCTTTGGACAAAAATATGTGTTAATCGCATCATGTCTGAAATTCAAACACCATGTGATGAATGTGGGTGGGCATCAACTGTAGAGGGGAAGGATGAGAAACTCGTAAACTGCGAGTAGTCCGCCTTTTCTCTTAAGATCCGTCGAGTTCGCAGACGGAGTGAGCGCATTTGGCACTGAAAACGCTTTAAAAAAGAAAATAAGAGACTGCTCGCAGTCTAAGAAAGTCGAGAGCTGTTCTTTAAAGAGCACTTAGAAAGTTTGCTACGTTTCGCGCTGTGGTAGCCCTGAACGACCACTTTCCCGAGTTCTGTCCACCAGCTACATCTGCCTTGAGGTCAGACTCAAGTCATAGATTGTAAAACCTGTAATGAAGATATCTTTTATTTCCTCTCTTTTTCTAAGATACGTCTGTGCACACGCTACCCACTCCATAATAATCAAACCAGCGCACTGAGGAAGCCTTTTTGTACGACCACGTTGGAAAAACCGAATCAGCAAGTCAATACAAACTTGCAAGGTACCTAGATATGGTTAAACCAATACCAAAAAAGTTCTGACCCAGCTCCGTTAAAACTTGACTATCGGTCCATTGTGTCCACGGAGACCCTGAACCCCAGATGCAAAATTTTTGTTGTATCAACTGATGTCATAAATATAATATCAGTGCCATGTTCAAAACAAAGTATTAAGATCAGGTTTGCTCTTAAAAAGTTCAGATGCCTGGGGAGTTTCCCAGGGGCACTCTCTTATTTGGCCTTAATACGTCTGGTATGTGCCACTAAACATGATAAGTAGGTTTTCAGGAACTTGAGTTCAGGGTACACACTTTCATTACCAAAAGTCTTGTGTCTTTTTCGAAGACAAAATTATTCCATGAGGTTAGTTTTACTTATGGTTGAACCTCTTGGCCACTCCCTAGAGGCTTACCGGCATAATTTAGCATAAGCACTTTAGAAGAAACTATACTCTGTTTTGAAAAGAAAAACATGCAAAAAATGGGAGCGGCATTAGTAGTCAGATGTAATTCACCACCTTCTATTTAAGACAGAGTTTCCTTCATCATATTTTTAAAACAAAGCCAAACTAAGCTCTTGCTGGCTGCTTAATGGAGATGACAACGATAAAAAACTCTCATCTAGATGGCGTAAAGGTGACCTCTTAATAGGTGTTTTGTAAAATTATTTTGTACAATTATTTTAGAACTTTTGACGACTGGCCGCTTAATAGAGGGTGCCGGCCACTAACAACAGGTAGCTGCTTGATGAAAGTTCAACTGCAGTAATTCTGTATGTGAACGGCAATGAATCACGGGGTCTCTTGTCTTATACAGGGTAGCAAAACGAAACGATGGCAAATTCATTTTCTCAACTCAGTTGATGAAGCCAATTTTTTTTTGTTTAAGTCCGACCTCTGTCAACGAATGGAAGACGGTCCGAAGACACTGAAATTCCCTAGGACCGTTGGAGTATCAGTCGCTGGATTCTTAGTTAGAACGAGATATGTCCAGAAATACAGTACTTGGCGCAAATAGCAAATTTTCCGAGAATTCACCACGGTTTGGCAAATATTCCCATGGTTTTGCAAAAGGGGTCCACGTAAAAAGAGTGGCGATCTTGACAAAACTGGTGAACCTGGCGAAAATTTGCAAAGTCTCCTAAGTTCAAATTAGTTGGCCAAGGGGCCCCTTTGAAGGTTGCTTCGCCGTTGAGTGCATTTCTTGTAAATTAACAAAGGCTTAGGTCCTGCTACAACAAACTTCAACCGTTTCAGTTCTCTTGAGTAGACATTATTCACATGGATATTTCGTTCTCTTGAAGTATGGTCTAGTCTAGTAAGATACTTAGTATTATTCACTTTCAGAACTGGATGTAATCATGTCACCAAGCAGTTTTTATTTCAGACTAGACAATACATTGGGAACAAATGCAATTGAGCGAATGACGCCTCTTGCATCTGTTCAGTAACTATTATTACATTTTCTCTATATCCTCCGTTATGAATGAGAGCGAAAAGCAGGAGAAAATTAGGATCAGAAAAACTCATCTAGTATAGGAATCTAGGAAACTTAAACTTTATTTCTTTTCGTGAAAAAGGGGCCACCCTCCACCTACGCGGAACCTGTACCATACATTAGTAACCAAAATCAAAATTAAAGAACAATTTATTACGCTTTAAAAATAGCCATTATAATATTTTGTTATGGTAAGGGTATTGTAACACAAATTTGAATAACGCTAGTATCTTTCAAACCAATGGCGACTTTAAAACCATACAAAGAATAAGAAACGTACACTGAGGAGTAACAAAAATGTATAAATGTATGTATAGCCTGTGTATAGACGTCACCCTCCCCTCAGAAAATAGGCTGATTTAGCAACAGGACGGGAACGTCGGTTGACGACGGGAAAGCGCGCGGAAAGGACTAAACACAACTTCCGGTGCCAAATCATTGGTCAAGCCTTGGTCAAGCCAGTTGTTTAATTTGCGCGCGCCGTCGTCAACTGACGTTCCCGTTCTGTTGCTAAATCAGCCTATAGCGGGGAGAGGGGGCGTTTGTCCAAAGGCTAATGTACGTACAAAAAGCTTGCTTTAAAAGTTGCGTTTGTAGAAAAGCTTTAACGGCATCCAAAGCATTTAATTGTACGTTAAAAGATCTTTTCCTATAGTGTTTTCATACGTCCGCGTTGGGAGTGGCCACACTAAAGCCTCAAGTTCATTTTATACTACTTGTTAACTTACACGATACACTGATTCATCACTCAATTCAAGCTGGGCTCATTCCCCCCGCGGGCCAACCGCCGGGCAAAGACATTGCTTTCTTGGATAAATTTTAGCCTGCGAGCAGGTTAACTTGTGCGCGTACCAGAAGACAATGCTGGCGACGGGAGCCACACAAGTAAGCCTGCTTGCAGGCTCGAAGAGGTTGCTGTCAAACTGGCTTGGGGCAGGTCTCTTACTTCATGGTTGCAAAATAAATATTTGTTTGTATGCCAATTTCCTCGTAAAAATAATATTAAACATACATAACTCAGATAACTAAATATTACCGATTAACATTTACGCTGATTTTTGAACACCCTTCGATAGTAAAAACTTTACAGCATCAGAATTGTTTTTCTCTATTGCAATGATCAGCGGCGTTTTACCATAGAGGTCTTTTAAATCAACGTCAAGACCAAGTGATAACAGCTTGGTGATAATGGATGTGTTTCCACCTTGTGCGGCAGAGTGGAGCAGACTGGACCCTCCGTTGTCTTTCAAAAATGGGATCAGCACCGTTTTGTATCAGCATCTCAAAAGCATTTTGTTTGTCTTGATCAGCTGCATTTATCAGTGACACCATCATTGCTCCTTGCATCACCGTCAAGACCAAGTGATAACAGTTTGTTAATAATGGATGTATTTCCACTTTTTGCACCAGAGTGGAGCAGATGTCTGAACCCACGCTTGTCTTTCAAAGATGGATCAGCACCGTTTTGTATCAGCATTTTAACAGCATTTTGTTTGTCACAATAAGC
>OZ037780.1:24744835-24757335 GCA_964035525.1 Porites cylindrica
TTCGGTGCCCAATTTGCTGCTCTGCTCTTGGTCAGGCCAGTTGTTTGATTTGCACGTGCCATTGTCAACTGTCATTCCCATTCTGTTGCTAAATCAGCCTAGTATTAATATCAGGTCTGCCTTAAAAAGTTCAGATGCCTGGGAGGTTTTCCAGGGGCACTCTCTTATTTGGCCTAGACAGGTATGTGCCACTGAATATGAAAATTAGGTTTTCAGGAACTTGAGTTCACAATACACAATTTCAATACTAAAAGTCTTGTGTCTTTTCAGACCGGAAGCCTTTAAGAGAGAGTGAACCTTGGCAACAAGTAGTCTACTTTTCTGCTACAACAATCTTTCTCCAAAAAAATTTTATTCCAAGACTTTCATGTTTTACTTGTGGTTGAATCTCTATGAGGTACTGGCAAGTTGCTGCTTAGAAGCTGGCATTTCTGTAGCCGGGGTTTACCATAAACAAGAATGCTCTTACAGTGGCATTCAATCTTGCTTGCTTGAAGATTAGATCGCAAAATGAGGTGATTAATTCTACACAAAATAGGATTTACTTGCTAAATGTTTTTCATTTACCTCCTTATTCAGCAACGTCGAGTATTCTTCATGATATTTACTTTTTATTTGTTTCTGAACTGATTTTGTACGCATTAGCGATGACCTGAAATAACTGTGCGGTCGCAGCTATACGTGTGTATAAATACACAAAAATTCAAAGGCCTTGATTCCAGATAAATTATGTCATTGCCAGAGATCAAAAAAGTGATTCACATGGCACGTCATTTCAGTCATCGCCTAAAATAAACCACATGCTCATCACAAGACCAAGTGACATACGATGAAAAATTGCAACATACGATTTTTTTCTGACCACTCAGTAACGTTCACTTCTTCCAAAGTAACCAACGCTTTCAAGTGATAGAATTTGTGGACCAACACATTTCGGAAAAGCTCTAAAATTAATCTTTCCTAAGCTTTCTTTGCAAAACATGCGTGGCTTTGGTCATGCAACGATTCTTATTCCCAGTTTCTACGGTCTCCACTAGCAGTGCCTGGCACATTGAGCCCCTTTTGTAGCATAAAAATAAAAAAAACTGGGTTGCAGAAGACTGTTTACACAAAAAAGACTAACCAGCATAAGTACTATACTTCAGAAACTATATAAGAAACTATACTTCATGTAAATAAAAAAAAACATGCAAAAAATCAGAGTGGCATTTAGTGGTCCAATATATGTCAGTCACCACCTTCTATTTAAGACTGTACTTTCCTTCATGATCATATTTTTAAAGCAAAACCAAACTAAGGGCTTGCTGGGTGATTAATCGAGGTAACAACAATACGAAAACTCTCATCCAGATGGCGAAGGTGACCGCTTAATAGAGATTTCATATAAAATTCTTTTGTACTTATTAGTTTAGAACTTTGACTTCTGGCCGCCTCATAGACATACCTGCCAACCTCCGGAGATCTAAAATCTGGAGACTCTCTATTTTGCACTACACCCCCCCCCCCCCCTACCCCCGAATGTCAACAGCACCAACACCCCCACTTCCCCCCCTCCCGCACCAACAAATTGCCTTAGGAATTTTTATGACGTCTTACATGACGTACATGGGATCAAAATGCGCGTTCATCATTGTAATGATGAACTAATCTTTGTCATTGACTAAACATGTGCAAAAATGTCCCAGAAACTGTACAATGAATAAAAAAAGTTAGAATTTTGTGAAAAAATGGACTAAATTTCAAACTAAAGCACAGAAATGCTCAAAAGTCCATTTTATCCGGGAGATTTGGTGCTCTAACCAGGAGATCGGGAGATTTGATGAAAAACTTGGAGACTCCCAGGAAAACCGGGAGAGTTGGCAGGTATGCATAGAAGGCGCCCACTAATAACAGGTTGCTGCTTGATAGAAGTTCAACTGCTGTACATAATTCTGTACGTGGAATGAATCAGTAACTCCGGTCTCTTGTCTTAAACAAGGTAGAAAAGGAAAGATTTTGTGTAAAACATGGTGAGGGTTTGCAGGCGGCGGATCCAGGATTTTTCTAAGGAAGGGGTGCATGACTAAGGGATGGCACAACTGATAATTGGTAATGTAAACAAATTTTAAAAAGCAATACAAAGAAAAAGGCTTTTGACTAGGCATAAATATGTGAACTGCTGAGAATACATATCAAATGATACAGCAGATTTTGTATAACAGTGAAGTGACTGCACAGTGTTAATTAAAAAGCTGCAGGTCATCTCAGGGAGGGTCATACCCCCTGCACCTCCACCTGGATCCACACCTGGTTTAAAGGCCCTGGCAGCCTTGAGTGCCCCCCTCCAGGCCAGAGGGATTTTACACTTTTCTAATCGACTGGTGCATAAGGCGAGATAGACAAGAACAGCAATACACTGACCTTCAACACTTTCAGCACAGCAGTTGTCACTCATCATCTTCAAAATAATCTCTTTGAATTTCTCACACTGGGTGTCCCAAGGGAATGTCTTGTTGTAGCTTTCTCTGAGATTAATAGACGTTTTGAGTCTTCCATCTGGCTTGTTCTTGGACAGAGTTCTGATTTTTTGGGACCACTCTTTGGGATCTTCTGAGTCAATAATCACAGATTCTCCACTGTCAACTTTCTTTAGAGCTTCAGCTATTCCAGATTCACTGGTAAGAAGAACAGGAACACCAGCAGAAATGGCTTCTAGGGCAATCAGACCAAAGCCTTCGGTACGAGAAGGCATAGCAACCAAGTCTGCTGCATAGAACATTTCTTTCACCTCATCTTGATTACAGTAACCACGCACTGTTAACTGCCTCCTTGTTATGTTTGTATTTTGTAGAAACCAGTCCATTATAATGTTATGTTGGCCTTCAGGTGAACCAACAAATGTCATCTTGAACTTCTCCCCAAGAGAACCTAATGCTTTGGCAATAATATCATAACCCTTGAGCGCCAGATCTTCATAAGATCCTCTCCCAAAGACAAAGACACTGAACTCGTCAGGACTATGCGAAACATTGGCAAGTTTCAGATCTGAAAGACTGACAAATTTATCCAAAATTCCAGGAGTGATGATGTGAACTTTTGTGTCTGGGAGACATCTGCTGTACTTTTGCTGGAGTCGTGAGCCAACAGCGACAACGGCGTTTGATTCTTTGCAGAGCTTGATTTCCTCTTTGTGCTTTTTCTCATTCTCTTCTACTGCATCTGTTTCTTGCTTGTACTTTCCAAGGTCTTCGCAAAATACATGCACAAACTGCACCCATTTGCACTTGGCATTTTGTACAATGCAATAAGCAGGAGTGCCAAACTTTCGTCCATGGCCGATCACAACATCAGGATGTGGAAGCTCCGAAGGAGGAAGTCTGAGCCATTCTAGACGGTCAATTGTCCCCGGTATACTCTTTGCTGTTATTAAATTCACACCATGTTTTCTAGCATCATCTCTGTCTGATTCACTGCTCTGACAAACATAGCAGTGAATCGCAAAGTCGTCCCTCGAAATTTGAGCAAGATTAATAGCAAGTTCTCGGTTAAACGTAGATAAACCTCCCCTGCTAGAGTTCCACTCGTTGCAAACAAACAAGACATTGAGCTTCGATTCAACTCTGTCTGACGTGCTTGGTGAACTGAAAGAAGCTTCGTCGGGAGCTTTCTTAGTACGTGCGACCTTCTTGAAAGACATTGCCAGAAACAGTAGCAGAAGTTCTGCTGGGTTCTGTTGGTTCTTGGGAGGTTACCCGCCAGCAAACTACTTTGAACTTCCTCTGCCCCGCAGACATTTGGGAGTTGCGTAGGGAACTGGGGCGAGTTTCAAACTTAAACTAATCACTTAACTGACACCACTGCGAAAACATAGTTTCTCCTCGCTCTTCGCCGCTGGAGACGTTTCGCGCGAAACGTCCCTACTAACGGCGAAGAGCCAGGAGAAACGGATGTTTCTGATGTTTTTGCAGGCTATATGTTGAGATCGGTTGTTTGCTCAAGTCTGGTACTCTAAGGTTGAACAGGGATCAACTTATGATTCTTGAAGCCACGGGGGCTTGAAGCATGGTTAAAGATTCATACAAACGTCTGTAATTTTGGGACAGCGTCCCCCCAAACCATATTTTTCACGATTTCTGTGACATTCCTGAAAATGGGCAAACACGGGGGTGACCATATTTGGAGGAATGGCGCACTGACGGACTGACAGAACGGAATGGCGGAATACACGGAATATTCTAAAATACGGAATATATGGAAGACCAGTCGAACCTCTCGTAAGCGGACACCCCTAGGACCAAGGGTAAGTGTCCGCCCACGGAAGGGTGAAAAAAAATGCACTAGAGGGCATATAATGCACCAGAACAAGTATTTTAAAACTTTAAGACCACTTGTAACTCCGGATCCCGCTCCTGTTGTAACTGTATTATCCATCAAAGGGTTGTTGGATATTGCTCAAAAAATGCGAGCATTTACAGACTCAATCAAGGTGAACAGAACAGAGGAACAGAACAGAAGAAGTACATACAGCATTTTATGCATATCAGATGATTGTCATTTTCAAACGCAGTGTGGGAGTAAAGGAAGATGAACCTCGGATGATACGTACCCGTACAAAACTGACATTCAAAGGGGGCGCTTATTGGAAGGACGGTGCTAAATCGAATCATTAAGGTTTTTGAGGCCATCTTAACGGGTAGGCAACCGCTTGAAAATATGCAGTGTTGTGTGTAAAAGAATTCTCTTCGTGCCGACTAAAATTTCCCATGAAAAATTGCAGACAAATGTCTGGAAAATCTTAAGCATGCGACCGGACAAATTTAGGCACAGGTGCGGCCCTCATTAGTTGTTAGTCAGGAGCTGTTGTTAGTACAATCCTTTGCTGTGAAACTTAAGTTTACAATTCTTTTTTTTATTTTTTTATCAGAACAGCCGTTTTATGAAAATGATCCGGCTTTAGATTCCCATGCAAGACCCACCCGTCAAGACGGCTTTCCAAAGTCATATTAAAGGTCTATAGCGTACGGTAGTACGAAAATTGAGTTTTTTATATTTTTTAAAAACAACCGTGTATTCTTTGCCTCTGCTCTGCTTCTGTTGTCAGTCCAGTTCAAATCAAATACAGAATATTCAGTAAATTCCGTGTTTTAGTGTATTCCGTATATTCCATATTTTAGAATATTCCGTTTATTCCGCCATTCCGTTCCGTCATTCCGTCAGGGGGGCCCTAGTCGGTGGAATGGCGGACTAAACATCTGAAACATAGTGATTTTCGAATAAGTTCCATCCAAGTCGTAGATGCATGACGAATTTTACAGTTTAGCAGAAAAACTGAAAAATATTTTAAAGAGTTTATATGGTTTTGGGGGACGCTGTCACAAAATTACAGACGTTTGTATGATCTCCAGCAGATATTTGCGAACAATGGGAAAGGAATTTATCTTTCAATTCAGCAGACGTTTGTGGGGCAGGAGCTCGTGACGAACCCCTGAGAAAGTCTGCGTGGGAGGCTAGTTATAAGCCCCCCGTGTTGTACTTCTAGAAGGAATCACACGATTTTATGAGAGAGCAAAGGTAGTTTTACTTAATGGACGCTTAACCGATTTTAACATATCGTGCAACACGTAACATCTCCCTTCTTGAAAAAAAAGACTACGTTGGCTAATCAAATATACGATAATGTCTCTATATGACCCTCGGGGGTACTCAACAAATTTTTATACGGGGAGGCTCCGCCCCGAGGTCCATCCCCTTAGCCTTTCAGTATATACCGTATTTTTGCGAACAACAACAACAACATGCTTTACTTGCAGGACCATACAAGTACATATAGTATTGCAAAAGCTAATTATAATTATGTTTTAAGAATAAGAACTAAAATTTAATCACTGGCCAGTTAAACTACTTTGTTAATAATTCGTCACGAAAGTCAAAGCAAGCTGAAATATATTTCATGAATTGGAAATTAATATAGTAATTAGCTGTGTTCATCAGTTCATTGATGAAAACGTTCACAGGTAACTGGGTAATATTTGAAATTAGAATCTTAACTTCACTGTAAAAATTATTGTTAATCAAGGAGTGCCTAGAACAATTAAAAAGGAAGTGGATTTCGTCTTCTATTTCATTGTGTCCACAAAAGGGCAATTCCTATTATTTCTGGTAGTTTGATTGTATCTACCAATTGGCTCAAGTAGTTTAAGGCCTGGGACTAGGGAGTTTACCTGCGGAAATGAAATATTGGCTATAACTTTAGCATAGATGATGGTACTAAATTGAAATTTGGCACACATAAAGAACTTATTGTCCTTAACATTTTAAAGTATAAATATTGTGTTAATATGTCACGTGATACGTTACGTGACCATTTTGCTAAAAATTGTAAATTATTGACCAATTGGTAACCGGTTTAAGGAAAAAAATCGAGCAATAACATTTTTCTTATTCATTTTAAATATTTCCAACACTTCACCTTTGGAATGACCGTCCATTGCACTTCAATGAAAAATTATGAGGAAAAACATCATTTTAAATGCCCAAATTTAATCTTGAATTATTCAGAACTTTAGTTTTAAACTTCGCCTACGTTCATTCCAAATGTAGAAAGTTAATTCGCCATCAATTCGCCGATTTCCTTCATTTTCAATTTCTGGCCACGTGATATATCACGTGACCATAATTAAACGTTAAGGCACAAGAAAAGCTCAAGACTTACTTTTGGAGAAAAATTCATTTTGTTCTAGGTCTCCTAGCGAGAGATATTGCTAATCATTTATATTGTCAGAACACGCCTTTGACCCAGGCCTTAAACCCCTCGAGAAGTTCTATCATTAGTTTGTGGTTACTTATTCGTAGTTTTACTAAATTCTTTTTCTCAGCTGTTCCTCTCACTAAGTCTAGGCAATTTATAGGAGTGGTGTGATTGCTTTTAAAAGGTCTAAAAAATTTAGTTTTTGAAAGTGGTGAAGGGTGTTTTGCCACCATTTTGACCTTTCTATTGAAAAATGTTACCCCTTTCACATACCTTCTTAAGAATTCTTTATCCCTTTTAACCGCTGTAAATGCACTGTCATTCAAATAGGAATCAATCGCAAATGAATAGAACGTTTTCTTGGCTTTATGAAGCCATAACATTCATCTGTTAGCCCTTTTGGGTTCTTTCACAGACCCAAATGACAGAATTCCATACCCTCTCGTATACTTAACGAGTAAACCCCTACCCTTTCATATACCTGAAGCCTGAAAATAGTACCCCTGTCGGGCGGAGCCTTCCCGTATAGGCCATTATAGGGAGTAGCCCCGGCATGAACTATATCTCGATTCAGTCTCTAATAGTATCTGAATGAGAAAAATCATAAAATGAAATAAAACACAAACAAAAATAATCAATGTTCAGTTCATTCGTCACACCCGTATCTTCAAATACCGTATTTATTCGATCTGGGGGCTTATTAAATTTTTGGACTTTGAGAGTGGGCGCTTATTCGAGGCGGGCGCTTATTCGGGGCTGGGTGCTTCTTTTCAGCTAGTGTAGTATGTTTATTTTGCAACAAAACAATAAATGGTAATAACAAAACACGAAGATGTAACAAAGCAAGGTTTCTGTAAAATGCTCTGAAGAAAACTCCGTCTTCGGGGAAGTCTCGACTCTCATTAGTAGTTATTCAATTTCAATTTCAATCTCATTATCACTCAAGTCAATAAGTGAATTCTCCGGTGCTACCCCCTCGATGTCCGACATCCTAACCTCGGCAAATGGGTTTGTCGCGCGAGAAGCAGGTACAGCTTGCTGGATGGATGTTAGGCGATCTGAACCCGCATGACAAAGCTAACCGTCCTTCAGGCAATGAATTTGGTCATCTTCGTATCCGTCAGGAACCACCAGACTATCCCAGGCCTCAAGGTCTCCACTGAACGAGTTTCGCGACCTGGTGGGGCACACGTTTCCTGCAGCTGACAAAGTATGAGCCCCTCAACTTGCATCCACGCTTATTTGAGTTTGAGGTGGAGGGGGGTGGTTTGCGGGTGGGCGCTTATTAACTTGTTATGCCTTTAGGATGGGCGATTATTCCCGTCCCTCGAGGTGGGCACTAATTCGAAGTTGGGCGCTTATTCGAATAAATACGGTAATCAATGTTCAGTTCATTCGTCATATCTGTATCTAATAGGTGCTTTTACTGCTGATATGACTGCATAGGTTCTTTGCTGTTGTTGTTTTGGAACTCTACACAGACTGACTTTGCATTTTTCTACTGCTTCCTGAATGTCTTTACTCATTAAGGGGCAAGAGCACCACATCTTTGGCTCTCCGGATTCATGCTTCAATTCCCTGACGACTTGAGTGGGCTCTGGCAGTAAGCTCGCGTCTCATGGACTCTTGGAATGATGACGTGCTGATTCTTGAAGAGGATACCATTATGGAGTGTCAACTCCTCTCTGAAATCTGGCCATCCTAACAGAATAGTGTTCTCGAGTGTCTGTATGACGGGGTCTTCTTCCGTAGGGTAGACTCTCGCAGCTGATCTTGTTTGTGCTTAAGGGGTCTACACTCAAAATTAAAAAAGATCTGTTTCAGCCCCAAAGTGTCAATTCAGCCCTGCAGGCCAAAGATTCAGCCCTTCCTGGAGCCATTTGAGCACAATTTAGGTCAAAAAGGCTCAATCAAAAGGTTGTTCCAGCCCACGGTGGGGTCCATTTCAGCCCTGGCTGATCGAACTGTACTGGCCCTGATTTAAGGGAGCCAAATTAGACTCAAAAATAGGAATGTATTTTACTCACCGAAACGGCCTCATTTTTAGGGCTAAAACAGATCTTTCCGATTTACATTGCATGGTTTTGAACTGTTAGGCCATCCCAATTTAATGCTTCGTTTCTCATCGCCCGACCGACCCATTTTTTTGGAAAAGTCAAAAAAAAAAAAAAAAAATCCAGAATCCCTTGTAAAGAAGCAAGTACTTTAATTTACAAGCACACGATCTTGTCTTATTAACACCAATTGTCTTAAATTATCATCGATACTTCGTCTTTGTAGCCTTTTTAGACATTTAATAGTCCTGTTAATATACATCTTTTACCATCTGATTATATCTTGCAGACTAAACGTGAGATTTAATATGCAATCATGTGTTCATTCTTTTTTTTTTCTTGCCCGACCGACCTTCACGAGAGGGAGGGCGATGGGAAACGAAACATTTTATTGGGATGACCTTACTCAAGTGCGACAACTTGAATATCATCATCATTATCATCATCATCATCATGTTGTACTTCTAGCAATAATCACACCATTTTTTGAGAGAGCAAAGGTAGTTTTACTTGATTGACACTTAACCCTGACCTACTTTTTTTTGCCCTCGGGTCTCGGAGTCTCAATTTTGTCGTTTTTTCTTTCCTTTTGGTCTTCAGGTCGTCCAATTTTTAAGAGTTTGAGGCAATAGTTTATCGAACTGAGCTATTAAAGTAAGAAAGTAAAGCAAAAGATAGCAGTATATTGGTGGGCTTCGCTAGCTTTCATCGGCGTTGTACATTTTCGGTGCTTATAGTCTCGGGGCTCGGAATTTTTAGAAGTAAAGTCTCGCGCTCGGAATTGATAAAAACGCTTAAGTCTCGGTCTCGAATCATCGTAATCTCGTAGTCTCGCAAAGTCTCAAATTTACCATTCCATACCCCTTTAGTTAGAACGAAATCCGACTGGCCAAATTTAACAGGCTTAGATCCTGTGAGAACAAACTTCTACTGTGTCAATTACAGAAGACGTTATTCACATGGATATTTTGTTCTCTTAAAGTATTGTCCAGTAAGATAAGGAAGTATTCTCTTTTTCCGAAGTGGATGTAATCATGTTGGGAGTCAGTTTTCATTTCTGACTAGACAGTACATTGAACACAAATTCAAGTGAATGAGGTCTATTGCATGTGGTCAGTTAGAATTATTACATTTTCTCTGTATCGTCCGTTCAAAAAAGAGGACACACTCCCCTCCCCTCCCCTGCGGCCTGTGCAGTACTGATTATGCTATAAAATACTCATTACAATATTTCGTTATGGTTACGGTATAGTAGAAAATTGTTTACAGCACTAAATTTTCTCAGTCCAATGGCGATAGGTACAAAGAATAAGAAAACCGCATAAATTTATGTACAGGGCGCTTGCTTCAAAAGATGAGTTTCTAGAAGTGCTATAAAGGCGTCTAAAGTATTGAGTTGTCTAATCTTTGCCTTTCCCTTCGTTGAGGTGCCGGAGAAGCAAATAAAATTGCCTAGAATTTTCGGTAACTTGTAAACGGCTAAATTTTTATAGATGACCGTTCCACTCATGTACAATTTGTGAAGTTTATGAAGTTATCTAATAATTTCCCTACGATTTTCTGAAGTTTCATTTTTCATATTTCACCGCCCAGGTTGCTATTTTTCGTACAAAAATGATGCAAAAAAACCTAAAATTTTCGGATTCCAAAATGTGATGGAGAGAAGAATCACAAAAAAACAATCACATTTTAGTAATGAGTTAAATTGCGTCTAAAAATTTTCGGGAAAATAATACTGAAGCCCTTTTAATTTAATTTCGAAAAGACTCAAGTTACTGTAACCTAGGATGACCGAAAAGGTACAAATTTTAAAGCGCCCCGTAGAATGCAATTCTAGGGATCTACAAGTACTCAGGATAGCCTTAAAAGTGTTTTCAATGAATTTAGGAGGAAACCGTCGTTGGCTGCCTCTGAAGCGTTTCCTCTTAACTTAGGATCTCACTCACACCTGTTAAATGGGTTATTCTTACCGGCGGTGGACAAAACACTGACCCCTAGTCCATGGACTACCCTAAAATGGACTACGCCGCTGAAGTTTAGTGATTGAAGTTACAGGTCAGTTTTCCACGTAGAAGGACCCTAAATAGAACTTGATTCAATCAGTTTCCTAACCCTAATCACTAAACTTCACCGGCGTAGTCCATTTTTGTGTAATCCATATGGGTAGTCCATGGGGGTAGTCTATGGACTGGGGGTCAGTGTTTTGTCCACACCATTCTTACCTGCTGAATAAAGTCAACTATTTGAACCATGTACTCTGAACTTAATAATGCTTTTAATCTGAATAATTTTAACAGAGTACGTTCCTTCTTAAAATCACAAGAGCATTTTCTAAACATTTCTTTGTTTGAAGGTACATGGTTGCAAAATTTTCTGGTCATAAATGAAATCAGTTCTTTTAGGAAGGTGGCTGCCAAACTGAAAAACATCTCTGACTACCTTCATGGTTTGCAAATTCTAGTTTTCTTCACACGGCTATCTCAAATTCCTCGTTAAGATACTAATAGACATAAATAATTAAGTATTACCGATTACGCTAATTTATTTAAATGCTCTCTTGGATGTCAAAAATTTTACTGCGTCAGTATTATTTCTCTCTATTGCTCTGGTCAGAGGAGTTTTACCATAGACATCTTTTAAATGGATGCTAAGACCAAGTGATGACAGCTCGTTGATAATGCATGTATTTCCACTTTGTGCAGCAAAGTGGAGCAAACTGGAACCATTTTTGGTTTTCAAAGATGGATCAGCACCGTTTTGTATCAGCATCTCAAGAGCATTTTGTTTGCCATAATCAGCTGCAGTCATCAGTGGAGTGGCACCAACATCATTCCTTGAATCAATGTCAAGACCAAGTGATAACAGCTTCTCTATAATGGATGTATTTCCACCCTGTGCAGCAATGTGGAGCAAACTGGAACCATTTTTAATTTTCAAAGATGGATCAGCACCGTTTTGTATCAGCATCTCAAAAGCATTTTGTTTGCCATAATCAGCTGCAGTCATCAGTGGAGTGACACCATCATTACTCCTTGAATCAATGTCAAAACTAAGTGATAACAGCTTATTGATAATGGATGTATTTCCACCTTGTGCAGCACAGTGAAGCAGACTGAACCCTTTGTTGTTTTTCAAGGATGGATCTGCACCGTTTTGTATCAGCATCTCGAAAGCATTTTGTTTATCACAATAAGCTGCACACATTAGTGGAGTGACATCATCATCATTCCTTGAATCAATGGCAACACCAACAGATAATAGCTTGTTGATAATGGATGTATTTCCACCTTTTACAGCACAGTGGAGCAGACTGCACCCATCGTTGTCTTTCAAAGATGGATCAGCACCGTTTTGTATCAGCATCTCAAAAGCACTTTGTTTGCCTTGATCAGCTGTAGTCATCAGTGGAGTGACATCGTCATCATTCCTTCAATCAATGGCAACACCAACAGATAATCGCTTGTTGATAATGGATGTATTTCCACCTTGTGCAGCAGAGTGAAGCAGACTGAACCCATCGTTGTCTTTCAAAGATGGATCAGCACCGTTTTGTATCAACATCTGAAAAGCACCTTCATGGCCATAAAGAGCTGTAAACATAAGTGGAGTAGTACCTTCCTCGTCCCTTGAATCGACCTCAAATCCTTGAGACAGTAGTATCTCTATTATCTCAATGTTTCCACTTTTTGCAGCAGCATGAATCTCCTGACCATCCTTAT
>OZ037780.1:24762335-24764835 GCA_964035525.1 Porites cylindrica
CTTCCCAGAATTTTTTATCTTAAATGACCCACCCCTCATCCTAACATTCACAAGATTGGGCCCCAATCATGTTGGGGCCAGAGAGGATGAGACATGTGATCAGCTGACTGCCATTGTCTTTTTGCAGCATACACAATGGAGCCAGTTTTAGGTTGGGCTTTGCCACAGGCAGCCCAACGATTATCACCTGACGGGGTAAGGATGTTGTTCCATTGGATAAATTAAAGGAAATTATTCATTTTTCAAAAGACATAGGTTGGTCAAAAACAAAACATTATATTTGGACATGGCCTCAGTAAACACTCACTGCTTGTAAGCACCTAGCCTAAATGTCAAGCATTATTTTGGAGGGAAAGGAGGGGAAAGAGAGGCAAAAATTAAACAAAAGAATAGGGTAAGGGAGAAGCAAACTCTCCTCTCCCTACTGGCCAGTCATTTTAAAACTTCACCACCCCCTCTCCTGGGTGGGGAATTTGACCCTTGCCTGGGTGGGGTGGGGAATTTGTACCAGAATAATTTAAAGAATAATGCATTCTTTTTTACATTCAAAATTACTCAATGTCTTGGTGGATTCCGTCTTAAATTCTCTATACGACCTGGTGTCTGTCAACATGGTTACGATAGATGTTATCTTTCTCATAGCGAGATCGAGGAGTTTACAAGTGAAGATACAGCTTTTGCAAGTAAATGACTTGTTTGACAAGGATTTCAAAAGCTATACAGTATTTTTGGTCGTAATTTACCCAAAAAAGTGTCTAATTTTTGTAGTTCGATTGCCAATCAACATCATGAGGATTTTGTCAGTCCGGGTGCATCTGACCACAGTGTAATCGCTGTTGCCCTCACACTGTGGTTAGTGTAGATCTTTGACAGGTTGGCCGCTTTGCTGAGAATTTTCATCATATCTCCGAGCTTGTTCACCCCAAGGCATCGATTCTCAAACCACACTCCTTCTTGTGGTCTCTTCCAAGAACGCTTTGGGTATTGAAAAAAAGTGCTGCATTCAGGATGTAGCTTCTCCAAATAAAGACGAAGGGCATTATATCCGTCATGTGGATGCTCTGTTTGGTACATTCTGCCAAGCTTTTCAATGCTTACGGTGTTGTCGCTCAAACCTCCTTGATGATTTTTACTTGCCTCGTCGTGCGCCATTGTCACGTAGCGCTTTCCGTTTTCGTCTTGGAGAAAAACAAAGCAACTTTTCTTCAGATTCCTTTGCTCTTGACGACCCTGACAGCAGAAGTAAAGGGTTATGTGGAACCACACGTTGTTCAGGAGACCCTGAGGTGTTGAGGGGCTCATAACATCGCTCTCTTTCAGACGTCGGAGATCTTCGTTCTCAATACAAGTTTTGTGCTTTACGCTTTCTTCTCCCTGTTGCTTCATATTTTTTAGCTTAGCATCAAGCATTTGATTTGACTGCTGGAAAGCAGGGTCAGTGGCAATATGTATGCCTTTCTTGAACGGCGGGTTGTTTAAAAAGCTCTCTATGCCATTTCGGAAACCAAGCAACGTACTCCTGTTGTAATTTCCACCGTCTTTGTTCCTAGCTTCAGCATAAAAGAGTCGCAGGTTCTTGTTCAGCTCCTCTTTGGTTTTTCCCCCAATATTTTCATCAATGCCTCGTGCTGAAGCCCATTCTGAATGAAGAAAGACCAAAAAATATCAACACGGCGTAGGTTATGAAGGAGTATTTATTTTTATTAACAAAAATTAAGACTTATTTTTCTTATTGATGTATTGTTTTTGCATAGGCGTAGTGGAAAGTTTTATTTGTTACATTTTAACGAGTGGTGTGAATGTAAACTTATGTGTTAATTACAAAATATTCGTATTTCACAGAAGTATTTTTACTGAGAAATTACCTTTGAAAACTGACACAGCATAGTTTGTGGCATACTTTGTAGACTTCGCTTGGGCTCCCTCGACGAGGTCATCCAAGTCATCATCGTTCAGTTGCGCAAATCTTGTTTCTTCAGTCTTCTGCCGTTTTGGTTTCAAATACTCATCTAGGCTCAAATTGAAATTTGGGAAATCTTCGTTCATTTCTTTATTATTTCAGTTTCAAAAGTAAAAGAGATTTGACAGCCGAGAATGTATCCCTGAAACTATTCAAATTCGCCGCAAAACGCAAAAATCTTTACGTCACACAACCATGTTTACATACTCTCATGCAAATACTCCTCTCGGCCAATCAGAGCGTGCGTACTATCTTAGTTATTTTATAAATGAAGATATTAAAAAATTCACGACTGTCAACCGATTCTCTTAAATGACAACCCTCAAGGTACCGGCAAGTCGTGGCTTGGAAGCTAGCCACTCTGTCTAGAGGTTTACCATAAATATTATTAGCATTATAAGTTATACTTTAGAAGAAACTATACTTTGTTTAAAAAAAAAAAAAAACGTCCAAAAATGGGAGCAGCATTAATGGACCACTTTAAGACTGTATTTTCCTTCATCATATTTTTAAAGCAAAGCCAAACTAAGCACTTGCTGG
>OZ037780.1:24769835-24974835 GCA_964035525.1 Porites cylindrica
TTCCACTTGCTCTGAGTATGTTCAGAAGGAATGCGTCGGCATATGGAGAAGTCGATGTGCTGAAAGAGGTCCAAGGGAGTGAAGGACAAACTACAGTTCAAGACGCAGCCGAAGAATATGAGATTATCTATTCAAAAGGCGACGTAGTTGCTCTCAAGCACAATTACAAGAGGTATATCATCCTTTCCTCCTTGCAGTTCTTTTAAAAGATCTCCACCATAACGGTGACGCATTCCTGGAAGATCACATGGGTTTGAGATGGCTGGAACAGTCAGGAAAAGATCCCCTTGTATACCAGACTGGGCACCGTGACGATAGAAATTCTTCTAAGTGTATCATCGTGGAATTTCAAATAATAAAAGATGGAAACAACTTCTGTTTGAGCTGCCTTGAAGAGAAACGCCTAGTTGCATTGCTCCAGGGGTCAGTTGAATCAGATGATTCACCTGCGTCAGGTGGCATGTGACGAAGAGGAAGGGGAGCAAGCTTTTCAGAGCCAATTAGATTTGAAGCTGGAAGGAGTAGGTCTGGAAGACCTACAACCAGATATGTCCTCTGACAATCTACAATGGTTATTAAGCCAGGAACAGCCATTAATGGGCTTGACACAGAAATGCTGTTAAACTGTAGAACCTGTGGCTTGCATCATTTAATTTTTCTACTTCATGTAAAGAAGGTATTTTGCTATTGGTAATTGATCGTGATCCTCACTGTAACACACACAGCGTGAAAGAGGAAATTCACATAAGACTACAACATCAACAGGGATAGCAGAATAGAAAGCTCTGATAGAACCTACAACTTGCACTAAAAATTAAAGTTAATGTTTTTCTCATCAGCCTATTTGAGCATGTTCTATATTCTATATTTGGAGATAAACAAAGTTGCCTAAGTTAAAATTTTGTGTAAAAACATGGATGGGATCAATTCTTTTATCAGGGCTCAGGGATCAAAATTTTTGGGAAAATGGGGCTCAGGTATCAAAATAATGGCAAGAAAATAGGGATCAGTGGGCCCCGGACATACCATGTTACGACCCTGACTTTATGAAACGTTTTTTAGAGTTTCCTTTGGAAACTTGCCAGTGATTTAAAAAATATAATCAATTAATGTTCCTCCCGACATCTCCTTCAAAAGGAGATGCTCCTTAGACTAATCTTATACTGCGAGGTTTATTTCTGTATGTTATATTCTTAGATTTTCACTCAACTAAAGATGGACTGCAATGGTTGATTCTTGGTCACGTGGCCTTGACTAAAATCAAATGTATCCCGATCGGGCTACATTACAGCACGTTATCAAAGCACTGGTGGAAAGTGGCGTGTCAGAAAGCGGGAAAAACACCGCCAGGTCCTGCCAGTTTTCTTTTCCGTGAATGAATGAACAAACAAACACAAACTCGAAGCCTCAAGCTAAAAAGCCACGACTTTAAACAATTATATATTGGATTAGGTTTTTGTGATATCTACAATAATCAAGGTCGAGGTAGCGGTTGTCGGCTGAGGCTGATAACCCTTACTGAGACCTTGATCATTCTGGATATCACAAAAACCGAATCTAGTAATTGTTTTATTACACATTCGACGAATTCTTTCTTTCTCGCTTCGACATAAAATGTATGTTTTCAAAGTTTGTGTCAACTCTTTCTTTTCCTCAGGTTCGCTCAGTTTTTTCTCTTTCACGTAATCAGCAATCAGCTCCTTAGCCACTTCATCGACCTTTTTGTGTTTTGTGTGTCCTTGTCTTCAACTATTTTTTCGATGACCTCCTCGGTCAACGAAGCAAACCTGGAAGTCATGTTTTTGCTTCTTCACTGACGGCAAGCAACACAAAGACATGATTACCCTTAGAAATCATGCACCGCGGTCATACATGACATGATTAGCAGTGACCTTGAGTGTCCTTGACATGATTATTGTATAATCAGGTGCTGATTTCGAAAATTCACTGTACGCTTTCGGCCAATCAGAAAAGAGATAGTGAGTTCAATGTAAAATAATTAAAGTTATCGGCCAGAAATTCCCAGAAGAAAAACAGCACCTAGTGGAGGAAAAAGATGCCGATAATATAAGGAATCATTCATTCAGTGGTTTTGAGAATTAAACTTGTGTTGTTATAGGTACCGAGTCGACTGTTTTGGTTCGCTCCGGTTATTCTTTTGTTGCTGTTGAAGTGAAAGTCTAGGAATACAACAAACTGTCAGGTCCCTCGGGACACCAGTTAGTTTTATTTTCCCGAGAGTCCTGCAAAACTCTCGGGAAAACAAAACTAACTGTTTCCCTTGGGATCTGACATTAAGTGTATAATATTTCAACTTTCTCAACTAGGGTTCTGGGGTAAAAAGTCTTAGCATAACAATGGAACTCCGTGAACATAGTACAACTATGGGTCTCCATCTCTTTTCAACATGTAACTTATTTCTTTATCTCCCGTTTCTGACGTCATAACACGTGACAAACGACTTGAAGAGATGATTCAGACTTCCAAACGAGGCTGATTCATGCCTTGTAGGATGGTTTGGTGATGAAGAGCGAATTTTTCTTTTCAAAGCTACACAATATTAACTCGTTCGTACATCATTCCTGGCAGTCTTATGTTAAGTCTACAAGAAAAAGGAAAAAAAAAAGACGCACATGAGGCACGGTGTATGGTGAACCTCGTTCCCACGATTTTTTATCTTTCTCCCTCGAGGGAGGAAGAGAGAGAACCCTGGGAACGAGGTTGGTGTAAGGTAACCTTTCGTGGCCAAGTTTGTCAATGAAAAAAGTCAGTGGCTTTGCAAATGAGTTCTTAAATTAAAAGCGGTTTCATACTTCAGTGTACCTGTACCTGACTGCTCAAACTATAAGTATTCTAGAGCGTTCATATAAGAGGGAATCATGACTGAAATAGCAGAGACAAAGACGAGGAATGATTTCTCCCTTATTTCATGCTTGCCGTCGTCGCCTCAGTCCCGTCGCCGCCTCAGTCCCGTCGCTTTGGTCTACATAACAGCATAACGCACTTGTACGGCTTCCTGGTTGTTAGTATCGTTGCTAATGACATTTCTATACTAACTGTATACGGTAACCTTACCAAAATGAGCGATTTTCCATTTTGAATTTAATTGGTTTGGAATAAAAGATCGGCGCCTGACTAGTAACTGTAACCGGCCTAAATTTGAATTCGATAGTACGGCTTCTGAATCGGTCCTTGCACAAGAATATCAGCTGAAATAACATACGTTTTTTGTCGTAACAGTACCCTTCTTTCGAACAAATAGAGCATGACACCCACGATAACAATTAGACGAAAGCCAACCAGCGAGACAGAGAGAATGACTTCTTGATTTGTTGAGAAGAACTTCTCCTTAGATTCTGCTCTTTCTGAAAAATAAAAAAAATTAAAAAAAATAATGGAAAATGCTAAATTGCAAGTTAAAAGTAAGTGAAAAGGGTGGTTTCATATTTTCAATTCCCAGTTTGTATTTATCAGAACGGTAAAAAGGCCAGAGAGAGAAAGAAATCATGGCAAAAAAAAACTACAAGAAATTCTGCTCTTCCCAATTAAAATAATACAAGAACATATCAAGATTGACACCCGAGTCTTTCCTTCCCTTTTTTATGCGTAGGACATACGTTATTTGATTTGACTTGTAAACCACTCGAAAAATTTTAAATTCCTTTGTTCTATATTCCAATATCTGAGGATAGGCCACGCGTTGAAATTCGCACCCGATATTACAAACTTCTAGTCGTAAATAATTCTTTTCACCTTTTTCAAATGATTCTGTTGAAGTACCAATATGCGATCCAGGGATAAAACTCTTTGAAAGGCCTTTAGTGCTGGTGTTTGAAGTTTTTGAAACAGGTGTTGAGTTGGACGCTGTCAACGATTTTTTCTCTGTGGCTGAGGGACTAGTAGCTGATCCTAATGGCGTAGAGAATGTCATCAGTATAGTGCTGGATGCCGTTTTCGCCGCCGTGGTAGTCGGAGTTTCTGTAGTGCTTTACAGCTGACTTTATAATGTAGACGATGACGTGGCGGACTCTGACGGCGTAGATGCTGTTGTAGCAACTGTAGTTGCTTCTGTGGTTGTTGTTGGTGCAGATGATGATGATGTAATGCATTCTACAGATGATGACGTGGCTGCTGTTGTAGCTTGTTGTGGCAATTGTCGTTGTTTCTGTGGTAGTTGCTGGTGTAGATGATGACTTAGTAAATTCTGTACTTGGTGACGTAGGCACTGATGTAGTTGTTGTAGGTGTATCTGTGGTACTTCGTGGTGAAAACGGTAACGTGGTTGCTTTAGTAGGCACTGTTGGTAGCGTGGTTGATGTTACAGTTGATGACATCGTAGAACTCTTTAAGTTTCCTATTGTCCAGTCATCTGTGAATTCCCAGCCTGAAAAGGACGTTAGTTCCGTTTTTCGTTTGTTTAACTGAGAATCGGTGAAATGTTCAGTAACCATACCTCAAGCTTGTCACTCTGACTAGTTAAAATAGAACTTAACTAGGGATAGTTCACATGAAGTATTGAATAGTGATATGTTGAAGGACGATCTCCCTGTTCAATACTTTGTTATAGGGCCAATTCAGCCCGCATTTCACTTTTGATTGGTTGAGAGAAGATCGTTAATCTAAAATAGCAGATAATGAACACAGAGCATATGCGAATTTGGTTTTGAAATTCTTGAAACGCCTGCCACTCGGCTTGATTACCGAACCGCTACTTCCCCAAGATGGCCAAGCGCCAAGTGGCAAGCGAGCCTTATATGGCACAACTTTGCTCGTTATGCAGTGTTTATATTATATGTTGAAAACAGAAAAATGGAAAACATGATCAATAAGAATAAAAACGCAGCTTTGCAAAACAATGGCTACACTTCGTTCTATAAACCGGCCCTAAAAGTGTTTTGTCCTCTGTGAAGAACTCGTAGGTGACGAGTGCTTACCCAAAATACAGAAGTCGAAATCAAAGACTTTACTACGGTTCTCGTAAGGTGTTTGACATGTGACTTTGTTCCGTCAAATCTTTAACAACTGTAGGATGGGCTGTCATTCACGTTTGGAGCCATTTAAGTTCCTTTATAGTGCACACGAGAGCGTTGTTAGTGATCCAACTAAAAACAAAATACGGAAAAAATGTTAGTTGAATCCAGGGAGATGAATGTTTGTAAATTCGACAACTTTGGGCCTCGGACGACATAATTGTTTCTTGATCTTGGAAACTTAGTGGTTACTCCATAAGGCAAGACTTATCAAATACAGTCAATCCTGCATTAAGCAGACTTGCATTAAATGTTCACATTCTTTCCCTTAATCATTGTAAAACTGACTTAAGAGGTCACCTGGCCTGTATTATGTGGTCACGTTCACCTTTTCCGCTATCCAAACCAGTGTTTTTTATTGTCTTCACCTCAAACCTTCACCTTCACCTTCTTGAACTGTCACTTTGACAAGATGTACCATTATGACTAGTGCAATAGATACACTGTGCATGACATTCAGTGGTCTTTTACCCCCTTTTTGGTGCAAGAAGAGGTAGAAACACTTTATGGTCAATTTGTCAAATTATGGCTGGAATATTTTGCTTTGTAACCATCTTTATTTTCTTGATAAACAACCCTTTAAGCCCTAAGAGTGACCAGCATCAAATTTTGTCTTGTGATATTTTAAAATGCTTTGTAAAATTACGGAGAAAATTATGGACATAATCACACAAGATGAATTTGCTTGATATTTTATCAATTTCTCCCCACTACTTCTGTAGGAAATGAATAGGGGCAACAGATGAGAATTCTAATTTTGATCTTAGGGTTTAAAGGGTTAAATGAAAACAGGTTTGACTGACGAAAAAGTGAGTTTTCCATTTCAAAAATTAAAAGTACTTCGGAAGTGTAAAGCTGTTAATGACTCATTAATACTTCAGATAGCCGCACCTGAACCAGCGTATGCACCACCTACATCTACATCGTCATTGTACAGTTTTCAACAACAATAGAGTAGCGTTAGCAGCTCTCACAAGTCTCCTGTAGCTAAGTGGTTGAGCATCTGGACTAGTAACCAGAAGGTCATAGGTTCGTCTCCTATTGGGAGTACTTGGAACTGTTTCTTCTGAGTCACTTGTGTCAGTGACCGAAAAAACATCTTTCTCAATAAAAGATTTCTGTTCCAAACGTTTCAGGATCCGCAGAGCAGTTTTTAAACTGTGGGGGCCGGTGACCATCTCTTTTGAAGTGGAGGGGTAAGGGAAGGGGGCGGGTAGGAGCTAATTTGACTGTTCTCTCTTTGTGGCTGTTTAGAACTGTCAGATTACTGAACCTTTCTTTAGTCATTGATGAGCGGAGTCATGTTTATAAATTTCAAGCCGCTGAAAAGTACCTTTCTCCTGCTGAGCCTGATTGCACATGCAGGATCCACCAGTAGAAGTTTGCACTGTAGGTTCCTGTAACCCCTTCATTTTGTTTAGTAGGTCATCGAAATACCTCAGAGGACACATCATCAGCCGATATAATCCGTTTTAAGAAACCCTAGTTCGTGGAGTAGTCTTTATCAAAAAAGGCTCTATTCCGCATCGTTGCAAATGGTACATAGCCTGGCTTCTGAGCCTTGCCGGTTTGAAAACGCAGAAGTCTAGGACTAAGTGCCGTTTTGTGAACACAGGCGTTTCGAGGCTTACTAAATTCTCCATTTTAGGCCGAAAAATGCGCCACAGTGCTCGACAAAGTGATAATAATACTTAATTTAGATGCTGGAAGATTCTTATTCCAACAAAGATACTATTTATGTGAAAATGTATATTTTAGTGGAACCTCTATAACGAAGTCCTCGGTCTAACGAACTATTTTTCTTTACTCCAGTAATAGTAAAATTTAAGCCAGGAGCAATATGAAAAAGAACCTCAATATAAAGTAAAAAAAAAAAAAAACCTCGTTATAACGAACATATTTTGCCAGTCCCTTGGCCCTTCGCTATAGCGAGGTTCCACTGTACTTAGTTTTATTTATTTTCCCCCCAGTCCCTCTCCCTGCGCGGGCCCTGTTGTTTTGTTTCAAGCTTGTAAAAGGATGAATTTCTACGGACAATTCGTACAAGTACAACGCCTTCTTTGCAAATAGACTGAGGGGTATGATAGAGGGTCTGAATGGGGGTACCCCGATAACACTTAACAATTCATTTTTTGGCTTTGTAACATGAAACAGTTAAATTTTAGGCATTTTAACACAAGCAGGAAAAAATTCTTTGAAACAGTAATTTTTTTCCAGAAAGAAGCAAAAACGGCTCCAAAAAGGCCAATATTGTTTTGTTTAGTATATAAAGGAATTTTTGCCCACTTTACGACAATTCCGGATTATTTCAGAAGAAGAGACTGTCGAAGATTTCCGAAGACTAGCGAAGAGGTTCGACCATTGCCGAAGATGTCCTAAGAACCCTCCAGACACTTAACAGTATTTTCTTTCTGGTAAACATTGAAAAATTGCTATGGGCAAATAACACTAAACACTAAACCCCAATCAGACCCTCATGATAAAATTATGAAAATTGTTAAAATATGTCTGAAATCAATACAACTTTAAAAATCTCTATACTCGACAAAAGGGTGTGAATCGTTTTCATGTTTGCCTGTAGATTGCAAAACAGTCGGTTTTTTCTTAAAATCGGTTTAGAGTAGAGTAACAGCAGCGTGAGAGCCCTCCCAGTCTCGCTCTCCGTTTTCGGCTTTTGTTTGACTGTTCGTGCGTACTTGAATTTACGCAAAAATACGGACTCTTTTGCAGTCTAGTTTGCCTGACGCACCTTTGCATGTTCTGTTCCAAATTGTCACAGACGCCCCCCTAGCCCTCCCCTCAGGAAGCTATAACAGGAGATGCTTGCGTAGTGTAACAAGGGAGATTATATGGAGACTATCATGAATTACTTGCCGCCACTTCCGTCCTTCTGGTACATTTGTTTTGGTCTTTTATGTGTTGATGACGTCTCGAGTAAACTGGATATTCAGGATGTAAAACGGACGAAACCTTGTGGTAAGTTTCATTGGTTTTGTCACCCACGATTTCTGTAGCCAAACTTGAATCAAATGTAGGACAGTAGTGTACCGTATCAGCAGTATGCTATGCAGTTATGCAGTTCTTTTAATGGCCGCCTGTCTTTACAGCTTGCTTGTGCGTATGGTTGAAATTCAGGCTTGCCTACTAATGTCACTTCATAACTGGTCATGCTTTAACTTTAGTAGTTGCTGTTTGCAAACGTTGTGTGTGCAGAAGACAGTTATGGAAGGTTGCAATGTTGACTGGAGAGGAAGTATATTTTTCATTCCATAATTTTTTACACCTTTACTTCTGTAATGATGAATAAGGAAGTGGACAAATGTTTATAAGAGCCCATAATTTAAAAGTATTTGTTTTGCCATTAAATGTTGCATTCAAAGGTATTTAGATGAGTGCAAAACCACTCTTTTAATATTTGAATCAGTTGTTTGTTGACAGAGGATGTGGGTTTTGGCCAGCAACTTGATGAATACAGTCGACCTCATTCGTGCTATTGCGGTAATAATCACCGGGCGCGATCCATTCAACCAAAATTCCAACCGGTCCGACCGAGAAAAGAGGACCACCTCAAAAGGTGGACCCGTTTTTTCGAAACTTTTCCGGTTGGACCGAACCGATCCATTGAGTTTTGGACCGAAATTTCCGGAAAGTTTGGTTGAATGGATCGCACCCACCGTGACCAGCTATCCAAAACGACAAAATTTTCCCAGTCTTATCATAACTTTTACAAAATTCTCAAATCTGATTGGCTATTAACTATTCTGATTTCAGTATTAATAGGACAGTGTAAATAGGACAGTATGCACCCTGGTGGGGTACTCTGGATTTCAAGAGACAGCAATGATCGAATAATGGGAGCGAAAATCAAAAACCCTAAAAAATTCCTAGGGCTTCCAGCAAGACCCCAAAAAATCCCTGGTCCTGAAATTAACCCTACAGGGCTTGAAATAATTTCCAGGCTGGCACCGGTCAAGTTGTCCGGTCAAACATATTTTTGCTCTTACAAAACCCAGTTTTGGCCGGACAAATGTCTTTCATCTAGGATTATCTGATTGCACTTTCAGTGCAGTTAAAATACATGTGGACTATTATAAAAATACTTTACAACACTACACACACTACTCTCGAATTTGCAGTGAAGACTTTATAAAGGACAAAGCAATAAGTTTTTAACTCGCAACTCCTGGAAAATGAAAAACCACTGTTACCGTCCTGCCACGCAGGGCTTTTGAAATTTCACACGGTTGCAGAGCCGTGAAATTCAGGCAAATCAGTGAAATCCTGCGAAATTTGGTAGAAATCTTACCAAATACATGTCAGTTCAACGTATTTGAGACTTATCTTGGTTAAAGGGCTGTTTTTCCCATAAACTTGCAAATTTATCTTGAAACTTCATCACTGCAACGAGAAATGTCCCAAAACTACCAGATGTTCTTAGATTATTATTGTGAAAAAGTGGGCACTGGCCAGTGCATGATATAAAAAGCTTTGCCAGTGGCATGTTTCTGAGCTCATTGTTGTTAAAAGAGCAAAATTATGAGGATCTCTGATTAAAAAAAAAAAAAAAAAAACCTTGTGCGAGATGATACCAAGTCCAAACGAGATCACAAGGCAAGTGGGGGTTTTGAACACAGAATCGCCAGTTTTAAAAAGGCAACATTTATAAGTAGTCGATATTTCTGTAGTTGTTGTTATTACACAGGCTAACGCTCATCATCCCGCCAAAATTGCCATTTTCTTTCATTAAAAACGTTCGTGAAACCAATCGCTTTCTAGTGAAATTTCCTCAGAAAATTTCTGCGAAGTTGGCTTTATTTTAACAATTGTCTTTCGGCGAAATTTGTCTCCAATTTTTCTGCAAAATTCCTGTGAAATCGGCTGCTTTTTCCGCGAATTTGACACTGAAAATCCCAAGAAATTTGACTTTTTTTCCCCGACCTATCAGAGGCCCTGTGTTATGAATGGTTTACGTTATAAAAGTTCTTGATCTGCTTGCCTTTTTCTCTCTCTTTCCCCACTTTTGTCCTTCACCAATGTCAATAATGTCCAATCTTGACCAATTGTTTTAAAAAAAGTGAATGTCTGAATTACATTAGAAGAGTAAAAGAGCTTACAAAATGTCGGGCCATCTAAGGATTTGACAGGACAAAACCTATTTTTGACGGACATTGTCTGTTGACCTGGCGTTATTTCAAGCCCTGCCCTGTTACGCTGCAAAATTTAATACTAATGCAAAAGGTAATAATATTGATGCAAAATGTAATAACAATTTTAATGCAAAATGTAATAATCTTTCAACTTAAAATGTAACAATTTTTTAAATGCTTAATGTAATAATGTAAAATGTAATAATTTCCGAATGACATGCATGGTGTTTCAAAATGAAAATATTATGATTATTTTTATTATTGTCGTTGTAGTTGTTGATATTAATAGTAATATTATTATTAATATTAGAAATGAAATAACAGTTGAAACTAGGAGTTGCAATCATCCATAGTGAACCAAATCGTACTTTTCTTTCTGCTGTTGAATGTAATACAGGTCCCAATACAGATGCATAATTATATAGATACTTCTTTTCAATTATTATTGCACATTTTCTGTTAGAAGCTACAAAAAGCAGAATGATGAAATGGGTGATTTTTCCAGCTGATAAACTGTGACTCACCATCAATAGTACTTGACTTTATTGTAAAAAATATTTCTAATTTATAAAGAGCATTCCTCTGACTTCTACTGTGAGTATTTTCCTGACTATCAAACCAATAAAACATACTATACTAAGTAATAGTTGACACTATAGCTACCACTGCTCTGTATATTGTTGGTCAATAGTATTCTTGGTCACTGTGTAGGTCTTTGAAATATACCGATTCATAATGAAGTTTTGCACACATATTCCATACAACAGGTGAGATAAAAACAGGAAATGCACTGATTCAGTTCAATTTACCCAGCTTTGATCAAAACATTATTTCTCAGTTTCGAGAATAGTTTATTCTAAACCATAAGAAAAGATTTAATTAGCAGTTGGAATATTTTGCTATTTCTCTTTCAATTTTTACATACAATTCATTTTATTTGCCAGAAAGTAAGCCTTAGTCATTCAAAGGTTTGATCAATTCACGCTTGCGCATTCTAGCCTTTTTTAAAACTTTATAGAAGGACATCTGTGAGGAGGAAATCCACATAGTCCTATTACCATTGATTATATTGATCATAACTATAACAAAATTCTCAAATCTGATTGGCTACCAACTGCCCTGATTTCAGCATAAAATAGAACAGTGTAAATGGGACCATTTGCATCATGCTTAAATAATAAATTGGACAGTGCGTGACATTGTGCGCACACTTGAATGGTTTTGTTTGTTCAGTGCTAGCAAAAACTCTTGAATATCTGGTGTTTTAAAAGGCTTAAAATATAACAACAGTCGTTATAGTTTTGTTTTATTAGTATCTCCAAAATATTCTCATGATTAAACAAATCGTACCCATGGGGGTGGGGAGATCTGCATGTTTCTTAATTCACATCACACAAAAGCCAAATTCAATAAATTGTCTAATACTATTATTCCAAACCGGCATTTCTACATCTGTAAGTTCTTAAATGTCACATCTCTTATCTCCTTGTTAAGACTTCCTTCAAAATGTTTTTCATGGCACTGAGTTCGGAATGTGAAAGGATGTCATTTTTGTTGCAGCTGATATTAACTCCTCAAAAAGCAGATGACAGTCATTGCATAATATTTTTAATGCATTCTTTTATTAAATATGTTCCTTTTAGTCTGTATTTGGGCTGTTTTGGTCTCACATACTTGGAGCCCAGAACTCTTGAATTGACATTTTCATGAGATCTTCACTCATGACAAGACAGCTAAGTTGCCACACTGCTGTCTTGCTTGATATCAATCATTGCATACAGTAAACACCCGCATATAAGAACACACGATTTTGGAGGTCAGGCTGATTGAGTTCTTATTTATCGGGTGCTTAATGACAAGTCAGCCTCAAAATGTTCTTAAAATGTTCTTAAATTTTTATTTAGTAATACTATCCAAAACATGTTGGTAGAGGTATATTTAGCATATTTTAGGAAAATAAAATAAATAATTATTCTGTAATTTGATTATATTAACAAATGAAGTTATCTGACAGCAAACATAAACTTACATGTTTTGAATTTAAATTTATGACACTTTTTCCATTTTATAAGAACATGTTACAATTTTCAGGCTGATCTTGTTCTTATGAAAATGGGCTTTATTGGCCGAATTTCAGCCTGGTGTTCTTAATCCATTTGTTCTTATATGCTGGTGTTTACTGTATTCCCCACGTCTTTCAAAACTGGTTATGAAGAATTAGCGAGGGGTTCAAAGCCGATAACAAGCACAGAAATATAGTTTGATTAAATAAAATTACTGAAGATGTTAAAATTGATATAAAGTAAAAATCTGCACTAAGAACCTGCATTTTCCCAAGTTAGCCTAAACAGGTTCTTACATAAATGGTAATTTACTTAGCAGAAATTTAGGCTGTTTAGGTTGTTAAATAGGTTCTTATTGTCTGAAGGAAAAAACGTATGGTAGCTATACAGTGAGTATGGATGGGTAATGGAAGCTATTTAGTGAGTATTTAGTGGTATTCGTTCAGCTCATTCCTTATACAATCTGCATACCAGATTGCCATTTATGTAAAAATGAATATGAGAAGAAGGACTGAAACACTTATGATCACATGAATTTCAAAGTCCCTTTGCCTAAGTCAACAGGAAATTTGAACCTGTTTCAAATTTTTAGGGTTAAAAGCGGGGGGGGGGGGTACTCCCATATATGGGCTATATAGGTACGTGCCGCGGAATAGGGTATGGTTTTTGAGGTTCTCGGTCCTTAAATAGGGTATCTTTTCTGACCCTTTTGTTTCTGTGTCCCTGGTGTGGTCCTTAGATAGGGTAGCGTAATTGTATTATCTAATACTGGAGTGTGAAAACGCCCACCTAAACGAACATTTTTTTTTTTTAAACTAGGCCTTTTCTGGTATTTTATGCTTGATGCTATACATCCAATGTTACAAAGAGGAAATAAAGTTTTCCTTTTCATGCCATTAATAATTTTTTTTTTTCCTTGAATAGGGTGTCATTTTTCCGCTTTCGGCCTTAAAAAGGGTATCAGTTTTCGCTTTCTTAGTCCTTAAATAGGGTTAGGGTTCACGAACCTTCGCGGCACACCCTTATCCAAAATTCGCGGGAGTACCCCCCCCGGGGTTAAAAGCTTCTTGTATGGAGGAGGCCCAGCTGACCATGGCAAATTTTAGCCTATAAACAAGTTCTTAAAAACCAGATTTTTAGTCATGGCTTTTTACTGTATTTTGCACTTTTTTGTTGGCTGACTTCAGGGAGTAATTTTTTTGTTTTTGTGTTTGTTTTCTATTTTAGTTCTCATGGCTGGTTTACATATAATTTTTGACCACATATCGCAGCAAAAGCACAAACAGGATACATAGAATCATCATGTTCTTCAGTAGGCTGGTGATCAGTGCACTCAAGACTACTGTTCTTAAAAGAGAAATGTTGCTTGAGTTTATGTCATATGTAAGTGTTACTTTTATACAAAAAACATACAAAAACGACAGTGCACCGCTGTAGCCAGTATGAGGCGAACCGAGGCACTCGCCTCGGTAAAATTTTACCAAATACTGTCGATTTTTATTTTTTTTATCAGACTGATAATATTAGAAGATTTCATACGGCTGATTTCGTACAATGGACCGTGTGTTTGCCTCGGTTGTAGTTTCTTCCTGGCTACGGCCCTGCTGTGTAAGATTACACAATGCAGGCAGTCTTTATGCCATGTTACAGTGCATTGAATGGAAACACAGGGCAAAAATGCAGTACCATAGAAACTGCATTTTAGAAAAGGACATCAGGAATAAACCTTCAAAGGCCCCCATTTCAAATCACATTTATTGCACACTGATATGTGACTTGCAGCTTCTCTCAACAAATCTTCATCGTTTGTTTGTCTCATGGGTGGGGAATTTGAACACAATTTTTATCCCACAGTGTGATTCTTACAGTGTAATGTGAGGAAAACATGAGAAATGCCCAACAAATGCGCGGGGACACGGCGATGGGCATGCATGCTTGAAATTGATTGAGCCATAACTAGAATTTAAGCATTTACGGACAAAGTTTCTCAGCTTAACAAAAGTTTTAGCAATAACTGGGCTCATCTGTTGGAAAACAAACACACATGGTGATCTCAATACACCAGTACAGTGTACCATTATTAAGTGGTTATAGTAAACATTTTAATCTTGTATCTATATTTTTAGATATTTGACAACTACGATATTTGAAAATGGCATCTGCTTCACAGACATATCATGGATCTTTCAAAGTGAAAGTCACTATTCTGGCTTCTGAATGGGGATCAAGCAAAGAGGAGCTTTCTACTATCAACAGAGAGTTAGCCATACAGTTAGCCAAATGTCCTGAAATGGAAATCACTGTCTTTTTACCACAATGCAGCCAAAAGGACGAAAAGGAAGCCCTTAAATACAAAGTAAAGATTGTGGAGGCAACATCTCTGCCTGGCTTCAAACATCTTGATTGGCTTTGCTTTCCACCAGAAGATTTGCAAATCAACATTGTCGTAGGTCATGGAGTTAAACTAGGTAAACAAGCACAAGTCATTAAGAATTTTAAAAAGTGCAAATGGGTTCAAATGGTGCACACAGACCCAGAGGAGCTATTGATGTTCAAAAGCTATTTCAAGCTTAATTTAAAGAGCGAAGAAAAGGACAAGACTGAAGTAGAACTGTGTAAATTGGCAGATCATGTTGTTGGAATTGGACCCAAGTTGAGCGAAGCCTTTCGCTCGTATCTTCGGGGCTACCAAAAAGATGACAATATTCTTGACTTCACTCCTGGAGTATTTGAAGAGTTTGAGACTGTGAAGCAGGTTCCTAGTGAAAGAAAACCACGCAGTGTCTTGGTGTTTGGACGTGGAGACGAAGAAGATTTTAATTTAAAAGGATTTGACATCGCTGGGAGAGCGATCGCTGCGTTAAAAGATACTCGTCTTGTGTTTGTTGGAGCCCCAAAGGGAAAACATGAAGAAATAGCTGAACGGTTAAACAGATGTGGTGTTCCTTTAAATCGCTTGAGGGTGAGAGGAGTTGTTGAAGACCGAGAGAGTCTAAAGCACTTGTTTCAGGAAGTGGATCTTGCAGTTTTGTCTTCAAGAACAGAAGGCTTTGGGATGACAGGACTTGAGGCTCTTTCAGCTGGTCTTCCTGTGGTTGTTGGTCACAACTCAGGCTTTGGAGAGGCACTGTGCAGTGTACCCTTCGGTTCGTCATTTGTGGTTAACTCAGAGGATCCCGCCGATTGGAGTGCGGCCATACAGAAACTCTGGGACAAGGACAGAAAAATTCGACTTGATGAAGTGAAAAAGTTGCGTGATTCCTATGGCAGGAAATACAACTGGGCTGAACAAATAAAAGAGCTTGTTAACAAGATGATCAGCTTACTTCACGGTATGAATGTAAATTATTGTTTCCAGCTCAACACAATGTTTCATAGCACAGAGGGAAAAAAAGTTGCCCAGTTTCTTGCTCTAATGACTAAAATCTTGAAAACAGATGTCATCAGTTTAATGTGGATTGGAGGGAACTGTGATGTTTGTATTTTGAGAAAAAATAGTGATATAGTCTATGGAGAGCAGTAACAATAATCTTGCATGTGCTTTTGTCACATTTATTAAGATTAATTCATTTGTATTCAGTGCAGTAGACTGTTTTGGTCCGTTTCATTTCAACAGATGATTCTTTGAAGGCAGTTTTGTCTTCAAGAACAGAAGGCTTTGGGATGACAGGACTTGAGGCTCTTTCAGCTGGTCTTCCTGTGGTTGTCAGTCACAACTCAGGGTTTGGAGAGGCACTGTGCAGTATACCCTTCGGTTCGTCATTTGTGGTTAACTCAGAGGATCCTGCCGATTGGACCGCGGCCATTCAGAAACTCTTGGACAAAGACAGGAAAAGTCGACTTGATGAATTGAAAGCGTTGTGTGATTCCTATGGCAGGAAATACAACTGGGCCGAACAAATAAAAGAGCTTGTTAACAAGATGATCAGCTTACTTGACGGTATGAATGTAAATTATCGTTTCCAGCTCAACACAATGTTTCATAGCACAGAGGGAAAAAAAGTTGCCCAGTTTCTTGCTCTAATGACTAGAATCTTGAAAACAGATGTCATCAGTTTAATGTGGATAATTTTCTAGAGTAGGGGATTTTGTTAGGTCTTTAACTACGAGCCCTTAGGTTTTTTTTTTTAGTTTTGATTATATCCTCTTTCAATCTTTCCTGTCACTCACACTTCCAAGTTTCACTCCTACAGGACTTAAACTTGGGGGAAGGGTACTCTCTTATATAAACTATATAGGCATGCCTGTTGCCACCTGTTTAGGACTTGAATCCGCGGGATGTCCAGTATCCTATAACCACTCAATCATGTTGGTCAAATATTGCAGCATCATCAGGGTTGGGGATTACATGGAGAGTGAGTCAGAGGGATTTAACATCATGGGAGCGACTTGGAGAGGGAGGTTTCTCAAGAGTTTACAAAGCAAAACTCAAAGGCAATGATGTAGCTGTCAAGGTTCTGAAAAATCTCAAGGAAACCAAGGCACTTCTTACAGAGGGAAATCTCCTAAGGTATTTCTACTCATGATTCTCAGAGGTTACTCAACTTCTCAGCTACAGAAGATGGAAAATATTGTTTTGGTTTTACGATCAGGCATTTGTGAATTTTATCACATGGGGAAGATTACATTAACCTGTTATCATGCAAGTATTTTAGAGCACTGAAATTCTGTTAATTATTAATATGGTGGTATCTGTTCTGCACTGTACTCTACACAGAGCAGGAGGGAAGTGTTGGAAAATACCATAATACTGACAGAAAAATATTAGAAATACACCCTAAGTTGAAAGAAGTGTAGTTGTCAGTATAGTGCTGAAATTATTAGTCATATTTCAACTGAAAGTATCCCTGAACATCAACATGATAATTATGCATTTTTTACATAATAATTACTGCCCCTGTTTAGTATAAAGCTTCATGTTTTCTAACTAATTGTCCTAATCAGTATTTTTCTTTGTATTTCAACAGGCATCTTCATCATGACAACATTGTTGCATTTAGAGGAATGAATATTTTCCAAAGTGATATTGTATATGAGAAATTTACTCTCAAAGCAGGCACTCCTTTCCTAGTAATGGAATACATCCCTAAGAATGTGTACACATTTGTGGAAGATCACAAAACTCCTGAATCTCAGGGACTTCCCACGAGTCAGGTGTGGACTATTGGCAGAGGAATGGCGAACGGTTTGATGTACCTGCATGGTTTGAATCCACCCATAAGCCACAGAGACTTGAAGCCTTTTTTGTTATTTCTCTTTTTGAGTAAAGACTGTGTGATTGGTCCATTAGATCCACTGAATTCTGAGACTTTCTGTGGGTATTTCTGATTGCTATTGATGAGACAATGCTCTTAGAGACGAAAGTGGCGAACGCTTCCCGCGGGGCATTCCCCTATAAAAGTGATGGGAGCCCCCGCCCCCTCCCCGGGGGAACACTTCACCATTCTGATCAAGTTTGATTATGTAAGTTTTGCAATGATGGCAAAAAAATGTGCCAAAAAGTGCGCTCCACATTTATTAAGTAAGGGGCCGGGTATCCAACAATGAATGAATCCTTTTTTAAAATTTTCTTGAATGAATGAATGCCTCCGTGGTGTGATTTGTACATGCTAGAGAAGGAAATGAATCCAGGGATGTGGTATATTATTTTTATAAGCCATGTGGTTAAATGAGTTATAATTTGAGTTTTGTTCATTTGATTGCGTTATTAGCTGGATGTCAGGAGTTTGAGGGTTAAATTGGCAGACTTTGGTTTGTCACGGACAGTAGAAAGAACTGGAAATGACCTTTCTTTATTCTGTGCACGCTGGACAGCTCCTGAGGTTTGGGAAGATTACTTGTACTTTTATGAAGAACCTATAGAAGGTAAAGGTCCATGAAAATACAGATTGTCAATGAACTTATTTACATTTCACTAAAATTATATAAGGGTGTTCCTGAATTAGTTTGTTTTGTAAAATTACTGATGATATCAAACACAGACCACAATTTTTGGGCAACACTGTTTATTGACTAGCAAATCAGACTTGAGATCAATAAATGAAACTACTGGGGGTGGAGTGGGTGGGAAAATGTTGACAAGCTCCAAACTGGCTGAAAGGGCCTAAGTGATCTGGAAGACGATCGGCTGTGAGGCAGCTACTATACTGACAGCTAAGGGGCGTGTTCTCATTTGGTAATTACCCTTCATCACCTTGGGTGATTTGGGTTTTCTGAATTGTAAAAATAGTGCACCAAATAACTGTAGGAAAATGTACTACAACAATCGGTCAATAAAAATATTTCTATTTAAAATACTTTCAGCTGAGAATGACTATGTTGGAGTTGGATTTAATATTTTTTCTAAATTACTACTTCACCTCCAGAAAATGAGGCTCTTGAAGACCAGCCCACGGAAGATTTCACAGATAGTCAAGACGATGAGTCATTTTTCCTGCGTGCTGACATCTTCTCTTATGGACAAGTGGTAGCTTACACTTTAACAGGAAAGATGCCATGGCATGGCTCGAACTCCCTGAGTGTAGCAGGAATTCAAAATAATATGATTCAGTCTCTTGATCAGGTTGAGATTCCTGAGGAACTGAGTGGAAAACTGAGGGGTGTTATTCATGACTGTCGCCTGGAAGACCCAGAAGCACGTCCTACAGCTGACAGATTAGTTCTAGATTACTTTAGTGGTAAGGCCATCATTTTATTAATTTTTATTATATCTACCAATGAAATACCAAGTGAGCTTTCACACGAAATCTTGATATCTTCCCATGTGAAAATAACATGTTATCTTCACACGTTAAAATATCACCGTTGCTATGGCTACATGATAAATCGCGCTTTTCACACCAAAAAACTATTAAAGTGAAATGGTTTGGTATTTCATTGGTGTTTCTATAATAAACAGAACATTACATGGCCACTTGGAGATACGAAATTTCTCTTCTCATGTTGAAACAATATTTCACTCATTTGCTGCACTCACTCGTGAAATATTTTCAACACTCAAAGAGAAATTTCATATCTCTGCCCGGGGATGTAATATCCTCTATATATTTAACTGTGATGCTACTTAAGGATAATGATCTTGACCACAGATGTGATCCTTAAAAGTCGTTTTGCCAGCGTCCTGTTCGCTAATATCTTAAGTTGTTTTGCTAATGTGTTAATTCATTTTCCCAACTTTTATCACCTGATTAATGGCTTAAACAAGGAGGTATACAAATGTGTATCGACTTTTTTGTCATGGCTGCAACAATGAGGTATATACTCCGGGTTTTCATTAAGAATTCTAGTAACAGTCATAGGCTATGGACTTTTAGCTGGAGAATTCTGTGTAGTCAATGGAGAATTCTCCGATCTCTGATGCCTAATGAACACCCTATATACTTGCATAGCACTCTTTTTGTTTCATAAGCCTAGAACACCAGTGAAAGGGTTATTAGAAAAATGACAGATAGGCCAAACAACCGGACACCACTTTTTTTTCATCAACCCAATTGATTGAAAAAGAACCTGGAAAAAGTCAGGCTTGTCCAGGATCCTTGCCATAACCAAGCACAGCATTTTTAACCCAGAGATAAAGCAGCTAATCAGGTTGTATTCTGTGTTGGTTATTTCCCTGGAGAAATTGTTAACTTTCAAGCGTAAGTTTTTTTCTCAGGTCTCTTTCATCTTCTAAGGTTCATCATTAACAGTCATCTGTTTAATCCCCTAGTCACATTATGTGATTTACTTAATTTGCTACCATATTTAGCATCATTCTGATTAATTTTTAAAATAATCTAGTATTTCATTACACCATAAATTATGTCATTTTATGTTTGTCGTAGGTGATATGAATCCTTATCAAGCTGAAGCTAAAAGTGCTGAATTCTTCTCATGTGGCTTCCTTCAGCACACTTCTATTTTTGTAGCAGAGAGCTTGGTTGATGAGGTAAAGATTAGGCTTAATTCTGAGGCACAGTTGAGTGACACAAATATTCCTACCCAGCTTATCCTGCATTACTTAACAGGGCTACCCCCTGGGTAAAAGGGTCATTTATTGAAACGAAGGTATCCAAATACCTTTAAAAAGGGGTTTAAAATGAATGGTCACGCCCAATGATTTTGTCTAGTGACTCAAAAGTTAGAACCACTTTTTACAGCATCAAAAACAGCACTAAAAAAGTGCTGCTTTCATTGTTATGGTCACACTTTAGGATTTCTTCCACAGACTCAAAAGAACTCCACAAACTGAAAAGGTACAAGTACCTTAATACAAGACTCAATAATTGACCCAGGAAGTGGAATGGTAACTGTATCAAATTATTCAATTTAATTCATTGCAATTTTGCCCTGAGTCTAGTTTTGCTGCTTTTCAATCAATTAGTCCAGTGAAGGATTCTTCAAGACTGGAGTGCGTCCCCAGGGATTTCCTGCTCAGTGTCTTTTGTGCAAAGTGGAAGTGGGAAATGAAGAATATAACGCCGTTCCCAAAGAATGGGCATACGAGCAAAAATACCAGCAGTATTATGCTCGCTTTAGACAGGTATAGAAAATATACATACACTAGATACCAGGACAGCCTACGTGGCTGTAGTAAAGGAACAAACTGGCACACGCGTTCTCGCGCGTGCCAGGTTCCCCTTCTTTCTCCCTCGCGTGCGTCCGATTTTCCCTTCCCCTCTCTGCAACCCCTGTGGTACAGGGACGTGAGCAGTGCACTCGAGGAAGCCACCCTGTCCAGAGGGTATTTCACAAAGAAGCCTTTTCCAAGGGAAAAGCCCTGGTAGCCTGCGTAGCAGGTGCTTAGAGGTAATGGTCGCAAGAAAGATCGGGGTGCGCGAGGGAGACACATTCTGGGAAATTGAAGACAGATCTCCAGTAACGTAAGAAAACAAAACTCTGCCCGAAGTTTTCCCAGCCACAGCAGAATAGCAACACCTTAATTTCCAAATAGAGTTTTCGATTTAAATGTATCTTGTTCTTGAAAAATTTTCACTTTCCGCTGGGAAGTGTGGAAAGGGGCTCAAATCTAAAATTGAAGGTAAATTTGACGATTATCTCCTCCACAGAAGCGAAAAACTAGTAATAAGTTTTATTTTTTACGTCGTTTTCTAATGATCAGGTGTTTTTTTTTTTCAGTCTATAAACAGTTTTCCGCCTTCCAAATTAAATTCAATAGTCTGCTCGCAGGCTTTTTCGATCACGCACCTCCTAAAGCCAAGTCAGCTTGCCTGCAAGGTGAAACTAGAATAAACCATTGACATAGACTATGGCATCGTAAGGCCATTAAGTCTTTTTTTTTTTTTTTTTTGGCATGTCTAGGCGGCCATCGATATGCCGATAGAAGACCTTCCCGCCATTGCGCTTAAATCTTTGGTCACTTCTCGAGAGGAAGAGCAGGAGCGACAGGAAATCCAGCTTTCATTTGGCCAGACAACATTCTGTCATCACAGGGCCATTAGAGAGATCTGGAGGAAACTTGAGGAGCGTACAAAAAGAGAGTTTGTCGTGTGTAAGAATACAGTACATCCTGTTTTTAGCACCTCATTTGGGCTCCATGTGGCAGTACTTACGGCGGACAACCCGCAGAAATTTATATTTACAAGAATATCTAATCGAGGTAAGCTATTTTAGGGGACAGACTCGTGGTTTAACATGGCGCGAGACATTCTCTCTAATTTTTGGCGCTCAACGTTATGTCCTCACTTGCCTGAAACTGTTTTGTGCTGTCCCCAGGGCCCTTTTCTATTCACAGGGATTTGTAGGGAAAACCACCCTTGCAACTAGGTCGAAATTTGAAGGTAGGCATTCGACAAAGGTTACCGGTCATTTCGCCCCGGTTACTTATTCCTCGTTCTATAAGCCAGAAAGCAAAACAAGCATGCTTCAAATATAATATTCCTCGTTCTAGAATAGGGGGCTATTTCATTTTGAAGCGCGATAAATGACTCAAAAAATAGGGGGCTAATTGACCGGTTACCGGCGAAATGACCGGTTACCTCGACCAATATCTTTTTTCTGTTGCGAACGCTTTCGAGTTTGTCACCGTTTCCATAGTAACTGCTGATCAGTTATAATACGTGCTGACAATAAAATGAACCAATCAGTTCTCAGATCAATCAGGCGGTACCTGGTACCAAAAAGCGCGGGAAAAAGCGTGGGAGCAAGTCACGAGGCTTTGGGGGCGAGATTTTCAGCCAATCAAAAAGCGTAGCAATTCAAGGAAAAGGCATTGACATTGGCAATGACTTAACAATAACTTAAGTAGTGTGTTTGAAACTAGCAATACACTAAGAGAGGTAGATCAAAGATAGTTTGACAGTTGTAATAGTCTTAATTCCTTTCTAAATTGTCTTCCAGATAGTAGTGTTCTTATTTCTTGCGGCAACGACTACCATAATCTATTTCCAGTAAAGCGAACAGAAAATTGTTGCATAATTTGTGGAGATCTTAGGAAGAGTAAGACGTATTCAGTTTTTGCTTTTTCCTTAATTGCTTGACATGGTTTCCCCGGCATTTGGTTTTAGAGGGAATGCCAACTCCCAGCAAATTCACTTGTGGAGCCGTGGAAAGGGCTTCAGTAAAGGATTATGTCTACAAAGATGGCCAAGGTTACGTGAACCTGATCCAGACAGCCGCGCGAGAACTGAAGGAAGAACTTCATGTCGAGTTGAAAGGAAGCGATATCGAGGCTCTTCGCCTCACAACCATATACCTCAAGTTCGACACGCACGAGTGGGGTTGTTGTGGCTACGTCGACCTGTCCGATCCCCGAGTCTCGCCCGAACGCCGACTGACGTGGGAGCAGATAGAGTCTAGGTTCACCTCAGGCCCAAAGGACAAGTTCAAGTACGCAAATCTGGTTGCTGTGGACTTTGAACTATCGGAGATGGTCGAGTTCGTACGGGACAATTACAAGGATTTTGCCAGTTCTGCTAAGCTGGTGGTAGTGAAAGTTTTGCAGTCGTTTTTTGGAGTTGCTGCTGTGGAGAGAGCCTTTCGTGTTTACATTGAAGATCGAGAGAGCGTTTCCCAAAATGCTGATTCGCAAATTTAAGCAACCTCGATCCGGGAACGGGTCAAAAATTTTTTAGAGAGCAACTAAACGAGATTAAAATCTCACGCTGGAAACTTGTGCCCTTGATTTATTTGTTAAGAAGGTTACATCAAGTAAATGACATTTTCGCAATTTTGCTCGAAAACGACAGATAACTGAACTAAGGAACAGATTTTAAGGGAGGCTACAGCTCACTGCTGGTACAATCTTCCCAATTTTACAACGACCCCGGCTAAAAATATATTCAGTTGAAAAAGAAATTGTAGAAATGGCTTATTTGAGAAAACTCCCTCCTCAAATGATAAGAGCCGCATGGTAGCGAAGAATACCATACTTTAAATGAAAGAAGATCAATATAAACGCAACTTTTGCAGTTGCGAAAAGAGAGCCTGGAAAAAAATTCAGGCTTGTACGGGATTCTAAACCCTTGAAAGGATGATAATAAGGTTGTGAATATGTGAAAATCATATATGAAAACTGCGGGATAGAGAATTAAATGAAAGAAGATCATCACAGTTAGAAACGCAACTTTTGCACGTGCAAACGTTCAGGCTTGTACAGAGGTCAAGGGTTCGAATCCCGTACAAGCCTGAATTTTTTTTTCTTTTGTTTAATTCCTTGGTTCATTTAACTTAGTTAATTTAAAACAATACCGTCTATGTTAATGTGACTGCTAATAAAGTATTGTGTTTTGACAACAGGAGAACAGTTTCTTCTACATCTCCGTGTTCTTTCTTCATACATTCTTGCAGGAGCTCATAACCCGGAGGGAGCAACTTCTGTGTACTCGTGAAACGAAGTTGTTAATAACCAGTTTATTTTAAGGAGGATTGTGGCGCCAATTTAGATTAACTTGTAATTTCCACAAACCAGTCACTGAAAATGGTATTTTTGAAGTTTTTGTGACGTTTATCTGTTATCTTATACTTCGAATACGTTCAGACGGAGCGGAGGTTCCTTTTTCCCGGGAAAAACTGCTCTAAAAATATACCGGGCCTTGAAAACGCCATGCCATAGCCCAAATATGGGAGTTGTTCGCTCTGGATTATGGGGAGCCTGCTAGCAGCCTAGGTTATAGGCTCCTAGTTCTTTTAATCCTGCCTCTTTATTTTAAGTTTGGTGAAGGAAAGCAATTAATGAATGTACCCCCCAATCCTCTCACCTAGATCAAGTGCCCTCCTCGGGGGCCGAAGAGGCCCCACCCAACTCGTTTTGGACCAAATTTCACACAAGCGCTCGCTTACATGGAAACACAAATACGGATTTTATCGTACGAAGACGTCCTGAAGTGTTTTATCTAAAATAATATCCAACTGAACAAACTTTTCGGCAAACAACACGAATTTATCAAAACATTAATCGAATTAACCATAATATCCGTGTTAATTGAATGGAGAACCGCCAATGGGATCACTCTGTCTGAGCACCTGCCTCGAAAGAACGATTAATTATTGATAAATCCCATATTAACCTGACATTGGTGGTGACATAATAGCAGATACACAAGAGTCTTCCACGATTCACGATCCTTTCGTTTCGTCTGTTTCTAAAGGCGCTGTAAGTGTTTTTCATAGATATCACGACCACACAGAATGCAGAACTGAATGTAAGTTGACCATGAAGTGACAAAGCTACATGACATTTCGGTAGCGATCTATAACACGACTGTTTTTAATAGTGCTGACTGAAGACGCTCGCTGTTGCCTTTTCTTCGTCTACTTTGTATTCAGACTACTCATAAACACAGACGCCTCAGCTGGTAAGACAAAAGGCCAATTGAAACTTGATTCTGTTTCGCTGAAGAGGAAGATAAAGAAGAAAAAAAACGGCGTTCGACGAAGCTCTTTGTAACACGAAAAAATGGAGCTGTGAAACTGAAAGAACTTCGTCGGAGCTGTTGAAAGTGCTGTTGTCATAAATACCGGCCTTAATTCATCAACCTCGATAAAGGTTCCTGCTTCTTCTTGGGGTTTGTGACCTATAAAAAGAATTTTTAACTTGCAAAACGGCAAAACGGGGATTAAGTCACTGGGTGGCAGGCATAATTATCAGGGTAGAAACATTCAAATATGATCAGGAGAGGTCAAGAAAGAAAATTCCAAGACAGCTTTAACAATCGAATCTCAGACACATCACTTTCAACCCTCTGATATCTATGTTTAGTATCTCTGGCTTGTGTTGAAATGCAGACAAGTTAATTTGACTCATCTCCGGTAGAGTCTGTTACATTTGACGCTATCACAACCCCTCTTGTGAAACAGTGTTTTGGCACACACGATTCTTTCAAATTCTTGGTGGATACAATTGTTTCAGCGATTATTAGAAATTCCTCCTGACTAGGCTACTAGGCTTGTTGTCGTGCATGGACAAACTGCGAAAATCATTTCCGTTTGGTCTTTCAAGGAAACCCTGTCTGCAGAAGCCACATATACCGGAAGCACGGAAAATTTCTGCCAGCGAATACAGTTCCTTTGTGGCGAAAATTCCTAGAAATTGCCGCCTTTTGGCTGTATTTTAATACGTCAAGTACGTTAGTGTAAAGTCTTGACCCTTGACACCGAAGTATCGTGCGACTGCCTTGTCGTGTTTTCATCTCATGGCGGTCCTCTCCCGCGCGCTTGACCTTGCTTTGCTGTATTATATTCAGGGTTCGGAGTTACTTGGACCGGATTTAGCATGTGTCGCAACAGAAGTGATGTCTCGCTGGGAGACATCGGAGTGCTAAACGATTTTGAAGCCTCTAACAATGAGCATGGATAGCTTTTTTCACGCTCCCTCTTCCGTTACATTGTGAGTAACCAGGAGAACACTTGGAAAAAACATTAACATACGCCTGGTTTACTGAATGCACCTATCAATGTAAACCCCGTGGGGGGGGGGGGGGGGGGGTGGGTGGGAGTGCGGGCAGGGGGTGGGGATTTGACAAATTTTAAAATTTTTCGATCAAATTCCCCAGGGTGGGAAACGAAAGGTCAATCAAAAGTGTCAAAAAAGCCCCTACCCCAGGGGAAAAAGTCTAAACAAACAATGCTATAATACTATATAAAACGAATAAAAGAACATTTCAAACACGTTGTTACTACTTTTATTTACGGTTAACGGAAGCTCCATTAAATTACTCGCTGTAATTAAGTATTTTCTCTCTCCACTAGCATCTCTTATCTTGAACAACAAAATCACTCCAGGAAGATTGACCGTGCTATATAATAATAAAACGTAAAATGCTTTATAACATCTGCTCAACATGTCGGAACAGGTAGGATCAGTGACCCATAAAAAATCCTCTGACTTTCATGGTGGAATTCAATTTCAATCGAGTTTTATGGGAACTTGAAGATAAGAACTTTCTCAAAATAGACATTATCTGTTTAGATGTCAGTTTAAAGTATCGGATTATGGCGATTAAAACAAATGAAAACTTCCTACCTTTCTCCAACAGTGTGACTTTCAGGAAGCCTCGAGGGACGGACTTGGTAACTGCTTCTGAATTGATACCAGGCTTCTGTCGGTCAAAGTCAAATGTCCCGACCCCGGGGTCGCTTCGCACTATCAAAAGCCCGACAGCGGGGATAGTCCCAGGCATCAAATCCCCTCCCCTTGCCCGCACTCCCCGCCCCCCCACGGGATTTACATTGATAGGTGCATAACTCGATATGATATGAATATGAAAGTTAAACGTAGTCTATCTCACCTCAATTGATTGTTCGGAAGGAAACGAACACAGACATGGCCACCCCGTTCCTTTGATCAGACAGAAGTTGGCAGAATAAACGGTCGCAGGAATTCTTTAACATTAGCGACAATTCCCGAAAGCGACTCGTCGTTCAAATCTACAAAAAGGAACTCGCCGGAAGACGTCGCGCGGGCACCATCGCCGACCTACGCGCCCCGCGTGAGTCCGCGTGTACAAGATAAGCAACTCCGAACTATAATTTTAGACGTCTTGACATCTTATTTGGCGCAGTTTTCCGAATATAACCAAAATCTTTTCGGAAGGCTTGGCCCTTCACTGAGTGAGCTCAGCTCATTAAAGTTCGTGTCGAGGAAGAATCCCGCGAGACACACAAGAGATACAAAATCATGTCCCAAATATATAATGGCGCGGTCCTAGAGGACAGTATTGAAGCAGCTACACAATGCTTGTGGACGCCATGCTGTGATAAATTTGCCACACTTAGTTATGGAACAAAGAGGTTATTTGCTGTTGGAATCGTCTTCGCCGTGCAATTGTAAGTGAATATTTTTTTTTTATTCAGACGGACTTTCTTAGGTTGTTAACAGCTCCCCCCTCATTTTGTTTGAGGGAAGGAGACGGCTGTACACAGGCTAGTGTTAAGCTCTCAGTCCATGTTATCTTGCATTGGAAGGCGAAACTTTATTTTTCTTTTTTAATCCCTTGGCAACTTTTAGCAACTTTTTGTGCGAGAGCAAATAATAGAATTTTGAAGTTGTTAACGTAGTTCTTCATGTTTCGTGTGGTACAAGTTAGTAAACTTTAGAAATACAGTCGACTCCCGATAACTCGAACCTTCAAGGGAGTCGAAAAAAGTTCGAGTTATCGGGAGCTCGAAGAAAATAGCCAAGAGTAAGGTAAAAAACAGTTTTTACTGCACAGTGAACATTTCAATCATATTTAATTGTAGAAATGTCAGGTGAAAATTAAAAGATACTTCTAGATTAAAAAATCAGAACGTAACGCAACCAAACATAGCCTAAATAGAGCATGCTTTTTACTGTTTTGAAAAGTAAAGCTGCTTCACGTTAGCCTGTGACAATCAACATCAGCCTCCATTAGTAAACTATACTTCTACAACACGTTAATAGGAAATCCAAAATTCATCGTTTCGGACGCCAGTAGACGGCTTTTTTCCCGACCTTTTAAGGGCTCAAAACACGGTTCGAGTTATCGTGGGTAAAATTATATGGAAAATGACCTGGGGGGAAACGAAAATATAACGGAAATCCAGGGGAAATCGATTTTGGTTCGAGTTAGCGCGAGGTTCGAGTTAGCGAGGGTTCGAGTTACCGGGAGTCGACTGTATCATGTCTTTCTGACCGTTGCGCATCGCGCAGCTGTGATGATTAGCTCCAAATATGGATGTGCTTCACCAGAACAAAATGGAGGGGAGACGCCTGGTAATCTTCTTTCGAGTGACGACGAAAGAGTGCCTGTTGAGCTTATTCGGGTTGCATTCATAAAGAAGTCTGTATTGCGGAGCCTAATAAGTGAACTTCTATTTCAAAATCAGACATCTAATCAACATCCGTGGCTAATATATTAATTTCCAGATTTTGAAAGCAACTTTTTGGCATACTTTTGGGCAACTTTTCGGCAATTTCGTAGCACAATGTGGGTTTCCTTCTTGCGGCATTTACTCCGGTGACTGTGAAAGTTACAACCTCGTTACTAGGGTAATCACCTACTTATCCCTACCAGGCTGACCAGGAGCCTGGCTCCTGTCCCTACATAATAGAATAGGGAGCTTAAGCAACGAGAACGGCGGCGGCAACGAGAACGGTAAAAAAAGCAATAGGTTCAACCTCGTTCCCAGGCTCTTTCTGAGAGAACCCTCGGAACGAGGTTGCAATAGGTCTAGATCATCCTCGGAGACCCAGGGGCAGATAGTGGAGGCGAGGGAAAGTCTAAACAGGCGGGAAAATATGGCACAAAAGAAAATTAAAGAACAGCGAGAAGAGAAACAGATGCAGTAGAAGAGAATGAGAAAAAGCACAAAGAGGAAATCAAGCTCTGTAAAGAATCAAACGCCGTTGTCGCTGTTGGCTCACGACTTCAGCAAAAGTACAGCAGATGTCTCCCAGACACGAAAGTTCACATTATCACCCCCGGAATTTTGGATAAATTTGTCAGTCTTTCAGATTATAAACTTGCCAATCTCTGGCATACTCCTGACGAGTTTAGTGTCTTTGTCTTTGGAAGAGGTTCTTATGAAGATCTTTCGCCCAAGGGTTATGATATTATTGTCAATGCATTAGGTTCTCTCGGAGAGAAGTTTAAGATGACATTTGTAGTCTCACCCGAAGGCCAACATAGAATTATAATGGACTGGTTTCTGCAAAATACAAGCATAACAAGGAGGCAGTTAACAGTACGTGGTTACTGTAATCAAGACGAGGTGAAAGAAATGTTCTATGCTGCAGACTTGGTTGCTATGCCTTCTCGTACCGAAGGCTTTGGTCTGATCGCCTTAGAAGCCATTTCTGCTGGTGTTCCTGTTCTTCTTACTAGTGAATCTGGAATAGCTAAAGCGTTAGAGCAAGTTGATGGTGGAAAGTCTGTCATCATTGAATCAGAAGATCCAAACGAGTGGTCAGAAAAAATCAGAACTCTGTACAGGAAAAAGCCGGAAGAGAGACTCAACACCGCTATTAAACTCAGAGAGAGCTACAACAAGACATTCCCTTGGGACACCCAGTGTGAGAAATTCAAAGACATCATTTTGAGGATGATGAGTGACAGCTGCTGTGCTGAAAGTGTTAAAGGTAGTGTATCGATCTGATCGATGTTATTTTAATGCTTTTATGTGTAGCTTATAGGCCCTTTCAGTATTTAAAGGAGCTGTGTCACGAAATTCACCCAAATTAGGTAATTACAAAATGCCTGTTGAATCAAGAGAAACATAAAAATAACCGCTTAAAACATTAAAGGAAGGTTAAAATAACACAACAGATACAACAGATTCCACGGATGGGCAAAACTGAAGAAGATTGTGTTAGGCCAGGTTCAGACGCCGATTTGAGAGCCGAACAGTCACGTTATCCGCGAAAAATGACATTTTAATTGATTAGTTACATGTAAGGACTGTTTTTTCTTTCGTGGTTGCAGCATTGTTTATTTTATTACATTTTGGCTAGGCATACAAAGCTTTATTCAGTTTTATTTCCTTTACGTCAGAAGGCATGCATTAGATTATTCTTTTCCTAAGCACGTTTATTTTGCCTGCGTGCAGACGTCTCCTATTTCCTTAACAAAGGAAATAGGAGACTTCTGCACGCAGGCAAGTGCCAAACCCCACGCGTCTACGACAATTAGCCTGTGCCAGGCTCTCAGTTAGTATAGTGGGAACGTATTTTAATACGTTCCCACTCGTTTTAAAAAACGAGCAAAGCGAAAATAAGACGCGCAAGGCTTGGGAAAGGGGGTCGTGGAGGCGCCCTGTCTCTCCCCAGCCCCCGCGCGTTTTTCGCATTTCTTATTACTGAAAGACTTTTCCACCATCATCTCCGAGCCTGGAACAGGCTAACGACAATGGGAACACGACACGAACCTAATTCGAATTATGGCCAACCCAAATTATTAAGAGCGACTGAATTGATTCAGACGCCGATCTTAATTGCAGCTGAACTAAGTTCAAAAGGCGGAAAATGCTCATTTTGCAGGGGCACCCAACGGCAATTTTCGGAAAATATCTGTTCGGAAGACGATTTGAGATCTAGAATTTTCGGAACATTTGTTGTAAAATTTCTTGCTTGCCTGCCTCTCCTAGGATTTTCGAACATCTAAAAAATGGTATAATTGGCCATTTTTAACGGATTTTTACCCTGAAAAGATCACCTAGAATTTTCGGTAGCCTTTTTTCTGGCTGAATTTTCGAAAAGGTAAGTTTTGAACCCTATAATTTTCGGGTCACTAGACTTTCAGCTAAGAAATCCGAATCTATATCTCCCGTGTAAATACTAAAATACGTTTAACAATGCTATATTTAAGTGGTTTTGAACTATATTCTCGTTGGGTGCCCCTGATTTTGGACAAACTGCTTACAGAATACGTTATAATAATTTATGCATTAGGTTCGGTACATGAAAAGTTCGGCCTCCGAATCAAAGCCGTTTCAAAGTCGCTCCAAAGGCGAAATTCCCGGCTGGGCTGGGCGTGAAGAACGGCTGAGCCGTTTCAGATTGAAACAGCCGTTCCTAATTGATTCAGACGCCGAACTTTTCATGTACTTAATTCAATGTATTAGGTTCGGCTTATGAAAACTTCGGAATCTGAACCGGGCCTTAACGTCTCTGTTACATGTCCTAAAACTGAATATTTAATGCGCTGCAATCACTAAATATGTACAAGGTGTGTAAAGGTGTAAGGTATACAAAGGTCCGTGCGACTATATGGTAATAACATGTTGGTACCAAACGGCTTGGAAACTAAAATTTCGAGGACGTTTTTGGACTTTTTACATTTAGGGCATGAATTTTTCGTCATTTCAGGCCATGGAACCTAAAAATGAGCCTAGCTAGCTGTAAAAAGGGGCAATACGGAGGCAATACGTCCTAGCCGGCATGATCACATGCTGTTTACGGGAAATTCCTTCATCCATGTCAGGAAATTCTGTATTTTAAAGCCTCCCCTAGGGCATGACTCAGCAATTGAGGACATTTCTGCTATGTTTTCATTGTTGGTTAGCATGCAAGGATTTTTCGCATGCCTATCGTCAATGATTTGCTCACTGGTAATAGAGGGGGTGGCCCCAGAGTGGTTTTGCATTGAAATTGGCATGCAACAGAATTTCGCATGCCCTGTAAGCATAATTTGAGGTTCTATGACCTTCTCACCCAGGCCGCGAGAAGCCTAGGTTCTAGTAATAAGTAATTCATACCCAGCAAAATCTCCGGCATGCCGGGCATGCCAAATTTTCTGACATGCCCGGCATGCTAAATTCTCTGGAATGCCGGGCGTGCCATAATCTGGGTCATGCCGGGCATGCCAAAATTGGTCTCTGGCATGCTCTCAACGCACAGGTTATAATTCCTTGAATCTACAGATATTTTAAGCCTGGCTAAAAACAAAAAAGAAAACTAAACAGATCACAGTGCTTATCTTTTGATGTACGGTTACACGATGACGTCATTGCTATTCCTTTCATTTTCATAGATTTGGTTGTCCCAGAGAACTTTAAATAACAAAAGCTCTAATTTTCACAAGCAAGTAAAACCCTGAGGGATTCGTCCGTAGTAATAAAACAGCGTCATCGTGGAGATGACCTGTTGGGGGATTGTAAAAACTCCTCACCCCTTTTAATGAGTCTTTAATAGGATTCCTATTTCACATTGCGAATAAAATGGAATTGACTGAAATCAGTAAAAAGAGAGACAGAGACCATTTTTATTGTATAATAAAATGCATCTATGTTCCATGAAAGCTTTTAAAAATACAAGGTTACAGAATATCTTTCAAAGTTCATTACAAACTGAGCTAAGCCCCCAAATCACTGTTCATTATTCAGTAAATTATGATGTTTGACAATGCAATGTGCTTGAATATAACGTTGCAATTACAAATCTCTCTAACGCAATTTTCCCTACGTTAGAAAAGCTGTTAGAAAGTCTGAGTTCCTCTTTCTTGTTTTGTAGGCTTGCCAGGGATTAATGTTTTTGTGTCATTACCAGTGTCTGTGTTCTTTCTTTTTAACTCAAAGTAAGTCAGTAATAACTGACAGTATCAAAGAATTGCTCTCTAGAAAAGTAATTATCTCCTCGTCATGTCTGGAAGTTACCTGTAACAAAAAAGAAATGGAATGTTAACACATGCAAGGGCAATATGAAAAAAAGAAATAGAACATGTAGACTCAGCTTCTCTTAACATATTTTCATACTGGCTTGTTGAGTCTGTTAAAGGTCGCAACTAATTGTCTGAGGCTAATTTCACAAGAGTGTGCAATTGAGATAAATGCATGGTAAATAAAGTGAAAGAAACGTGGTTTCACATTAGCCAATTTACATTGCGCTGTTCGATGATGTTTACACGCTTTTCTACTGCGAAATAAACCTTTGCATTTGGATTTGCAAGTCAAGATTATACCGAGTTTGACTGACACTTAATTGAACAACAGTTTCATTTTTAAGCAGGTAAGGTGTAGACCCATATAAAGCCGGAATATGTAAAGGAAACTCAGCGAAAACTTTTTCGCATCTTTTTGTGGCGATATTCTCTCACGGCCCGTCAACTGATTAGGGGTTGCGAAGAAAAAATAAATTAGGACCAAAGGTTAAAGCCTGTCCGGTTACATCATTTCGTATGTTACCTAGTGTTCTAATAAATAGGTCATAAAATAGGATTTAACGAGTGCGAATTTGTTTCTCAATCGGTGTATAGAAAAGTGAGGCTATCAAATGAGAAGTTTATAGAGTATCAAAATTATTAAATTAAAAGCTCACATAATTAGGAAAATTCCTATACGAAAATAATGCTAGTGACATTAAATTGATCAGATAAAATTCTCAGAAAATATGTCGAATAAAAGCCTCATTGTTTGCTTTTGTTTTTGCGTAAAGGTAAATTTTTCGGCCCGCACAAAGCAAAGTTGAAAAAGCGACTAAATCTTAGTTTTTTACATTGAACATGTTTATTAGCTTTGTTTTCGTCCGTTTTAAAAGCTTTATAACCCAATCATAATTTAATCATAAAATAGTACAAAATCATTTCAAAAACCATGTTCATTGAAAGTAGAGCCGGCAAACGTGAACATTTTGTAATGCAAAAGTCGGACCCAGCCAGGTTGTTTCAGCTTAGAATTATTTGCATTTTAGCGTCCTATAAATTTACCAGAATCGCCTCTCAGAGGCTTACTGTAGCAAAGCATTTTGTAGTACACTCGTAGACAAGCAATGTAAGGCTTAAGTCTTTGCTTGGATGAGATGTCCAAAAGAAAAATTAGTTTTGTGGACCTAAACGCACATTCACAGACTGCTTATATTGAGTTGTTTACAACTTTGCACTGACACACGCGGCATGTTCATTTTTTTAAAGCGAAATCCAAATCTGATTTTGGCATTTGATTTACGGATATTTTATTTTGTCTCCAAAAGTGATTGTAATATCCGTTTGATTGTCTTTCAAACAACAGTCAAACTATCTGAACTATGCAGCAAAATAAGTAACTTTACCAGTACAGTGAAAAAAATATGACCGTAGGTGCCAAAAATAATTATACTCGAGCTATAAAATTAGATCTGACTTTTTTTAGCTTTGGTTTCTTATTATTGAAGTTTTCTCTAGTCTTCTTAGCAGCAGAAGAAGATTACAAGACATACAAACAGAAACAATCCGAAGTGAACGAGATGACAACCACTTTTGCCGGAGTTCTTAGGCATGCTCAACAGCAAGATAAACTGAATGCCTAAAGGCTAATTCACGGGATTTGTTCAATATTCAGGCTTTTTCTTTACCAAATTAATACTAAATTTGTACTTACAGTCTCTCGCAGAATCCATTTCTTGTTCAGCATTCACCAACATCTCAACCATGCACCGCAGAAAAAAAAGACAAACAAGTGCGAAGAGACATGACGACATCGTGACGCCACAACTGCCACGCTACAACAAACTAGATTCATCGTCATCCGAAAACGCTTCTGCGGAAATTCGGCCGATTTCGTGCGTGCTCGGGGTATCTTCGGATGACGCAGATGACGTTGCTCAAAGGACTATCGTCAGCAAGGAGTAAAACAGTTTGCGAGATTCGGATAGCCGACAAGGAGCGCACTGAAAAACTAAGCAAAATCTCTCTGAGAAGGCAGTCCAAATTCACCAAATCAGAACGTCTTTGCAGTATTAACGTCGTACTCTCGTACTGACTTGAACGACCTGGTAAGCTTAATTTTCACCAGTCTTTTAATGCTGTTGGCCGGGAAACATTCCGACGCCATAAAACTTAAGCATGGATAAGTTCATACTGAGAAGATTTGTTATCTTATTGTTTAAGACGCTTTTCCCCGATCAAATTTAAATCTGGACCCAGAAATGTCAGTATCGGTTTGAAATAAAAGGATTGATCTTTGATTGCAAGTTAAGTATTCTATTTTATGCATGAATAATGTTGTTTTGTTGTGCTTTTTATTTATAAATCCAGGCTTCTGTCTTCAGTTTTGCCAGTCGATCCCGTGACACACATTGTGACAAAACATGACTTTTTTTGTTATAATCTGCATTTATTGCCAGGCATGAAACCTGTAACTTTAAGCTCCCTAAGATATATTTGGCGATTATATGTGATTCTCAGGATATGATGCTGACGCGAACATCAAAATCAGTCTCGCTGGGCATGCCAATTTCTTGCCTGGCATGCCGGGCATGTCAAACCAAGTGGCTTCACCATCGGCATGCCCGGCATGCCAAACCAGAGGAGCAAAAACTGAGAATGAATGATCAACCCGGCGAGAGATCTGGGACCTAAGGTAGGCTGGGTCAATTTTGGGCTGCGAGGGCATGAACCCATTTTTTCCATGCCTATGAGATGTTATTTCTAAGTAACAATGTTCCCTTGAATTTTGTCATGCCTAAATATATAAAATTTTCCCTCTCTCATTAATCCTCAGACTGGATGCGATTTTTACGCTCGCTAGGCATGTTCAACTGAAAATCATGCCCATACCCTTATTCAAAACAAAATGCTATCAAATTTTAGTTTCCAAGCCGTTTGCCACGAAGCATGTGATACATAGTTGTGTACCAATTGAAACGGATTGAAATTAGGGTATTTGAAAACTGTTCGGCCTAACAGTTTTTCAAAGTTTATCTCTGCTGTTTGCAACTTCAAAAATAATGCTCAGGAGACATTTTTGCATGTTAGTCTCAAATCTCTAAGGGCCGATACACACGAGGGATTTTGCTCCCGGAGCATGCTCCAGGGGCACGCTCCGGGAGCAAAGCTCCTCCGTGTGTACCAACGATTTCTTCGGTATACTTCATCCTCGGGAGCAGGATTTCCACCCCGCAAAATGCTCCACGATATTTAACCGGTTAAATATTTAGGAGCAACCTCCCATGGTAAATTGAGCGAACTTGAAAACGCTCCCTCGTGTGTACTGACACGTGCAAAATGAGCCTGGAGCATGCTCCGGGAGCAAAACCCCTCGTGTGTTTCGGCCTTAATGTTGACACTTGCATGTAATTTCGTTGAATTGCTTACGTTAAGTTCCATAGCGATTGAGGGCGAGTAATTGGCAAAATTAAACAAAATAAACTGGACTGTCGTGACACAGCCCCTTTAACTCCCACGTTCCGTGTGGTTTGTAACAGCTCAAAAGCTTAACGATAGAAACAGCGTGACAAGTTTTTTTTTCTATTTTAAATTTGTTTCTTGTTATCTTTTTTCAAATCATGTTCAGTTCATTTGTGTACTTTACTTTGCTTATTATTTTACTGGTTGCTTAATTTGTAACTGCGTGTTTGTAGCTATGCACAGACTAAAAGCTGTTTGTTTAAGTCTGGCACTGACAAATGAATTGAAAAGTAATAATAATACTAATCATCATCATCATGTCTTGTCGTGTCAGTAGGCGCATAAAGCCTCCGCACTGTCTGACCAACCCTTCTTTCGCGTGAAACAGCTCTTCCGCCCCACTTTGTTTCACTCTTTCTCGACAGTCCTTCTCCAACTAGTTTTCAGTCTTCCTCTCGCCCTCTGACCTTCTGGTGTCTCATTCCATCGAGGCTCCCTTTGTTCTCGCAATCATAACGCTGACTACTCTTCCCTGTTGCACCTCATCATCTCCTACGTAGACTACTTTCTCTCCACTCTGCAGCATTACTGATCCAATCCCTTTCCACCTGGCCCCACCTATCCCCAGCACTTCAATCCCATAATACATTTCATCTCTTTAGCTACTTGCCCTACCCGTGTTGCCTCGGCCATGGTCCTCACGTTCCAGCAACTTAAGGTCGTCTGTCGCTTGGGGGCTACTATGGGACCTATCGGCCTTTGGGCTTCCGGCTGGCTTTATCCCAAGAGCGTCATTACAGCCTCAGCTGCGATAATCCCATTTAGTGTTGTCTCATTATCAACGTTTCCGGTTTCTGCAACAATTAGTGTTATGGGGCAGGGTCGTTACCACTACGCCCAACCTGGAGGACCAGGGTACTAGGAAGTCACTGTTTGTCTGGTCTTTACCCTTCGACCTTTTCGGCATAGGTGGCCTAAGCAGGCCAAGACTCCAGCCGACATTTTGGGCGAAATTACGATATCTTGTTACCTTCAGAACGCAAACGTAAGTAACTTGCGTAAGTGATGACTGTCAGTTGTCACATTACCTGTTTCCTATAAAACCCCTCTCTCGTATCTTTTGAACCATAAAGTCGGGCGTTTTTATCTAGATTTCACCCCTGGACGCCTGCATATTAAAGCATGCATTTCTGTGCTGTTAAAAGTACAAAAGCTTTCGCTGCTTGGAGGGTGAGGTGATTTTCCTCTTCTTAAACTTATCTAGAGACCATTCACGCTAAAACCAAAGAAGGACCCCATTATCTTCGGAGGACCATTTAACTTAAAATTGAGTCGGCCTTGAGTTTTCAATTTCCTATTCCTAACTTCACAGGAACCTTTCAATCAGAACCCCGCTGCTTCTCTTTGCAAAACTTGTACATTGCCCTCTGATATCCGCAACTTTTTACCGTGCCGTTAAATGTTTTATCATTAAGTCATGATTTTAGTATGGACCAAGTACTTGACAAGTACTACGACAAACAAAATGCTTTTGACATCTTGATACAAAACGGTGCTGATCCATCTTTGGAAGATATCGATGAGTCTAGTCTGATCCACTCTGCTGCAGAAGGTGGAAATACATCCATTATCATCAAGCTGTTATCACCTGGCCTTGACGTTGATTCAAGGAACAATGATGGGGTCACTCCACTGATGACTGCAGCAATTAGCGACAAACAAAGTGCTTTTGACGTCTTGATACAAAACGGTGCTGATCCATCTTTCAAAGACAACAATGAGTTCAGTGTGCTCCACTGTGCTGCAGAAGGTAGAAATACCTCCATTGTCAACAAGCTGTTATCACTTGGCCTTGACATCAATTTAAAAGACGTCTACGGCGTAACTCCTCTGACAAGAGCAATAGAGTAAAATAATTTTGACGCAGTAAAATTTTTGATATCTAAGGGAGCACTATAATAAATCAGCGTTAATCGACAATACATGTATTTCTATGAGTATCTTAACAAGGAATTTAGTTGGGATAGCTGCTATTTTAGTCATCGTTTTAGCAAGCGACAGAAACAACCTCTATGACAGCAATTTCACGGATTATTTCACAGGAACCTTTCAATCAGAACGCCGCTGCTTCTCTTTGCAATACTTGTACATTGCCCTCTGATATCCGCAACTTTTTACCGTGCCGTTAAATGTTTTATCATTCAGTCATGATTTAAGTGTGGACCAAGTACTTTTTAGGGTCTCAGGCCTTTTTTTTCTCCCGTTCTCTACGCTTCTCTCTCTCTCTTTTGTTACGTTGTGTTACCTTCCGTATTGTTGTATTCGTTCCGACAGAGTATAGTGATTTTGCTTAACCCGTGAAATAGGTAGTAAAGTATTACGCACTGTTATGCGCTAATTCCATTGTCTTCTATTGTTTACTTGAAGCTTTTTTTCACTAGTTGTTAGTATCCGTTTCACGGGTCAAATAAGACCACTATAATGTAAATAGTAGTTTAAGACGGTTGTTGGTACTAGTAAAAGTTTTTACAAGAGGAACCTTTACCTTTTGGCTGTACCAAAAAAAAGTCAACATCATCATCAGTACTACAGTGTATTCTTATCATCATTATGATTATTTCGATTTATTATGTTTCGAATCTCATTGTCCTCTTTAAAAATATCCAATTATTTCTTTCTAGCAATGAAAATTGTCCTCCAAGGGCAAAGTGTCTCGTCCATTGTTAAGAAGTCTGTTCAAGCTGATTCAAACGAAAGTGATGTTAAAGCTAAATATCAAGTTCAGGATGGTAAGGTGCTTCACGCTGCTGCAAGCATTGGAAACACTGAAGTCATCGAGTTAATACTGTCTCAAGGATTTCACCTTGACTCACGCAATAGGAAAGGTGTTACTCCACTGATGAGTGCAGCCCTAAACGACAAACAAAATGCTTTTGGCATCTTGATACAAAACGGTGCTGATCCATCTTTCAAAGACAACAATGGTTTCAGTGTGCTCCACTCTGCTGCACAAGGTGGAAATACCTCCATTATCATCAAGCTGTTATCACTTGGTCTTGACGTTGATTCAAGGAAGAATAATGGGGTCACTCCACTGATGAGTGCAGCACTAAACGACAAACAAAATGCTTTTGACATCTTGATACAAAACGGTGCTGATCCATCTTTCAAAGACAACAATGGGTTCAGTGTGCTCCACTATGCTGCACAAGGTGGAAATACCTCCATTATCATCAAGCTGCTATCACTTGGTCTTGACGTTGATTCAAGGAACAATGGTGGGCTCACTCCACTGATGAGTGCAGCCCTCAACGACAAACAAAATGCTTTTGACATCTTGATACAAAACGGTGCTGATCCATCTTTCAAAGACAACAATGGTTTCAGTGTGCTCCACTCTGCTGCACAAGGTGGAAATACCTCCATTATCATCAAGCTGTTATCACTTGGTCTTGACGTTGATTCAAGGAAGAATAATGGGGTCACTCCACTGATGACTGCAGCCCTCAAAGACAAACAAAATGCTTTTGACATCTTGATACAAAACGGTGTTGATCCATCTTTCAAAGACAACAATGGGTTCAGTGTGCTCCACTATGCTGCAGAAGGTGGAAATACCTCCATTGTCATCAAGCTGTTATCACTTGGTCTTGACGTTGATTCAAGGAACAATGTGGGGCTCACTCCACTGATGAGTGCAGCCCTCAAAGACAAACAAAATGCTTTTGACATCTTGATACGAAACGGTGCTGATCCATCTTTGAAAAGCAACAATGGTTTCAGTGTGCTCCACTCTGCTGCAGAAGGTGGAAATACCTCCATTATCATCAAGCTGTTATCACTCGGTCTTGACGTTGATTCAAGGAACAATGGTGGGCTCACTCCACTGATGAGTGCAGCCCTCAAAGACAAACAAAATGCTTTTGACATCTTGATACAAAACGGTGCTGATCCATCTTTCAAAGACAACAATGGGTTCAGTGTGCTCCACTATGCTGCAGAAGGTGGAAATACCTCCATTGTCATCAAGCTGTTATCACTTGGTCTTGACGTTGATTCAAGGAACAATGTGGGGCTCACTCCACTGATGAGTGCAGCCCTCAAAGACAAACAAAATGCTTTTGACATCTTGATACGAAACGGTGCTGATCCATCTTTGAAAAGCAACAATGGGTTCAGTGTGCTCCACTATGCTGCAGAAGGTGGAAATACCTCCATTATCATCAAGCTGTTATCACTTGGTCTTGACGTTGATTCAAGGAACAATGGTGGGCTCACTCCACTGATGAGTGCAGCCCTCGAAGACAAACAAAATGCTTTTGACATCTTGATACGAAACGGTGCTGATCCATCTTTGAAAAGCAACAATGGTTTCGGTGTGCTCCACTCTGCTGCAGAAGGTGGAAATACCTCCATTATCATCAAGCTGTTATCACTTGGTCTTGACGTTGATTCAAGGAAGAATAATGGGGTCACTCCACTGATGACTGCAGCCCTCAAAGACAAACAAAATGCTTTTGACATCTTGATACAAAACGGTGCTGATCCATCTTTCAAAGACAACAATGGGTTCAGTGTGCTCCACTATGCTGCAGAAGGTGGAAATACCTCCATTATTATCAAGCTGTTATCACTTGGTCTTGACGTTGATTCAAGGAACAATGTGGGGCTCACTCCACTGATGAGTGCAGCCCTCAAAGACAAACAAAATGCTTTTGACATCTTGATACAAAACGGTGCTGATCCATCTTTCAAAGACAACAATGGGTTCAGTGTGCTCCACTATGCTGCAGAAGGTGAAAATACCTCCATTATCATCAAGCTGTTATCACTTGGTCTTGACGTTGATTCAAGGAACAATGTGGGGCTCACTCCACTGATGAGTGCAGCCCTCAAAGACAAACAAAATGCTTTTGACATCTTGATACAAAACGGTGCTGATCCATCTTTCAAAGACAACAATGGGTTCAGTGTGCTCCACTCTGCTGCAGAAGGTGGAAATACCTCCATTATCATCAAGCTGTTATCACTTGGTCTTGACGTTGATTCAAGGAACAATGGTGGGCTCACTCCACTGATGACTGCAGCTCTCAAAGACAAACAAAATGCTTTTGACATCTTGATACAAAACGGTGCTGATCCATCTTTCAAAGACAACAATGGTTTCAGTGTGCTCCACTCTGCTGCACAAGGTGGAAATACCTCCATTATCATCAAGCTGTTATCACTTGGTCTTGACGTTGATTCAAGGAAGAATAATGGGGTCACTCCACTGATGACGGCAGCCCTCAACGACAAACAAAATGCTTTTGACATCTTGATACAAAACGGTGCTGATCCATCTTTGAAAAGCAACGATGGTTTCAGTGTGTTCCACTCTGCTGCAGAAGGTGGAAATACCTCCATTATCATCAAGCTGTTATCACTTGGTCTTGACGTTGATTCAAGGAACAATGGTGGGCTCACTCCACTGATGAGTGCAGCCCTCAAAGACAAACAAAATGCTTTTGACATCTTGATACAAAACGGTGCTGATCCATCTTTCAAAGACAACAATGGTTTCAGTGTGCTCCACTGTGCTGCACAAGGTGGAAATACCTCCATTATGAACAAGCTGTTATCACTTGGCCTTGACATCAATTTAAAAGACGTCCACGGGTTAACTCCTCTGAGAATAGCAATAGAGAAAAATAATTTTGACGCAGTAAAATTTTTGACATCTAAGGGAGCACTATAATAAATCATCGTTAATCGACAATACATGTATTTCTATGAGTATCTTAACAAGGAATTTAGTTGGGATGGCCGCTGTTTTAGTCATCGTTTTGGCAAGCGACAGAAACAAATGAGCGTGTAAACAAAACTAGAGTTATTTGGAAACTATGAATGTAGTCAGAGATGTGTTTGTTCTTAGCAAGTTTGGCAGTTACCTTGCAAAAAGAACTGATTTCTTTAATCAGCAGAAAATTTGGCAACCGTTTCCCTTCAAACAAAGAAATGTTTAGCAAATACTCCTGGGATTTTAGGAAGAGCACAGTCTGTTAAAACATGGGCTCCTGGTTAAAATGATTCAGCCTAAAAGCATTATTAAGATCAGGTACATGGTTGAAATAGTTGACTTTTTTCAGCAGGTAAGCCTAACCCATTTATCAGGGAAGGTGTCGTTCCAGCGATTGAGATCCGAAGTTAAGAGAAGTTTAGAGCAAACGCTTGAAATGTAGCGTCTAAACGAACAAAGTGAATTTGCTGTGCTGTATACATTATACACATTTATCACTGTCATCAGTTATCCACATAACTTTTGAGGGCTTTTTTGGGCACCCTGATGCAGGGAAAGGCAAAGATTAAGCAATTCAATGCTGTGGACACTTAAAATTGCGCTTCTACAAACTCATCTTTTGAAGCAAGCGTACTGTACATAAATGTATGCATTTTTCTTATTCTTTGTACAGTGGAACCTCCATTTAACGAAGAGACAAGGGACTTGTAAAATGTGTTTGCTATACCGAGGTTTCGTTATATCCAGGTTCTGTTTCAAAGATTTTACTATTACTGGCGGGGTAAGAAAATTGCTCGTTCTACCGAGGAGTTCGTGATATAATGGTTCATTATATCGAGGATGGAGGTTCCACCGTATCTCTGTCACCATTGGACCGAGAGAGTTTAGTCAGTTTAGTGCTATAAAATTTTTTCTACTTTTCCCTTACCATAACAAAATATTGTATTGAGTATTTTCATAGCATAATAATTTAATGTACCGCAGAGGCCAGAGGGTCCGTGTAGGGGGGGGGGGGGGAGGGGAGGGTGGCCCCTTTTTTGAACTGATGACATAGAGAAAATCTGAAAATTGTAACTGAGCAGATGCAATAGACCTCATTCACTGTACTCAATTGCTTGCCAACATGATTACATCCAATTCTAAAAGAGAGTACTTCCTTAAGTATCTTACTAGACAATACTTTAAGAGAACAAAATATCCATGTGAATGTCTACTATATATGACACGGTAGAATTTTATTGTAGCAGGATCTAAGCCTGTTAAATTTGGCCAGTCGGATTTCGTTCTAACGAAGCATCTAGCGACTGATAATCCGACGGACCGAGGGAGTTTGAGGGAGTGTCTTCGGACCGTCTTCGATTCTTTGATATGGCCGGACTGGAACAAAAAAAAAATGGTTTGATTTTATCAACTGAGTCGAGAAAATGAATTTACCACAATAAAAACAGTTTGAAAGGTCGGCTTTTGGATTTTCGTTTAAGGTAGTAAAAGCACTTTGTCACATCAGTCGATAAAACAAAAATTTTGCATCTGGGATGGAGGGTCACGGTGGACACAACAGACGGATAATCAAGTTTTAAAGGAGCTGCGTCAGAACTTTTTGGTCTTGGTTGAACTATATCCAGGTGCCTTGCGAGGTTTTATTGACTTGTTGATTTCGGTTTTTTCCAACGTGGTCGTACAAAAAGACTTCCTGCGCTGGTTTGATTATTATGGACTGGGTAGCCTGTGCACAGACGTATCAAGGGGAAAGAAAGGAAATAAGAGATATCTTCATTACAGGTTTTAGAGCCTACGACTTGAGTCTGGCCTCAAGGCAGATGAAACTGGTAGACAGAACCAGGGAGTGGGGTTGTTCAGGGCTACCACAACGTGAATACTTAGCAAAAGGTTTATCAAGTGCTCTTTAACTAACAGTTCTCGACTTTCTCTACAGTAACCGCTATTCTTCGCCTCTAAAGTTTATGCCTGCCCACACATGGTGTTTGAATTAGACGTACGAGTCGTAAAGAAAATGCAGCTTTTTAATTTTTTTTCTATTCATTTGTTTAAGTACATCAATGTACAGAAATTTCCAGAAAATATTAATTTAATTGTCTCTAAAACCTTGGTTAAAAAACCATTGAATAAAACGGAAACACGCAGATAACTAACATGGTTCATTAAAGGCAGCCATAAAACTTTATGAAACGTTTTTTAGAGTTTCCTTTGGAAACTTGCCAGTGATTTAAAAAATGTAATTAATTAATGTTCGTCCCGACATCTCCTTTAAAAGGAGATGCTCCTTAGACCAATCTTATAGTACGAGATTTATTTCTGTACAATAAATACTGTTATATTCCTAGGCTTTCACTCAACTAAACGTGGACTGCAATTGATTGATTCTTGGTCGCTTGGCCTTGACTAAAATCAAATTTATCCCGATCGGGCTACATTACAGCACGTCATCGAAGCATGGTGGAAAGTGGCGTGACAGAAGGCGGGAAAAACACCGCCAGGTCCTGCCAGTTTTCTTTTCCGTGAATGAATGAACAAACAAACACAAACTCGAAGCCTCAAGCTAAAAAGCAACGACTTTAAACAATTATTGGATGAGGTTTTTGTGATATCCAGAATAATCAATGTCGAGGTGGGGGTTATCAGCCTCAGCCTTCGGCTTCGGCTGATAACCCTTACGGAGACCTTCATCATTCTGGATATCACAAAAACCGAATCTGGTAATTGTTTTATTATACATTCAACGAATTATTTCTTTCTCGCTTCGACATAAAATGTATGTTTTCAAAGTTTGTGTCAACTCTTTCTTTTCCTTAGGTTCGCTCAGTTTTTCTCTTTCACGTAATCAGCAAACAGCTCCTTAGCCATTTCATCGACCTTTTTGTGTTTTGTGTGTCCTTGTCTTCAACTATTTTTTGGATGACCTGCTCGGTCAACGAAGCAAACCTGGAAGTCATGTTTTTGCTTCTTCACTGACGGCAAGCAACACAAAGCGCGCGAACTTGACATGATTACCCTTAGAAATAATGCACCGCGGTCATACATGACATGATTACCCGTGACCTTAAGTGTCCTTGACATGATTATTGTATAATCAGGCGCTGATTTGGAAAATTCACTGTACGCTTTCGGCCAATCAGAAAAAAGATAGTGAGTTCAATATATAATAATTAAAGTTATCGGCCAGAAATTCCCAGAAGAAAAACAGCACCTAGTGGAGGAAAAAGATGCCGATAATATAAGGAATCATTCATTCAGTGGTTTTGAGAATTAAATTTGTGTTGTTATAGGTACCGAGTCCACTGTTTTGGTTCGCTCCAGTTATTCTTTTGTTGCTGTTGAAGTGAAAGTCTAGAAATACAACAAACTGTCAGGTCCCTCGGGACACCAGTTAGTTTTGTTTTCGCGAGAGTCCTGATGTTTCCCTCGACTTCGTCTCGGGAAACAGCAGGGCTCTCGGGAAAACAAAACTAACTGTTTCCCTTGGGATCTGACATTAAGTGTATAATATTTCAACTTTCTCAACTAGGGTTCTGGGGTAAAAAGTCTTAGCATAACAATGGAACTCCGTGAACATAGCACAACTTTGGATCTCCAATCTCTTTTCAACATGTAACTTATTTCTTTTTCTCCTGTTTCTGACGTCATAACCCTTGACAAACGACTTGAAGAGATGATTCAGACTTCCCAAAGAGGCTGATTCATGCCTTGTAGGATGGTTTGGCGGTGAAGAGCGAATTTTTCCTTTTAAAGCTACACAATATTAGCTCGATCGTACATCATTCCTGGCAGTCTTATGTTAAGTCTAGAAGAAAAAGAGAAAAAAAAGACGCACATGAGGCACGGTGTAAGGTCAGCCTCGTTCCCAGGACTTTCTCTCTTCCTCCCTCGAGGGAGGACGAGAGAGAACCCTGGGAACGAGGTTGGTGTAAGGTAACCTTTCGTGGCCAAGTTTGTCAATGAAAAAACTCAGTTGCTTTGCAAATGAGTTTTTAAATTAAAAGCGGTTTTATACTTCTGTGTACCTGTACCTGATTGCTCAAACTTTAAGCATTCTAGAGAGTTCATAAAAGAGGGAATCATGACTGAAATAGCAGAGACAAAGACGAGGACGGATGATTTCTCCCTTATTTCATGCTTACCGTCGCCGCCTCAGTCCCGTCACTTTGGTCTACATAACAGCATAACGCACTTTTACGGCTTCCTGGTTGTCAGTATCTTTGCTAATGACATTTCTATACTAACTGTATACAGTAACCTTACCAAATGGGCGATTTTTCATTTTGAATTTAATTGCTTTGGAATAAAAGATCGGCGCCTGACTAGTAAATGCAACCGGCCTAAATTTGAATTCGATAGTACGGCTTCTGAAAGAATACCAGCTAAAATAATTTACGTTTTTTGTGTGCCTGCGCTCCGCCATTGACTATGCTGCACCAGTTTTCCATCACGCGCTACCAGCCTACCTTTCGCAAGAATTAGAACGCGTTCAGAAAAGAGCAATACGAATCATATGTCCTGGTATAGAATATCAGAAGGCTTTAGCGCTTATGAGTTTACCAACGGTTGCGGAGCATCACCACAACATTTGCACGCGCACGTTTGAAAGCATAATGAGCGACCCGAACCACAAGTTAAGAAAGTTGTTGCCGCCTCTTTATAAGAGCAGCTATAATCTAAGGCACGCACACACCTCCACTTTGCCGCGTTGCAAGACAAATAGATTTAAGAACAGTTTGTTTAGGGCCTCAGGCAGAATTGTAAATAATTTTTAGGTTTCTTATTATACGTTTTTAGTCTTAGCTATTACAATTATTACTCATTTTTACAATTATTAGTATATTGATTATTACCATTATGTAAATACGCAATTCAGCTTACATGCTGCAATGTATTTAATAAAGTACCTAACTACCTTGTCGTAACAGTACCCTTCTTTCGAACAAATAGAGCAGCCATGACACCTACGATAACAATCAGACAAAAGCTAACCAGCGAAGCAGAGAGAATGACTTCTTGATTTCTTGAGACGAACTTCTCGTTAGGTTCTGCTCTTTCTGAAAAATAAAAAAAAATAAAAGTAAGTAAGTGAAAAGGGTGGTTTCATATTTTCAATTCCCAGTTTGTATTTATCAGAACAGTAAAAAAGCCACAGAGAGAAAGAAATCGTGGTAGAAAAACTACAAGAAATTCTGCTCTTGCCAATTAAAAGAATACAAGAACATATCACGATTGACACCCAGGTCTATCCTTCTCTTTTTCATACGTAGGACATACGTTGTTTGATTTGACTTGTAAACCACTCAAAAATTTTTAAATTCCTCTGGTCTATATCCCAACATATGAGAGGATAGGCCACGGGTTGAAATTCGCACCCGATATTGCAAACTTAATTCTTTTCACCTTTTTTAATTTGTTTCTGTTGAAGTACCAATATCTGAACCAGGGATAAAACTCTTTGAAAGGCCTTTAGTGCTTGTCAGGGGGGAAGGTAACTAAAGGGATACGACAGTTATTTGGACGAGCGAGGTCGAGGAAAAGCTAAGAAGCTAACAAATATCGCTATATGTTGCTTATTTGATCGAATGTGTGTGAGCTTTGGTGTTGCTATAATCTGCTTGTGTAAACCGTTTTGATATTTTGTGCATGTGATTGTAAAATTTTGTTAATTTGTTTTCCGAGCCGTGTTGCGGGATCGTCATGTATTTCACGGGACCGGCAAGGTCATCAAAACTTAAATCTTTTTTTTCTCTAAAATAGGCAAGGTCTAGTCTCCAGAATAGGAGGTTCTATTCACAGATCATGAATGCTTATATTTCAACTATTCTTTTGCTAATTAAATGGGCCTAACTTCATATCATTCCTTTCGAGTGCGGGCCTCTGTTGATCTCCTAATTCTCCACCAAATTCAGTAAAGCTAGTTCGATCGATTATCTACATCGAGTCGGCCCGTTGAACCGGAAATAATGCGAAATAGCTTTGAAATACGCGCTTAAGCTAGCTTTCCTCAAATGTATATTTGAATTCATGATAAATACAGCTCCACCAGCTTCAAACAGCGTCTATGGTAGAGAAAAATTGTTTCGATATGACAAAATTATTTTTTCAAATCATGTGTGTCACAGTGGTGCAGTGGTCAAGGAGTTTCTTGCACGTGCAGATAAATCGGGTTCGACTCCCGGCGACGCTGCTTTCTGTTTCTTTGTACCTTTTTTTTCCCTGTTTGGTCTATTTTTTTTAAAACACTATTTTTCCTTTTGGCCTTTTTTCTTTATTCTTACTACAGACCCTGCTAGTCATGCACTTGGATCAATATATATTTTAAGCTTAAGGCCGGAGTTTTATTTTGGAAAAGGGATTTCAAAAGCTCTTGATCTGCATACTGGCCAAGCTTACGACGAGATAAAAACCATAAGCTGTCAAGACATGTCCCTCCTCTTAAACAGCTGAATTTTTTTCAATGTTAGTTGACATCATGACAAATACACACAGTACACCACAAACTGTACTAATTTACACCCAACACCCACCAGTGACCCACTGGCGAAAGTTAAACTTGCCTTTTGTACATCGTCTTAATCATCAATATTATTACCCTAAAATCTATAATAATAATAATAATAATAATAATAACTTTATTAATCTCCTTAAAAAGGCTTTTCAGCTTAATTTACAGTGTCAAATATCTAAAACTTAGTTTTCCAAAAATACCCTTAAAAAATGCTGTTTTATTTTAACCTTAAATACATCTAAATTAGTGATAGACCTGAAACTCGTCTGGGAGACTATTCCACAGCCTTTGGCCTCTGAAGGTAAACGCGCGCTGACCTGCAGCCGTCCTACAGAGTGGTATATGTAGGTGGTCCCTATTCCTAGTGTCGCAGTTGTGCACTTCCGATCTGGTTTTATACTTCTGACAAAGATATGGAGGTGCAAGTCCATTTAAGCATTTAAATACCATGGTAGCATCCCTAACCTCAAGTTGTTTAACAATTGGCAGCCACTGTAACTGCTTAAGAATAGGTGTAACATGATCAAATTTCCTCGTTCCAGAAACTATCCGGGCTGCAAAATTTTGCACTGTCTGTGATAGCTCGATGTTTTTCTTGGTGGTATTAGCCCATACTGATGAACAATACAATAATTTACTGAATACGAGAGAATTAATTATAGTGATCAACGTACGCCTATCAAACAGGTATTTTACGCGATTTATTTGACAAAGGCTACCTATACATTTCGAAGTTAATTGAGTTATATGTTCGTCGTACGTTAAATTACAGTCCATTGTAACCCCCAGGATTTTCGCAGACTTAGATGATGTAATTTCCTTGCTGAGTAGTGTAATGCTTAGATCATCTGGTATCTTCATCAGCAACTGCGGAGTCCCCAGAACCAGAAGTTTTGTTTTTTCCGGGTTAATGAGTAGACTGTTTTTACAACACCATGTGGCTATGTTCCTAAGATCTTCTGTCAGCTGAGCTGCTGCTAAGGTGGCATCACTTACAGGAAATGAGAGGTATAACTGTGAGTCATCAACATAGCACTCTAACGACCCTACCTTAGGTACAGATGGTAGATCGTTGATGTAGATATTAAACAATGCTGGGCCCAAAATTGATCCTTGTGGTACACCATACGAGACTACGCGGGGTTCAGATGTTTCGCAACCACTGGGTTTGCCCCCAAAAAATAATTAAACCCCCAAAAAATAATTAAACGAAACCTTTTATTCGTTTTCGGGATTTAATTACAGGATTACAGGTGTATGCCCAATACAGTATTAAAATGCGGTAAAGCAACAACGTTCAGTGCTCACAGTCTCTCACAAATACCTGTCATTTAGCTTCCCCTTTCAACGCTACAGCACTAAGCGAACTTTGAGAGGAATGATACGGGGTTTCACTAGCTCTGAAGAGCTGAAAATACACACAATGTAAAGTATAATATATTCTTTGATGAACCTCCTATTGCTGTGTCTAAACTCTTCAATCTTGCTGTGCACTGGCCCTCAAAAGTGTGACCGCTCGGTATGATTGCCGGTAAAATTTGCTCGACGATAGAAAGGAATCTTTAAAATTCATTACACCACTGGACATTTCATTCCAAAAACGTACTTAAATCTAGTTTTCTATGACAATAGAAACCTTAAAATCGCCAAATCCAAGAAATCGGAACGGTATTTCCGTGATAAAATCGAAATTTTTATCCGTCTCTTCGATGGACACTTTGCTCGCCATTTTGAACGTCACTGACGCGAGACGTGACGTCATACTGGCATGCGGACTGTACCACAGATTTCCTTGCAGACACCTTCCCCCCCACCCCCCCCCCCCCCCCCCCCGCCCCTGGTGCTTGTGTTTGACGTTTTTGAAACAGGTGTTGAGTTGGACGCTGTCGACGATTTTTTCTCTGTGGCTAAGGGACTAGTATCTGATCCTAGTGGCGTAGAGAATGTCATCAATATAGTGCTGGATGCCGTTTTCGCCGCCGTGGTAGTCGGAGTTTCTGTAGTACTTTATAATGTAGACGATAACGTGGCGGACTCTGACGACGTAAATGCTGTTGTAGCAGCTGTACAGTCGACTCTCTCTAAGACGGACACCTTTGGGACCGGCACTAAGTGTCCGTCTTAGAGAGGTGTTCGTCTTATAGAGAGTCAAATAAAGGGAGTAAAGAAAGGCAGGAACCAACTCAAAGTGTCCGTTTTACAGAGGTGTCCGTCTTATAGAGGTGTCCGTCAAGAGAGAGGCGACTGTAGTTGCTTCTGTGGTTGTTGTTGGTGCAGATGCTGGCAAAGGGGATTCTACAGTTGATAACGTGGCTGCTGTTGTGGCAATTGTCGTTATTTCTGTGGTAGTTGCTGGTGTAGATGATGACTTAGTAGATTCTGTACTTGATGACGTAGGCCCTGACGTAGTTGTTGTAGGTGCATCTGTGATACTTGGTGGTAAAGACAATGACGTGGTTGCTTTAGTAGGCACTGTTGTCGTGTATGACGTAGACGGTGGTGTTGTTTCTGCTATAGAAGTTGGTGGTGTGGTTGATGTTACAGTTGATGACATCGTAGAACTCTTTAAGTTTCCTATTGTCCAGTCATTTGTGAATTCCCAGCATGAAAAAGACGTTAGTTCTGTTTTTCGTTTGTTTAACTGAGAAAGTGAAATGTTCAGTAACCATACCTCAAGCTTGTCACTCTGACTAGTTAAAACAGAACTTAACCAGGGATAGTTCACATGAAGTATTGCACAGAGATATGGTGAAGGATGGTTCTCCCTGTTGAATACTTTGTTATAAGGCCAAATCAGCCTGCATTTCACTTTTGATTGGTTGAGAGAAGACCGTTAATCTAAAACAGCAGATAACGAAAACAGAGCATCTGCGAATTTGCTTTTGAAATTCTTGAAACGCCTGCCACTCGGCTTGATTACCGAACCGCTAATTCCCCAAGATGGGCCAAGTGCCAAGTGGCAAGCGAGCCTTATATGGCACAACTTTGCTCGTTATGCAGTGTTTATATGTTGAAAACAGAAAAATGGAAAACATGATGAATAAGAATAAAAACGCAGCTTTGCAAAACAATGGCTACACTTCGTTCTAAAAACCGGCCCTAAAAGTGTTTTGTCCTCTGTGAAGAACTTGTAGGTGACGAGTGCTTACCCAAAATACTGAAGTCGAAATCAAAGACTTTACTACGGTTCCCGTAAGGTGTTTAACATGGGACTTTTTTTAGTCAAATCTTTAACAACTATAGGATGGGCTGTCATTCACGTTTGGAGCCATTTAAGTTCCTTTATAGTGCACACGAGAGCGTTGTTAGGGATCCAACTAAAACAAAATACGGAAAAAATGTTAGTTGAATCCAGGTCACGGATGAATGTTTGCAAATTTGACAACTTTGTGCCTCGGACGACTTATTTGTTTCTTGATTTTGGAAACTTAGTGGTTAATTACTCCATAAGGGAAGACTTATCAAATACAGTCAAACCTGTATTAAGCAGACTCTAAATCAGAAAGATCTGTTTTAGCCCTAAAAACAGGGCCGTTTCGGTGAGTAAAATACAGTCCTATTTTTGGGTCTAATTTGGCTCCCTTAAATTAGGGCCAATACAGTCCAATTAGCTTGGGCTGATTTGGTCCCAGGGCTGAAATGGGCCGTACCGTGGGCTGGAATAGCCTTTTGATAGAGCTTTTTTGGCCTAAATTGTGCTCAAATGGCTCCAGGAAGGGCTGAATCAGACTTTGGCCTGCAGGGCTGAATTGACACTTTGGGGCTGAAACAGATCTTTTTAATTTACAGTGCAGACTTGTATTAAACGGTCAGTTTCTTTCTCTTAATCACCGTAAAACTGAGCTGTATTAAGAAGTCACCCGGCCTGTATTATGTGGTCGCGTTCACCTTTTCCGCTGTCCCAACCAGTCTGATTTTTTATTGTCGTCACCTCAAAACTTCACCTCCACCTTCACCTTCTTGAACGGTCACTTTGACAAGATGTACCATCATGACTAGTGCAATAGATACACTGTGCATGACATTCAGTTGTCTTTTACCCCCTTTTTGGTGCAAGAAGAGGTAGAAACACTCTATGGTCAATTTGTCAAATTATGGCTGGAATATTTTGCTTTGTAATCATCTTTATTTTCTTGATAAACAACCCTTTAAACCCTAAGAGTGACCAGCATCAAATTTTGTCTTGTAATATTTTAAAATGCTTTGTAAAATTACGGAGAGAATTACGGATATAATCACACAAGATGAATTTGCTTGATATTTTATCAATTTCTCCCCACTACTTCTGTAGGAAATGAATAGGGGGAACAGATGAGAATTCAAATTTTGATCTTAGGGTTTAAAGGGTTAAATGAAAACAGGTTTGACTGACGAAAAAGTGAGTTTTCCATTACAAAAATTAAAAGTACTTCGGAAGTGTACATGTAAAGCTGTTAATGACTCATTAATACTTCGGATAGCCGCACCTGAACCAGCGTATGCACCACCTACATCTACATCGTCATTGTACAGTTTTCAACAACAATAGAGTAGCGTTAGCAGCTCTCACAAGTCTCCTGTAGCTAAGTGGTTGAGCATCTGGACTAGTAACCAGAAGGTCATAGGTTCGTCTCCTATTGGGAGTACTTGGAACTGTTTCTTCTGAGTCACTTGTGTCATTGACTGAAAAAAAATCTTTCTCAATAAAAGATTTCCGTCCCAAACGTTTCAGGGTCCGCGGAGCAGTTTTTAAACTGTGGGGGCCGGTGTCCACTTCTTTTGAAGTGGAGGAGGGTGGGGGGTAGGGGCTAATTTGGCTGTTTTCTCCTTGTGGCTGTTTAGAAACTGTCAGATTACTGAACCTTTCTTTAGTCATTGATGAGCGGAGTCATGTTTATAAATTTCAAGCCGCTGAAAAGTACGTTTCTCCTGCTGAGCCTGATTGCACATGTAGGATCCACCAGTAGAAGTTTGCACTGTAGGTTCCTGTAACCCCTTCATTTTGTTTAGTAGGTCACCGAAATACCTCAGAGACCACATCATCAGCCGATATAATCCGTTTTAACAAACCGTAGTTCGTGGAGTAGTCTTTATCAAAAAAGGCTCTATTCCGCATCGTTGCAAATGGTACATAGCCTGGCTTCTGAGCCTTGCCGGTTTGAAAACGCAGAGGTCTAGGACTAAGTGCCGTTTTGTGAACACAGGCGTTTCGAGGCTTACTATCGTGGCATCAGACTGATGGAATCGAAACGGACCAATAATACTTAATTAGATGCTGGAAGATTCTTATTCCAACAAAGATACTGTTTATGTGAAAATGTATATTAAAGTGGAACCTCTATAACGAAGTCCTCGGTCTAACGAACTATTTTTTTTTTTACTCCAGTAATAGTAAAATTTGAGCCAGGAGCAATATGAAAAAGAACCTCAATATAAGTTAAAAAAACCTCGTTATAACGAACATATTTGCCATTCTCTTGGCCTTTCGTTATAGCGAGGTTCCACTTTACTTAATTTTACTTATTTTTCCCCCCAGTCCGTTACCCTGCGTGGGTCCTGTTGTTTTGTTTCAAGCTCGTAAAACGATGAATTTCTACAGACAATTCGTACAAGTACAACACCTTCTTTGCAGATAGAAAGGGGTATTATGGAGGGTCTGAATGGGGGTACCCCGATAACACTTAACAATTCATTTTTTGGCTTTGTAACATGAAACAGTTAAATTTTAGGCATTTTAACACAAACAGTAAAAAATCGGCTTTGAAACAGTAAATGTTTTCCAGAAAGAAGCAAAAACGGCTCCAAAAAGGCCAATATTGTTTTGTTTAGTATATAAAGGAATTTTTGCCCACTTTACGACAATTCCGGATTATTTCAAAAGAAGCCATTGTCGAAGATTTCCGAAGACTAGCGAAGAGGTTCGACCATTGCCGAAGATGTCCTAAGAACCCTCGAGACACTTAGCCAGTATTTTCTTTCTGGTAAACATTGAAAAAGTGGCCAATTTAAACAGCAAACATTAAAAATTATGGGCAAATAACAGTCTAGTTTGCCTGATGCACCTTCGCATGTTCTGTTCCAAATTGTCACAGACGCCCCCCTCCCCTCAGGAAGCTATAACAGGAGATGCTTGCGTAGTGTAACAAGGGAGATTATATGGAGACTCTCATGAATTACTTGCCGCCACTTCCGTCCTTCTGGTACTTTTGTTTAGGTCTTTTATGTGTTGATGATGTTTCGAGTAAACTGGATATTCAGGATGTAAAACGGACGAAAGCTTTTGGTAAGTTTCATTGGTTTTGTCACCCACGATTTCTGTAGCCAGACTTGAATCAAATGTAGGACAGTAGTGTACCGTATCAGCAGTATATGCTATGCAGTTATGCAGTTCTTTTAATGGCCGCCTGTCTTTACAGCTTGCTTGCGCGTACGGTTGAAATTCAGGCTTGCCCATTGTCACTTCATGACTGGTCATGCTTTAGCTTTAGTAGTTGCTGTTGGCAAACGTTGTGTGTACAGAAGACAGTAATGGAAGGTTGCAATGTTGACTGGGGAGGAAGTATATTATACATTCTATAACTTTTTAAAACTTTACTTCGGTAGTGATGAATAATTGATAGGAAGTGGACAAATGTTTATAAGAGCCCATAATTTAGAAGTATTTGTTTTGCCATCAAATGCTGTATTCAAAGGTATTTAGACGAGTGCAAAACCACTCTTTATTTGAAGCAGTTGTTTGTTGACAATGGATGTATACCTGCCAACTCTCACGCCTTAGGCGTGAGTCTCACGCCTGCGGGTTGAAAACTTCAATCTCACGCCCGCTCACGCCTGCAGACCAATTTCTCACGCCTGATTGAAAAATGTGAGTTGTTGCCGTCTTGCTTGACACAATTTCCAAAAATATGTTAACTCAGACCCATGTAAGGAACGAAAACCATGTGTAAAATGAATAAATGACAATACCTTCCTCGGGATCTCTGATTTTGTGGATAAGTGTTTTCTCGATAACTTCGCCTTCGGCAGACTTCGGACGTCTTCGGAAGACTTCGGACGTCTTTAGAAGACTTCAGGCTTCTTCGGGAATCTTCGGAAATGATCGTGTCGTTTTCAAAAATCCCAGTACTCCCAGGATAAAAATCTCACGCCTACATCTCAGAAAAAGTTGGCAGGTATATGGATGTGAGTTTTGGCCAGCAGCTTGATGAATACAGTCGACCACATTCGTGCTAGTATTGTGGTAATAATCGCCGTGACCAGTTTTCCAAAGTGCCAAAATTTTCCCAGTCTTATCATAACTTTTACAAAATTCTCAAATCTGATTGGCTATCAACTATTCTGATTTCAGCACTAATACATGTAGGACAGCGTACCGGTAAATAGGACAGTATGCGCCTAGGTGGGGTACTCTGGATTTCAAGTGACAGTGATGATCAAATAATGGGGGCAAAAATCAAAGACCCTAAAAATTTCCCAGGGCAGTTCCAGCAAAACCCCAAAAAATCCCTGGTCCTGAAATTAACCCTGTTATACGGCAAAATGTAAAACTAATGGAAAAGGTAATAATATTGATGCAAAATGTAATAAAAACTTTAATGCACAATGTAATAATCTTTCAACTTAAAATGTGATAACTTTTGAAACACATAATGTAATAATGTAAATTAGTAAATACAAACTCGGTGATCTTGGTGATTCAAGCAATCGGATTGGTTTGCTTAATCTCGGAGTATGACGTTATATTCACCATGCTAGGCGGTGAATATAAAGCAGCACAAAATCGCTTTCGTGAACTGGGTGTTTTGCCAAAGTTTCATGGTAAGAACTTCTTGAAAATACAAGAATATCCAAGTGTTGATGACTTTGAAGTTAAGACTTCTTGATGTTTAAACTGTCAATGTGATTTATTGTGAAGTGGTTTACTGTAGCTGACGTTTTGTACACTTAAAGCTATGTTTACCACTACAGAGGAAAACAAGGCCGCTTTGTCACTGTTTTGTGATTTTGGGATTTTCTCGCAAGACCAATTTTGCCTATAAATAGAAGTTAATTTATGGAGATAAAAGGAAGGTAAATATTTTCGAAAATTGTACACACTAGCAAGTTAACAAGGCTAAGAACACTGCAGACAAACAACGCTCACCTTGATATGATCATAGCCGCCATTGACAGCATTGGAAGAAGCGACAAAAAAAACTTTCTTCATGCATGGTGAGTTGACAGAAACAAATAAAGCTCTACTTTTCTTCTCAGATTTGGGTATTAATTTAAATTTTTGTTGTTTTCTTTTAAACCGCTGATGTTAAATCTTACAAACATTGATACAAAAAGATTAAAACCATCATTTGCCATGTTTGAAGATACTGTAAAGATCTAACTTTTGCACATGCACTGTTTACGGCTTCGTGTTCACGCATGAATTCACCCGTCAATCAAACTAATTGTTCTTTTAATGGTTTCCTTTTTGATTTCTGTTGAGATCACTTCGTGTGAATATACTAAAACAATTATTTACCTCAGGCTCAGTTAATATTGTTGAATAATTGTTAAATGTAATAAGTTCCGAATGACATGCATGGTGTTTTGAAATGAAATTATTATTATGGCAGTACAAACTACTGGATGCCCAGAGTAAAAAATAAAAGCTTTGGCTGGGCAGCAAACCGTAACCAGCTGCAGCATCGACCAAAAATTTATGCTAACAATTACACACTAATTTGCGCAAGAAATAAATAAATATTTAAAATCCTGGATAAAAATGATTTGATAAGAGTGTCATAAAAATTGAATAAACAAATAAATAAATAAAAACCTAAAAGCTTTATGGACGTCTTGATTACAAAATGAAAATGTTCGTAAGTTGAAACCCATCATTCATATAGCTATCCATTTAATTATGGGAATGTCTAAGGTATCTAAATAAAATGTACAAGATTAAGTATCTGTTAAAATAGGTGTCCAAAATTCCTGTAGATATCTAAGCGCTCAGCTTGAACATTCTAGCAATGTGTAATGAACGAGACAGGATTGCCTTTTGCATTTGGCGCATAATTGATTCACACTTGTCTCCTACAAGCTCTTTAATATTTTTCTCAACCTCTTTCGAACAGCCCCCAAGGACATCCATGATGACGTTATACTGATTGACCTTGTACTCAGGATATCGGTTCGTCAGCTCTAGTCTCAATAATTGAGACTAGAAGTACAGTCAATTATTGACTGTACTTCGTTGTCTTCTCGCAATCTTTAGACTCTCTATTTTCCAGCCATGGACAGCTCATTTCAATCACTCTGACTTGCTTGCCGTCGATTCTATTAGCTTTTACTTGAGTTGTGTTTATTTATTGTTTTGTTTGCCATTGTCATTCTCATACAGCGGCTTGGCTGTCACTTGTGAGAACCATGGTTCAACTTTAGTAATGAGATCTAAAGATCTGAGGACTTCAAAGAATAAGATCTTGAAAGCATAGTACTTAGTCTGTGCCAGTGCACTACAGCCAGATAGAATGTGCTGCACATTCTCCAGGGAATCCCCGCATAGGCGGCATTTTTCATCAGTGACTTGTGATTTTGTTTTTCTGTTGTAGTAAACCGTGGTAGGTAACAGCTGTTGGTAAAGCTCTTGAACTCCAGCGATGGTATGCGTTGGGGCATTCTTCCATGAAGAAAGCCACGCAATGCATTCCTCTGGTTTAACTTTCTCATCGTCCCATCTGTTCTTGATAAGCTTTCCTTGCCATCTCTCCTCAGATACCGTTGATTGTATATCCTGCTGGTGGGCTTTGTAGATTGCCTGCTTTACCTTCTTAGCTTCGACATCTTTGCCATCGGCAACTGCCACTGGGTTAGGGAAGTTTAACCATAACTGTAGATCCAGCTCCTCTGCATGCTTCTTAGCATCTTTAATGATGGAGTGGCGTCCATTTTGTACGGCTAGCTCTTCAAACGATCTTACGGCTACCATCGTAGGGTCAGCGTTGCAATTAAGCTTTACCGCTGCTTTGATCTTAGTGTTCTTGTATTCATTCCACTGAGCTTCCTAGACGTGTAGAGTATTGCTATCGATCCCTTATGGTGATTTCCTCCATTCTCCACGATGATCTTTCTTCCCTCTCGGTCAACCTGTTGGGTGTTTGCTATCGGCCAAGTTTGGGTCCACGACAATTTTTATTGTTATTATTATTATTATTATTATTGTTGTTACTGTTGTTGATATTAATATTAACATTAATATTAATATTAGAAATGAAATAACAGTTGACACAAGGAGTTGCAATCATCTATTAGACTATACTGAATCGAATCGTACTTTTCTTTTTGCCTTTTAATGTAATACAGGTCCCAATACAGAAGCATAATTATGTAGATACTTCAATTCAATTATTGCACATTTTCTGGTAGAAGCTTCAAAAATGGGGGATTTTTCCAGCTGATAAACACTCACCATCAATAATACTTGACTTTATTGAAAAAAATATTTCTAATTTATAAAGAGTATTCCTCCGAATTACTTGTGTGAGTATTTCCCTGACTATAAAACCAATAAAGTAAACTATACTAAGTAACAGTTGACACTACAGCTACCACCGTTCTGTATATTGTCGGTCAATAGTATTCTTGGTAGTTGTGTAGCTCTTTGAAATATATACTGATGAACATTTTTTATAATGAAGATTTTCACACATATTCCATACATAAGGTGAGATAAAAACAGGAAACGCAAGGTTCCATGCAGCTGATTCAGTTTTGATTTACACAGCTTTAATCAAAACATACTCAGTTTCGAGAATAGTCTATTCTAAACCATAAGAAAAGATTTAATTAGAAGTTAGAATTTTTTGCTATTTTTTCTTTCAATTTTTACATACAGTTCGTTTTATTTGCCAGAAAGTAAGCCTTAGTAATTCAAAGGTTTGATCAATTCACGCTCATGCATTCTAGTCTTTTTTAAACTTTATAGAAGGACATCTGTGAGAAGGAAATAACTCTGCATAGAATTTAATTGTTGGCAAATTTCTGTAATTGTCCATTGTTCTGCTAGTAATAAGCTAGCTGTTTAATCACTCTGCTTGTTTGTAGCCAGCCCCGCAGACATTCTTAGGGGGTTTTTCATGCAGGGGCAGGCTAGCCTTTGTGTTGGCTGAGTCTTATTCCCCCAAAGAGAGAGAATTAGAGTGTTTGGCAAATTGTTTCCAATCAAAGATTTGTGAACTCATGTCTGGCAAACTCTCCAAGTGTGTATATGTCACAGTTATACACACCTTATAACTTCACCTGTGCCTTTTGGTCCATAACCCGTACGAACGACGCAACGCTGCCGCAGCGCTGCAGCAGTTCACTTTTATGGTTACACAGCGCTTAAGCGTCTGTAAAGCAGTGCTCGTGAGTCGCTAAAGCAGAGAACGTCACATTTCGTGCACTGCGAAAGCGCTGCAAAATTTTGCCACGGTAAAGCAGCGGTAAAGCAGCGCTGCGGGCCGCTGCTTAAAAGCTGCAATGAGACTTAGATATAAACATTGAAACCACTCCATATGACAACCTGAATACAAGCGACGCCTGAGGCTGCATTATCGCTGCACAACGCTGCAGATACCAAATAAGGACTTAAAGATCTTCAAAATTAAAACCCTGGAGAGCAAACTCGTACGAAACTTGCAGCGCTGTACGGCGCCACAAAATAGCTGTACAGCTAAATTACAGCTGTTTAGCAGCATTTTAGAAGCCAAACAACAGCTTAATCCAAGTTGCAGCGGGATGCAAAAGCGCTGGTGCTGCCTTTGAAGCTCTCGGCAGCAGTTTTGCAGCGCAGTTGCCGACTTTCAATAGCTGCAGTAACGCTACAATTCAGCTACGCTGGATCTGATAGCACAACGTTCTTGAGCGCTCATAACATGAACCTCCAGAAAAGCCTTTTGCCACAGATTACGGCTTTCATAACGAGAAAACTTTGACTGTACCTCTAAGAAATGTGAGTAAGCTTGTACGCCGGGAAGATCACTTATTGAATAAACCTCCAAATTCTATGCTTTTGGAATAAAGATTTCAATAAATTTTATTCCGTGACTGGCGAGTGTGGGAATGTTATCGCTAATTCCCTGGAGACATTCTAGGCTGTAATCTAATTGGTCGGCACTTTTGCATCAGATCACATTACAAACATTTGCGACCGTTGAATGAAAGGCGCAAACATTCATACATTGTAAGTGTTTAGCATCTAGTTCAGTGTTTCGAGGTGGAAGTTCTGTTGATGTTTTTGGATGGAACAGCTCAAAGGTATTTGTAAACAACGGCACTGTTCAGTGAATTCTACGCGAAGTACCGACGAATCGAACCAGAGCAAGCAACACAGATACAAGAATCTGAGCTGGGATACGCATGTATTACAAGATTCAAACGTTCACGATGATGTACGTTCCTTGGTCCATTGTAAATTTAACGACGACCAAGGTAAAATTGGGTTGATTTCTTTCATGAAAACAGTGACGGCAGATCGTGGATCATGGACAAAACGTCAAGGTGAGCGATGTTAGGCTGTTGCAACGAATCAAAACATCATTTGGCTGCTGTCCGTGCAAACTTTATGTAGAACAATCGCTCTTATTCTCTTTATTTTAAAAAAAGATAAACTTCAACGTCGCCATGTTAATGGATGTTCTTACATTTAGATGAGTGACCGTGATTGCTGAATATTTACAAAGCGAGACTGTCGTAGATTTTTTATATGTCACCTGCTTTTGTAACGTGTACGCGTGAATACTAATAAAGTATCAGTTGCATTTTGTATTTCTTGTGGTTTTTACTCCGCTACTATAAGGCCTCTTGTCAACTCCTTTACCATGTCTCATGATTATTGTATTGTTGAAGTCTGCATTTCTTTTTTTGTACAACTGTTCTTGGCAGCGCTTCACTAACGCTGCACAGCGCTGCATAAAAGCTGTTTATCGACCGTATGGCCTCGTGTGGCTATTTTTTTGCATCTTTACGGCAGCGCTCCTGCAGCTCTCAGTGTCGCTACCGCAGCGTTCACGCAGTCACAAAAATGCACTGCTGCAGCTAAAGGAAAACAGCGTTCGTGCAACCTTTCTGCAGCGCTCGTTGCAGCGCTAATAAGTCGCTAAAGCAGCGCTGTTTTAACGTCTTCTGTATCGTACGGGAACTTACATAACAGCTGCTCCACAGAATGTTACTGATAGCATGTAATGCAAAAGAGTATTAAGTATGACTGTACAATAAATGTCACAAAATCTACCTATTATATAAAGCAGTCCCTTCTGGATTTTCTGTTTTCATCATCCTAACCATCTCCTACTTGCGGGCTCAAACAATGGAATCTTCTTGATTACCCAACGATTCCATGCGGCCCCAGTTTAAGCAAATCAAGATTTTTGCTGCCATACTGACTGTATACTTCAACTGTATGTACTTTGCTTAATATACGTGCAAGCAACTAGAGTGCCTCTTGGGATTTCACCTTCTTGACAAAATCCCTGTGGGGGCAACAGTACAATTTTTGCATTGCTAGGCAAACTCAATATTTTTTTGCCATTAGCTCAGCTCTACTCTAATTAGAATTTGTTGCTGTGTGAACTGTTATAGGCATTTGTATGATTTTGTTAATCACTTGTATGATTACAAACTGAACACAGTAGGAATCCACAGAGTCCTATTACCATTTATTATTAATCATATCTATAACAAAATTCTCAAATCTGATTGGATATCAACTGCCATGATTTCAGCACTAATAGGACAGTGTAAATGGGACCATATGCATGATGCCTACATAATATATTGGACAGTGCGTGACATTGTACACACACTTGAATGGTTTTGTTTTTTTAGTGCTAGCAAAAACTCTCGAATATCTTGTGTTTTAACTTTTAACAGGCTTCAAATGTCACAAAAGTTGTTTTGGTTTAAATGTTTTTAAAATTAGTATGTCCAATTCCGTCTGTAATCATACTTATGTTTGAACAAATTGTACCCAAGGGGGTGTGGTGAAGGGCATGCTTGGAAGTGACTAATCCATTATGTAGATCAAGGGGTGTGCTGGATAAAAACCTCTGAGATCTGCTTCATATCACATGAAAGCCATATTCAATAAATTGTTTGATTACTAATTCCAAACCAGCATTTTAGGTTCTTAAATGTCACATCCCTTATCTCCTTGTAGACTTCCTTCAAAACATTTTTCATGGCACTGAGTTTCAGAATGTGAAAGGATGCCTTTCTTGCTGCAGATACTCCTCAAAAAGGAGATGACAGTCATCGCATAGTATTTTGAATGCATTCTTTTATTAAATATCTGTATTTGGGATGTATGGTTCTCACATACAATGTTACATGGAGCCCTGAACCCTCAGTGAATTGCCATTTTCTTGAGATGTTCACCCATGTCAAGACAGCTAAGTTGCCAGTCTACTGTCTCGCTTGATATCAATTCAAATGATTGCATATTCCAGTGGCGGATCCAGGGGAGGGGCCCAGGGGGCCTGCCCCCGACCCCTTATTTTTGGACCAAACTGAGGCCTGAAGGGCCGAAAAAGTTTTTTTTGAGACTGGGCCCTCTTTTTCTCCCCCCCCTCCTTATCTGAAGGTCAAGATCCACCACTGTATTCCCCATGTGTTTCAAAGCTGGTTATGAAGATTTAGCCACGGGTGCAAAGCCGATGACAAGCAGAGAAATATAGTTTGATTAAATAAAATTAATGAATGAATTATGTTAAAATAAATTGATATACAGTAAAGAGAAGAACAACCTGCATTTTACCAAGTTAGCCTAAACAGTTTATTGCATAAGTGGTAAATTAGCACAAATTTAGGCTTTTTAGGTCGTTAAATAGGTTCTTATTGTCTGAAGAAAAAATAGCATGGTAGCTATGGATATTAAATTTAGTGGTATTCAACTTATTCCTTATATAAAGTCTGCAGAACAAATTAGCATTTATGTAAAAATGACCATGAGAAGAAGGACTGAAACACTGATCACATGAATTTTGAAGCCCCTTTACCAAAGTCAACAGAAAATAAGGACCTGTTTCAAGTTTTAGGGTTAACAGGGTTAACAGGTTCTTGACAAATTTTAGCCTAACAGGTTCTTAAAAACTAGGTTGTTAGTTGTGGGCTTTCCCTGTATTTTGCACTTTTTGTTAGCTGACTGCAAAGACCAATTTTTTTGTTTTTGTCTTTGTTTTCTATTTTAGTTCTCATGGCTGGTTTACATATTGACTACATATCGCAGCAAAAGCTCAAACAGGATACATAGAATCATCATGTTCTTTAGTAGGCTGGTGATCAGTGCACTCGATCAAGACTACTATTCTTAAAAGAGAAATGTTGCTTGAGTTTATGTCATGTGTAAGTGTTACTTTTATACAAAAAACCTATGAAAAGAACAGTGTCGGTGAGATTACATAATGCCAGGCAGTCCTTATGCCATGTTTGCTTACAGTGCATTAAAGGTAAAAACACTGGGCAAAAATGCAGCACTATATAAACTGCGTTTTAAAAAAAAAGACATCGGGAATAAACCTTCAAAGGCCCCCATTTCAAATCACATTTATTGCACACTGATATGTGACTTGCAGCTTCTTTCAACAAAACTTCATTGTTTCTATGACTCATGGATGGGGCATTTGAACACAATTTTAATTTCACAGTGGGATTCTTGCAGTGTTGCGCAGAAAACATGAGAATTGCCCGAGAAATGCGCGGGGACAGGGGCGATGAGCATGCTTAAAATTTACTGTGCCATGACTAGAATTATCATTTCTGGACAAAGTTACTCAGCTTAACAAAAGTTTTCAGCATTAACTGGGCTCGTCTGTTGGAAACGAAACACGCTTCATGGTGATCTCAGTGCACCATTACAGTGTACCATTAAGTAGTTATAAAAGACGTTTTAATCTTCTCTGTATATTTTTAGATATTTGATAACTGCGATATTTGGAAATGGCGTCTACTTCACAGACGTGTCATGGATCTCGCAAAGTGAAAGTCACCATTCTGGCTTCTGAATGGGGATCAAGCAAAGAGGAGCTTTCTACTATGAACAGAGAGTTAGCCATACAGTTAGCCAAATGTCCTGAAGTGGAAATCACTGTCTTTTTACCACAATGCAGCCAAAAGGACAAGAAGGAAGCCCTTAAATACAACGTAAAGATTGTGGAGGCAACATCAATGCTTGGCTTCGAACAACTGGATTGGCTTTGCTTTCCTCCAGAAGATTTGCAAATCGACATTGTCGTAGGTCATGGAGTTAAACTCGGTAAACAAGCACAGGTCTTTAAGAACTCTAGAAAGTGCAAATGGGTTCAAATGGTACACACAGACCCAGAGGAGCTTTGGGTGTTCAAAAGCTACTCCAACCTAAATTCAAAGGGTGAAAAAAAAGGACAAAACTGAAGTAGACCTGTGTGAAATAGCGGATCACGTTGTCGGAATTGGACCCAAGGTGAGCGAAGCCTATCGCTCATATCTTCGTGGCTGTCAAAAAGATGACCATGTTCTTAACTTCACTCCTGGAGTATTTGAAGAGTTTGAGGCTGTGAAGCAGGTTCCTAGTGAAAGACAACAACGCAGTGTCTTGGTGTTTGCACGTGGAGACGTAGAAGATTTTGAATTAAAAGGATTTGACATCGCTGGGAGAGCGATTTCTGCATTAAAAGATACTCGTCTTGTTTTTGTTGGAGCTCCGGAGGGAAAATATGAAGAGATAACTCAACGGTTAAACAGATGTGGTGTTCCTTTAAATCGCTTGAGGGTGAGAGGATTTGTTCAAGACCGCGCGAGTTTAAAGCACTTGTTCCAGGAAGTGGATATTGTAGTCATGTCTTCAAGAACAGAAGGCTTTGGGTTGACAGGACTCAAGGCTCTTTCAGCTGGTCTTCCAGTGGTTGTCAGTCACAACTCAGGCTTTGGAGAGGCACTGTGCAGTATACCTTTTGGTTCGTCATTTGTGGTTAACTCAGAGGATCCCGCCGATTGGACCGCGGCCATTCAGAAACTTTGGGACAAAGACAGGAAAAGTCGACTTGAGGAAGTGAAAAAGTTGCGTGATTCCTATGGCAGGAAATTCAACTGGGCCGAACAAATAAAACAGCTTGTTAACAAGATATTCTGCTTCACTCACGGTATGAATGTAAGAAATTACCGTTTCTCAAGACTATGTTTCATAGCGCAGAAGGAAAAACAAATTGCTCAGTTTCTTGCTGTAAAATCTTGAAAACATATTTCAGTTTAATGTGGATTACAGGAAACTGTGATGTTTGTATTTTGAGAAAAAAAAGTGAAATGGTCTGAGGATACCCTGAGATCGGTTCTCATACATTCTCTCTAACGGCTGAGGAGAGCGGTTACAACCATCTCGCATGTGCTTTTTTCACATTTATTAAATGCATTTATATTCAGTGCAACAGACTGTTTTTGTCCGTTTCATTTCAACAGATGATTCTTTGAAGGCACTGAGCTCCTTGGGAAAAAAACGAAAGGCTTCTCAGGGGACAGAAGACATGACTGAGGACGATGCAGGTATTTTCGTAATGAATAATGAATATTATGTTAATGATATCGCCTGCGAAGAAATGTTCTTAATTATGTGAAGGTAATTTTTCCCTCTGATTTACTTTCATACTCATGTACACACATATTCATGGAGGTTTACACATAGACGGTTTGGTCTTCCTGAACTGGGGGGGGGGGGGGGGGGGGAGACTCCACTCTTTCTCAGTTTGTTAAAAAAGTATGTTCACTTTCAGGGTCTGACATCCTGCGGGGAAAAAGGGAAAAGGGAGACTCGAGAGAAATTCGGCGCAGACGCGTGGCCCAAACAACTTTAAAAGTGTGATTTTCCCCTTCCCCTTAACGTTTGAAGCTTGCCTCGAAACCGCAAGGACCGCACGGGTTTGTAGCTCGTCCTAAATATTTAAGGCCCTGTTCAGACGCCGAACATTTCATGAGCCGAACCTAATTCGAATTAAGAAAGTAAAGGTAAATGTAAAGGCGCGCATGAACCAAAGGCCCAAACTGCCGGAGCTTATCCCGGTTTCCTTAGCATGAAGCTGCCTAGGAGTATTGCTACTTCCCCCTGGCTGGGATGCTAGTCCATCGCTGGGTTACCCCCCAGCAGTATGTCGCCGGTACCCATGTATACACCTGGGTGAAGAGAGACATATATATTCCGTGCAATAGACTGTTTTTGTCCGTTTTATTTCAACAGATGATTCTTTGAAGGCACTGAGCTCCTTGGGAAAAAAACGCAAAGCTTCTCAGGGGACAGAGGACATGACTGAGCACCATGCAGGTATTTTCATAGTGAATTTTATCTGAATGATATTGCCTGGGAAGAAATGTTCTTAATTATATGAAGGTAATTTTTCTCTCTGACATACTTTTACACTCATATGCACACATATATTCGTGGAAGTTTGCACATAAACGTATTCAGACTGGGGGGTTTTGGTTTTCCTGAACTGGGGGTGGACTCCACTCTTCCTTAATTTGTTAAAAAAATAATAATAACTTTCAGGTTCTGACATCCTGCATGGATGGGGAAAGAGGAAAGAGAGAAATCCGGTACAGGCGCGTGACCCAAACTACTTTAAAAGTGTGATTTTCCCCTTCCCCTTAACTTATGGAGGTTACCTCGTAGCAACACGGGTTTATAGCTCGTCCCAAAATATTTAAGGCCCGGTTCAGACGCTGAACGTGTTATGAGCCGATCCTAATTGAAATTTTTTTAAAGGCCGTCCGAAATTATTTAGACAGGCTGTATTGATTCAGACGCCGATCTTAATTTCGGTAGAACTGAATTGAATTTACAGCGAGGAAAAATGCAGCCTGGGTTAAACTGCTTGCAAAATACGTTATAATATTTGATGCATTAGGTTCGGCTCATGAAAAGTTCGGCGTCTGAACCGGGCCTAAGCACTGTTGAATCTAGGGAAGATGGCTGGGCCCCCACCTTATTTTTTGGCCAATCTGAAGTGTGCGGGAAGGAGAGAAAATATTTTCCAGGCCATTGCATCTAATATCTTGTTTGAAGCAAGATAGCCTTTTTAAGAATTTTACGCTTATACAGTGCTCATCAGTCTATAGGGATGCTGCTCAAACAAAGAATGGTAAAATGGGAATGGAAAATGTGAATTGAGACATTTCTTATTTATCTTGCAATTTTAAAATGATAGCTTTTTGTAACATCACCTCCCATCCCCTCAGCCGTGAGCTTTACAATTCAAATGTTACTATTTGAGTAACTCTCCTTATTTAATCCTCTAACAGCTATGATTCATTGAGGTTGTAAATTTGTGAACTAAAGAATGCAAGGGTTTATCTAATGATTCATCTGATATTTTGCAACGTAGTCAGAAAATTTGGTTCGAGAACAAAAAATATGAATAGCCATCGGTTTGTGGCCTTTCTGACTAAAGACAGGGGTTTTCCCTTCCTCTTAGGCCCTGTTTGCACTACGACGAAAAGAGAATTTGGCGTTTGCAAAATTTTGAAAATGTTATCACCAATTTTTTTGTTTTTGCAATCTTGTTCGCATCTGAGACCAACGAAATTTTCGTATGACCAGAAACGTATGGAAATTGACTGATTTTACCTTTTCCTCATCTGGTGTCCTCTAGATATACACGACTGGTATATACAGGGTGTCCCAAAAGTTCGTTCCTCTAATTTCATGGACTATAACTTTTGATCAAAACTTTATTTTTACATGAAATTTCTAAAAGATGTTTATTTCTCTACCGAGTACATGCATTCAGAATTTCAGTTACTGGCATGCGCTTTTTGATTTTTTATCACATTCTGTAGCCGCTACGGCATGAAGTGGGATAGAGCGTATAGACCCACAGATGATCCATTTTGAGCTTTTTTATCACCTGGTGCGCAGGAGCCAGTCCACCCCCAAACAGTATTTGTTTATTTTAGGCAGCTAAAAAAATATATATTGGGCCCATCCAAAAAAGATAATGATCCCAGCCTCCTTCCACAGCAAGGCTTTTGAATACTTCTTTACAAATTTGAGACCAGCTGGGCGTTACTTGGCAGAATAAGCAGAGGTGTTTTTTGCAATCTCAGGGGATTCTACTTTTAAACATTTTAAACAGCTTTTCATGACCCTTTCTGGACTTGGCTCTCTAACTATGTGAGAGCTTCCTCGTTGAGTCTCCTACTTTGTATCTAGCCTTCTTTAAAACTATTTTAGCTGCTTTCTTCGGGACTTTTGGTCTTCCCCTTCGTTTCTTGCCTTCAAATCCTTCATTTCTCCGTGATCATTTTACCACCAAGCATTCGGATTTTTCCACCTTTTTAGCAGTTTTTACAAACGATAAGCCAGTAATTCGAAGTATACATGCTTATGCTCTCACCTAGCTGAACTTTTTTGCGTTAAAGGGATTTATCTTTCGTGATATTCACAAAATACAAGGAAGGAGTTCGAGCAATTCGGGCTATAAAAAAAAAAATATGTGGCTGGAAAATATACTCGCGCACGGGCACCTTTGGCGCGGGAGAACACAAATTGAATATTCGAGTCAAAAGATGGCGCAACAAGTATGAAAATAGTAAATTAGATTGAAAGACACAACTTCTGTTTCAATGATTTGCTTAACAAGTTCTATCGTACTGAAATACAGACTTATAAAGTAGAGGAACGAACTTTTGGGACATCCTGTAAGCGCAGTGCTACACTAATCTTCAGATTGCGTATGATTGTTTTGAATACTCCAAAAAATCCCTACTTAAATCAAGGCAAAATACTTGCCACATTTTCTTAGCCCCAAAAATATCCTTTGATCCTCCCCATCACTTTAACTCTTGAGTACCCCCCTGGGCTAAAAGCTCTATCTGAGCGCAGTTGTGGGCAACTGAGTGGGGCATTTATTTAAATTTCATCAGTGGTAGCCAGCATACTGTTTAAAGCATTTCTGTAGTTGTGTTTGTCTTGGCAGGCCTCTGTATATTGAAGAGTGAGGAAGTTTTTGTTCTTCTTTATCTTAAGCTGTTCTCGAGACCATCTGTGAAAAATTATTTTATTACTAGAAATACGTGAATCGCAGGACCTCGCGAAGGACTACGGGAGATTCAAATACGGCAATAGGGAAGAAAATTTATCAATTTAAAAATCTTAAGCTATATAGAGAAACAAAACAAAACTACAATAACTAAAAAGAAGACTAAACGTAAAGGAAAAGAAAAAAAAGAAGAGAAGAGAAGAGAAGAAGAGAAACAGGTTCTGCCCGGAATCGAACTCGGGACTTCCTGCACGCATTAACTACCACTATGCCACGTGAAACACATTGCCATAACTTAGAACTTCCGCCAGCGCGCCCTGTATAAAGTTGCTGAGTCCTATTAAACACGAATTCACCGATACTTTTCGGAAGAATGACTGTTGTTTTGATGGTGAAAACTTAACGTAAACGCATTTCATCGAATTTAAAGAACAAATGCCCAACTACGGTATAAAATCGTCTGCGAGCAAAACTTGTTTTGCCCGGGTGTTTGTTACCTCGATTTTCGCACATATCTTAAGGCTGATTATCCAAAATCGCTTCCATTTGCTCTTAAAAGTACTTTTGCATTCGAAATTCATTGCAAAAAGCACTTACCGATTCCTAAACGACTGCAAAACAACCAAGCACTTTGATCATCGATGGAAAACCGCTTTCAGTCAAAATGTTGCCTAAAAACTAAAGGCGCAGTGACGTCAAACTACTGTACGACGTCATGGCGGACACCATCAGATATATACAAGAATAAGAGCTGCAAGTTTGCGGCTCGCTAGGATCCACGCGTGTTCCACGCACTGCGTGCGCGCTTCGCGCACGACGAGATTATAAACTCATTCCGCTCGGAATTATTTTCAAACACTTTTATTGTAATTTTCAAACATCCATTGAGCATAGAAATGTTTCAGTCTTAATTTCTCATTTTCCTATTCCTCATTCTCAAACCCTGCTGCCATTTTAGAAATATCCATTGTAATTGTTTCTGGGTTTCAAATTCATTTTTGAGATTTTTCCTTCAGGGGAAAGTGTCTCGACCATTCTTAATGAGACCGTTCCAGCTGATTCAGAAGACTTTGATTCTAAATCTGAATACAAAGATAAGGATGGTCAGGAGCTTCATGCTGCTGCAAAAACTGGATGCATTGAGATCATTAAGTTATTGCTGTCTCAAGGATTTGACATTGATTCAAGGGACAGGTTTGGTCTCACTCCATTGATGTGGACAGCTCTTAATGGCCATGAAGGTGCTTTTCAGATGTTGCTACAAAAGGATGCTGATCCATCTTTGAAATGCAACACTGGGCGCAGTCTGCTCCACTTTGCTGCAAGTGGTGAAAATACATCCATTATCAACGAGCTGTTATCACTTGGTCTTGAAATTGATTCAGGGTGTAATTGTGGCGTTACTCCACTGATGACTGCAGCGTATTGTGAAAAACAAAATGCTTTTCAGATTCTGATACAAAACGGTGCTGATCCATGTTTGAAAAACAACGGTGGGTACAGTGTGCTCCACTTTGCTGCAGAAGGTGGAAATACATCCATTATCAACGAGCTGTTATCACTTGGTCTTGACGTTGAGTCCAGGAATAATAATCGCGTTACTCCACTAATGACTGCAGCTGTTTTTGGGAACCAAAATGCTTTTCAGATTCTGATAGAAAAGGGTGCTGATCCATTTTTGAAAGACAACTGTGGGTACAGTCTGCTCCACTTTGCTGCAGAAGGTGGAAATACATCCATTATCAAAGAGCTGTTGTCACTTGGTCTTGACGTCCATTTAAAAGGTGTCGACGGTGTAACTTCTCTGGCTAGAGCAATAGAGAACAGTAATTCTGACGCAGTAAAATTTTTGATATCTAAAGGAGCACTTAAATAAATCAGCGTATTTCGACAATAGTTTGAACATTAGTTTTAAAATTATGTAAGTCTGTTAGCCGGTATCTTTACGAGGAATTTGAGATACCTATTATTTTAGTCATCGTTTCTGCAAGCAACAGAACAAATCAGCGTGTAAATAAAAATAGAACTTTCAAACCGTGTTTATTCTAAGCCAGTTTGGCAGCTACCTTACTAAAAGAACTGAGTTCATTAATCACCCGAACATTTCGCAACGTTACGCCTTCAAACAAAGAAATGTTTAGAAAAGACTTTTGGGATTTTAAGAACAAATATAGTCCGGTAAAATGATTCACTCTCAAAGCATTGTTAAGTTCAGGGTACGTGTTTGAAATAGTTTGAGTTAGCGGAGGTTCGAGTTAACGGAAGCGATTGCAAAATTCAATTTGCCACGTGTTCAGTGAGTAGTGCGGTGCAAATTTAAATTATTTCATCATAAACTTTGACATGATTAGGCATTTTTATGATAAAGCGTGATCTGTTCGTTGCACCAGCTATAATCGAATTGCTGTAGTGTTGACCAGTGTTAGTTTGAATGTTTTTACCGTTATTTAACAAGACGAGCTAATGGGATGGCATCCGAGTGGAGTTAAAAGAACCAGAATTCGAGTTATCGGGGTAAATTTCAGTGAATTTTTAATCAAGGGAAAGAAAATTTAGTTTGCGTTAGCGGGGAATTCGAGTTAACCGCGTTCGAGTTAAGTCAGTTAACGGAGTAAAAATGACTGATAAGTGGGGTGAAATCTAAGGGAAATCGGACTTAGTTCGAGTTAGTGGGGACTTCGAGTTATCCGAGATCGAGTTATCAGCGTTCTACTGTATGTACATTTATGTCATCAGTTATCCACATGGCTTTTTTAAAGGCTGTTGTGGGCACCCCACCGCCGGGAAAGGCAAAGATTAGACAAGTCAATCTTTTGGACGCTTGTAAAGCACTTCTAAACGTTCTGTACATAAATTTTTGTATTTTTCATATTCTTTGTATCTCTATCGCCATTGGACTAAGAGAGTTGAGTGCTATAAAAATTCCTACCATACCCTTACGGTAACAAAATATTGTAATGAGTATTTTTATACCATAATAAATTTTTCTTTTATTGGTATTCCTTCTTTATTTTAATGTACCGCACAGGGTCCGCGCAGGGGGTGGGGGGGGGGGGGGGGGGAGGAGGGGAGTACCCTTTTTTTTAATGGACGATGTAGAGAAAATCTAATAATTGTAACAGTGAACAGATGCAATAGACCTCCAGTGATTTTGGTAGCTTTGCGTCCTGCGTCCCTGACGCATAAAAATCCCCAAAGGCAAAAAGTATTTCATGGCATGCCCGTAGGACGGAAAGATCGATTGATCTGAACATGTGAATTTGCAGAAATATCCGGCCCATTCGCGTTATTTCTGTGCAGTTATTATGGCTGTTGTTTAACGATGCATATTCTTTTAGCCTTTGTTGTGGTTTAAAATACTCGAATCTTTGCTGACGTCACTGTTTACATTTTTCCTCGTTAGCATACGACTTAACTCAAAGAAGCCGTGGCCGTATATACGATCTAAATTCAAAAGTTGAAAAAGATGATTATCTTAAACAATTTGTGCAATTTTCATCTTATTAAAAGCAATATTGAAGGAAGTATCATCCTTCTAAAACTGCGAAATTGCTGGGTGGCAAAAAAGTTAATGAGCCATACATTCTTTGTAAAATTTCGAGTTTTTAAAAGAGAATTTCTCCGAAACCATTCGGTATATTAGGCTCAAATTTTCCGAGATAACTGGAATTGTTATGCTCTTTCAATACCCAGGGGTTTTATTTTATTAGCTTCATCCAGGAGCCAATTACTGCTTCATCAGATAATGATGAGCCTATGTTAATGAGGCAGAAATGTAAACAAAGATTCGCCTATAGAAGGACTATATCTTGATTTCAGTATTCTGTAATACAGAGTTTTGGAGTCTGTCTTCAGATAAACTGTCGGGATACATAAAGGCCCAAGCGTTTTCAATTACGGACTCGTGTTTTTTAACTGGGACTCTTTGGTTCTTGACTGGGACTCATGATTTTTCACAAAATGCGTCCCAGGACTCACTGTAACTATTTGTAGCGAAATCACTGGACCTCATTCACTTGTATTTGTTTTCAATGTATTTCCTATTCAGAAATGAAAGCTGCTTGCCAACCTGATTACATCTTGTTCTGAAAGAGAATACTTCCTTAAGTATGTAACTAGGCAATACTTTTTAGAGAACAAAATATCCAAGTGAATGATGTCTGCTGTAACAGACACGGTAGACGTTTGTTGTAGCAGAATCTAAGCCTGTTAAATACTGTTTAAATTTAGCCAGTCGGATTGCGTTCTAACTAAGCATCCAGCGACTGATAATCCGACGGACAGAGGAAGTATGAGGGAGCGTCTTCGGACCGTCTTTTATTCGTTGATAAGGCTGGTTGAAACAAAAAAAAATGGTTGAATTTCATCAACTGATCCGAGAAAATGAATTTACCACAATAAAAACGGTTCGAAAGGTCGGCTTTTGGATTTTCTTTTAAGGTGGTGAAATCACTTCATCACATCAGTTGATACAACAAACCATTTTGCATCTGGGGTTCAGGGTCACCGTGGACACAGGGGCACCCAACGACAATTTTCGGAAAAATATCTGTTCGGAAGACGATTTGAGATCTAGAATTTTCGGAACATTTGTTGTGAAATTTCTTGCTTGCCTGCCTCTCCTAGGATTTTCGAACATCTAAAAAATGGTAAAATTGCCCATTTTCAACGGATTTTTACCCTAAAAAGGTCACCTTAAATTTTCGGGAGCCTTTTTTCTGGCTGAAATTTTCGAACAAGTAAGTTTTGATCCCTATAATTTTCGGATCACTAGACTTTCAGCTAGGAAATCCGAACAGATAGAAAATTTATAGGGGATAAAAATCTGCCCATATCCACCGTTTAAACACTAAAACACGTTCAACAATGCTATGCTTAAGTGGTTTTGAACTATATTCTCGTTGGGTGCCCCTGTGGACACAACGGACGGATAATCAAGTTTTAAAGGGGCTGCGTCAGAACTGTCTGGTTTTGGTTTAACTATAGTTTTTATTGACTTGTTGATTCGGTTTTTCCAAAGTGGTCGTACAAAAAGACTTCCTGTTCTGGTTTGATTATTATGGACTGGGTAGCCTTTGCACAGACGTATCATAGGGAAAGAAAGGAAATAAAAGATATCTTCATCACAGGTTTTAGAATCTACGACTTGAGTCTGGCCTCAAGGCAGATGAAACGGGTAGACAGAACCCGGGAATGCAGTTGTTCAGGACTACCACAGCGCGAATATTTAGCAAAAGGTTTAGTGCTCTTTAAAGAACAGTTCTCGACAGTAACCGTTATCCTTCCCCTCTAAAGTTGATGCCCACACAAGGAGTTTGAATGACACATACGATTCGTAAAGAAAATGTAGCTTTTTTATGTTTTTTAAATTCATTTGTTTAAGTACATCAATGTACAAAACTTTCCAGAAAATATCGATTTAATTGTCTCCAAAACCTTGGTTAAAAAACCAAATAAATAAAACTGAAACACGCAGATAACTAACATGGTTCACTGAAGGAAGCCATAAAGCTTTATGAAACGTCTTTTAGAGTTTCCTTCGGAAACTTGGCAGTGATTTAAAAAATGTAATCAATTAATGTTTGTCATCTCCTTCAAAAGGAGATGCTCCCAAAACAAATCTTATACTGCGATGTTTCTTTCTGTACAATAAATAATATTTCAACTTTCTCAACTAGGGTTCTGGGGTAAAAAGTTCTTAGCATAACTATGGAACTCCGAGAACATAGCATAACTATGGATCTCCAATGTCCTTGCAACATGTAAACGTATTAATTTTCTTTATCTCCTGTTTCTGACGTCATAAGACGTGACAAAACGACTTGATGAGATGATTCAGACTTCCAAACGAGGCTGATTCATACCTTGTAGGATGGTTTGGTGGTGAAGAGCGAATTTTTCCTTTCAAGGCTACACAATATGAACTCGATCGTACATCATTCCTGGCAGTCTTATGTTAAGTCTAGAAGAAAAGGAGAAAAAGGAAGCATGTGAGGCATGTGTAAGGTCAGCCTCGTTCCCAGGATTTTCTCTCTTCCTCCCTCGAAGGAGGAAGAGAGAGAACCCTGGAACTAGGTTGGTGCAAGGTGACCTATCCTCGGAGACCCAGGGGCAAATAGTGGGGGCGAGGGAAAGTCTAAACGGTTGGAAAAATATGGCACGAAGAAAAGTAAAAAGCGGCGAAAAGAGCCCCTGGGGACAATGTCTTACCAGACCAGTTCCAAACGGTCGCCGCCGTTCTGGCTTCTGATTGGGCAGAAAAACACAAAAGTTTTCTGGCACCAATCAGAAGCTAGAACGGCGGTGACCGTTTAGAACTGGTCTGGTAAGACATTGTTCCCAGGGGCTCTTCTCGCCGTTCTTTACTTTCCTTCATGCCATATTTTTCCAACCGTTTAGACTTTCCCACGCCCCCACTATCTGCCCCTGGGTCTCCGAGGATGAAGGTGACCTTTCGTGGCCAAGTTTGTCAATGAAAAAAACTCAGTTGCTTTGCAAATGAGCTTTGGAATTAAAAGCGGTTTTATACTTAAGTGCCGACCTGTACCTGATTGCTCAAACTGTAAAAGAAAACCATGACTGAAATAGCAGAGACAGACGAGGACAGATGTTTTTCCCTTTGCCTGCTGTCGCCGCTTCTGTCCTGTCGTTTTAGTAAACCTCACAGCATAACGCACTTGTACGGCTTCCTCGTTGTCAGTATCGTTGCTAATGACATTTCTATACTAACTGTGTACGGTAACCTTACCAAAATGTGCGATTTTCCAGTTTGAATTTACTTCGTGTGGAATGAAAGATCGGCGCCTGACTAGTACCTGCGATCTCAGGGGCGGATCCAGGATTTTTTTTAGGAGGGGGTGCACTCGTCTCTTGCTCTACTTCAACACCAATAAACCACAGTTTTTTTTTCCAGAATACCAGTTGTATTAGAAAACCGCAGGTCATCTAAGGGAGGGGGGGGGGGGGTGCGCACCCCCTGCACCCTTCCCCTAGATCCGCCCCTGGACCTGGCTAAATTTGAATTCGATAGTACGGCTTCTGAATCGGCCCTTACAGTAGAATATCAGCTAAAATAACTTACGTTTTTTGTCGTAACAGTACCCTTCTTTTGAACAAATAAAGCATAACACCCACGATAACAATTAGACAAAAGCCAACAAGCGAAGCAGAGAGAATGACTTCTTGATTTCTAGAGAAGAACTTTTCGTTAGATTCTGCTCTTTCTGAAAAATAAACAAATAAAAATAAGGGAAAATGCTAAATTGTAAGTTAAAAGTAAGTGAAAAGGGTTGTACCATATTTTCATTTCCCATTTTGTATTGATCAGAACAGTAAAAAAACCAGAGAGAGAAAGGAATCATGGTAAAAAACCTACAAGAAATTCTGCTCTTGCCAATTAAAATAATACAAGAACATATCACGATTGGCTCGATTGACACCCGAATCTATCTTTCCCTTTTTCATACGTAGGACATATGTTGTTTGATTTGACTTGTAAGCCACTCAAGCTTCCTTTGTTCCGTGTTCCAATATCTGATGATAGGCCGCGAGTTGATATTTTGCACCCGATATTACAAACTTCTTTAGTCTTAAATAACTGCCTTTTTACCTTTTTCAAATGATTCTGTTGAAGTACCAATATGTGATCCAGGGCTAAAACTCTTGGAAAGACCATTAGTGTTTGTATTTGGCGTTTTTGAAACAGGCGTTGAATTGGACGCTGTCGCCGATTTTTTCTCTGTGGCTGTGGAACTAGTATCTGATCCTGATGGCGTAGAGAATGTCATGAATATCGTGCTGGATGCCGTTTTCGCCGCCGTGGTAGTCGGAGTTTCTGTAGTATTTGATAATGTAGACGATGACGTGGCGGACTCTGATGACGTAGATGCTGTTGTAGCAACTGTAGTTGTTTCTGTGGTTGTTGTTGGTGCAGATGATGACGTAGTGGATTCTGCAGTTGATGACGTAGATGCTGTTGTGGCAACTGTAGTTGCTTCTGTGGTATTTGGTGATGTAGATGATGACGTAGTAGATTCTGTACTTGATGACGTAGGCACTGACGTAATTGTTGTAGGTACATCTGTGGTACTTGGTGGTGAAGACGATGACGTGGTTGCCGTAGTAGGCACTGTTGTTGTGTATGATGTAGACGGTGGTGTTGTTTCTGCTGTGGAAGTTGGTGGCGTAGTTGATGTTACAGTTGATGACATCGTAGAACTCTTTAAGTTTCCTATTGTCCAGCCATCTGTGAATTTCCAGCATTAAAAAGACGTTAGTGCTGTTTTTCGTTTGTTTAACGGAGGAAGTCACATGTTCAGTAACCGTGCTGAACATGCCTCGAGCTTGCAACTCTGGATGATAAAACAGAACTTAACTAGGGATATTTCTCATGATTGGCTGTGATGTATTAAAGGATGGCTATCCCTGTGTCATACTTTATTAGGGCCAAATCACCCTGCATTTCATTTTTGATTGGTTAAGAGAAGACTGCTAGTCTAAAACGGTGGAAAACGAAAGCACAGCATACGCGAATTTACTATGGACACGCCTGCCACTGGGCTCGTTTACCAGCCGCTGCTCGGGGCGCTCCTTCCCTTAGGTGGGTGGAACATTCGGCAAGACTGGGCGCGGGAAACCGGCGCAAATCGAGCTTTGTCTGAGAAACGTAGCTTTGTTAAACACTGGCTATACTCCATTTTAACGCAAATCAATGAAAACCCTTAAGTGCAAGAGTGCTTACCCAAAATACTGAAGTCGAAATCAAATACTTTACTACGGTTCCCGTAAGGTGTTTGACATGTGACTTCGTTCAAATCTTTAACAACTGTAGGATGGCTTATCATCCACGTTTGGAGCCATTTAAGTTCCTTAGTGCACACCAAGGGGTTGTTGGCAATCCAACTGAAAAAAAAACAAACGGGAACAAAAAAGGTTAGTTTGAATAGTCCCGTTTCGAATTAAAAATTACCGCTGAATACAAACATTTAGGACACATTCATACAGGGTTAGCCTCGACGTAAAGTAAAATATTCAGAAATTCTGGCAAGTAAGTGTTTGAAATTTGAATATACACAATAGACAGAGTAATAAACAGGTCTTTTTCTCATTGGAATTTGTGAATATATTACTTCAGATGGAGGCTAAGGCTGTAAAAAATGCGTCTTCACTTCTTTAATTCAGCGGTCACAGCGAACTCGAAAATGGACTATTCAGTGAGAGGAACTTTTGTGAATTCGAATGCTATGGGCCTCTAATGACTTGTGTTTTCTTCCTATTCAGTTTTGGAACCTAAGTGGCTAGAAGACCTCTCAACTTATCAACTCTAGGGAGTTCCATTTCAAAAAGAGTGCTTCTGAATTTTATTTTTCAGAGTGCTTTTATTGACGCTTAATACAGTTGTATTGACGGTTTACTAAATGAGCTTTGATTACAAGAAGAAATGCCGTATTCTCATTTCATAACAATTACAATACTCACATATGCCCACGAACTTTGGCAGCTATCTTGTCAAATATTGTTACGGCTTCTTGTGGAATGGTATAGAACGCATTGGAAGCCAAACGGCTGTGGAAAAATGGCGACAACAATTTCCCAATAAAAATGTGATATAGTTCGTCTGGAGAAACTGACGTTTATATAGATCACTGTCTTTCGTTTAAGGCTTCACGCTGCCTGAATTAACAAAATTACTTCAACAATCTTTATAAGTCTATACAAAATTCTGGCATTAGAATATGGGCTTTTTTATCGTTTCCGCTCATTAGGGGCGCCCTAGAACTCTCACGTGTAAGAGGAGTTAGGTGCACAGAAATACAGACTGATCACAAACTTATTTTAAAATCCCTTCCCCCTAAGTGCGAAGACTTCGACACAATCGGAAAGCTTAAGATGCCATGACGAATGACACAAAGAGTTAGTGTTACATAAACTACTTTAAAACTTTGTCGGCAAATTTGTTAAATTTGCTCCAGGTGCCTGAAGCACTGTCCAGAACTGAAACTGATTTTTAATAGCGATGGCTCTTAGATTAAAATTCAGAAATTTAGAATGAGACACTGTTGACTGCGGTGATTATATTTTCCTTATTCTCGCGACCATAACTTGTGGATTAAACAGTGATTTATTTAATGCTGGCAAATGATATTCTTTTTAAGAAATAAACAACTAGACAACTAGAATCGTCTTTATTGAGGGATAAAATGATACAAGAAAAGCCCCAGCTTTAAAACTTTACTTACAGCTCAGACAAGGCGGTTAAATTCTCAAGCGATTCTACTGGAAATTTGTTTAAATGATTGTTGTCTAGATTCCTGAAAAATAAAAACAGTTCCAAGGGAAAATTCAACTCGTGGTACTCTAATTTGAGTAAAAAAAAAATGCAAAAAACAGAATTGACCTGATACTTACAAGTGTGTAAGATTTGACTTCATAGAAGAGAAAGACTCTGGGCTGACGCTTGATATCTTGTTGTTCGATAAAGACCTAAATGAAAACATAATTCGATTTGTTAGTAAACAGCGTTCGTTATGTTCATCTTTTACTTAGCCATACTTATTAAGCGAATAAATCATTATCTAGCAGTCAACAAAAATAAAAAAATTAAATTACTGATTTAATGATTTTCCACTCCAATACAGGACTACTTACAATAGCACCAAATTGCTAAGTTTGTTGAAGAGATTGGCAGATATTGCAGTAAGCTTGTTGTTACCAATTTTCCTACAAATAGGAAGAAAAACGATGATTAAGAAACCTTCTTCTAAATAACATGAAGCAACTAAGGGCATTGCTTTGTAGCCTTTATTTCATTGTCACAAATTTTATACCTCCAAACTTGAATCGGAGTGTAACGAAGTGGTATAGATACAATGATACGTAAAATTTCTAATTTCTTTTTGACAATTTTCCTCGATGTTCTCGTTAACATATTTTTTATTGCGGTTGTTAGGTCTTCGTAGTTGGACTTACAGGTATTGAAGAGAAAAAGTGTCTTCAAACAATCCATCTGGAAACATGGCAAAATCGTTGTACTCTAAATACCTAAATCAAACAGAAAAAAAAATACCTTAAATTGGCTCTGAACGTTTAGTAACGGCGCATCGCGCTGTACCAAAGGTGTGATCACCATTTTTAGTCATTTCACTGTTAACGTTAAGATAAATAATACTGATTTCAAAAAAGCTATAAATAAAAGGCCGTGACCAGAATTTTTAGTCCGATAACGTGAACCATCCCGGCAGCATGGTTTTAACCTATTTCGCACAAAGAAGTTAGTCGCGATTTTTCTTTTAATAAACAGACATCAGTGCAGTTTCTCAAATTGGTGTTCGCCCATGGTCAGCCTAAGCGGGTGGCCCACACAAACGCTACAAAAAGAAGCTTTATTTTTAGTGTGTAAAAATTATGGATAAAAACTGTTGACTTCAATGTGGCGCAGCGTTGAAAGAAAGTAAAATGCAAAAACGTTGCATTAAAGCTAACTTGTTCGGTGAAACAAAAGGCATATATGCATGCTTCACCCTAAAAGTTGTACACAAAAGACAAACTTCCCTTTTGATTGATCATGAGTCACTTGTGTTAACACAAAGGTAAAATAGATGTCACCACTAAGGCAAAAACTGTACTGTTATGGACAGGGAATCGAAGATTACTTACATTTTTGTAACTGCTGTTAATCCTTTGAAAGAGTCTGCAGTAACTTGACTTAAATTGTTCCGAGACAAAATTCTACAAAAGAATGTGGTTATAGGTTTAAGACGTTTAACAAATTAAAACTTTGGTGCATGAGAAACTGAAGTTAGATATGAATACAACTACTTACAGTATGTTGAGTTTTGCGACGCCCTGGAACGCATTCCCAGCTATGCTTGTTAAAGGATTTGATTGTATGTTTCTGTAAATAGAAATTTAAAACACGGCATCAAGGTTAACCCTGCAAACATCCCTTTCAGTTCAACGGCCGAAGGTGGCTCTCGAAAAAGTTTCCCTTGGGTTTCATTCTGTATACAACCCACAAAACATATTTAGCACTATAAAGCTAGTAAATTAACGGATCTATTCGAAGAAAACAACCGTCTCCTACGCGTAACGTTTAAACGCAAAACAGATGAAGCCTGTCACAGGTTCTAAGTCGGTATTAAACTCCTAACAGAACAGTCAGACATTTGACTGACAAACCTATGGCTTGAACGTTGCGCTCTCCACCAGTGCACCGTTTTACGAGTATCTTAACCTACTTAAAGTTACATGGAAAGGAAAGAAGCAGACGAAACAAGGATTGGAGGTCACGATCTGGGGAGTAATAGAACTCGGGACTTCCCGCACAGAATGTAATGCACCAACCAACTGTGCCTGCTACGATGTCATCATGAACTTAACCTCAAACTGGATTATTTTGAAAAGTTTTCAAAAAGCTTTCAAAATTTTCGATGCTTTTTTAATAGTCTATTGGCTCCAGAGTTAATGAACTTTTAGGATGGACAAGACTGAAGCGAATATAGATTCAGATGCTCTTTCACGTAAAAAGCTTGAAGAAGAAGTTTACTGATTGCTTTAACGTAAGAAAACTTCAAACCTTAATTCACATCTTCAGACACCATATGCGAAACACAACAAAATCTCTAATGAAGCGCAAAGCTCTGTACATTTGTTTCAGTTGAATTTGTTGAAATTTTCACACAAAAAAAGCGTTCTCAGTTCAGCCGAAACTCTTCGATTCCGTTCATTCCAAATTAGGGCATGAAATGCGGTTTCATGACCTCTTAGCTACTTTCGTTCATTTTCTCCAATTGTGGAGCAAAATTACGTTATCGTATTTATAATAGTCATACAGGTTGACAAGAAGTTTTCATAATCTTTATTGAAAACTGTGTGTTCGTGACAGTTAGAAACTTAAGTAAATGCATTAGGCAGACCTCGCATTTTTAATACGAGCAAAGTTTGATATCCCAAAAATTCCACATCTTAATTACATGTTTTGTTCTCTACATTGTCATCAGACATTTTGAAAACGCTCATCGCGAGTTGTGTGGTCATATAACGTTCCCAGCTTTCGGTAAAGTATTCAAAACTGCTTTTTATTGTAGCAGATCTCGATGACCATTAGTCCAAAGAACTTCAGTACCAAAGATTTTGGCTTGCCTCCAAACCAAAGCGTTTTGAGAAGGAGCCTTTCAAAAAAAAAGTCTTTCGAATAGCGTTTTCTCTGATTAAGATGGAGTGGGAAATTAATATGTTTTATTTTCAATCCATTAGATGGCAACGACTTTGTCAAATGTTGCATTTTAGTTGTCAGGAAACATCGTATTTTTAGAATTCAGATAAAGTTCATTAAAAATGTTTTTTTTAAGTATGTACAAAATTGGACAAACTGGGACAAATATTAAAGGAAGAGAGACAAGAGATCCTGGAAATGTCATTTCAGTTTTTTAAAATTTGTTTTCTACAAGGTCTAATATCCTTTGCGATTAAGTTTTAAACTGAAATTAACACACACCAATTGATATCAATATCGAATGTATCGTTTAATCATATATGCACCAATGAGAATTCTATCTTTCTAGAATCCTGGAAATGGCTTCAATTTTCGTTGTAACATATAATACAGAGCAAAATAAAAGATTGATAAAGATTGATCTTGATATTGAAGAGAGTTATATGCAATAGTACTGGGTAATTGTCGTGTTGATTTTTTGCATTCGATTTGTAGATAGACCAATATAAAAGACAGTAATGACCATAATCTGTTGGCTGACATTCTTTTGGAAGGTTTTCTAAACCAAACCTCTTCATTTGCATATCTACAAGACAGCCAATTTCCGTCCTTAAGTGGTAAATGCGTATATATGGCAAAGATATTTGCTCGCTTGATTAAGAGCTCGTGTTGCTAGAATGTACTGATAAACATAGATGTGTACGACTCTGAAAAGAGATATGAAGTGCACAAAGAATTCTAAAATCGAACCCCCCTGAAGCCTCTGCTTTAATATCGCTTCACTTTTTAGCGTGTACATTCCTGAGTTTAATAGTTTATTGTTCAAGTTTGACCTGTCCAAGCAACCTTTTTTCTTGGCATAATAAAGATGTTTTATCTGACATGAGGCGCTTTTATCCCATGTTTACACACATTTTCACCGATATAGGTTTTCATGGAAGAAATCTGACAGTTTATTTCGCTTTACAAATATTGTTTAACTTTCACCCTCTTCCAAGTATTCAACTGACTCCGTCCCAGCCTTAAGGCATGCCGGCTTAATGGGGTTCTAATCCTTATGGCATATTTTTAATTAAGACGCGCAGAGAACAAATAAATGTTCGCGAAACTTCATAAACGCCGACAGATTGTCCGAAAATTGCGCTGAATGAAGTGCTAAAAGCTAGTCAAGCTACGGGTGCACTTACCATTTGTTTACGGTTTTAGTTTTAATGGCATTCCACACAGCTTTGGCTATATGTCAAACAAACGAAGTGTTTTCACTAAACTAGTTATCAGCTGGAAGATTGGATTTTAGAGATAGACGTAACAGTCTTTGTTGACTTATAAAGTTGGTCAAACATGATAAAGACGGTTAACTTAATGGTACAGTATAAACTGAATTGCGAAGGCAAAAGTTGCCACCTCGTTTCTTCGATGTAAGGCGTTTCACTGTTATTAAAGTCTTGACTAGAGTTTTTTCGTAGATCGATCGCATTTGGTGGACTGCACCAAGTAAAAGTGAGATTTGTTTTGAATTTTATTAATACGGCCGTCTGCCAAGAAGCAATTTCATTCCACTTGTATTGGCTTCCCTGTTAACATCCCACAGACCTCAGAAAACAGATAAGCAGAAATTAAATGTAAAAAGTACTTGGAAGATTCACGCGATATACTGCCTTTTACCTCAAATAAAGATTTCCAGGTCTGTGCGCTGAGACTCTTTAAAAGCCTTTTTAAGTTAAGTTAAGGGCCTCGTTTTTACTGGAATAACTAGTGACTTCAAGCGGATAAAACTGAGCTTCAATGCTTCAAGCGTCGTTTTACGGAAGAAAATCTATACAAAACCGGAAACAACAATTCATTTGGACTCTTTGCTTCGTCTATTCACTATAATGAAAGATAACATTGGCAGAATAGGTCGAAAATAACATAAAATGCGCCCATTTTTCTAGCCCTAGGATGTTAACAAAAAATGCAATCCATAAATGCCGTCCTTTATATCTGCTGCTGGCTTTGCGGATTATTCATCACAAAATGCCGATTTCCGGCGTAATACAATTATGTTTTTCTTGGTTTTGTAAAAACTTTGTACAGTTGTGTGTTTCATTTCTCTTGGCCGAGGCAGCTGTTTTGTTCTCGTTCAAATAAGTGGTTTCCGTAATAATATGCACAGGTAATCAAGCAAAAGGTGTTGCACAACAATACAAGAAAATTTACATTCAGATTACTCACATTTCTTTCAGCTTAGACAATCCCTGGAAGGCATTTTGAGGAATATTCGAGAGTCCTGTGTTGGACAGCATGCTAAAAAGTTGAAAAAAACATAGTTAGTGTCTTAAAAACTCCACGTTTATTTTGGAGGTTCTTTTTTAAAGAGCTTTATATGGTTAAAATTCAATAGAAGACCAATACGTACTCTTGACTCCTTAAAAATCTTAACTATTACATTCATGAATTTCAAAAAAACGTGTTTAGTATTTTGTACTTTGTTGGCGTTTCACAACATTCAACAAATATTAAGCATATAAAAAGAAGCGGAAACTAAGATAACTTCAAATTTTTTTAAGGCATCGATCTCATTCATCATACTTTCGGCTTTCAAGTCTCTCTGAGGATCTCGTAAGCAACCGGTTTAGTGATGAATGTCGCCCTTGTTAATTTTAATTACCTCTCGCGAAAAACTGGGAAAAATCGGTTTCTGACAAAAGATTAATAATCTGTCAAGACGGGTATATGTTTACCAAGAGAAATGAATACTGAATATGCTTTGCTTACTTTCGGAATTCATTTCAGTCCATTGCAAGTCACATGTAAGTATGCCCGACAAGTGTTAAGAAAATTATTTGAACAAAGCTTGAACGCAAAGAACGTCTCCTTAGTCAGTTGACAAAATTTTCACTTTCAACTGTTAAGACATATTCACTGCCCTAGTCTTAAACCGAAACGTAAATGTCACTTTTATCTCTTTTGACAAGTCAGCGCTGTGAAGAGCTTCGAAATTGACTAAGCTTTGGTTGGTAATTGTATTTATAGCTTTGCGGGATTTGACAAACTCTCGCTATCTCCGCTCCTCGCCATAATGTTGAGAAATAACAAATCCTCAGTGATAGGTGCCAAAATTTTATGAGCTGATAACAAGACGGTTTTGAAAACCCCAAAGAACAAATAAACCAAATTGTAAACTAACTCACAGTATGGCTGTATCTGCAGGTAGACCGGCCGGAATACTCGTCAAGCTGCTTTGACCATAACAGTCCGCGATATAACCATCTCTGTCGTGAAAGCATTGACAGCCTTGTGGACACGACGCAGCTGTCGAAGTTACATACAGCAGAAAGAAAGCAACGGCTACGAGATGTCCACACTTCTGACCCACATTGAAGGCCATTTCCTCTGAAATGTAATCTCAAACTTGCTGAAATTTGATCTCACTTGTGTAAATATCGTTTGATCGACAAGTCGCCCAAAGCGCGATATAAATATTTGCCCACGCATGCGTCTAGGCCGTTGTTGCAAACTTTCCACGGCAGCTTGAAGTTCAGTCATCCGAGAACACAATTCAAACTACGGATTGGAGTTTATATAGCCGGAAATGCTATGCAAACTACAGACACGCCTAAGTCTCAAACATCCATCTGAAATAGTTTTATTTTTCACAGAACAATAATTCAGCAATAAATAACATATTGATTGTCTCAGCTTATGTTTGTTATTACTTTGGTAGCCTCACCTTTTTAACACTCGATCCATCCTCAGCTCGCGGCTTGAAAGACTAATGGTTCTGATTTGAAATGGATTATTAAAGGGAACTGGGATGATCAGTTAACTAACGCTAGTTTTATTGCTTATAAGACTAGTTACCAGGAATCGAAATGATTGCTTGTGTTTGAATAACACTCCGCGACGTGCCGGGTGTTTAATAGTCAAATACTATGTCCAATACTATGTTACAAATACTGCTTATGAAGCGGTTTGAAATCGAACAAAAAAATAAGTTTCAACTGATAATTACTTAAAGGGCCAATCACGGCCACTAAGGAAAGTCACTATTGTACTTTCGTCCTAATTGTTCTATACGATTAAAAGATTTGTAAGCCTTTGAACATTATAGTTTTACAACATCAGATTGTCAAACACTTAGTACAAACGAAGTCAAAAAGAGTAATATTTAAGGTACACTTTTTTTCTAAACAACTGCTTCAAGCTTTTACTCTTCCTTTTCCTATCCTCCTTTACTAATCCTTAATTAATCAAGGCCTCTACTTGATGCTGGCCGAGATAATTGCTATGAGTTCGAAGTACGTAACAAACAGTATCTTGTGGGAAAATCATTTTATCAAACATACTTTAAAGTGAAATTGCCGGAAAACTTTAAAACTCGTTTCTCCATGCTTCCAAGCCGGCTCGAGTTATTGATGCAAACGTTCCGGAGAGTAAAAGCAATTCGGCCAGTTCGGTCGTTCATTTCAGCATCCACATTGCAAAGTCGCTATTTTACAACATGCGCTATAGGTTAGGACGACTACTTTTAAGGCCGAGTTCACAAAGTTTATTTTTTTCAAGAAGAACACTTTTACGTGTTCTTCATTCACCCAGCTGTAAAGCTGAATGTAGCGATTACACACCAGGAGCGTTTCTATAAATACCTGTGACTCTAGTTTATCTGGGAAAAAAAACTTTTTGTTTTATTACTCACCATAATATAACGATACGAAAACTAGTAAGATAGCACAGTGGCTGTAACTCTTATTAAAAGAATTGAAAGAGAGGACAACCGCAGAATAGGCAAAAAAAGTGTTGAATTACGCGTTTTGATGAATAACTGCTATAAAATGCATTTCATCTTAAGTAGCACAAACATTTTTATCTTTTAAGGGTATTTTTAATTGACGTCTGAGTTCAATTAACTGATAGCCGCGTTGGTCAGCTGTATTGTTCACAAGGAACTACGCAAAACTGTATATTTGGGAAGCAATTAAGCGTAATGTAAAGATAAACGTCTTTGAATATTTGATGAATTGAAACAGCGGAACCACGACGGCGTATGTATTTTAAGCAACTGTTCATATTCATTCTAAATTAAAACAGCGAACTGGCAAAGTTGTGCTTTAAACATTTTCTTCCGAGTAGAACCAGTGAGTTCATTTCAGCAATATTTTATATTGTCCGGTGAAAAAGTGGATTAGCCTAAGTAAGCAGATAGAACTTCTTTTTCAGTTATTGAACTAAGAGAAGTCGCTCCTGACCATCACTTAATGATATCGTTTATTTTCTTCTTTTTTCAATTGTGTAAAATTTGTATTTCGTAAACTTCTACTTAGCGTAACGAGAACGTCAAATCGTCATTTCCACTGGAAGATAGTTCATGGATTAGGTATTGCCAGATTTTGCTATTTTACATAATAAAAGCGCCACCAAATAAGAAATATAACTCGTATTACATTTAATTAAAACTTTATTGTATCGTAAACTCGTTAAATAGAAGCTGTATTACCACAATTTAAGCATTTGGTTTAGGAGCTTAAGAGCCATGACTTGATTTGACTTGCTTTTCACACGCTGGAAAAATGAAAACTGTGTTGTTGCAGTTCTTTTAGACATACCTTTTGCCGGTAATTCATTTTTGATCCGACTGGTGGGCTTAATCGCCCATTTGCGTCATTGTAAATTCCTTAAAACGTAGCTAGGCTGTCTGGAATGCTGGCGGTAATTAGTTTAGAAAGCGTTCAGTGCCGAGGCACTGACAAGCAATCACGTGTGAAATGACGCTCAATGAAGTCATTTCGCTCTTTGTCCGTTTACGACGAAAGCGCACCCTACATGTGATCTAACCTGCCTGACGATCCAGTTTTTGCTCGCATGTTATCGGCCGCATAATCACACATCCACTGGTTTATAGAAGCTATTTGTTCGCATCTAACCAACAAAAATAAACCGAAAATCAGTGCCGGACATAGTAAGAAACAAAAATTCATCGCAACGGTTGTTAGACAGAACTAGTGTTCAAGAACCCGGCAAACCGACATACTTGTATACTAAGAGACATGCCGATTCAATTGTAATAGAGGAATCGCTGAAACAATGGCAAGTCTAAAGACTTCCTTTATTCTTCAATAATCAATTAGTTTTACAGGTTTAGGAATATTTATGAACCCGCCATTATTCCACGTTCTTCTCAGCAGGATGGCGGTTTTGGCCTGTACATTCATGGCTTTGTCGGCCACCACAAACCTTTTTTTAATGAAAAACCATTAAAAACAATACTATTTGTAGAACAAAGGGTCCAGATCTTACGGAATTGAGATTTTTTTTGTATTTTGGCAGGAGAGAAATTCGAGTCATGTTTGTAATTCAGTTATAGATTGGCTAAAACTGCTTATCACTGAAAAACATAATTACACGAGTAACAAAAGGCGGCAGTGAAAGGTGCGGGAGACTGATTCAGAAGGTAAGCAATCAAGTAAAATGTTTGAGTGTCATGTAAAAACCCCTCTATTGTCCTGTTTGAACATAAAGACACAACCGGTGTCGATGGCTCGTTGAATTTGAAGGGTGGACTGCTTGTGTAGTTGTTTGTATGAATTTCATGGTCCCTAAAAGTTGGAGCCACCCCGTTCAGGGCAGTAGATTACTGCTCTCAAAAAGGCTTTTCATTTGAATAGCCTTTAAACGTTTCCGCCGTGTAAAAAAATAAAAATGGCGTCATTAAAGTCAGCTCTCAGTAGAACCTTCTTTCTTCTGAATAGGCCACACACTTCAGAAAATGCTGGAGGATTTGGACCGTAATTTGGAAAATTACAGAACCTTCTTTTTGACAGCAAAATCATGAAACAGTGTCACAGGAAAAAAACACAACTCAGCAGTCACGAATGGTCACGAATGAGTTTTCCGCCAAAATGTTACAAGCACTTTTCTTAAAGTATAGTTCTTTTGTTTTGAAGGACCGTGTAGGATTTAATCTGCAGATTGACGAGTTAGTACCACATAACAAAACGTTGTCTTAGTCCATTAATTAGCTGAGGGGTCACAATCCCAGCCTCCCAGTTGCCCCCACGGTCTGGCTTCAATCAGTACGTGATCAGATACTCGAGAATATTCCGTTACGGTATAGCCGCCCAATGGATATGTCACAACCATTCAGTGTTCAATTAAGTATATTGCTGAACCGTTTCACCATAAATTACACCTGGCGTTTCCTTGGAAAAGCGCTGTGAGGTGTGAGAAATCTCGATTTGAATTTTTTTAAAACTCAGTCAAGTTAGCTGTAAAACATGAAATCCCGAAAGTTTTGTAAGTTGAAACCGGACTAGTAGATCCGACTGAGAGTTCAGTAAGTATCGTTCAGTACTTACAGTACCTCAGTTCGTTCACGTTTTGGTTACGCCATTGAATCGGAACTTGCCATGCTTGAATTGGTTGCAAAAGCCTGTGAGGGGCGAGGAACTCAAGTTAACAGTTCCAGTTACGCCCTCCATTCTGAACAAATCCGTTTTACTATTCACTCAGTACTTATTGAAGTTATTTTTGGGGGTCTTACCGAAATAGAAAATTTCCTTCAATCTCAAGATAACTGTGAACGTTGCAAAAACGTCTCATAATATGGGTCTCTTTTAACATTCGTAATCCAAGTGCAGCTGATAGAAGGACAAAATTCATTTCATAAAATACTTCCAGAGAAGCATTGATGGACAAGGTTGTCACGGTTTTGAAGTAGATGGTAGAGTTACGTTGTTCTAGTTCCTGTGGTTTATTCCCACCCAATGCAACTGCCTTCTTTATAGCTCATTTTTTTAGTAATATTGAGAACATCGTCATCCTTATTTCTTCACTGGATTATCGTGACCTAAATGTTTAAATATGAAGTGGCATTGATAGGAGAAATTAGGTGCTTAGTGGTTTCGGGGGACACGGCAGAGCAGCTTTTAAAAGGAGTGGAGATGAGGCGGAGAAAAACTTTTCTTTACGCTCATTTCCCCCAATGAAGCTACAATAATCGTCACAAATCGTTGAAACAGAAACCGTTTTTCTCTAATTTTTTCGAAAATGTCTGACATTCTCTCTTCTCACCCTTGCTCTCACTGAAACGTGCCCTCTCCTTCCCCAATGTTGAGCCACGCGTATTTTGGAGCACTGAGACGGATGTAATACAACAACATTAGGGAAGGGGAAAATCACCCAAGTGTTTCAAGATTTGTGACGAGTATTGTAGTTATTTATCAAGCCGTGAAGGGTTGACCACTTGCCTCACGTTATTCAAACGTCGGATAGCACTATCCAACGGATAAATCACTATCCAGCGGTTAAGTACAGTAAACACCCGCATATAAGAACACACGATTTCGGAGGTCAGGCTGATTGAGTTCTTATTTATCGGGTGCTTAATGACAAATCAGCCTCAAAATGTTCTTAAATTATTATTTAGTAATACCGTATTTATTCGAATAAGCGCCCAACCTCGAATTAGCGCCCACCTCGAATAAGCGCCCATCCTAAAGGTAGAAAAAGTTAATAAGCGCCCAGCCTCGAATAAGCGCCCACCCCACCCCACCCCCCAAAAATTGAATAAGTACTAATAAGAGACTTCCCCGAAGACTGAGTTTTCTTCAAAGTATTTTATAGGAACTTTGCTTTGTTACATCTTCGCGTTTTGTCATTACCATTTATTGTTTTGTTGCAAAATGAACATACTACACTTGCTGAAAATACTGAAAATTTAATAAGCGCCCAGCCTCGAATAAGCGCCCACCTCGAATAAGCGCCCACTCTCACGGTCCAAAAATTTGATAAGCGCCCAGGGCGGTTAATCGAATAAATACGGTACTATCCAAAACATGTTGCTAGAGGTATATTTAGCATATTTTAGGAAAGTAAAATAAATAATTATTCTGTAATTTGATTATATTAACAAATGAAGTTATCTGACAGCAAACATAAACTTACATGTTTTGTAATTATGACACTTTTTCCATTTTATAAGAACATATTACAATTTTCAGGCTGATCTTGTTCTTATAAAAATGGGGCTTTGTTGGACAAGTTTCAGCCTGGTGTTCTTAATCCATTTGTTCTTATATGCGGGTGTTTACTGTATTAGGGAATCCAATTATCCGGTGGATAGATAGCGCTAACTACCTTTTGAACCACTGGGCCCCTCAAACTATAACCTGAGATCAGGCTCTATTTTCGTTTCGCTTTGAAAATTACATTCCGGCGAGCATGGCGAAGCGGTAGCCGTTAGAGAGAATGTATGAGAACCGCTAAAATTGGGCCTAATCTCAGGTTACTCAAACTAGAACTTGCACGTACGGCAAGTAAAGGCACGGGTGGCAACCGGACGTTGACTGTTTCCCAATATCCCATTTGTTGAAAAAAAGAAGCCCGCCCAATAGCTGTCTTTCCGGTGAGACGTCTTAAATGTAGAAGCAAACTTTTTTCAGTTTCTACAACAATGTTACCAAGCTTTGAATTTAGTTTGTAATTACTAGCCGTGATTTGAGTGTCTTTGGAGAGGTTGTATCATCATGGGCGCCGGTGATAATAGAACAGTTTGCACTTGAATGTGATTGGTTATTTCCAGCCCTGATTAGAGTGTAATTGGATGGTACGCATCATCACGGGCGAGGTAATAGAACAGTTGCACTTAAATGTGATTGGTTATTACCAGCCCTGATGTGCGTGCCACTGAATAGCAAGAATCATCACGGGTGCAGTTGAATGGGTTCTTTTCTTCCTCAACTCTGTTCATACCATCAATAAAATCAGACAGTCAATGTACCGATCTTGATTATACCCAATAACTGGGTACTTTTATTAGTTCATAATGCAGAAACAACTTCGAGTTATCGAGTGACTTGGTTCGCTTAACCTTAGTTGACTTATATTTCTAATTTGTTCTTGAATGTGTTCTACCGTATCTAACAAGATACAAGTTGGTTACACTCTTGAAGAAAGTCATAACTTAAGGAAATCACTGGCTAATGGCTTTTGTTTGCACTTTTCATATTAGGTTATACAATATTTTTTGAGCTCTTGGAAACAAAATATTTATCAGGGTCAGCAGAATGCTCCTAATAAAATAACAGCAAGGAACTTTCACATCATCATCCCTGTCTTTCTAGCCTATCAAAATATCCATCTCAAGTATGTCATTAGGCACAAAAAGAAACAACGTTTGTTCATGTATTTAAATAAGACCACACCCTGGCATGGGAAATTTGACAGAAAACTCTTCAACCTCCTTTTTCAATTCCTCTACCTTTCCTTTGAACTGGTCTCCAAGCAACACTTCCTCGAATTTCTTTTGATCTGTGCCACTGATTTTCTGTACTTCCAAACCCAGTTTGATTCCACGGTCAATGAAGTCTGCAACTTGCTCAAAATCCTTCTCCTTTAGCATGCGTGTGGTTAGCGCAGGGGCTCCGATACGCAGTCCACCTGGACGCAGGGCACTTTTATCACCAGGGCATGTATTTTTGTTGACTGTAACGAAATACAAGAAAAGTGAATTATGCATTTATGCAAAACACAACAACATGTACTAAAAAAGGTCACAAGAGCAAAGGAAGATTCACTAAGGATAAAAATAAAGTCTTAAGACGGAATCCACCAGGACACTGCGTAATGTTTATTTTCAGCGGACAAAAATCTTGTACCAGAATAATTTAAAGAATATTGTATTCTTTCTTACATTTTTCAAGGACTAAAGATGTAATAAATCATCTGTAGTAACACCAAAAAAATTCTTATAAGAGCCTGCGAAAATGAATGTCAAATTTTACAAAACAACATCTCACACATGAAATTTTCAGAATTTTACCTGTGTAATCACAGTTCTTGTGAAATTTGACATTCATTTTCTCGGACTTCAATGAGAAATTTTCTCATGAAACTTGAAGTTTAGCAATCTCCTCGAGTTGAACAATCCCAAGAGAGATGTCTGGCGGTAAAAGATGCCAGTAAGATGCATAGCAGTTAGATGCAACAACATTAGCGACCTTGAGAAAGGAATAACATAGGATGAGCATGGATGAAAGTCCATATTTCAGTTCCTGAATATATGAACATCTCAGGACATTACATATGAGCCTCTCTGTCTCAATCCTGCCATCAACAGAACAGGCGTGCCAAAGAAATTACATCTCAAAAATTTCTTTAAAAATCTCATTTTGCTCAAAACACACAATTTTTTTGGACAAGTTATTGTGTGTTCTTTCAGTTTATTAAAGATGAAACAACAACAACAGTTTACATAATAATAGGTTTTTTGTTATGGACACTTCAACTTCGATACTACCAAATGCTATAAATACTTTAAACTGTCATTTATACATTTGTGTAAGCCCTAGGCTTATACATCTTCATAAGGGGTTTTAGAAGGGCTTAAAAACAGAGGCGCTGATATCCAGGGAGACTTATAATCGGATGTGTTTTTTTCTCATAAGTAGATAAGCCTATAACTGGGCAGGCTTAAAAGTGGAGGGGCTTCTAAGTGGCAGTTTACAAAAGAAGATGTAAAAAAGACTTACCAGTGATAGAAACTTCTTCCAAGACCTTTTCTCCCAAGGCTCCACCAAATCCCAGAGGACGCAGGTCCATTAAAACCAGGTGATTATCTGATCCTTCTGACACCAGCTTGTAGCCACGCTCCAAAAACACCTTGGCCATGGCTTTACAGTTATCCAGTATCTGCTGGGCATATGCTTTGAATTCTGGAGTATTGGCTTGCTTCAAAGCAGTACATAGTGCAGCGATGGTGTTATTGTGGGGGCCACCTTGGAGACCAGGGAAGAGTGCAAAGTCAATTTTGTTTCCATAGTCATATTTGATGGGATCTCCATTCTTCTTGTAACCCTTGATTCCCTTGCGATAGAATATAACCCCTGAACGTGGCCCGCGAAGAGACTTGTGTGTTGTTGTTGTTACAATATCGCAATGCTCAAATGGGGTTGGTACAACACCGCCTGCCACTAGACCACTGATATGGGCCATATCAGCCATGAGAATTGCCCCAACTTCATCGCTTATAGCCCTGAATTTGGCATAATCCAAATGACGTGGATAAGCACTGATTCCTGCAATAATAAGTTTGGGGCGGAACAATCTAGCAGTTTCAGCAAGCTTGTCGTAGTCTATTAAGCCAGTTTCCGGGTTTGTCTTGTAAGGCATTGATTCGAAGAAAATAGATGTTGCTGAGATGCGCTTTTTCTCTGTCATGAACCCATGCGTCAAATGACCTCCATCTGGCAGATCAAGACCCATAATGCGATCGTGTGGAGAAAGAAGCCCAGTGTAGACTGCAAAGTTTGCAGGGGAACCAGAGTAAGGTTGCACATTCACACCCCACTTTTCTGGATCAAGTCTACAATAAAAACAGAAGTTGTTAATGCAAACACACAATATTTCATTGATTGGTGAATATGCTCTAATAAGTACTCAAAGCAAAACACGAACACTATTGTACCATTTAATCTGGTCGTATTCATGGCCGGTCATATTCAGCATTTTACCTGCTAAGTGAATCATGGGTGTAAGATGTTTCTAATTTTTGAGTCTGCATGAAATTCCATGTTGTGACCATTCAAGTGAAATCTCTTCACAAACAAAAATATCCATGTACATTATAGAATTTAAAAATAGCTCTCTAGAGAGCACATGATTAAAGTTTTTTATGTCTGTTCTGCACTTGCCATTTTCTTTGTGGAAAATGTATCTAAGCCTGCATTCTAATCTCCAAGTTGTTATTACATATGCCCAGAACGTTTCTACGAATACTAAAGTGAAATTCAAAAAAACATTATCTGATGGCCCACATTTGGACATACACAAAGCAGAATCTTTGCATCAATTTTCCCTACACTCAATTCCTTCCCTTTGGTTACTATGTGCAGTATGTAAAGAAATGAATAACAAGTTGCGTAAAAGGAAAGACCAAATGTCTGAAAAACTATTATTACTGGTGGTCACATTTTCTTGAAGGGTGATTTCTAATGTGCATGTTCTATTAGAACAAGTTTTTCTGACCCAAGTCTCCTTGCATGTAAGATATTAACCCTTTAAGCCCCAATATCCACATACAAATTCTCCAAACTGATCTCTATACATTTCCTTTAAGAACTAGGGTATCTAAAAGAAAGTAATGCTGCGGCACATTCTGTTGATACTGGCATTAGTTACGCAGTGGGACTTTAAACGGAAACGAAAATGACATTGAATGTCCTATTTACATGTTGGAAAGTACTAGAATAATTACTATCAGTCTATAGAAAGAACTCGTGGGAACGTTGTTTAGAAAATGATCAAGTGGTTATCAACTCTGATTTTCCCACAGTAAATTGTAGGAAATAATAGAAATTCAGATTGTTTATCCATATATTTAATATACGGTGTACTACCTTTTCTCTGGAAACACGATGCTTTTCTTGCTGTTTATTGCACTTTATTTAAAAGTAACAGTTATTTAGCTATATGTTTATAGAAAACAACAACACAAAAAACGGAAAAAAAAAGAAAGAAGGAAAAAAAGAATTCGGTAGGACTCGAACCCGGCACCATCGATTCGACGCGACTACACCTAACCACTACACCACAGAGTCTGATTACGTAATGTTGGAAAAGTCTTCAATTTAATCCCTTTTCCATGAAACCTCCGCCGGCAAGATGATCGCCAGCTGCATTAATCGAGCTATTAACAGTAAAAAAACAATGTAAACGCATATTCCATGGCAATGAATGAATGAAAGAACATAATTATGCTTTTCAAAACGCCGATACACATCCTCGTCTGCAACGTAGGACACAAAACATATGTTTTGTTATCTCGATTTCCCCCACGGTTATTTTGAAGCGAATGGTCCAAATCACATCCATTTTCGGCTCATACAGGTTCTTAAGAGTAGCATGGCATGACATTTTCTCACTTTCACATCACCTCCTAGCAAGCTGGAATTTGTATATCCCCCGTGTTGCGGAGTCGAAGAGCAAATGCTCATCTTCTCGTCAGGTTTAACACCTGGACGAGTCAAAGGCTCTTGAATTGAAATCCAATCCCCAAGTTAACCATCTTACTCATCTGAAAGACTCCTGCGTGTCTTAAATTTGGTAAGACCTGTAACCGTGCTGTAGAAAATTTGTTACGAAGAAAACTCTGAGTCTGGGCAGCGAACGTTGCGAACTTCCCTGTGTTTTTATTTGAGTTGTTCGTGGCGCAATGCACTCTGGTTAAATGCAATGCATTGTGGTAAAAAGTGATGAATTCGAGAATTCGTCGCCCCTTATATATTTCCCTTAAATCCTGATTATGTTGCTGCTCGCTCCCTACGGTCGCTCCGCAGCAATTAGTTAAGAGAATTTGATAAAAGATCAAAGTATTTTCTCTTAGGTGATCATTTTATTAATTCTCATAACCTCATCTCTTGACAATGTATGGATTTCATTAGGAGAAAATTGCTGTTAGTCACTATTGGGACTTAAAGGGTTAACTGATTTTCCCAGGACCACGAGAGTTTGCTTGGTGGCTACGAGCAAAGGTTTAATTGATTACAGAAAAGGTTCAGTGACCATTGCAATTGACAAGAAACAAAGTTGTTTTGAATTTGTGCAAATTTGCAACTTTTATAAGTGACAGTTTCATGGGTGCATTTTTTCACTGTGCATTGCTTTACAGTGTGAACTTTAACATTTAATACTATAAAAGATAAAGAAACATATTCTTTACTGCTATGGGAGTGACCTCTGGACTGACTTAATCCGTGAAATACACAGAAAAGATGTAAAAATCTAGTTAGACCAAAAAATAAAACAAAACTAGAAATTTCCAAAATCAGGTCTAGAGCAGGTCAAAGTAGCAGGATACTTCAAAGGTCATGTCAACTGTGCAAATAACTTCACAATCAAATAAGGAGCATAATCCAAAAATTGGATTATAAATTACTATGATCTTCCTAAAATGTGTATACCTAATTGCAATAACGTTGTCATAGAAAAAAGCAAAAAGCAAAAAGCCAAATAGGAATTGATTGGCCATGTGATTTACATTTGCATATTTTAATAATTTAACAATTATTTAAGAAGTCATTCACAATAACAAGAGATAATTCTGTAATTCGGTGCTCTAAGATAGACGCCATTGTCATTTTAGAGCCAACATTCTCCATCAACAGAAGTCGCACACTTCGAAATTCGCTAGATGAATCAGCCTCGAATTGCATTAGAATGACACCAAGAAAATGATGCAAGTGATTTCTGTCATATTATTCAGCTGTAAGCGTGTGTGTTGTGAATATTGCAAGCTATGATAATTACATGCTAATTAATTCCTATTTAACTTTTTGCTTTTTGCTTTTTTCTATGACAACCTTATTGCAATTAGGTGTACATAGGCACAGGTACAGAATAAAGACATTTATTTATTTACTTATTTGATTTCAACTCAGGTAATGTACTGCAAGCAGTGTGAAGAATATGATTGGTGATAAAGGCAGAGTGCAAAGAAAATCCTTTTTAAAGCTTGCCATTCGGGCAAGCTGAAGTTAGCATTTACTAGCCCAGATGTCATTTCAACTAGCCCCAAAAACTTTTTGCAAGCAGAATTGATTTCACAGTTCTTCTGTTATTCAAATTCCTCAAAAAACATCACTTGCCCGTCGGGCAAGTTACAAACAGAATTCGCTTGCCTGATAGCAAAATCCACTAGCCCCAGGCTATCGGACACTACTTTCTTTGCATGCTATAAAGGATAAAGAATATTATTTACCCCTTTCGCCCAATTTCGTTTGAATAGAGACTTATAAACTAATATAATCATATGCAACAACTAGAGCATTTTCATTAACTGAACAAACTGAATCATAGAGTATTTAGAATCTGACATTCACAATAATATTATCATTTTTCTCACTTGCCGTCATTACAAATGACTAACTTTCAAATCAACTGCATAGTGTTACAGTTTCTATGGGAACTGTACTGAAAGCACAAAAGCTTTTTACTTTTTGCACTGATTTGCAACATTAATAATATACAATTTTCTCATAATACAAACAATAAAATGTGAATACCAGTAAAACAAACCATAGATGAGACATTAGCAAGGTTGTGGTTTGGTGTTTTAGAACATGACAAAATTGTACAAAATATATCAGAAATGAGTTGATAGTGGATTATAGCTCCCTGATGACGACGAGTATTAATATTCTGTTTGCCAACAACAATGTTTTAATTTTTCTACGATAATCCTTTAATATTTTCCATGACCAATAATTGCGTCCCTCCAGGATTTCTAAGAATGATTGATTATAGATGTCCACTGGCACCTAAGTGACAGTGACAGTGCTAGCACTTTGGTGGAACTGAAATTGTAAGTATCGATTTTCTACATTTACTTTCACCAGTTGATACTAATCAATGAAATATTATAGATTTTATAATGATTAATTTTAATGGATTGGTCACACCAGAAGCAGGATGATGTGACCCATCCTCTCTCCAACCCACCCAGCAAAGATCAGCGTGTGCATTGCATAACACAATCACGCTAGAGTGATTTTCGTCACACCACTATTTCTGGTAACCTATTTCTCAATAATTTAGTTAAGCTTTCCTGATTTTTGTTTCTGTTCGAGCAGTGTTTCTGTACAAGGATCGCAGATAAGCTTATATCAGTAACATTTCTCATCGAAGCCAAAAAAGAATATTTAATCACTCAACAACGTGATCAAATTTACACGTGTTTATACTCACCGAAAAGCTTCGAGCGCTCGGCGTTTGCATAAGCTTTCCATTTCATCCACGAACTGATTTCCTCCGTAATATCTCTGCCCAACTTGTCCCTCAGAGTATTTATTTGTCATAGAAGACCCAAGAGCTTCCATAACAGCCCTGCTAGTAAAATTTTCCGAAGCGATCAGCTCCAGCCCGCAAACTTGTCGTTTCTTCTCGTTTTTCAATATTTCGTAAAGATCGGGATCGCTCTCTTCTAAGGACTCATGTAGAGCAGCAAAATCATGTCCAATACCATTTACAGCCATGTCTCCTAATTCTGTATCGGTGACAAGAGAAAAAAACCGTCAGCTGAGCAAAAGCTCAAGAAATTTTTATGCTTACATCGTCGATCTGAAGTTATCAATTAAAGAACCCCGACATCCACTCAAGTTACAAACGAAATTTATCGCGTTATAAACAAGATATAATGTTGTACATTGAAAAAGCAGATCTCACCTCGAAGATCCAAAGGCAAAAGTTGAACTTGATCGAAAAATCCCGGTGAAAAGGAGTACGTGGTCTAAAAATGATGCACAGTCGCAGAACGCGCCAAAAATTTACTTTGTCGAACACCACGTGAGTTTCACGTGAACATTTGGCAATACTGGAACCCAGTCTCCAACCGTTGAACAAGCACGGAATGCTCTATCCCTTGGGAATTTGGCAGCGCGTTTTCATTCTGAATGAACTAAATTAGTTGACCGACAAAGGGCAATGTGGTCCACCTCAAAAGAAAGTTTTAGAAAAATATTTACCATTTGTACGTAATATTACGCTTTAGAGGACCTAGAGTTTCTGTACTGGCGTACGACGGTCTTTGCTCAGTCTTGGTTGTGAAATCTCTTTATCTCCTGCTGTCATCTGCTCACCGTGAATCACTGAGCCCTTGCAACTGGAATTTCGAAACCTCAGGCACATGCGTTTGTCCCTGCTGTTTTATATCAAGGATGTCAATTATAAATTTAAAAGATTAAAGAAGGTCAGGGAGAAACAGACGAGGAGAGGGAAAAGGGATTTTTTCCTCGCTTTGCTTTTTTTCCCGCCACTTCTCCTAGGAAATATCGTCGTTTAGGCTTCGTATAAGTTGTAAACACATGCTACCAGGAGCCGCTCCTGATGCTACCAAAATTTTTACGAAAATATTTACGTATATCTCTGGCTTTCACTTAGTTTTCTGTCTGTAGATAATTCGCTGGAAGATAAATAAAAAATCCCTTGTTCTTTCGAGAACTAACAGCGAGGTAAGACTGAGGCGTGCCTCGCGCTCCACGCCAGCCTTGCGCTCAGTGTTCTGCAGGTTCGAGAAGGAGCATATTTGGTGGAGAAGAGAGGGAGATGGTGGGGGTTAAGGGGTAGAGGGTCGGGTGCAGATAACATCCACCAAGGACTTTCTTTCTTAACCTCGTCCCCAGGTTCTTTTCGTTGGAGACGGGTCTGGTTCTTTTTTCCATGCTTTTTTAAAATTCCTTTTGCTTTCAGTTGACTTGCGCAGGGGCGGATCTAGGGGGAGGGTGCGGGGGGTGCGCACCCCCCCCCCTGAGATGACCTGCGGTTTTCTAATACAACTGGTATTCTGTAAAAAAAAATTATGTGGTTTATTGGTGTTGAAGTAGAGCAAGAGACGAGTGCACCCCCTCCTAAAAAAAATCCTGGATCCGCCCCTGTTGCGCCCTTAAGATCTGATCTTGTTTTCTCTCTCTTGACGCTTATGAACCTTCTAATCATCATTTCACAAGCTAAGTTTTTGCCGCCAAGACAAATGAACTTTTTTTGACGTAGAAAACAACTCTCGGGACTATGTAAGCAAACATGGCTTCTCCTTCCTAAGTCCGTATATTGGACATATAAAAATTTTGACGGCATCCAAATCCTGTCTTTTTAACTCAGAAAAATGGTTTTAAATACCAAAACAGCAACAAATTGATTTATTCCCGCGTAATCTCGTACCCAGATCTCACTCTGTTTTACACTGAAACTCAAACTTTCCAGCTTGAAGGTCTTCAAGAATCTCCTCGAATGCGCCATCGACCTAACCATCGACCTCGTCACCACAAATACGCAAACTTGTACAATTGACACCAGCTGATTTAAGTTTATTTATTTGGTCGTCAATTAAGGCATTCAAAGGAGAAACAACAATGACAATTGACTTGTCCTTCGATGAAAGGTTCCTCGCACTAATTTTATCAAACAGTGATTGTAGCATTTGGTAGATCAACGACTTCCCGTAGCCAGTTGGAAGAACAATTAAACAATCCTGACCTTTAAAAACAATCGACTGTAGTGCATCTTTTTGTCTAGGCTTCAGTATAAGATTTCCTTGACCTCTACTTCGAAGAACATCTTCAAGAACACTGTCCAAATCCATGTTTTTCTTATGTTTCCCTGAGAGTAAGCACGAACATGCGCAGTTATAACAAGGCCCGCATATCGGGCCTCACTTCTACTGAACATGATCAAAATCGAACTTTACCAGATCTCCCTTTCCCTTGGCCGTGGGAGATCTGGGTACTAGATTAATTCCCGCGTTTCAGACCTTCTTAACCGGATATAAGAAACGGAAAATCGTTACAATAGTATGAGGGCACTACAGCTGGCAATTTGACATAAGTGTAACATTAAAAAAAAAATGATATTATTTAAAACATAGTGACAAACGGATGAGGTAATGGAACAAATTTAAATGATAAGTAATGATTACCAAACAAACGTTAGAAAATAAAAAGAAACTTACGGTTTAAAGTCTGAGATGAACAATAATAAAATATAACCAAGCGAAGAGAGGATTATCCTCTATTGATATCATGGACATAACAATAAAGAGAAAAATAAAGTAAAATAAGGAAAAAGAATTTGAAGTGTTCGACCAGTGAGTTAAAATTGGGAAGGACATGCCGCTTGTCAGGAACCTTGAAAGATTTGATCACGACCACGCGAGGGTACTAGGACCACCTTGTACGCATATCTGAGATGAAAATCTTTTTTACACAGCTCCGGGAAACTTTTGAACGGACAAATTTTTTACCTGTGCAACCCCTTTATACGGAACTGTGAAAATTATGTCCAGATTGCAGTACTGTACATGTTCACACGAGTCCAGCACTCCAGCTGAGTTACAGGCGCATAAATACGCTCCACGACCCAGTTGTTTGAAGGCCGATTAGTGCTAACCCAGGGTTAAGTTTCTTTTGTTTCTCAGATAATTTTCCTTATTTCTTTCAGGGTATCTATTCATCAAGTTTTAGACAAAAAGAATTAACCTGAATTTGCCTTTTAAACTTTCATATCAAATTCAAATTTCGCACTAACCGTGGGTTATCTTAACCCAGCTTTGAACAACCCAAACTGTACAAAAACGTGCACGTTTAAGGTGTTTACCCGACGCCGCGTAAAAGTGGAACCGTACCAGTCAAAAACTGTAACCTACCTTTCATCAGGTAGACTGAACACTTTGCCGTTCAAAAACGTGCGTGGTTCCGCGGGTCCCTCATAAACGAATGGTGGTTCCAAGCAAGTTTTTGTCCCAAAATTTATCCGGACCCGTGTAGAATGGTTCAAAGCGCGCATGCCTGCAATCTGACATCCTTCAAAATTGTTAACAACATTTTGGATTTTTAACTTATAAAGTGAATAGTATACCATCTCCCTTTCAGCTTGCTACCGACGACAGTGTAGCCATCATGGGTAACTGAAGTCACAACAAACGGAAGCGCGCGCACAAGAGCAAGCTTTGCGGGCCATTCTCGTCTCCAGATCCTCGCGATTCGATGATCACGTGACCAGACGAAACGGCCAATCTCATTCGTTAGATCTCCCACGACCATGTGCTTTGGAACAGCTTTTAATGGTTGTGCTCTGGAGGCAAGAATGAGGTGTGGCGCGCCTTCTCGGTCACCCTGAGAGCCAGCACTTCAAGTGACTCTGCCGTCTGGAATACTAAGGCCAGTTATTTAAACGGAGTTTAGCCAGCGCACGCCGAGCATCATCTGTTTTTTCTTAAAAAGACAATCGAACTGTCATATTGACGCGCCAAGATTTTCTTTCGGACCGCACCGCCGACGGAGATTTGTTGTTTACATTCTCAAGTAATATTTTAGACTTTCGAAGAAGCCCTTCGTCTATAAATTGGCTCGCGGCACGAAGACTTATCTCGATTTTGTCGCTAGCGCGGTCGCCTCGAGACCCGAAAAGCTCGTTCCGCTCGTTCCGCTTGCTTATAAAACAGCTTTTCTGCCGTGAAACCACAGGTAGCCCAAGCTCGAAATATGAGCATCGGCGAGCATCTTGCTGGCGTTCTAGCCTCAAAAGTTCGAAAGATAAAACTGATAAAAATTCAATCTCAACGCGATGAAGCATCGCAAAGGTTAGTCAAACATAATATTATGATTTGATTGCACTCGTTGCTCAAAACATCTGTGCCTGTTTGTTTGATTTTAACGGCCGTAGGGATGTTTATTTAAAAGTTTACTAACGCGTCGTTGCAAAGATCTCTCTGCCACATCGATGTCTCAATGGTTCTTTCTTACATAGTCTTTATTGTTGCTGTTCCATTTCTGCGTATTCCTTTCACGATGATCTGAACTTGTATGAAAGCTGGCGGGAGAAATAAGCCTTCAACTGGCATTTAAGCGCTTCCCTTCTCTTGGTCCTCCAGCCAACTGCAATGGAAGTAACGCCAAAACATCCCGATTTCGCCCAAATCGAAACTTAAAGGGAACAATATATCATTGATCTGTAATTCTGAAAAGTTTTAGTGTAGTATCGAACTCGGCCAAGCGCGATGCAAACGGATTTGTCAAGGTTCTCTTACTCTCCTCGCATCGTTTGATTTCGCGACAGGATGAACAAAAATCAAAATTCTGAGCATGCGCAGACTCGGGATACCGTTCCTTTAACAAAACCACGTGTTAAGCCATTTTCAGTTTGGCGAACGCTTTTATGCAAACACCACTTGTCGTGAACAGTTTCATTGAAACATATATAGTAGACTAGAAAAGCATTGCCCTTCGTAAAATAACCACTAAGAAAGAGATTTGGAGGTTCAAAGATTTCCTTAACCGCGGTCTAAGTTAGACTTCACTAAAAAAACCGACCCTGAGAGGTTTTTTGAAGCTGAGGTGAAAATATGCACCCAGTTGACTGAACATAATTAAATGACATGAAAAGTTCTGTTTCGCTAGCTCTTTATTTATGCTTGAAGTTAGCGCGGCGACCTGTTGGTTGTAAAAACATAATTGCCCATTATACAACTTTTGACGTACTCTTTGCTAAGAAACATGTTGCAAGCAGATGCATAAGTGTTTAAGAGACCGAGTCATGAGGCAAGCATGTGAATACGGCATCAATGTCGAACTACTTAAGTCACAGTCGTTCAAATCCGCTAAATTCAAACAAATCAAAAATTAATTTGAATTTTTTTTGTGTGTGGCTGTTATAGAAGACTACAGGGCTGTACTCATGATTCAAAACAGTAAAAATACAACAAAATTCATTCCACAGATTAATTAAAACCGGTTTTCAGCGGTTTTAAGATACCGAAAACTAACAAACGCGTGACTTGATCATCTGTTTTGTACTTAAGGCTTGATACTAAATAAGGACATGCGTATTACCAAAATACACAGCTTCGCAGAATTGAACCCTCTTTTTTAAACTGTCAAAGTAAGTGGGTTCTTCCTGACAATGGGCACGTGTGCTCACTTCTTGGAATAAAAGGAAGACGACTGAATTAAAACAAAGCCAGTTTCATAGCAACACAGCTTGCCCTGAAGCATAGATCTACAATTGTGCCTAACTTTAGAAAGGTGCTGCACAAGAGGTTTGAAAGAACAAGAGTCGCTCAATTTCCAGCCTGCTGAACAGGCGTTATTTTTTCGCTTTTTTCAGGCGAGCAACGGCAAGCACGAAGCGAGTGAGGGCGCTCCACGCCCGCTTCGTGCTAAACGCTCACTCGAAAAACTGAGCGTAAGGGGCTACTACTCACTTCCATTTGAAGATAGTGGGTGGGTTTCACTTACCAGTTAGTGGAAACTTAGGCAAGAATGTATAAAATAGTTTAACTATCTTTTCATTTATCGCGAAATGCTTCGCGCCTGAGCAAAAGGGGCCGACAATTTTGATAGACTTGAGAGAGAGAGGCGGCTTCCTTTTGAGAGGTTACCATTACGTCACTGTTTTGATAGAAGCGGATTGGTCGAGACTGATTCCGGGGATTTCCCCGGGAACTTTTTAGTCGCGGAATTAATTTAACTTGCTTGCCAGCCGGAAAGAATTGAAATGAAGTGAGCGAATGATCGCGCAAGAAGTTGCCGCTTGTGTCGCCAAACATTCTGCTTTGTATACTTTTTAGTCATTAAAAATTCCGACAATTAAAGAAACCTGAAGCTTTATTTAAGTTTAACCTGCAATAAGCTAGACGCTGTCTGTACGATGCAGTCGAAAAGGTTTTATAGGTTTATATCTTATCGGTTATTAGTTTTTATATATAACTCTCACCACTGCGACAAAACAGGCTTGAACAGCTTGCGCTCTATAAAAGATACGTATACGTCTATGGTTACAAATGGTATTCACCCCTTATATAAACCGCTTGAAGACAGCATTGAAGACGTTTTCGAACTGGTTGAGATGTTGACTGGCAGTAAATAAAATAGTTTTAAAACTTTCTTTCCATGTCAGAGACTCGAAAGTAATCACTATAGTGAGTTTTAGTATTTTTCCTTCAGGCAGCCTCATCCTACGAAGATTCTCAGAAACAGAGGACGCGCTTAGAGATGGGGCATCGATTTCATAAACTTGCTTGAAAAATATTACACGTTTAATCTCTCTCATAAATAACATCCAAGTTATACAATATACAAACGTAATCTTTACATAACATATTATTCATATATAACCTATTTTCTGTCCAAAATAATTTAAAGTTATACAAAGAGAGCCTTGGCACGCTTTGAATTTTTATGATGGTACCTCCCCTTTTTCTCGGAAAAATGTGAAAGCAGCGACCGCAACGCGCAATCTTTTCAGACTCTATATTTCCTGTGTGGTTGTTATGGTCGTGGGCAATGTCAGTGAATTGCTACAGTGCTATAAAGGGTACTGATATTTCCTCAAGTAAACTTTAAGTTTTGCAGGAATGGGTAGCTTGTATACCCCTTCTCCTATTACATGACGATTAAGAGTCCTTCGACATAAATGTTGTAGACTGGAAACTTCTTTATATAGGGGTGCTGTAAGAAATAACGTTGGTCCTCGGTCACGCTTTCTTGTATTCGAGGAAATCTGCCGCAAAGTTCGCCTCGTTAGGAGCATATAATAAAACAGCATTTTCACCACACAATCAAATCTTAATGCAGTCCGCTGACTCGAGCTTGCAGGGCGAGTTGTGGCCCCATTGTTCTCAATTTGATCCAAGGAAAATTTTCCGTCGTTCATGACAATCCTTATGTTTGTTACACCTGATTCTGTCCTTAAACTCAACGTAAATAAATGTTTGGGATCAGAGCTAGCTCTCACAAGGAAAGTTCCAATGTGTTTGTGCATCAATAACGTTTTTGACTGAGTTGCGTTTATTGCTCCCCAATAAAACCCACTTGTCTGTAAAGTCTGTAGAACGTTGTCAAAATACGACGCTGGTGTAGAAATAGTTGATGTTGTTGACATAATCGTTTTCCATCGCTTTCCTCGATAGTTTGCGTTGTAAGAGTGAATTGTTTGTGTTTCTCCGTAACATTTGCCAGACTGTTCTTGATAACAAGAAAATTCCTATAGTTACACAACGATGAAATTCAATAGAGTACTTTCCGCGAACTGCACAAAACAGACGATACGTCGACCGGAAGTTGTTTCTCGGAATCGGCGTCATGATAGTTCCGCTTTCCGAGAAAATAGTCACGCGAACTATTTAAGTTCATGAAATAAAACCGCTGCCATTTTAATACCTGAATCATCTCTGAACCATTTAATGAAGCATTCCGGTATAAAGAAAAAAATCAATTGACGAGACCATTTTAAATCCCGTGTATGAGAAGCAACACGGAATATCCACCAACTTTAAGAAGATGCTTGCCATGCATGAAATTCCCAAGAGAAACAAAGTTGTTAATTTATCTTCTCTGATGACTTCCGTTTATTGACCCCAAGTAGGATTTATCGGATTGGAATGTTCACCAGCAGTCCATTTCATTTCATTTCTAGATTTCTTTAGACCTTTAATAGAGTTTTCAATCACCTGAGAATAAGAGCTGTTGTGACTGTATGTTAATCAGGCGATTTGTGATTGTTCATTTAAATGACAACTTTACGGAAGATCTGAAAGGAACGAATGGCTCTGGTGAGACGTGCTAAAACGCACCATATTTAATACATTTCCTGGAAGAGGCAACGTAATAAGGTACACTGATTGGTTGAGAGGCGAAAAATAACTCCAGTACCCTTTATTTTTCTGGTTTTTTTTAGAAACACATTTCAAACCTCGAACCCTAACAGCCGTTTGTCGTTTATTAATTTATCTTTTAATGTACCCGAATAAATTGCAAAATACCGATGCTCGAGTTTAGTAAAGAAATAAAAATTGCTTTATTTGTTATTTTGATTAATTAAAATTTACAAAAATATTCAATAAATATACGCATTAGCCCAAGAATAAAGTGCTAACAAAGTGAGTAAATATTTACACTATAAATAGCAAGTACAGTTCCGCCCCAATGTTGGACACAACGACCAAAACACACGGCATAAAATTATAAAGACAGAGCATTATCACTGATACAGAAATTTTCTATGGTTCCGGGGGGAGTCACTCCCTTTATAAGCCATGTGGGTATGTGCGGCCCCAACGGGTAGGGTTTTTGCGCTGTTTTGGTCTGAAAACGGGTATAGATTTTGCCCAATTTGGTCTGGAATCGGGTATGGTTTTTCCAGGGAACTACGGGAGTGTTTCAGTTCCAAATTAGTAAGAAAGGAAGAGAAATATGCGAATTCGAAATGCATTTGAAGAATTCGCCTTGTCGCAGGCTATTTTTAAACTTGAGCTTAGCAGGAAGTTGTGGGTATGAAAAGAAGTAGATTGCCTTGGAATTAACGAAACACGTGTGCACACAGGGGATCCGGTGACTACTTTCGTGACTGAATTCTGGCATGGGGTACTTGCAAAAAGCGGTGTTCACATTAGTGCCCAGCGAGTAGCCTCTTAAAGTCATTTTTAACACGTACGGTTATCCAGAAAAATTTCCTGTGGTTCTGATGACGAGAATCTGTTTCAGAGTCTAGACAGTTCATATTTCTTGATCATTTTCTGAATTCTCGTGACCTTGAAGTTTTATGATGGAGTGGTATTGTAGGATTGAAGAAGAAAAAATTACTGAAATGTTTATCATTGTTAGGGCTCAAAGGGTAAGCAAAGATTGCTACCAGAAAACAAAAACAACGACAACGCAACGAACAAAGCAGATAAGAGACATCATTACATAAAGTTCGAGAGTGCTTAGACGAGTACCTGTTTTTTAAAGTGTTTTCACTCACGTGACCAGCATCTACGTAAATTTATTGGAGTAAAAGAAAGTTTTTACATAACAAATTCAAAAGAGAATTCAAATCCCACAGTACTGGTTTGGGACACCAACATGGCCACCGTTTCCTTCTTCTGGAAAACGAATACGGCGGACGTGACGTCATGTGTAAACTCCGCGAGCAGGTTACAACAATAACAACATTTTTTGTATCTCACATTTTAAAATTGCATTCTACCCGAAAATAGCTGGTTAGCTAATCAAGGTGGGTAGTGAGGAAAACCGGACAAAAGAACTGAAAGACTTCAGCGACACTATCAAAAATAGCCACCAAAGCATACCAGTTTATTATTGATAATTAATTCAGACCTACAACAAGCTTCATGCGGTAATCGGCAAAGGCCAAATAACCACAGCTAATGTGCGGGACGATAAGGAGCACATAAGGAACTCTTTCATGTAGAAAGGCGATAGGTTGTGGAGGCCTTTGAAAGTTAACGAAAGAACTAGGAACTGTATCCCCTCGGCAATGGGAGACCATAGAAGATACTTTTACAGTGGTGTTATAAGATCGATTTTCCACCAGCGCATGCATTTTATGGACAGATTTCAAATTCTTTTCATCCAGAACAAGATGAAAACGTTCTTCTGTACATATCTGTCACAAACTAACAATAATTGACCAGTTACAACTGACTGCCAGTGGAAACCTGCCCGTTGATTTCTGCTGGCAATTTCTGCCTTTGTTGACGTGTTAAAGTGAAATCGTGAAAGTAGGAGATGCAAAGGCGAACTTTGAAAAGGGAGTTTTTATCGCGCGAGAAAATATCACTCCTTCGCAGGTTCACTTCTACATATCGGCTACGCCGACATGACGTCGAGAAAAGAGTTGCTTTCTACGTATGAGTAATTTCAAATCTCAAGGCATAATTACAACACCTGCCTGTATCCTAGGTGACGGCTCATCAAAATAAGGGACACTTGTAAGCAAATGCGAGTCATCATCGCCAATGCAAAGCTTAGCGACCGCTCCATGATCTGAATCCGTGAATTGAAACTGACCAACAATATAAACGTCAGTCTCTTGGTCAGCTGATTTCTGATTCACTGCCGCCCTGATTCCCCAGCACGGTAGGAACAGCGATTTCAAAATCATCCATTGTCCGGTTTCAGGATGGAATCTTTCTACCGAAGCTTGAAGGTCCGAAAGCTGGCCGCTTTGCATTTCCGCGCCACCAAGCGCGTAAAGAGACTCGCGCACGACCACGACGTCATGAAATGCGCGTGCGCGTTTCATGGGCGGCGCAGTCGACCATCGGTTTTTCTGTGGTTCGTAGACCTCAACTGATGAGACGGCAAAATTGAAGTTTCCTCCTCCGCACGCATAGATCTTTCCTTCGAGTGAAGCCACACCTAAAAAAGATTTAACCCGGCTCAAGGTGTTTTATTCTTTTCACAGCGCTCTGAGTTTGTGTTGTAACAGGAGGGGATGTTGCAAAAAGAAAAGTACACAATGGAACGAGTGCATGAGGCTTCAGCTAAAGCACCGATCGTAAATGCATGTTAGTGAAGGCTTAGTAAACCTTGAACAAAAAAATCTGTAGGAGAGGGAAAGCAAAAATAGAGAAGCGGGCAAAATTTAAAGCAGCTTGGGTGGATCAAATTGGGAAGACTGAAAATTTGTTTACAAATGCTGTAGAGCTGCACACTATACTATAACCAAACTGATAATCGACCTGATCTATGTTTGATAATTTTCACTATAGTTATTGCAATTACCATCTTCACCAAATTTGTGACCAATGATTTTATTTCTTCACAATTTGCACCTTTGAGGTGTAGCTATAAATTTATTCCTGGTAATACAGTATTTCTGCATTTTTCGCCCCAGTCCTGCATTTCGCTTTGTTCAAGGGCTACTAAGCCTCGCTTATTCATACAGCTTCGTATATTTTGTGTCTTTTTTTATCTGAAACGGTCACATAATAAGAAATCGTGACGGTGAAAAAAATGTTTACCCCCTTGAAGATAGTGTGCTGACATGTCTAATGACAACAACCATTCGATCTCATTCCTTCTTCCAAGACCTGAACAAAAAGCTTTACCATAGGCCTATAACTTAGGGCTATAAAATCTGACTCCACGTGTAATTAATAGACCTGAGTTCTATTAAAAGGTGGGAGGCGAGTGCTCTCACCACTGCGCAATCCATTTCCCCGTCAAATAGAACAAAAGCTCCATTTAAAGCTCGCTAATTTTACCCTTAAAGATACAAGAAAAGGTAAGACGTGGAAACAAGGATATGAGGTCATACCTAAGCATCAAACTGGGGTCGAGAATGAGGTATGATTACGTACCTAATGCTCCTCTTCCTATGCGCATGGGCGAAACTACCTCCCACTCGTTTCTGCATGGATTGTACTTCTCAACAGTCTTCAGACCTTCTCGAAGGGAATCATCAGTTCCGCCAATTACGTAGATGCATCCATTCAAGACAGTTCCGGATACTTGTCCTTTGCAATACTTAAGAGGGGGTAGTCCAGTCCAAGAATCCAGCTGAGGATTGTAGCATTCTACGGAGCTGAGATTCGCGTCAGCACTGACGCCGCCCATTACATAGATGAGGTTGTTGAGCTTGACAACAGCTACAACGAGAATGCGATCATAAGTGAACAGTTATATTACGGTTATGAACCCAAAAGGGATGTGCTGCTAAATAACTGGTTTGCTGCATTGGTGGGGACCTGAATAAGGGAACGCTAGTGACCATGCACCGAAAAAGGGCCAATAGTATACGGGCATTTAATAACATATGTAATGTCCATTTTACAGTTACGGGTGCAAAGGAGGCTGGAGTTCACACAGTCCTTCCTGCTCTATCATGTAAATAATGTTGTTCTCATGCTAACTAGTACACAGTAAAAAAAGCATTTTTACAAATGAGTTAATGTAACTCAATTTTGAGTAAAGTGTCTCATTTTACTCATTTTATTGAGTAAAATTACTCACAATATGAGTTAGCTTTTTTTACCCCTCAGAGAGAGTTATAACAACTCACTATTCTGAGTAAAATGACTATGATCAAAACATGCGAGTAAACCCTTTACTCGCTGAGTAAGGTAAATCCTTTTACCCTTTATAGTGAGTAAAATTAACACCTTATTTCGAGTCACTTGGCTCTGAAGCAGACAACTGAGTAAAAATACTCACACAAAGTTTACCGATTCGTTTCAGCGTTGCAAATTCAGAAAGGCACAAAACCACAAATATCGAACAACTAAAAAGCTACAATGATCGGGTACTGCCGATCTATATCAAGCGGTTTCGCTGTCAAAATCCTTATGCTACGATCAAGCGGCAACTATCAATATTGATTCAACACCAAAGCTACAATCCAATTATTATCTTCTGTGTCGTCGTCTTCATCAACCTCTGCTCGTTCAGCAACATTATTGACACTGTGTCAGGATCTTTTCAGGTGTATTAAAGCCACATTTCGTAAAACTAAAGCGCCTGTTGTGCAGCACCGTGACCCGGTCACGCTGATCTCATACATACATGGATCATTTGTTTTGCTAAACCAATCATTTGTCTCGATCACATAAATAAGTTATTGATGTGATCACGTGTAACGCTTGAACCAATCACTCACTGGTCTTGGATCAAATCATCGTTGGATAAACGCGCGCGCAAAAATAACGAGTTGAGGCTAATCGTAAAGCGTCGTTTATACCTTCTTCTCGATTTTTTCTTGCCTCGATATTGATTTCTTCAATTGGAATCGTCTCTTAAGTATTAGCCGTGGCGGTAGAGACTCGTGTTTACGACGTACAGACATGGCTCGGCGATAGTACTGGTGTTGAAGATTCTTCGAAATTACAAGGTAAGCACTCGCAGACAATTATAGCCTGAGCTTAAATAATTATAAGGCATTGTCTATATTGTCCTCTGCAGCAGGCTTATCTCCTTGAAGAAGGAGCTACTAATAGTTTAAGGGGTAAGCAGAATCAGTGTAAAAGGGATATACCTTTTTTGCTTTATCCTAAAAGTCCTCGGACGTAAAGAACGGACAAAGTACAAAGCATCCCCATTTGCATTATAAAGCGCGTTTTGGCGGGCAATTTGTACTTGTTCGGTTTTAGTTTGCTGGTTTCAAAACTCCTGTATTTTATGTGCAGTTTTTATCTTAATATATTATTGGAAACAATATATTTTCAATGACAACCTAGCTTTACATACATCTTTATTTTATACTCAGCTCGTTAGAGTATAAAATCAGGGACGGGCACGGGGTGATTTATGTGTGTATGGGAGGAGGGGAGGGAAGGGCCCGGTTGCTAGGTTTGGGCCCAGATTTTTTTTCCAAACGTACCACTGTGGCAGATTTTTTCCTTATTTTTCAATATAAGACTCTCAACTCTGTGCAAGAATAAATTATTTGGTTGTTCCAAGTCTGTTTGAAAGATTTCTTTATTAACCACCCCCCCCCCCCCCCTCATCCCCTCAGAAAGGAAAGGTTAACTTGGCCTCTTAACAGCCCACGTGCGATATATTAAAAATCTATCATGACTACAGGAATATTGACTATTTCATTACAGACTGTAAATTGACTGAGTTTAAGGAACAATAATTTTATCATGTCAGCACTCAAGAGGAAAGGACAGAGAGAAGAAAAGCATGTTGTGAGAGTTGTTATGACTCTCTCTGAGGGGTAAAATAGTTTATCTCTTGTTTCTTTCTCCAGTTTCTTTGTTGGTTATGAAACCATGAAAGTACCTCTCTCATAACTGTCCATATTTTCAAAATTCGTCATTCCTTAAACTGCCCAGTTTAACAGTGACATCTCAGTAGAGAAGTTGAGAAATCAAAAGCATGTCCATGTATGTGTTACATATGAAACTCTGTCACAGCATCTAAAAATTAATGGCATATACTATCTTAATTGTGAGTGCAAGATTTATTCAGGGAAATACTGGTGAACATCAAATTAAAAATTGTGTTTTCATTCAAGGGATGATTTTGATCAAAATATGCATGTATAAAAATAATCATGTCTAAGCCAAGGTTCTGGTCTTATTTTGCTGTAAACAGCTGCTGAGTAGGGTGGTGTTTGCCACCTTTTACCAGTGGCTCACTCAAGTAGTACTTCTGAACTGCTTGTAAGTGAGAACTATAAGCCCAGGACTTTTGGTATGTATAAATACGTGTTGATGCAGAGTAATAGTCTGTTGCTGTGTAATGCTTCAATTTAGTTGCATTTAACCAGCACTTCTTTTGAGTAGTTTTTGTCTGAACTGCTCATCAAAGAGGAGATACACTTATTTATACCTGACAAATTTCTGAAGAGAAAATTTAGACCATCAACCTTCAACAAGGATTAAAAGATAAAGTATTTTAAGTTAAGTGGAAATGACAGCAGTTGCAAAAGAAAAATATTTTGAAATGTGGAGAGGGCTTGGGAAAGAAAAAGGTACCTAGAAATTACAAGCCGATTTTCTTGATGCCATTAGTCAGGTTTCAAGCACCAAAAAGACATATTTTTTGTACTGGAGAAGGAACTTTGGAACCATCCACTTATAAAAGAAAATTTAATGTTGCATTGTATGTAGGAACCTCTTCACTAAATATCTCCTATTTTGATGCATCTGCACCAGGAAAAAAAGTATTATTTTTTCATTGGAGGAGTATTATGCCATAGTTAGCACAGTGTAGTTGTTAGTAAGCAAAATGTTGTCTTATAGTTTTGCCTGAATTTATGGTATCACCAGGATAAAAGCGAAGTGGAAACCTTTTAAGATACGAAGATAATTATTATACCACCAAAGGTTATTTCCCACAGTGAATGTACTATGCATACAGGTGCTCAATAAGCTACAGGCCCCATTACAGTAGTCTGCTTATTGATAGGAGTTTGCTACACACATGTACCAATATGTAATAACAGGCAAAATGATAGCTTACTAGTAATTATTAGTACTCTGTAGTGTGCATTCTGTGATCATTTCTCATGCGGGTTGTTGAAAAAGAAAAGACAAATTAAGTCATTTCCAAAACTTGAAGGCCAATTGTTAAATTACATAATAAGGTATTTACCATGGTAAATAATAACACTTACCCTTACTGCCAATATTGGTTTTACAGGATGAAACTCTGACTGGTGTGTTGCAATGGTCATTCAATTCTGTGAGTATGATCATCTTTAACTATTACAGTGTAACCTCTCCTTTGCGATACCTCTATTCATGGGACACCTCCAGTCAGGTGACACCAAATTTGGTCCCGGAAACATTTTCACATAATCTTTGTAGTTGTAACAGGTGTACCTCTATTGAAGGGACACCTCTATTCGGGGGAAAGGGAAACTTTACCTGGATCCCGAAACCCGCATTTGACCTCCATTCAGGGGATTCAGGGGGGCATTCAAAAGGTGACTGTCCACAAAAGCGTTAATAAATTAAAGTGCTCACCAGTCACAATTGCAACAGCTTTCAAAACTTTAACTACCTTACTTAAATCAATGCACTGTACTTGTGAGAATTCAACACACAACATTGCAGAGGTAAGTTAATAATAATTTTTTAGACATAAGTTGCTTGAAATAATAACTGCAGCAGATTCCAAGGCAGGATAAAAGAAAACATTTTTATTAGTTGGTTAAATATTACACTTGCCTTGGTCCCAAGGGATTCCCCTGAATAGAGGTTCCATTGTATAATATGACATCTTTAAATAATTATCTTCTTTTTTAGTTTTGTCTTTTTATAATAACAGACAAATGTTTACTCATATTTACCTCTTTACCAATGACCACTTTTTCTAATTCCAGTGGAATTGGATATTCCATACATTCACTCAAGGCCACCTCTCCGTGATGATAACAGCCACTAATTTAAGGAGCTTTTCAAAAAATATACTTGTATTAAGCTCCATGTGATGGCCATTTCAAAGAAAATGACTCACTTTGGGTGTTGAGTAAGAGAGAGCTAACTGTCATGATTTTATGATTATGAATCAAATCTGCTGCAATATTGCCTATAACCACAGTATTACAGTGCTCAGGGCCTTAGTTGTTCAAGATGTGGATAACAATATCTTCTGCCGGATTTTGCCGCACTTGATTTCCCTAATATTATCCTGTGGATGGCGCTATCCAGCATTTGAACAACTGGGGCCTGGTGGATAGATAGTGCTTATCCAACATTTGAATTACCAGGACCTGGTGGTAATTATGTGTCTGTTAAAGGAATTTTCAACTTTGATTGACAAAAATTTCCTGGGTCCTATGGAGTATTCCTTCAATTGCAATGTGGCCAGTAAAAGCCAGTTATGCCTTTGCTGTATTAAAAAACAGCTTCAAAGTTAGATTCAGGTTCATTTTGATTTAATGTACTTAACAATGATTCTCTTTAATTTCCTCTGTCTCCTAGCTCTAATAAATTATTAGGGCTAGGAGAAAAAGGATATTGAAAATTAACCTAGGATAAATCAAAACTAACCTGTATTTATAACATACACAAGTACTATCACAGGGAACCCACACAATCTCGCAATGTGTGTACTAATTGCTATTTTATTGTAAATACACTGGATTTACCATTTGCTTCACCTGTAATGATAAATCACTATGTATGTAAATCGAAATGAATAAAGGTTGAATTACCTTACCTTTGGTGTATATGTATTGTCGTCCTTTTGCCTCAAAAGCGGTTTTTTGAGCGATTTTGAAGGATTTTGAGTTCGCTGTTGACAGCGTTTATTTAACATCGATTTATATACATAGTAAGTGATTTATCGCCATAACTGAAGCAAACAGTAAATCCACTATAAAATAACAATCGGTTACGCACACTGCGAGATTGTGTGGGCTCCCTGTAGTACTATTTACCTTCCAACTTATTTATTAATCTTCCTTTCTTTTGTTCATAGGCAGAAACAAACACGTTTAAACTAGAGCATAGCAGAAGAAGAGGGATTGCCCTTCCTGTCCTGATTTTAAGGTGGTGCATCAGGAGTCTGCTGAAGAACCCCATTTGTACTTCAACTTGCAAATTTGAGGGAAACATATCATCCAAGTTGAACACAGCTGCACCAATTGAATGGACTGTTAATGTATTAAACTGTGAACTGAATAGTTTTAATTTTTATCTATGGCAAAGGGTACATTCAATGCAACAATTTCTAGAATTTCAGTTGAAATGTTCATTCAATACAGAAATTTTAAGAAAAGGCGTTCTGTCCACCGAGGATACTGGTCACGACTCTTGGATGTACCTCTTTTTCAACCAAGATTTACGATCACATTCTTAGACATTGTTGTGTCCACTATCACAGCTCAGGGATGCGTCAAATTTACCAAAGTGTTTTGGTCACCATGGCACCATTAATGAAAAGTGCATACTTTTACAAAAATTTGTTTCTTGTTTATCCATTGAACTTAAATGATGAGTTACTTGGATAAATGTTCTTTTGAAAATATAATCTTTTGCAGCCATGTTATGACATTTTCATTTGCTTTGGTTAGTTGGGAGCACCCAGTGTGCAAGTCTAAATATTGAATGGGCATGTAATTAATAAATTGTCATGCTGTCTACCAAACTCTGCCTGATATGGAAAAATGTCACCACTACCTGAAGATGTTAAAGCCTGAATGAGATAATAAAAAATGTAAAGAAACACTGAAAGATAATTTGCTTATTGTTTGGCATTAACTGCTTACTATAGTTGCTGTTCTCAAATCAGTAAGTATGTACAGTGTGGACTAAGTTAAACCCACGGGTCCTTGCCAGGCTGTGTATTACAAAAAACGTTTGAAACTTTTCCAGGCAGGCATAAGGATCTACCATTGCTGACAGGGTTTTTGTTGCACTCATTTGAAGTGAAGTTCACTTTTACTCAAAATATTGTGTAAATATAATCATTTTCTTTACTCGATTATTTAGGTATTGTTTTAACTCATTGACAGAGTAAAATTTGATTTAACTCAAAATTTAGAATAGCCTTTACTCAATTTATGAGTAATTGGCTGTTTTACTCAAAATAAAGAGTCACCATGGATGCATTTCTCTTGAGTAATTTTACCTCTACTTTTGAGTTATTTGTACTCGATAAATGAGTATTTTCAACTCAAACTTGTGAGTAAAGTTACTCATTCTGAGTAAACTTACTCATGCTAGTGAGTAATCTTTACTCAGTATTTCTGCTTAAGTTTACTCACTATAATGGGTCACTATGGATGCAACGATTTACTCAGTATTTTGAGTTCAGTTTACTCAGCTTTTTTTACTGTGTGTATTTTTTTTGCACGATTTTCATAAGAAAATGAAAGCAAGGTCAACCTTAGCCTCAATTTCACTCGGAGGCTAGGGTACTAAGCTCATAACTGTAAAATGTTCCATTGCGGCGGCAATACATCTGGTTCAGTCAACGTAATTGCGGCCGATTTTGGTCTACAAACGTAGCACTTCGTGTATAATGATCAAAGTACGATTTAACGCTACAAGTGCTTAATGTCAGGAGCACACTTCAGTTGCTAAAAGCAAGTATACCGTTATACAGCGCTGTTTTTCCTCTTTCTTTCTACTGATACTGTGTTTCGCGAAGTTAAATAAGCCCCTCCTCTCTCCATCAAGGGCCCCACCCCTAAACCAGTCAGACGCAGGAGGCAGCGTGGCCGAGCGGTTAAAGCGCTGGACTTGCAATCCGAAGGCGCCGAGTTCAAGTCCTGCCCTGAGCGCTAACTGGATTTGTTCTCCGCCGTCCCAAGTTCGAATCTTCGGGCCAGGCTTGTAAAAAGCCAACTGGTTCACCTTCTACCGGTTGGGATTCTTAACCATATTATGTTGCATTTGAGTTATTTGTTTCACTATCCCTGAAAAGCCCCATCAGGGGAGTGGATAATTAAGTATTTATATTTTACACCAACTTGTAGTCTACTGCACGACGCACTGTACCTGCTGATTCTCTTGCCTCACGCATGGACGCCATTTTCCCCCATTTCTTTTCATCTTCCAAACAAAGGACGTCTGCTCGGCTTAAATATCTGTCAGGACTGTCAAATCCCGAGAGTCCTCCTACAATACAAAGTGTTTTCGGAGTTGTGTTCCGTGGAGTTGTACGTGGAGTCTGAAGCAAGGCTCTCTTTTCTGGATGAAGTTGGTAAGTATTTATCTCCTCAACAAGAGCTTCACAGCCTGAACAAAGTAAGATAAAAATTAAAAGAAATAACAACTACAGTCGACTCGAACCTTCAAGGGAAATCGAAAAAAGTTCGAGTTATCGAGAGTTAGTCGAGTTGTCGGGAGCTTGAAGCAAATAGCCGGTAGTAAGGGCAAAACCAGTTTTTTCTCTACCGTGAACATTTTAATCACATTTAACTGTAGAAATGTCAAGTTAAACTGGAATGATGCTTCTAGAATATAAATCAGAACGTAACGTAACAAAACATAGCCTAAACAGAGCATGCGTTTAACAGTTTTGAGAAGGAAAGCCGTTTCACGTTAGATTTGTAACAAACAACATTAGCCTCCACAAGTAAGCTATATGCCTACAACACGTCAATGGAAAATTCAAAATTCAATGCTTCGGACGCCAGTACACGGTTTTTTTCCCTGACTTTACAAGCGCTCAAAACATGGTTCGAGTTACTGAGGGTAAATTTATAGAAAAATGAACCAAAGGGAAACAAAAATTACTTCGAGCTAGCGGGAGGTTCGAGTTACGGAGGGTAAAATTACAGTAAACGTATGAAGGAAATCCAGGGAAATCGATTTTGGTCCGAGTTAGCGAGGATTCGAGTTATCGGGAGTCGACTGCAGTTTGTTCAAAATGACCTGTCCTATTAATTGCAGAGGTCCTGCCTTTAAAGGGGCTACATCAAGAGAATATTGCTGTTTCTGGTCAATTCTGTGCTTGAAAAAAAGTTACTTGAAAAAACTAGCCTAACGTTTTTAAGTTTCAATCGATGTTCAGCTGATTGCCATCCATTGCAACAGACGCCAGGAAACAGTTTTAGCGCCTGAATATAGTCTTAAATAACGGTCGGTGGTCACCAAGCAAGATGGTCACGTTTTCAGTATAATATCTATGCTGTATCTATTTTTTTGCTGTCATACCGTAAAATTCCAAAAATAAGCCCCTCCATGTATAAGCCTCTCCAAATACAAGCCCCCCCTCCCCGGGGGGGGCTTGTTCTTGGACACTGCCCTCAAATACAAAGTAAAACAAAGAAAAACGGTAAATTTCCTTCCAAGAATAAGGCTAGCCCAATCGATTTTGAAACTCAAATTTCCCTCTGTACATAAGTCCCTCCAAAAATAAGCTCCTCAAAATGGGTCTTTGAAAAATATAAGCCCCGGGGCTTATTTTCGGAATTTTACGGTTATATACAATTTTACTAAGGGGAACAAAATTGATTTTCTGTAATGAATAGTTCTGTACTTGATGCTAAGTGGAGAAAATACAAAATACAAATACAAATACAAATAACAAAACTGGACTCTTACTTTTACTGAAAAGTGCTAAAATAAAATCCGCATTTCGCAAAAAAGCCGAGAAACAAATGGCACTAGAGCTGAATGGTTTCACGTTGAATGGTTTGAACCCAAGAGTTACGTAGAAAGAAACAAAGGTTACTGTGTGGAGGGAGGTACATGTTCACTCCTTAAGAATTCTTGTCCACAGACTCAAAAGTGAACTCAGCCAACATGTCTCCACAGTTGACTCTGGGAAGAAAATCTTCTCCTTAAAGTGGCTTTGTCAGAAACGTTCTCAAAAAACATACTGGATATATGGCTAATAGAAACAATACCAAAATTTGTAAAATATTGTAGTTAAACCACTCGCCAAGGGCTCGCTGGCGGTTCAACGTTTTGACAATCATTTCTATGATCTACAACTTTAATAAAGCGACTAGTATCTAATGTATTTTTTTCTCGGCGGAAATAGAAAATCCCCTGAAAAAGCAATCTGATGATAACACATCACAGATTTAACGTCGTTCCCAGAGTTTCTCATCAACTACGTATGACGAAGCTCGTTGCCAGGGTTTTCACTTGCAAATTGGGAGGCGCAGAGAAACGAGAAAACAGGACCCAGTCAAGGAGGGGGAGAATCCGTAACAGTTTGACGATATGAGGAAGCAGCGTGGCCGAGAGGTTAGAGCGCTGTACTTGTAATCCATAGGCCCCGAGTTCAAGTCCTGCACTAACCGCTGGCTGGATTGGATCGCGGTAGTCCCGAGTTCAAATCCTCGGCCACACATGTGAAATAGCCAACTTATTCGCCTTTTACCAGTTGGGATTCCTAACCTTGTTATGTTCCTTTTAAATTTTTTTTTTTCATTATCCCTAAAGAGCCTCATAAGGGGAGGAAATAATGAAATATTTACTTTAATTTAGACTACGCCAAGAAACAAGGGGATGTAATCAAAAACATTTTTGTCTACACTTCAGCAAGATACGGCTAGATGAAGTCTGAACCACACAATGGCCCTTTTCAATATTCCATTGCGTATAGCTAAAATTACATGACTTTTAAGCTACAAAGAACGGAAATGAGCTTCTACTCGGCAAGGTATTTCACTGTTACCAAATCAGTCGGACCACGCCTTAAGACAAAAGACGAAAGGAATTTTTGAAGATGTTTATGTGGAACCGTAGGACGTGACACCTGTTGTTAAGTCCGCTCGTTGTACACGGCGACGGCAGTAAATGCACAGAAAAATTATTAAAGCGACGATCACAAAGCCACAAACCGAACTGACAATTATAACCGTAATACTGACATTTGTACAACCAGATTGATAAGAACATGTCCCGCGACAACAATATTCTATGTTGCGATAATTACAGTCGGAGTCCTTCGAACAGGATGACCCAATACAGACACTTCCATTGATGCACTTTCTACTACAACAGCTTTCTCCTCCAGAGCAGATTTTTCCGCCAGTACCGTCAGGTGTACATGCTTGTCCTAAACAATTTGAACCTAAAACACATATACCAGGCGCTCCGCAACAGCTTTCGCCCCAGGCACAGTTGGAATCGAAAAAACAAACGTGGCCAACACAACTTGAGCCATCCACACAGTCATCGTCGCAGCAAACTTGACTAACACTACAGTCTGCTGCTGTCACACATCCCTGAACAACCAACGACGATCCACATGTCAGAATCAACACCACACAGTTTAAATGATCCAAACAGATTTGAGACATGGAAGTTGCCATCTTGACTGACTCATATTCTTTCACTTGCTCTTGTTTCCCAGAATACCAATAGCTTCCGGCTTGTCCAGTGACGTCATAATATTATAGCACTTTGGAGTCACAACATTTCAATAATGGCGGTATCATTGCTCCAGGCTTGGATGGTGCTAAACACATTGTTCGATTTTTCGTTAGCTATGCAGGGAACCTTCAAGGATCGTTCTATCTGTGTGTATCAAGACGAATGCGCCATAGACCAAACCTGCTGCTGTTACGAATGTGTTAACGGATCAAGTTGTGTTGGCTGTACCTGCGACAAGAGTTCGGCATGCGCCGATGGTGAAAGCTGCTGCGATCATTTGTGCGTGTCACTTCCGAATTGTGTCGGTCAGGATTGTTCATTAAAGGACCAGTGTGGGACCAATGAACATTGCTGTAACCACAAATGTGAATTAGACTGTGACTCATGTCTGACTGACACCGACTGTGATGATACTGGAGACCTTATATGTTGTAACAAAAAGTGTACCAATTCGATTGACTGCGGAGGGTCGCTGTGTTCCACGAACTCTGATTGTCATGGCGGAGACTTCGACTTTTACAACTGCTGTGGAGGATGGTGCAAAGAAATTGACTGTTTTGATTACACGCCTTTAATCATTGGCATCATCTGCGGTGCTGTGGTAATTGTTGTCTTGGGTGGTTTCTTCTATTTTCGTCGAAGGCAAAGAAGACTAGAAGCCAGTCGTCAACCATTAGTTGCAGCTGCGGAAGCTCCAGATTATGGATGTCTGTGCTTCTGGTTTCGCCGTCAATAAAATGACTAAATTTAGTCTGCATTTTTTACACGGCTTCCCAGGAATAAAAGTCTAAGCTTAAGTCTGGTTCATGTCATGCACCAGTGACGGATGCAGACCTTCCGAGAGGGGGGGGGGGGGGGGTGGGGGAGCGGCCCCCAGACCCCTTCCCTGGATCCGCCAGGGGCACCCAACGAGATTATAGTCCAAAACCTCTTAAACATAGCATTGTTAAACGTATTTTAGTATTTAAACGGTAGATAAAGGCATATTTTTATCCCCTAAAAATTTTTCATCTGTTCGGATTTCCTAGCTGAAAGTCTAGTGATCCGAAAATTATAGGGATCAAAACTTACCTTTTCGAAAATTTCAGCCAGAAAAAAGGCTCCCGAAAATTATAGGTGACCTTTTTAGGGTAAAAATCCGCTAAAAATAGGCAATTATACCATTTTTTAGATGTTCGAAAATCCTAGGAGAGGCAGGCAAGCAAGAAATTTTACAACAAATGTTCCGAAAATTCTAGATCTCAAATCGTCTTCCGAACAGATATTTTCCCGAAAATTGTCGTTGGGTGCCCCTGATCCGCCACTGGTTACAGCTGTCTGAAGTGTACAGCTGTCAGAAGTGTAAAAGACGAACTTTTTCGAAGACCAGCAGTTGGTAATCAAAATCGTATCAGATAACTTGGTGCTTCTCAGGTTTTTCCAATCCTTACCTTTTAAAATTTGTTTAAACTCTACACTGCAAATTATACATGAAAAGTAATCCCAAATAACCAGAGGCAAGCCAGTTGGCTATTTTGTACTTTTAGGGCTACCGAGAACAAATCCAGCAAGTTTCAAAAGGGAGGAATTGAACCCTGGATGGTCAGTGAACGCTAAGGAACTCGGCCATGCAACCTTCCTTTTACTCACACGTATGACACGAATAACGAAAGTGGTCGCAACATTAAGACTTAAACAGCCAACCTTGCTGGACGCTTGTGTTTTTATCGCTTTCAGTTGCGTCATGTTACATGGTGAACCTCTTCTGTTCCTGGCACCGTCGTGTTGCTTCTTTGTTTTTCGTATTTAGTTAATTTCCACCTTTGCCGAATTCGGGTTCTCAAAAAAAGCTTTGTGTTAGTGCCTCCTCCCCCACCCCCAGCCCCCCACCCCCCACCCCTTGGGGTTGTGCGAATCTACTACTCACCAGCATTTTTGAGTATTCCAAAATCAGACCCCAGTAATTCCATCAACAAGTTTCTCGGCACAAGTGGAAGTCGAATATTTTTCATTACATCAGGGTAATGTTCGCGTCTATTTGTCACGTCGTGACTGATCCAAGCCAAGGCAAATTTTAAAACACCTTCTTCATTGCAGCAAATATCTAGGCTGTTTGATGAAATTAACTTTTTTAAGATGTCTGCTGGTATGGACAGAAATCCTACAAAGAAATAAAAGATCATGTTTACCATGAAAAGAACTTGAGAAGTGACCATTTAAGGAGGTGGTAGCCACGGGGGGCGGGGGGTACTGCCATATATGGGCTATATGGGTATGTGCCGCTGTGAAGGGTATGGTTTTCAAGCAGTTTACTCTAGGATAGGGTATATCAATCAGAGCGTTTGGGTCTAGAATAGGGTATCATTTTTCAGGAAACTGATCAGTTGGTTGAAGATTTTATCTAGATTGGGGAAACAGCTACTCTAGGATAGGGGGATTTTGGGAGTTTACTCTAGTATAGGGTAGCAAAATTCAGCTGAACTAGCTCTGGTATAGGTCAAGGGTTCCAGGGTCCCAGCGGCACATCCCCACCCAGAAATTCCTAAAGTGCCCCCCCCCCAGGGTGGTAGCCTGCGTAGCATGGTGGTTTTGGTTGGGCATGCTAAGTAATATAGGCGGGCAAGGGCAGAGAAACTATGACGGTATCAGGTTATTAAAGTGATTTCAGAGAAAAAATATCTTGCAAACAGAACCTTGAATGAATGTTTTATGTTGCAGTTTTAATACACTTGAAACAAAGACAAGTGCCAGCTTGAGGTTGAAATAGTAAAAAATTTAATATCTACCTCCCCCCCCCCCCCTCAAAATAACACCTCACTTCAAATAAGCGCCCCATAGACTTAAAAAAAAAAATTAGCACTCTTGGCAGTAATTCGAGCATTAATTTTTACAGGTTTGCAAAGTGAAATGCGATACAATGTTCTCTTACATTGAATCTGCTCTTTAGGATTCTCTAAAATGAACCTTTTTCTGCCGTGATTGAGTAATGCCTGAATTCCCTTAAAGGAGGCAGAAGCCACAAAAAACTGGCGGGGTTCTCTTCATTTTCAGGGTACATAGCTGTAAAATGTCCATTAAGAAACCAAAACAACTCTTGCTGTGATGACTCTCATTTTAGATTTTGCCACTTAAGGTTCAACTGATCTTCGAATTTTAACCCCCTAATGCATGGTTCAATTTGACCTGTTACCATGCCTTCCGGGCATACCCCCGGGGATTTGCAATTTTTTTTCTTTCTTGGTGGTATATTCCCCACCCCCGGGAATGTAAAAAGAGGCAATTCCCCGACCCCGAGGTCCTGATCAACCTCATATACATATTTTTTGGGTACATCTTTTTGAGATCAACATTGATTTCCCTATAATAGCAAAAAGAGACATTTTCATAACTTCTATAAACGTTTTCTAGAATTTATTTAAAGAAGGATAATAAGTGCATAATGTGGGTAAAACATGAACAATATATTAGAAAACTAAAATGTGCGAAGAAAAAACCTCAAAGGGCCTCCTTGGTATGATAAAACACTTCATAAGAACACTGGACTGTATCTCTGTTTATCTATATATATTATAAGTATAGTATTCGTCTTAGGACAGTCTATTTATGTTGTCTTCTTATTAAACAAGGCTGAAGAAATATTTCTTCGTTTCTTTTGCAAAAAAAAAAACATTCGAGTGCTCATCAAACCCACATTCGTTGGAAATTTTGAAAAACACCTTCAAATACAGACTTTAATTTTGATAGGTTATTCCTCTCCAACCACTCTTCCACCAATTCCTGCATTTGCCCTTAAAAGTATGTAGCCTTGAGGTCTGCAGCCAGCATGCAAACTGCACAAGAAATGACATGTACTTTGTAAAAACAAGGAGAAGTTATTTGCCTCACCCTCTACACCCAGGAAGAGCACCACTTCAAACAATTCCCCATCCCCAGTTCCGAAAAGCTGGACTTGTCCCAGGGGTTGCCAGGCGGGGGAAGGTAACAGGTCAAATTGAACCATGCATAAAGGATATGGTGAGCACCCATGTCTTTTCAATAGGGGAATATTACACCATCCTCTCCCCACCACCACCCACTGGAAAATTTGCTGTAGGAGGCTCTTTTTCATAAGCCTCTGATTGCCACAAGCTTGCAAGGTCAAATTTACATCAAAAGAAAAAACAACAAAAACTAGTCTAGAGGCTTCCCTCATAACCGGCGCATCCATATTGAATACTTATACATGTCTCTCCAAGATCGGCCCATACCTTTTTGGCAGCTTAATTCCACAAAGTTCTTTTCCATGAACTCGAAAGCTATTCTTGATAATTCTTGACTTGATATCATTTCAGCAACTGTTATGACTTCCACACAATTTTTTGTGTTAATTTTTCTGCCGATATAATCGACGCAAATCTTTTCCGCTCCATTGAACAACAACATGTTGGCAGCCACTAACACAGCTTTCACTTGAGTTAGAGATTTCAAATCCATTTTACAGGTGTAAGCATATTCGATCAGCAATTTCAAAACGTGTGACTCCAAAGGAATTTTGATTTTTTCTTCCTTTGATTCTCGCATTTCGTTAGTAAACATGGCTTGAAAATATGAGCTACAAGCCGCCAAAACAAGTCTGTGTACTTTGAAGAGTGCTCCATCACAACTTTCCAAAACAACATCACAAAGGATTTCGCTCGTCCTAAACTCCTCCATTCTTTCAAGACATTGCAATGCATGCAAATGCCCCTTGTCGACATTTCTTGATCGACGAGAGGAAGGGTTGCCTGTGAATTTGTTCGACAATTTGTTCTGTTTTGGTCTGGAAGCCATATTTAGAACACTCTTGTGGCACGTGGGGATCTCGCCCCAGCTTACCGCGGTCGTCTTTCGTAATCGATCTCTGATCGCGGATTTCGGCTTTGTGGACATCATCTGACTACAGCTTTCACTTTGTCGGCTTGAATTTTAAGAGAATACTCTTCTTAACGAGGTAAGATATTTATTTATTACTTATTTTTCTTGTGCACAGTTGTCTATGTGAAGCTGTGATATGATATGAGCGCATTTTTACTGTTTGCATGTAGTCACAATAATCATACCAGGCGGGATAGTTTTTGTTTGCAATGTACAATAATTTTTGGACTCGCCAAGACCATGAAACTTAATGCCATTAAAGTCAGGGTTGTTTCAACGCCTTTATGAACCTAAAGGCGATAATTTGGCGATTCCTTAAAGAAGGTGTTCTCGTTGCATTTGGAAAGAAGATCAAGGGAAGGTTTATCAAAGGTTCTGTTTCATTTTGTGTATGTCACACAACACCGACATGCCTGTTACAATTTTGTAATTCTCCTCAACCAGAATCGAATATGGATTAAAGTCAAAACAAAAGTGATCAGATGATGAAGTGTTTGTTGACAGCATCCTTACTACTACTGATCTGATAGTATTCAATAAATTTTCTGCTGCAAAATGGCAGATTATGTACTTATCAGCGGCCATCTCGAGGGGTGGGGGGGAGGGGTCAACCCCAGGGATGTTATGCGGGTCGTTGGCATTCCTGCAAATTTTAAGTGCGGGATGGGGGACAAAATTGCCTTTGCACTTTCATAGTAGGATCCCGGGGAAAAACCCATTAGGATTTGGAATGCATCTATTATGAATGCTACAAGAACAATGTTGTCCTTTCCAATTCCATGACTTACAAAAGAACATGAAGGTGCATTTCTTGGCTTTTTTTTTATCAACCCCTTCCATTACGATTCTATAAAGAGGAATTTTCAATATAAATAGAAGAAAATTTTTGTTGCTGTTTGCAAGTCCCTTGAATTTTTGCACTTTGTGACAGATTCCATTCATCTGAACTGAATCACCCCAGGGGGAGGGGCGATGGGAGCTTTTTGTCAAAAAATATTGCTCGTCAGTGGGGGGATTTATTAATGTTGTTGCCAAAATGGGTCGATCCCTCAAGATGGCCACTGATGAGTGCATTAAACAGATCCTGAGAACATTTAAATTTTTTGTTGACTATTGAACGGGCCTTCCTTGAGCTAACATGTGAGCTGGGGAAGATAGGGCAAATACTGTATTCTGATTGGCCAGTCAACTGGGCAACATTAGCCTGTCTTCCCTGCTATATTCCTCAAAAAAATATAAGATATTCCTTTTATAGACCAGGCTTGTTTGGTCAAGATGGCTGAATATTAGGCTTTTCATATTTGTGTTTACTAGGATGGGTCTTGACTCTCACGCCATAAAAATGCCAGAAAATAGTTGGCCAATCTCCAGCCATCTTGATAGTCAGTGATGTAAAATATGTTAAATTTCATACGTAGTGCACTGCAGCACTTGAGTTGTCCTTCTGAATTTCTATTTTTTCTGCCAATTGTCACCTGTAACACATGTCATTCTTCCCTCCCTATACAGAATACTGATATGAGTAGTAATAGGCGACTTAAGCTGATTGCTGGCCACTTGGACAAGTCTGGGAAAACAGGTGTGTCTTCACAAGACTGTGCAGCTACATCTCCAGAAGACAAACCACAGTCTCAAAACAAGATTCCAGGTAGACAAGATATTCTCAAGTGGAATGGTTGGGGTTACAAAGATTCTCAGTTTATGATTAAGGATGGCAAAGCTCAATTCACTGGCAGTCGATACCTTCTTGGAGGACTTACTTTTCCTAAATTAGCAGACTGGTTTACTAAAGAGTGCCATGCAGACATAAACATTAGTTCACCTTCCAAACCTCTCCCTGATCCAAGCACCTTACCAACTTCACAGATAAACCAGCCTTTCTTCAATTGTGTCAAAGAGTCTGGAATTCAATTTACTCTCAACCCTCACACGAGGCTCTTTCATGGTCATGGGCATACTTGCCATGAGATTTTCGAGCTCCGTCACGGCGTACTTCACCGCATCCCTGACATCGTCATTTGGCCAAGCTGCCACAAGGATGTGGAGAAAATAGTACGACTGGCTGTAGAACACAATGTCTGTATTATTCCCTTTGGGGGAGGTACAAGTGTGTCTAACGCGCTAGAGTGTCCGGTGGAAGAGAAGAGGATGATTGTGTCACTAGACATGACTGAGATGAAGAAGATTCTTTGGGTTGATGAAGAAAACTTAGTAGCTCATATTGAAGCAGGGATTATTGGACAAGAACTGGAGAGACAGGTGGGTAGTAGCTTGACTTTTTAAGTCAACCCCTTTGGGTTAACGGTATTGGGGTGGGGGGTGGGGTAGCTTGTAAGAAAAAATTTAGGTTTGTTGATCCCCTAGCTATACTCCAAGGCTGTGCTCTAGCAGAGCGTGGTGGCCCGTGGCGCCTAACTTTTGTTCTTGGGCGACTAGAAAATCTTAGCTTTTTCATAGAAATCATATGCTGGGCACACTGGATTTCACAAGTTTAGAGTACTGGGCTCCCTTCAATTTTTCCTAGAGCACAGCCTTGTGCTCCCTCTGCCTTGGTCTGCCTTTCCTATATCTGTAGATGGTCAAACCATTTCATGGCTTGAATAAACACATGGTGAGATGCAAACAGAGGATGCCACTAATTACAGTGCGACTACTCGAACCGGAGCACTTGGGAGAAGATTATCCAATCACAACGTTTTTTGAAAACAAAATATTCTCAAGTTTTTTTTGCAAACAGACCAATAACCTTTAAGGTGCAACTATCCAACTGTTTAAAACGTTAAAACCGTTTGAACTTACCTGACCTCTCAGGAAACAGCATTCAAATTCTTGAATGTTATTGGTCCATTTGCAAAAAAAAACTTGAGAATCCTTTGTTTTCAAAAACCGTTGTGATTGGATAATCTTATTCCAAGGGCCCCGGTTAGAGTAGATGCATTGTAAGGACCATTATGATTATTGGCCCATTACTACTTCTTAATTTGCAACAGAAAAAGAGGTCAGAAACGCTGAGTAAGATTGGTTATGATTCTATTAATTTTTCGTCTAATAAGAGTTTTTACTGGTAAGTAACTGGAGTGGTTTGCTGATTAGGTTGACCTTTTTTGACATTTCCAAACTTTTCTTCTTTTCATTTGAAAATCATGCGATCAAACTCAAACTAGTATGGCGTAAACTGCTCATGATCTATAATTAAAATTGCTGGAAGGGTTGTTAAGAAACATGGTCAACTTGAAGCTTATTTCCACCAATAACTGGCCATTTGTCTTTTTTTAGTTGAATGCAAGAGGTCTTTGCGTTGGTCATGAGCCTGATTCCTTGGAGTTCAGCTCTCTTGGAGGCTGGGTTGCTACTCGTGCTTCTGGAATGAAAAAGAATATCTATGGCAACATTGAAGACATCCTGGTGCGAGTCAGAATGGTTACGCCGAGAGGGACTGTGGAGAAAAGCTGCCAGGTTCCCCGTATGTCCACAGGCCCGGATATCCATCACGTCATTCTAGGCTCGGAGGGTACGCTGGGCGTAGTAACCGAGGTGAGCCTACGAATTCGGCCGCTCCCTGAGTGTAAAGTGTATGGGTCAATAGTTTTTCCCACATTTGACATCGGAATTGCCTGTGTGAGAGAGATTGCGAAGCAGCGATGTGCACCAGCTTCAATTCGCCTGATGGACAATGAACAGTTCATGTTTGGACAGGCTTTGAAGCCGGAGGGTGGGTCGTATTTTAAGTCATTTCTTGATGGTCTGAAGGCCGTTTACCTGACGAAGTTTAAAGGTTTTGATCATCATCAGCTGTGTGTTGCCACCTTGTTGTTCCAAGGTGACAAGCAACAAGTCGCAGACCAACAAAGAAGAATCTACGACATCGCCTCTCGTTATCGAGGCATCCCTGCTGGTGAAGAAAACGGCCAAAGAGGGTACATGCTGACCTTCGTGATCGCTTACCTCAGGGACCTAGGCTTCGAGCATCATTTCCTGGCCGAGTCATTTGAAACCTCTGTGCCCTGGGATCGAGTCTCTGATTTGTGCCGCAACGTGAAAGAAGCACTCAAACGAAAATGCGCGGAGCTTGGGATCAAGTACCCACCCCTGGCCACGTGCCGTGTGACGCAGACCTACGACGCTGGCGCGTGCGTGTATTTTTATTTTGGCTTTTATTACCATGGGCTGTCCAACCCACTGGAGCTCTATGATCAGGTGGAGACTGCAGCGCGAGACGAAGTGCTGGCTAATGGTGGAAGTTTGTCTCATCATCATGGAGTCGGTAAGTTGAGGAAGAAATGGCTGCGGCAGACCGTATCTGATGTGGGCATAGAGATGCTACGAGGAATCAAGCAAGCTGTAGATCCTCAGAATATATTTGGAAATGGCAACTTGCTGTAATTGCACTTATTTCAACTTCATGGGTACTGATTCATTATAATTTGAAACTTTGATTTAATTGCACTTGGGACTGCCGACTGGGAATTCTTCCACGTAAGGTGACAAAGTCAGTATACTGAAAAAAGGGGTCTCTTGATGGATGCGCCCGGATGGGGATGTCCGATGTCACTGATTGTTAGAGAAACCGTTGTACGTTGTCTTTTTGTAAAAACTTGGCATAAAGATCCTCTGAACTTCACTTGATTGTGAATAATTCTAGCCATTCTCGTCCAGTATTTGACCGAAATCTTGTCTCGTAATTTAAGTATGTTGCTTACAAGAAGGGATTCAAGCGTTTTTCATGGTAAAGTATCAAAATGAACACTAGAACGGAAAAAGAAAATTCAAATTCCTTTTATATTGTTCTAAATGGACAAAAAGTTATGCTGCTACCTAATTTCAGTCGATGAAAGTCATTGGGTGCGTTGTATTGGGATTCTTGGCATTAGATTTTGAAATGCGCATGTCGGATTGTGCAATAAAACAAAATGAAATATAAAATACAATAGCGGATTTCAAGGCCGTGAAATTCCTCTGTGGATTTCTTTTTTTCTATGTTTTAGGGAAATCTGGAATCGTTTTTGCTTCTATTTTAAATACACCTTGAGAACGCATTTCTCGGCGTTGAAATCCGAAAGAATCTTAATCCAGATTTCCCAATTGCAATAGGACAATTGCACGATGACGTCATTTTACTACAACTACCAGAATCCTTGAGTTTGTTGTTTTCTTGTTCAAATTAAGGCTATTGTTCTTTGATCCTCATTGGGATTGACAAATGTAAATAACAAAGCAAAACCGAAATGAATTCTGGTAGTTGTAGTCAAATATCGTCATCGTGCAATTGTCCTATTGAATGCCCCCATTGTATTTTTCCAGTTGTTTTTACTTCGGTGATTCATTTTTTTTTTACAAAAAGCACGAGCAAACTCACAAAAAACAAGAGGCGATAAAGATATAATTTTGTTACAAATTTATATGGTTTACCTGTTATCTCTATAAAATAGCTATATACAGTCAACTGATGGTGAAAACAAGAGAGAAGGTATAGGGGCGTTTAAGCTCTGATCGTTAGTACGAACGAACGTACCTGAAACAATGTCGAAGATATGTAGTAAAACAAAAACAAAATTCAAAGCAAGTGAACTGACTTCAGGGGTCGTTTTGTCTTTATAAAGAAGTTTTCAAGAGACCATTTATCGCAATAATCGCAATATCTCGCTAATAAAAAGTGAAAAACAAAGTTCGTAGGAAAATTCTGGATATTTTAGACGAATGTAGACTTTTCTATGCAATAGTTGCTCCTTAACTATTCGAACAGTTATTGTACAGAAAAAAAGTGGTTGGGTGCGGCTAAGTATCTACTGAATTGCTCTCTTCTTTGCAATCGATCAGCCGGCCTCCAATGTTCAATTTGCTTTTGAATAGCGTATGGTTTTGCAACACATAAAACCGTCCTCTGCCCTTCGTCCATTTGTCCTGTGCCTGTTAAGGTTTCCGCTTTGTGATTTGCCAGTAGTTTAACTGATCGCTGGAGCTTCGTTCTAACACAAATAATATTGAACAGGTGAGCAATGAATTTCCAAAGACACAGCGCAAATTCATTTTGAACTCTTCGAAATTCGCTGTAGTAATGAACATTATTCGCATTTACATTCGACGTTAATTGTGGGTAATTTACAGCGCTCAGAGAAATATGCAGTTTCCGTTAACTAGTTATAAAAAGATATCCAGAAAGCAAGGCTCATTCGTCTTATCGTTAGACGTCGCACCCGATCGACACATACACGTCGGCTGTATTACGTAAGATGTTAAGATACTGTAAGTAGTCTGATCACATCTTAAAAAAGGATGTAAAAATTCTGTAAGGAATCAGGAGGTATGGACAATTGAGACCAAAAAACGTATTATGTGTAACGACCCGCTGTTTTTTTTTTGCTTTGCACAAATTGTTCTTTTAGGTCTGTTCCAGTCTCTAAGACAGTAGGTAAAGCGCTGCCAGAGAGGTTGCGCGATGGTGAAACCGCGGAGGAGCTTTCAATACCTCATTCCGGTATACCAGCAGTTTTAATAGTTTACGTCAACCACGTCAATAGGGAATTTAATGCTATGTTCATACAGCACCAGATAACTTTTGCGCCGCCAAGAAACTCGTGCTGAATAGAGCGATTTTCGTATGACCTTGAAATGAAAACGCGCAAACAAAACAGAAACAACAGACAAACGAAAATAGAGCGATTTGATTGGTTTATCGAACGGATATGAACGCGCGTGGCTTTTGGTTGGTTAAGCGAACGCTCGGGTGAAAAAACTTCATGCCTGAGAACTTTCTAGAAATCAATCGATACTTCGCTTTGACGTCACACTGCAACACGATTGGCCAATCGAACAATGCCTTCTCCATATTAGGGTGTTTTTTTGGCGGGAAAACGAAGAGGCCATGTTTTGACCTTTTCATCCATTGGCTGATAAAACAAATAACGAACACTTAAAGAAACAATTTTTCAAGGTCATACGAAAATCGCTCTAAGGCTTCTGTTCACACACAAAAAACGATTGTGGCGGCGCGATTTCTGTGACGGAGCAACGAAGCTGCGCTGCGCCAATCTCGAAAGTGGGGTGTGACATATCGGACAGGGTTTGAGCCATACTTTCGTGTAGTATGAACAACACCGCGGCAAAACGCAATGCGCATGAGCACAAAATTTAATATCCGGTCAGCTTTTTATTTCCGGTCTAGTATATAAACCAATAGCGTAAGCATAACTTTGCCGTCGCGCCAGGTTTAAAAGCAAAAAGGGCGAAACAGACAAAAAAGGGGGCCAAAAAAATCACTTCATTCGAAAGCTTATATATTTTTCTATTCTCAAACTTTTGCACCACATGGTTATCTGTTTGCACCAACGGTGAAAATGATGTTTGAAGTTTGCAGGTCGCGAGCGCTCGACAAGACGAATTTGTTTTTACTGGCTTTCTTGCATGCTACTGGTTTGGCATAAGTTAATTTGGGAGAAGGCGACAACTAAGAAAAGAATAACAATACTTATGAAAGAAACCAAAATAAAGACGTCATCATTATCATAAAAAACACTAAAACCAGGAAATAAAATTTTAGTCCGTTCAATAATTTGTTTTATTATCAGAGAAAACAAGAACTCAAAACAAAAGATGGGCGGGATTTAATAACAACTTTGACTTTGATGACTGCAGTCACCGGGAAACTAAACATGCCTATAAATGGCTTTCATTCAAGAAAATGCCTATTTAATTCTTTTACATGGTTGTTCTTTTGTTGAAGACTTCAATAATTTCAGACTGTGCGGCTCGGCTGCATCTCATGCAAACACGAAACTTCTAGCTGCTAAATACATGGCATGAAAAGTTCGACTTCTAAAAGCCACTGAACCAGCTTTCGCTCTCTGATTCTGAGAATGGAAAAATAAATAAATAGAGTTGTCAACTTGCTGCCAACCGGCTCAACAGTATAATTAAGCTTATGCTTCATGGCAATCAACCCAGAAGAGTTTCGTTTTAAAACACGGTAAAACCCACTGGTAAACAAAACTACAAAGCGATTGTGTGTTGTCGTTTTCCAAATAAAGTTTGAATCGGCTTTAACACATGTAGACTGAGAAACTGAAGAACTGAAAATTAAAACTACAATACACAAGCTTGCAATGATAACGTTTTAATTTTATATCTTAGTTTAAGCCAGGTTAAGTGAAAAATAACAGTCAAAAACTTTATTTTCGTGAATGAAAATCAGTTTACCTGACGCTCTAGCCAAAATTACACACTGAGTTATTATCATCTTACCTTTTCTGAATCTAATCGACTAATTGTTTCAGTGATCTGGGCCTGGTTATCGATAAAAGCAATTTCAATAACTACAAAATAGTCAAAAACACGAGCAGCATAAAGCAGAACAACTGAACCACAAGCTGCACACAGAATGAAGCGCGCGGGAGACTTTGACTGGAAAGTGTGACTGAAAAAGAGACCGGAAATGCTCAACTTGGCGCATGCGTAGACGTTTTGCCGCGGTGTTAGTATGAACACCTGTTCGACCCGTAGCGGAAGTAAAATAAGAAGGAGAGAGCCTGGGACGAAAAGAGACGGAAGTAATTATTCAGGAGTGAGGACAGGACTTGAGTGCATCAAACCCTTTCGGCCAACTGCGCCGGCTTGAAATTCAATGTGTGTGAAAGTCTCGCCCGTGTCGTCGCTGTTCATACTATGACGGATAGCTTTTCGTCCGGTATAGTGTGAAGATAGCCTAAGATCCAACGACGCGACAGCAACGAGAGCGTCAAAAAGATAAACACACAAAAAACCCCAATAGGTCTAATCAGGCAAAACAACAACTTCGCACGTGCATCACACTTTGTTGTACATTTCTTTGCCGTTTTTGCACTACTACAACGTGAAAATTCCTAATTTGCATTTTATGGAGAACGTAAACAAGTAAAGAGGAAATTTTATTTCTCTTTCTGAACTTGGATATGGTCCCTTGGAATTCGACTTCAGGAGGGTTAGCCTACTTTTGACAAAGTAAGTGGGTAGGAATAATCGCGAAAGAAAGTAAATTCACTTTTTAAGCGACGTTCTCGTTGAGGACTCGTCTTTAGATCTTCCTTGGCTTCGCGCACGCAGAGACGAAGAGAAAACATAGCGAGCGAGTGAAACCTTCCTACAAGGCACATATTGATATTTTAATATTTGTCATTTTGACAAGAGAAACGTTTTTTTTTTCTGGAAGTGGAGAGGGTAGTAGGTGTAGCGAGGTATTTGTAGAGATGTTTACAGGCTCTATCCCTTCTCGGCTTCTTTCCGCCATTGTTCGCTTGCTCGCTTTTTGGCTGCTCGCCCGCTGTTTTCGCTCGTCTGCACTGACCGAGAGCCTGGCACAGGCTATGTTCTTTTGGGGACTGCTGTCTGTTAATGCAAACTGCGCATTACCAGGGAAGAAGCACACAAACCCAGTCCCTTGTCTTGTTATCTCCTCTAGCCATTATTAACACTTTCACAACGCATTTCCTGGCTTGTAGGCTTCATAATGAAAGTCATTTAACCAAGGGTGAAGGGTGAACAACAATGTTCCACGAGGGTTTGCTAGACACTTTAGTAATTATAGTTTAAGCAAGGATGAACCGCGAAGTGAGAGACAAGAGCGCAGGGACCGAAGGAAGAAATATTTTTGTTCGTTTGTAAAGCCCAAAAGGATCCCGAACGGGGAGGGGGTACTCCCATATATGGACTTGCCTAGTACCTGTCCCATGTGACCCGAAACGAATTGGCCGCGCAGAATAATGAGACTTAAAACTAGGAACTAGGCAAGGCTTGCTACTTTGTGCCAAACGATAGGGTACAGTGTTTGAAGTTCATTTTTGCCCTAACTGGCATTTTGTTCCCAGTGTGGTCCTTCGCTAGGGTACCTAAATTGTATTGTATTGTTTAAATGAAGGTTTGTGTGTTAAATTATTAGTTTAGTTTTCGTCAAGACCCTGGGCGGCAGGCAGCTATCCGATAGGGAGTACCCCCCCCCCCCCCCACGACCCCGGTGAAGGGATTTAACCCGCACTGGCCGAGTTCCTTGTGCTGTTGTAGTTACCATGAGAAGTCGTATGCTCGGTTTGCTGTTAACTTGGTATGAGAACTGATAACCGGTCTTCACACTATAGCAAATGTCACATTGACTCCACTCTATAAAATGTCAGAAATTTCATTCTCGTTCAAAGTTGATTTCTACAATACTTTTCAAAGCATCATGTAGGTCGATTGCAATATTTACATCGTCTTCATTTAAAAAATACACTATTCATATTTTGTAAAACTGATTAATTCTACCATAAAATGGACGATGATAGGTTGCGGATTAGAGATAATTACTCACATAAAACAAAATATGCTATAACTGTTCTTAAAAGTAGGTTGAGTTTGATCGCCCGGGTGAACGAGTGAGTGAGTTGTATCACGTGATAAAACTCACTTTGACTCTGAAGATGACTACCGCACAGGTTGTCGAAACGTCAGTCACTGTCAACAACAACAGTCCTATTCAGGACTACGCTCATCCGCACGATCAACCTCAACCTACTTTTGAAATGACTCCTGGGTTCAAACCTTTCACAGTTTTACTGTTCTTAAGTTTCCAATTAGCAGTGCCACTACATCTCTAGTTAAAGCAGTCTCAAAAGCATCTTCAATCAAGTATATATTAACTAAAATTATCATACTGTAAGCAAAAGTGACCAATGGATTGTCAGGACCCGTGTTTCACAGCAAAGTTTCAGTTGCTTGTCCAACCTCGTTCCCAGGTTTTTCTGCTACTCGCTCCAGAAGGACAGGTAAGAGAAAACCCTGGGAACAATGTGGTTACTTGTTCGACATGTATAACCTCGATCCCAGGGTCTTGTTTCGCCCCACCGGGAGCAGGAAGGGGGGGGGGGGGGGGGAGGAGTACGGGAGTGAAATTTCCTTTCCCCCTATGTGGTCGGGAGATGAAAGACCCAGGATCTAGATTGCCTCATGCGCTCTTATGAAGCACTGCACACCACTGAAAACAACCACACAAACAATTATCTCTAAACCCTAAATTATTTACATTAAAACTCTCACATATCATAAATAGTCAAATGTTTGAAATAGTCCACTATGTTAAATGTAGGGGCATCACAAAACGCTTGGGGAGGGGTGGTTTGATATGTTTACAAACATCAATGTACAAGTACGATTATAATTAAATTCTTAGCAATTTGGTTCGCAGCTATTACAAAATTTTGATTCTCTCTGTTTTACTCCCTTTGGACTGAAGATTTATAGGCTCGCTAATTAAAAATTTATTACCACCTTATTAAGGTTTGTGGCTGGCCTAACTTATCTTGTCTAAATATAGCTATGTTCCTGTGTTGTTCATGAAAGAATTCAGTATACAAAAATGATTAACTGAGATTAAGCGGTGATTTCAAAGAAAAACACTTTTTCATAGGTCTTTTTTTCTTATTGGGCTCAATCTTGTACCCAGGGTTTTTCCTTTAGAGAAGAGCCCTGAAGTCGAGGTTGGCAAAAATGGAGGCAATCGTTGCAAAGCATATGGATGGTTAATGTATTGAGGGGTCACGCAACTAAGTTTCTGAATCAAAGGAAATGGTGTTATGCTTTTTAAACGTCACCAGCAAGCGCTGCGTTATAGAAATGGAAAGCGTGACCTTTATAAACTATGTTACTAACGACCTCAACGTTATGTCTGCAATTTAAAATTTTTGTAGTTTTGTAGAAAATCTAACTGTCCTTTGAACAGAAACATGCAATTTTCACCATATCAATACCCTTTAAAAGGTCGCTTTGATCACCTCATGTATGTGTATAAAAAGTTTTTGGTCTACTTTGCATTTAATTTAAGGTGGTTGTCAGCAGTATCAAGTATTGCTACTTTAATGGATCGTTACTACCATTCTCTATGATCAGAGCCTGCTACAATAATGGAATCAAATCAATATACTGACTCGGCTTGGTGGACAGGTTGCCGCCATAACCTGTTAAAAAAACCTTAAGCTATAAGCGCTCCTAACACAAAAACAATTTTCAATATCATATATTGCAACTGGATTACAACTTTTGTAAAGTAAAAAAAAAAAACGTTGTTAGGCATTAGGGAAAATTTATGCTGGCTCTGAAACTTGCAAAGTATCAAGGAATTTGGAGCTAAAACAAGGCATTTATAAAGACGCTTTAGTAATTATGACGCCAATCTGATCATATCATGTTCACTGATCAATGAGCATGTGTTCAACATCATCACCATAGCAACAGCTGGTAGAGAATGGGCGGCATTGATGATCCATTAAAATACACGTGATAAAAAATAATTACAGAGGACTGTCGTGAACCACCTTGTTATTGAAGTTCCAATAATGATGGATTGTGTTCCATTATCATCATTAATAATCCATCCAGGTAGCTTCTAAGTCTCCTGTTTTCTTCCTCTTGGTCTCTCAGGGTACTTATAATTTTTTCTTTGTCAGCTGTGACGAGTTCATCGGCCAGTGATCCTTGATGCTTGGTTCAAAACAAGAACAATATTAACAACAACATTGTATTTTGTGGAAGGGGAAATTTTTACCGGGCAGGGTTTCACCTTGCGTGCTCTTAAGGCTTAAAAAGTCAGCGAGAATCACTCAACCACTGTTTATTTGAGGTTCTGAAACACTACGTGTGAATCGTTATACTAGGAAGATTAAGGAGGGGCAGCAACGGTATCGTCAAAAAAGCAATAAGTTTAATAAGCAAAAAAAACCAACTCTGCACGTGAATCGTGCTATTTCGTATTAAGTTTCTTTGCCGTCCCTACAACAACTACGACGTGAAATGGCCAAATTTCAAGTGTAATTGAGAACGGGGAAGGCAATGCGATAAATTCTACCATCTCTGTTTGTACTCGGACGCGGTCCCCTCTCTTCAGCTCCGACGTAAATTCCCCTCTTTAAAGTAACTGGGCGACTGGGGATGATTGCGAAAAAGTTCGAAAGGATGCGAAGTCTATTTTTCAACGAACTTTTCACAGACGTCGCCTTTGTCAGATCGTGAAGGTCCCCAATAAAGACAACAAAACGACAGGAGGCAACGGCGCACGCAAAGCGTAGATCTTAAAACCGGCTTAAACAATGACAGAACGGCATTGAGCACAGGAGGTCACGATCAGTCCTTTCTTTAATTGCTATGAATAGAGAGAAGTGTGGAAAATGCAACTTAAAATATGTGGCTTATTGAGCAATCGTGAGGTCATTAAGGGTGGATACTTACTGGCCGAATACTTTCTGATGTTTTTGACCTCACGCTTGGTCAATAACAGATTTATTATTTGGCCAAAACAACGTCATTTCTGGCAAGATCGGGACATAGTTAATACTGATTAGTAGAGGATTCCAAGCGAGCAAGATGGGCCCATCGTGTCCGCTTGGGTAGCCAAAAGGACACAAGATTTGATTCAACTTACCCACCTCGGCGCTAGCCATAAAATAATGGAACTTAACAATCACCGAAACTTGCTTAGAATTTAAGTAACACTTAATGATTTAATGTTTGTTGTACACCTACCTGCCCGGCACCAAAATATCCATCCTGATGCAGCTGAAAGTTGAGTTCCTCTTTGGAGTGTTTTAAGCTTAAGTTTTCCTAGACCAAGAGCAGAGACACAAGCTCAATATATGTATTCTCCTTAGGGATCTCTAGAAATTATGTAGGCTCAGTCCCCAGCCATGGGTTTCTTGATGTGCCCGCAGTACTTCCCAGAATACCGAAGGAGCATCAAGACAAACACGGCTGGAGACTCAGCCTAGAAATTATGATGTTGATGCCACATTTCCATGGCTCCATTTTAAAATATTTGTTGACAGAAATCAAACCATGCTGACCAATTCCATTTACAGTAAAAGACCGTCAGGCTGTCAGAGACTCCGTATCGGAGCTCTTTAAAACACAGTACTCTAGATACAGTCAAAACTCTGCATGCGACCACTCTCATAAGCGACCAGCTCTAGTTACTACCACCTTTGTTAAACACCGTTTGAACTTTGCCTGCGTGCAGACGTCTCCTATTTCCTTTGTTGGACCTTTTCCGCGTGCAACAAAGGAAGTAGGTGACGTCTGCACGCAGGCAATTTGAACTGTGAATTAAACTTTTGTAATGAAAAGCTCTTTCGTAAAAAACCGCTCCCGTAAGCGACCTCAAACACATTTAGGATTACGCAACTGGACTTTTTCTTTGTTTTTAAGCTCTCGTAAATGACCACTCAGAGTCTCATTCATAAAAATCAACACTTTAATTAAACTACACACTGCGCTGACGGCCTAAAAAACCGGACGTAAAGGTTAGCTACGTCTATATCAGCTATAAAGACACCCATTAAACATTAATTTCTTTTTTTTTTTTTCACTTTGTGAATTATTAATGAGTTTCTGAAGCTCTCATAGGCGACCACCCTCTATTGTTTTACCATGTGGTCACTTACGAGAGCTCGTTCTCGTAAGCGACCAGCTCTAGTTACGACCCCTTTTTCAAATTTCCGAGGAGGTCGCTTACGAGAGCTTCGACTGTAATCCTTCCGCAGGTTTTCCAGGAAGGACATAAACATGATTATGATAACGACATGGTCAACCTAATCCAATCGTTCGACTTCAATTACTTGTAACCAAATATGAGCAAATCATGAAATGCAAGTTAACGAGGTAGTTCTCAATAGGATGTTTAAAATCTCTTGCACACTAAGAAACAACGTGTAATGAGTTTACTCTATAAACTTTATCAAAATCATGTTCTCTTTTGAAAAAGACAATTTGCCGACCAAAAAAAGAGAAGGGGCTGAATTCACATAGACTACGAGCAGCCTCTCTTTTTTCTTAGTCCGTCGAGAGAAACGCGCGAGACACGCAAATGACCACGCGCGTGACTGAAGGTGCGAGACGAGAGAGGCACGCGGGCGGCTCACCGCTCCCGCGCGCGTGCACTGCTCTCACTAAATCTGAAGAAAAAGAGAGACTGCTCGCAGTCTAGAACTCACAAAGCCCCTCTTCATTTCTGTGTTTGGTACGTTACCTTTATCAATGTCTGAACATGTCTTTCTAGGTCAGTTTTTTGTTGTTCCACATTTTGATGCTCTTTGAGTTTTATTTCTACTTCATGCTTGAATTTTTCAAGTTCTACCAACTGTTCGCTGGCTAAAGCGAGCTCCTAAACGAAACAGAAAGAGAACATATTTCCATGTAAGTGATAATGATACAAGACCCTGCAAAATGTAGGTTATGAGAGGTTTCAGTAGAAGCTAGGTTACGACTTTGCCTCTCACGGCTAGCAAATTCTAAAACCATAACTAAAGAGAAATGAAACTACAACAACTTCAATCCCAAGAAATGTCAGAAGGTCATCAAACAAGCTTTTAAAATGCACGAAAAGGATATATAATTATTATAAGGCTTTCGGCTTTCACACGTTTGAATCAATTTCATGCTTAGAATGGTTTACACTGGAAATTACATTTTCAAGCCTGTAGATTTCAAAATCTGGATGGACGGCAGCAAGGGGAGGTGGGGGTGGCACATCCCCAGACCTTGACCTAGAGGAATGAGGCCTTACAGTGCAAGATTTCAAGTCACTGCCAACTACTATACATAGGACTGGTACCAACGTGAATGAAAATGAAATCTTGTTCAAACTCGTGGGTTAGCCACGATTGTCTTGATAGGACATTAGTGGTCCGTTCACCATAAACCGCTACCACTGCAGGGAAGCAAGAAATGTAGCTCGACTTTTGAATCTGTTGATGAAATCCTATAGTGTGACTAATCAAATGCTGGAAACATCTTCAGATTTACTTTCATTTAGTACTCTTCAATATTTTTCTACCTTTTGAGACTGTGGATAAAATCCACTGGTGAAACCAATCAAGTTAAATCTCTTAAGCTGTTCTTTTACATTGCACCGCTTGTTTTCCAGTATTCTACAAAAAATTCTATTATATTTCAACATTGTAAACTTCATTTTGTATGCTTAGGAGGGAAAGAGTGAAAAAATGTTGGATAACCAAAGAGGATCCCAACTGACCTGTTCATGACGATCCTGATCCTCCAGCCTTCCTTTCACTTCAGCTTCAAGCTTTCCTTTCAGCTCCTTAACTTCATCAGCTTTTATTTGAAGAGCGAGCTCAAGACTATCAACCTGATTTAGAAGTCTTCTTTTATCCTGCAATAATGATGTTCAATTTTACAAAGTTGCATGGCAGTATATTAAAAGCGTATTTCCTCAAAATCATGGCTAAAAGGAGCAGAGGGGCAAAGAGGGAGCTTAAGCAACGACATTAATTTTTTTGAATGACGCCCCTTGACCGGAGGTGAACTTTTATTTCATTTTTGGACGCTGGTTTTGCCGAAATTTTCAGTCAAATCGTCTCTATGAGAGTAAAGAAGCTAAGCAATACAAATTTTATATCGTCAAGGCATAATGAGAGGGAAAAGGCCTCACTTCCGGTCGACGTCCATCACTCAAAAACGCTTTTGCTTAAGCTCCCTATTATTAGAAGGAGGGCGCTTATTAAGTTTTCCTTTCAACGAAGTGTAACTGTATTAATTTGTATGTGAAAAAAGTATTTGGTAATTGAAGGTGCCATGGTCCCATTTGAATACTTAACACACGGATGTATCAGTATGCATGTTTATAAAATATAGACCACCATCCTTGAGATCATCCTTGTCAATGATAAGCAGACCTTTGCATTCCTCTTACCCCTACTATATAAGAGAGTGAGGGGGAAGGGAGGGGGGCACTTATTCGAGAGGGGCACTTGTTTGATAATATGGCCTAAGGGGTGAGCGCTTATTCGCAGATGGCACCTATTAGAGCATGGGTACTTTTTGAGGAAATACAGTAGTTGATTGAATTGTAAATGATTTAATAAAGAATTTCATGCACATAAATTGAATCCACTCAAGAAATTGGTATCAAAACTATCAAGTAATGTAACTATAATAGAAAGCAAGAAAAAGGAAGAGGAGGTATTGACTAACCTCTTGACAAATGTCAAGTTCTTTTCTTAAAAGAGGCTCCACTTTCTTGAGTCTTTCAATTTCTTCTTCAGCCTGCTGTAATCTTAAGACAAGCAAAATTTTGTCTTAAAACTCTCAAAAAAGGAATAATTAAAAGATTAGCCCAGAATGGCAGAAGCAAGGATTCACACAGTTTGTTAGTGTGCCAAGCCTTCTGTGTGAGGGGTTCCAGGTGTAATTCTCAGGTGTGACCTTAAATCCTTACTTTGACTTCTTTCCTTTTTGTGTCTCATAAAGTAGCTTTAAAGACCCGCAAACATAGAAGAGATGGAGAGAGGAAGGTAAAACGAGTGCATCATCTGTTTTGTTACTCAGACAGGGTTCATACGGACTTTTTTCCACAAGAATAATATTCCTTTTTCCAGACTCTAGGTTATAAAAAGAGACCTTGAATAACACAGAAACCAGGCTTTTTCCATGATGCAAAGCAAACATACAGTAACCATGGTGCATGCAGACTTAGGAGTGTTCTGAATTTTCTCATTCTCTGATTGAATGTCTTGGCTACAGGCAAGATTGAATATGATTTGACCATGGGAAAAATTTAACTTATTTAACACTTGGTGTAGCTTTGAAAAAAAAGTTTAAACGTTTTACCATTTGTCCAGACCTTTCCACAATTTTTCCAAATCTGGAATTCAAGACTCTGTATGAACCCTGCTCACTGAGACAATGACTATTTCAAGCTACCGACATAACATAACATCTTTTTACCCTTTTTACTTTTAACCAACAATGCTGTATTTATTGTTTGTTGAAAAATAATAAATACATAAATAAATATATAGAGAGACTAACAAGAAAATTAATAAAGTCTAAAACGGTAGGATGTTCAACTTGTCAATTTAGCTTTGCAGTCCTTTCCTTCTTAATCTTGACATGGTACTTTGGCCTTTACGCTTAATGTTTTTAAAGCCAGATTCGATTGGAAATAACTTATATTCATTTCATAAAAAGGACTTAATTGGCTTCATAAAGAAAAATTGTGAAGATACTTACTTTCTGTTTAGTACATTTAAGGATTCCTCATTCTCTCTTTCTAATTTGTTCTGAGAAAGTAAAAAACAGAACTTAAAATAGAAGAGAAAGAATTGAAAGTATTGATATGCCATCTTCACTGAGTTTTTGACAAAAAATAAAAAAAATCTAAATGATAAGGAGGATCAGGAGAGAGGAGAGCGGGGTGGGGGGAGGGGAAAAGAACAGTTTTTAGAAAATATTGAATAGACAGGGGTACGGCTAGGGTTAAATAGGATTTGACGCAGTTTTTTCCAATAATTTATTTTCTTGGTTGAATCAAAACAGCACCTCCTTGCCAAGTACAATACAATGTACATCATCATCTAATTAATTTACATCAAATATTAGATTCTCAAGATGTCTTCTACTCATTAACACCTTACTCAATTGCAAGCTCTCAAAAATATTATCTTTTTCCAACAGGCCATTTTCTTCATGAACAAGAGGTGTAAATTAGGGTGCGATAATGTATTACAATAACTTTAAAACAAAGTAATTTAAATTTTAAACCAAGGATATAATAGACCATTTTTGATATATTAAAATTCATACTTGGCTACGAGGCTTGGGGGAATAGAACAAAAAAAATGTATTCAGTGTTCTCCCTAATTTTGGCTTGAGCAGGCAAGGGACCATTCATGGCCAGTAAGGAAAAAATATGCCCCAGAGGTACATTTTCCTGAGGGGGAGGGGGGTAGTGGAGTGAGGCACGTGGTCCCACCCTAAGAGGAGCTAAGTTCTTGAAACATAACTCCCTCATTTTAAGACCTATTTTATGTAAATTGGGCATAGTTATCTTCAGACAACAATTTAAAGCTGTGTATACTTTAGTATTTTCCATATATTCATTCATTTCCTTGATCGGATCGGATCTCAACTTGCATATTTTTTAAAACTACTCATTTAATCGTAGTAAGCCTTCAAGCTGTTGCAAGAACGTAAAAAGTGTTGCTTCAGGAGCTAAAATGTTACAGGTTACTACCTGATAAGGGGAACACTGTGTATTATTCATTAGTAAAATCCAACTAGTGGTCTATTATTAATGCTGCATTCTGATTGGTTGAGCTACTACGAGGCTATATGTTAAATAGCCCACTAGTAGCGAAAAGCGCCAGCTTTGGAAAACAAAACAATGGCAGCTGAATCACGTTTTGCTAGCTAAAGTTGTTTTGTCTCGATATTTTTTACTAACTAGTTGGATTTTCCTAAAACAAGTTTCTTTAACAATATCATTCCTCTCGCCCCCATGGCCTCTGCGTCAATAGCCCATTTGGCTTTCGGCCTTATGGGCTATTGACTCAGAGCCCATTCGGGCTTGAGGAATAATTGTTTGTTATTGAACCTCAAGATGATTTCTTTTTTTTTATTCCTCCAAGCCTCGAAACCAAGTTTTATTTTAATATATGGGAACTGGTCTATTGAACCACTGTGACAACACTTATGCGACACACTGCCTGAATGATACAGGGTTCAGATCATAAAATAATTTTGTTAAAAATGTCAAACTTATCACGGCTCAAGAGTCATGATTGATAAGCTGGGAAATAGATGGTAAACCTACCAATGCCAACTTGTATTTCAAACTTTCCTCTTCAACTTGTTTTCCTGTTGTGAGTTTTTGACTTTCAAGTTGTTCTTCTAATGCATTTATTCTGAAATTGAAAAAAAAAAAGATAAGAAAGGCTATGAAAAAAATGGTACAAAGCCAAAGTTGATCGTCAAATACTGAAGCACCTAAATCAAATATCTCCAGGTTTGAGTAAACAACCTTTTTACAAACTGTCTAAATATCTTGCTTACCGGCTTAGAAAATTTTATTACCTTCCTTGATTAACTGTAAATTTCCAATGAAATGACCACTAAACAAAAATTAAAATCCCCAAAGGTGCCAATTCCAAAATTATGCTATTGACCGTTGCTACACTCAAAATTTTGCAGTAATAGTCCCCCACCCGGCAGCCCATCAACCAGTCACACAACCTTCCTTTCCTTTTCCATCTTTCTTTTTCTTTTAAAATAAGTAAATAAATACGTGCAGACAAAAACCAAAATTGAAAAAAGAGGTGGTCAACTTTGTTATTTTGATGTCATCGAATGAAGAGCTACAATGTAGTGTTTTCAAGAAGCATCACCTTTTGATTGTCTTAATGGCAAAAAATAACCTCTTTGACCTTATCAACTATTACTTTTCGTGCTCTTTATTGTAAAATTTCAGTGAAGCAAGCCAACTCTGAGTTTTTTTTTATCTTATGATACAATATTGATAGAAAACAAAAGATAATTTTATCATGCTGTTAAATATTGGTTTCTCGTCAGTCATGCACTGCTCCATTAGTGATGACCACCTTGTAGATTCCTAGTCTGAAAGAGGAGTTAGAAATAATTAAACCACTAAAAAGATGCCAATTTAGTCAAAGATGTGCTTGGCAGGAATGTGCCAAGTTGTAGTGTTTTCATTGGTAAAAGTTCACAGTCTCTTCATAAAATTTTATTTTAATAACATTTTCTTTATATATTTGCCTCTTTGTTTTCCACATACTGCGGCCTTGAAATGTTGTGTGCAACTTGAAATTTGATTCTTATGGTTTCAGTCCTTTTTTTTCCTTTATCATTTTCATTACTAGTTTTTTTCCTATTCACCAATATCTTGAGGTACGTGACCATTTTACAAGTTTAAGTCAACAAAATGCAAATCAATATGAAAATTTGTGAGCTTGGGACCATTTTGATAACAAGCGTGCATTTTCTAAACGTTTTCTGAAACAGTAATTGTATGAGTTATTTTTTTTGACAGCAACATCATGCACAATGATATCATTATTTCTATAATACAATATTAATGTAAATTTTGAGATTATCTGTTTTGAGCTTTTAGTACCATTAATATTTTTCGTATCTTTTACCACCTTTTTCCAAGGACTTAAAGCTGATACTTTACATTAATAAAAGAGATCAATTATTGTTCATTCTATGGAGAAAAATTAGCTTTAAATTCAACAGCTTCACAGTGCATGTAGCTGCAGTACACTGCCATCATAGGAATTATTAGAAAACCAAATCGTTCACATTATTCTTTTATATCAGTAATCATGCTACAAAACATAGCTTTTGGTTTACTTTACAAGTTGATGGACATAAAATATAATAGGAAATGCTTTTGGTAGGAAGGAAGGTACATGAAGGTAGAAAAAGGTTTTCAAAACAATACTTTGAGAACACAGGCAAATACCACAGCACATTTTTTAAAAACAAATTTTAAGAAACTGGAACCTTAACAATCAATGGACATCTCATGGATCAACAATAATGGCTAGCCATATTATGTAAATCACAATTTGTAGAACATTCCTGGCTACATAATTCGAGTTGTATTATTTTTGCAACTTTTAAAATACCACAACAGTATGAAAAAAATTCTTTGACTTCATCTGTACTGAGGCATGGATTTTGACAGGTACAGACACTATTTCCTGACAGGCAAAATATCAGTTTCTAATCTCAATTTAAATGAACTTCAATACAACCGAACTTGCCAAATATTATTTAGGGTCCATGAGAGCTTTCATTTTCAAAATCATCACATCATGCCAAAAAATAAGGTGATCTGAATTTCTCTTTCCAACTACAAGACATTTCAAAAGAAAGATTCTGTGGTAAAAACTTTAGCACGTACACTGACATAAATATTTCTCAGCCAAATTTGAAGGTTGGTTTATTTCCCATGGCAAAAGGATGTAGTTGAATCAAATATCACTCTTCTACTTAAAATCTGAAAAGAATGTTTCAGATACATTTGATAAGCTGCCATGTAGCCCCACAAAAGGTACAACATGAAAAACAAAAATTAAGCAGGATTTTCCTACAAAATTTTCAGTAGTAATAACACGTCTTTCTTTGTATATAATCCACACAATTCTCTGCTGTTAAAAGAACAGGAAAGACATCACATTATAGACTTACCACAGCCAAACCAGGACTGTACATTGAAACCATTGTGTTCTCTGCTCAAAATTTTAACTTTCACTACTGGTTTTCAACCGTGTTATTCAAAACAAGGAAACAAATTTCATGTCATTGCCTTTTATGCAAATTTGTAAAGCAGATGTCTGCTTGAATAAATATTAAATGTTCATAAATATTCATGGAAACTGAAAGGGTTTCTGTGAATATATGACCAGCAGTGGGTATTTTGAATAAATAAGCCTTTGAAGTATTGTACTTGTAAACACCAGGGAAACAGCTAGAATAAAGCTTCATAAAAATAAAATGACAAAAACAATAGGTTGAATGAAAAAAGAGAAAGGAACTTGAAAACAAAGGCTCTGCAGCATAGACGCAGTCATGTTTTGATTTTTTTGGTGGAAACCAAAAAGTAATAAGAAATCATAGCATAACGGCTGCCACTTCTATTTTTAACTATAACATATAGAATCTGTGTTCTATTTAAAGCATATGACAATATACATCACTACTGTTAAGATGATTACAAAAAGTCATTCTTGATTTACACCAAACTGAAACTTAGGACAGCAGAATTTAATTATTATTAAAACATGACCAATTCTTGAGTACTGATGTCATAACTTTAAAAACTCAGCTTCTGACACGCAGTCTTAATGCTATGTTTTGTGATGTCCGAGATTCTTCCAGTGTCTATGATTAATGATCCATGAATTGACTAATATTTTCATTTAGCAGATAGCTACTTATGGTCTTTTGATAGCTAAGTATATTTTATGGTCATGTCACCTGTGATTAACTATGTCCTAAAGCAAAAGACACATTGACTAACAGCAAAATCATTAAGACATTATTAATTGCCAACAGCACAATGGAAACTATTTTCTAATTAATTATTATACTTCAAAACACATTGAAATATATAACCACAAAAACCAAAGAACAAGCTTCACAAGATATTTACAATTTTTTTTTTTACAATTTTTCTTGTAACAACACCCTTTTCACAACAAAGAATAAAGGACAAGATCTATAAGAACTGTTTGTTTTGTATGAAATTGTAATTTCTATTAGCAATGGAGAAAGGTTGTTTTGAAAATACAAAAACATGCAAAATTATTCAATGGTCTCAAACCCTTGTTTCTGCGGTAATTTCCTGTCTCAGAGAATCTTATTTTGCTTGTTTCAGAGCAGGAGAAAGTTAAGACTTACTCTTGAATTTTTCCTTTTAATGATCAATTTATTTAGGGCTGTGGTTGTGGTAGATTTGACTATATATCAAGAAAATGGACAAAAACGCACTACCGGGTGATGCCATTAAGTGGACTATTACTAATCAATGTCACCCCCAATACAAAAAACAAAACCAAAAATTAAAGGTGACAGTTTTGAACAGTGGTTATTATCACCACGAAAACTAAGATGGTTGCAACTTGTACAAAGACAGATCATGGCTGTTTCAGAAAAGAGATACTAAAAAGAGCAGCTTCTAAGCTTACCTTGTACATAGTAACTTGTTTTCATCACGTATTTTTGTCTGTTTGTTTGTGTGCAGAGCTTGGTCCTCTTGTAATAATGACACTTGTGATGACAACCTTTTAAGCTACAAGAACAAGGTAAACAATGTGGATTTTTAAAAAGTACACACCTGTTTTATCAAAAGACAACAGTGTTAAGGATGTGCTCTAGCAGTGCCCAGTGGCCCCTGATGCCAAACTTTTGTTCCTGGGCAACTTGAAAATCTTAGTTTTCTGACAGAAATCACAAGTCAGGCAACTTGGATTTCCCAGGTTCAGAACATTGGCTCCCTTCAGTTTTTCTTACAGCACAGCCTTGAGTTTGCTTCACTTACTAATCATTTCTGTTTTATGCAACACACCTCTGAGAGAAGAAATACTGAGGTGCTAGCTTCGCTGTCTGATAGAGGCCTATCACCCATCAGATCTTCAAAACTGTTGTGTCGGCTGGGGTTTTCTGAGTGGCATTTAAACAGATGCATATTATGGCTGTTGGTAAGAAAAAGAAGACAGATCTTTGTTAATCCACTAGCATTTCTTGGATAGGTCAGCAATCACAAGCTGTATTTTAGAAGTGCTTAATTGGCTCTGCTGTAATGATGGCTGAAAAATAGTTAAAATGGTGTATCCACATTGTTTTATAGTAAATAAAGTATTTAGTATTCATATTCTAAAATTCACCTAACATTGGAAAAGACACTCAAGTATGGGCCCATGATGTGGGAGCTGAAGCAGAGATACAATGGTTACAGGGTTGAACAGTACAACGTAATAATTGACGTACTGGGGGGTTACTCTAAACACCTAGAGAAGTCGGTGAGGAAGCTACTTGGAGCGAGAGCACGGAGCGTACTTCAGCGAATGCAGAAGTCGGTCATCTCAAACACTTTAAACATTGCCAGAACATTTAAGATAAATACTTAGTTAGGGCGCTATGGACTTCAGTTTTTAGGTTTTTGTTTTTTCTCTAGAAATCTAGAAACACAAGCTTGCTGACGTTTTTATTTAGATTTTTTAGAACATTAGAGTGTGATATTATTATAAATATGTTTTTAGTAGAGATAGCGAAGGTTTTACAGAGTATCAGAATTTAATAATATTCTAAATTGGCTTTTTAAGTAGACAGATTTATATCACTATGTATAACCTTTTAGTAGAGATAGCAAAGGTTTTACAGAGTATCAGAATTTAATAATATTCTAAATTGGCTTTTTAAGTAGAGAGATTCATATCACTATGTATTTTAGGATTGTATTAGGTTTCGTATCGACCTTTTTTTACTTCTAAGTATAGCTTCTCAAGTGGTGTAGGTTACGCTATGCGCCCTATACTACTCATAATGTGGACAGCATTCCAAAGTTTCATACTGCGACATAATAATAATAATAATAATAATAATTTTGTTATTTACTCTCAGCAGTATTTATGGCACTAATGCTAGTGGGGCCGAGCAAATGCCTGAAACAAATAATTCAAATCAAACTTAAAAGGGTTAAGAGTCCCAACTGGCCTGAGGCAAACCAGCTGGCTATTTACAAGCCTGGTCGAGGATTTGAAGTCAGGGTTACTGGGAACAAATCCAGCTAGTGGTCAGACTGGGTCTTGAACTCGGGGCCTCCAAATTTCAAGTCCAGTGTTCTAACTGCTTGGCCCTTGGCCGTTATAATTTCACCATTAATATTGAACTATTGTAGGGTACTGAAGATCAATAACTACCAGTAATTTTTTTGTCATTCATAACAATCAATTTGTTAATGTAGTCTAAACCATTGCAAGGTATGCAAAAATTAATACTGATAGTTTCTAACACTGTTAACAAGCCTTTCAACACAACTCTGTTTTTTAATGTGGGCAATGTACCCCACTTAACAGAGATTAAGTTTGTAAAATGTGATCAAGATCTTTGTGATGTGCATCAAATCAGCCTCTGCCATAGAACTATAATCATATAATTAGAAAAGAGAATTTCGCAGAACAAAACATGATTTCACAAGAATAGTTTCTCTGTACTGTCAGTAATATCAGCATGGAATTAATACAGTTAGGTTCATATTAAAAACAATAATATTTCAAAGTTAATCAGTCACTTCACCTTGAGAAGGCAGCTGCTGCAGCTGATGTTTTTCTTGAACCAGAGCTAAGAAGAACAAGACATTCTTATCAACTAATTGATCCTAAGTACTTCTGAATCTGACCAGGCTATTTGCAACTAAGATTTATCATATTTTGTACACAGTTGAACCTCCTATAAATGACCATCCTAAAATGCAAAGATTAAGTGGTTGCTTACGGGAGGTGATTGCTTAATGGGAATCGAACAACAGATGGTCTTTTCCGAGTAAAGGTCCAGACACTTCTACTTGTTGGAAAACATTTCACTGTGCACAATTTCAAAGTTACGATAGCTGGTGCACTTCCCCTTCGTTACTTAAAATACATGCAGCAAACATAGACATCAGACCTTGCGTCAAGCAGTCTCTAACAATTCCCAATAGGTTAAAAACAATGAATTATTATAACAACATCATGAGAGATTGTCATCTGTGAGAGGTTTCAGTATTGTCAGGCTTTGCCTTGAAACACTTTGGTATTTTAGATGGCTGGTCACTAACGGGAAGTGGTAGCATATGGAGGTTCAACTGTATTTGTTAGTAACCTTTTCATCAAAGTATTCAAGGCCAATGCCTGGTTCAACATACAGCTATTTCAATAATTTAACATTGTCAGAAAACCTTAATGACAAGACCAAGAAGAAATAAGGCCAATTTCATTAAAAAATTCCATGGAACTGACAACTGTGAAGTTCAGACCAAATTTTAAGCGACTTACAGCTACCCACATGACCTTGCAGTCTTGCCACATAGGCTCAAGGCCATTAAATCCCACAACGTTAATTAATTGAAATAGCTGTAGGCAGCCAACAGCAGAAGCTATCACTGGGATGGCCTCTGTTGTTGGCAAACTTCTGCTCTTACAGCAGTATTACAGGCAGTACTTGGAGTCATGTTGCAAGTACTGTAGCTGGGTAGCATATACAGTGTGTAAGCCGCAGGCTTACAACACTCTGCAAGAAAATTCTAGGAAATTTGGTTATATTTGCATTATTTATTGTATGGGACAATGTGGGGATACAGTCAAATCTCTCTTAAAAGTTCCTTGATGATCTACTAAGCAAATACAATTTTAGGAACCAGCGGTATCAGGGTGATACAAATAGAATGCATAACAAACAAATGACTCCCTAAAAAACAGGAAGATTTGGTCCTTGTCATTCCTCAATCATTTTTATTTGACACTAAAAGCTGGACACCCCTCTTAAATGGACACATAGTATTGATCCTAGTGGTGCCTGCCTTGCTGAGGGAGTTGACTATGACCTTCAAGTATCATCTTATGCTTACCCTCTTATAATTCGTTCTGCAACCTGGTGTTCTCTTCTTAAAGTTGGGCTATCTTCAAATGTTGTATCCTCACTAAAGCTCTCCCCATAACCCTCAAATCCTTCTTCAGACTGGTATTCACTTGTATCAGAGTGTGAGCATCTGTCACTGTACACATCAACACTCATGGTGGGCAGCGTGGCACGATGTTTTAACCGTGACAACGTGGGAGGTGGAAATGTAGAGTATTGCTTTTGATTACGATTAAAGTTTGACACTTGTAAATCATCTGGAAAGTTCTCATCATCATCACCATTGTATTCATTTGTGGATGTTGTGCTGTATGTGCTGTCACGCTGAAATCAAACCGATTGGAAAAATATGTTATAAAAAGTGACAACAAATGACTCACACATCTCCAGACCATTAAATGATACATATGTACTTCAGATTGTGTATCAACAAAGAGACTATAGATCCCTACATAGGCGTACGGGCCGGGGGGGCGAGGGGGGCTGCAGCCCCCCCAAATTTTGGGCAACTCAGATTTTTTGGGCAGCGAGAGAAAATTTGGGCAAAGTCAGTTTTTAAAGACGTCTCCATGTTTATTTAATTTAATTATTTTGAAGACCTGAATATTAACCTAAAGTCGGCGTAATAATCCAGTTACATTACAGTGGTTGCCTAGCATGTGATGAGTAATTTACATATTTGTAGTTTTTTTATTGTTGGGCACTCTACTGCACTGCACTAGCTGGAATGGGCTATTTCCAGTCGTGAATTTCTTAAAATAAACTTTCGCATAACTTTCTAGAATCATCTCCACTCGAAGAACAGTGTATGGCAGATAGCATCAGCAATGGGTATGAAAATGAAGAAGTGGCTGACTACTGAATTCTCATTTTGAATTAGTATAGCGAGAAGAATCTTAATTCTTTTAAAAAATCTATCGAGCAGTTCCATGAAATTATTCGCTAATTTGTTAAAGTAGACCGAAATGTTTACAAAACTGCTAACAAGAGTGCCTTGATGACTAATCAAATCCTTCTTTCGATTCTAGCAATCAAGCAGAGCTATCTCCACGATCTATCAAACATGTTTTTAAAAAGATTAAAACTACTATGGGGTGAAAATGCATGTCAAAAGCGCTTCGTTTTGTACAGATAACGGCCAAACAACAAGATTTTCCTTTTCTTACCGTATTTCTAATAATAAAAACTTCATTCCAAAATATCTCGATAACGCTCTTAAGGTTTTGTTTAAACTTCACGAACATCAAGGCGACCGTATTGGAAAAAAATGCTCCTGTGAACGATTTTGTAAGGTTCCCCGTGCCGAGAGAATCATTGCTGAAGTAAAATAGGTAATGGGGTCATTTCGTTGCTATGACAGCTCCAATGTCATTGCAACCCTGATGGTGACAAATTTTCATCTTAATACAACGGACATCGCAAGTTTTCAAATGTTTGTTTATGGCGACGTAGTTTATGCTCAGACTTGGTATTCAGACCCTGAAAAACTGAATCGAGCCACCTTCATATGCCAGGACGGCCTATGTTGTTGCAATATGGCCCTCATTTCTTTTCGACTCTTTCGTAAAAATTTGGGCAACTTGCCGGTTTTTTTTGGGCAAATGGTTTACCGCCCCCCCTGGCAAAAAATTTCCCGTACGCCTATGGATCCCTATTATTGTGGCCTTGGCTCCTATAGATCAGCATCAGCAAATGAGCACTTAACTACTGGGGATAACCTGGAAGGCCATCTGACTCCAAAAATCCAGTTGAAAAAGTAACACAGGTCTTTGTAGTCATTCCAGTGGAAAATTTTCCCGGGAGAAATGGAATTTCTGAAAAGGTATTCCTGTTTTTCCCGTCAGAATGGCCCCAATTGAAATTTTTGTCTTACTTCTTCTGAGACCTCTGACACCAGTTGCAGGTTTTGTGGCCGTTTTGATATACCGTAAGTGGAACTGGTTTGTGCAAATGGCAAACCCGATTCTGAGATGAAATTTACCGGTCCTGAATTTTGAGTACCATTTGCCCAAAGAGTGAACCAACCAATTTGCCTATGTAAATGGAAAAAGTCCTACTTCTTAAAAGTATTAGGTAAAAGGAAATCGGGGTTAAATTACTAAGAGGTATGTATCAAATTACAGTGTTTTCCTGGGGAAAGGAAGTCAGTTTTGGCTTAAATCATCAGAAGGTTTGAGAAACCAAGGCTTTCGGAAATTGGAATTCTTCTGTATCTCTACAGTACAATATGCTTTACAAGGATTTTTGATTGACTGTTAGATCAGTTGCTAAATGTTTTACAACATGATTCTATGAGCAGGAGAGCATGACTTACCATTTTATTTCATCAGTTGAGCGACCTCATAAAAACAGAGTTTAAGTGCATGCAAAGGCCTGTTAGTCAATAACCAGTGGGGTAATTTTAAGAAGAGCCATAAATTTGCACAATGTTAATGGCTTTATTGTTTCGCTCCAGAAAATGTAAACAATTTCGTTGAACTGTTGACAACCGTCCACTTCCTCTTGGCTTTCGAAACTTGAAAGTTTCGAAACATTTTTGAACATATTAAAATAAGCTAGATTTGCTGCTCCTCTAGAGACGAATAATTTCAAAATGAACAATAAACTAACCTCACAACAGCTGTCTTGAGTTTCTTCCTGTTGGTCGCTATCGAGTGGTAAAACAAGCCAGGGATTTGAATCAATCGCCAAATCGGCTGCATCTTTGTCCCCGTTCATATTCACGTCTCCGTTAACCCCTTGAATGGAAAGAAGTTCCAATTACAAAAAAACCTTTCAAAGGTCGACCAAAACGCGAATAAAGTTGTTTTTCATCGCTGTGTGACGGACAAGACATAGCTTAGAACATAACGCAATATCGATACGGTGATACACGTTTTACCACCTTTGAAGTTGTACTTTAACTCACCAAGAAATTCGTGAATTCCTTTGCAAAACCCATCAAAACTTATTCTTCCAAATCCGTCAGGATCTAGCTTTTCGATTAGGGTTTTCATCTCCTAGAGACGGGGACAGAACGAATAACAATTAGCTAAATTGATGTCGTTTTCAAGGCAGAAGGCAGTTAAAATCGTAAGCTTGATGTTTCAATATTTTTCGGGACTGTTCCCTCAGTGATATTGCCTATCACTTTTCCAGAAAAAAGATTCCTTACGATTTTCGAGCAAGCTGGCCTCTTTACAGAATAAGAAGACGATCAATTTTCAGTCAAAACGTTATACTTGTCACAACATTAACAGTAAACTAACTGGAGTGAGTCTTTAAACAGACAGAAACTGTTGTTTTCGAAAGTTTAAAACACACCCAAATAATAACCTCTTATGATAGTATAAACGTGAGTTTTAGGGAGCTAAACACTAACCTCCCGAAAAACAAGAATCAAGTAAAATGTAGTATCCTAAATGATACTGATGGAGAAGCCAAGTAAATAAATCGACACGACTTTGAGATTGCGGGATAGTCCGCCTGAAAAACGAGGACTCCAAATTTCCGGCAACTTTTAGTCCAGTTTAGAGCGATTAGCTTTTAATTCTACTGCCAAATAACTAACGCGTAACATAATCAAAACCAGTGAAAAGGAAATTGCACCTCAAAGCCACCATTGGAGTGTTCTTGGCCAAGCCGCAAGAGATCCTGTGTTTTGACGAAGCCATCGCCATTTTGGTCACAAGCCTCGAATACAGCTTTTAGATGATCGTAAACATCTTCCGCATTTACTTCTTGCATGCTGAAGTACTCTCCGAAACCCGTGATCGTACGAGGGAGTCTTTATCTACGCTGCGGAGGTATCATAATTTCTGCGACAAAGTACGAGACCTCAATGAATCGGCCGGTCCACTCAACATTTGCTTGATTGACAACAACCGCGTCACGTGATTACGTGTTTGGCGGAAAATATAAAAAGCTTGAAGTATCAAGAATTTACGTGATTTGTTTTAAAATAAATTCGCTATGAAAGGAAAATCATGAACACAAAATAGTGAGAGAAAACTGAAACATAAAACACAACAGTTGCCATCTAACAATTAGCTCAGTTTTTGACCCTATGTTTTGGTTATGCAAAATCAAAAATGACGAAGAAAATTCAGTGTAAGGCGTGGGAGTCTTTTATACGCACTTACAAGTCTTTATCAAGATGTCCTTTTAATTAAAGCAGGGTCACTGAAGCGTTTTGCGGTTTTTTCGATGTTTTTTTACGCACTACACCCTCTCCTTCTAAAGTTTTAATCTCGTAGGATATTTCTAATGTAAGGCATAATACACCACCTGATAGACCAACTATTATTAAAGGCTCCAAACTGCACTGTTGCGATTAGTATCATGATTATTTCACAACACGTTATCAAACTGGCAAGGGCACAGAAAAACAAAGAATTTGACCCCGGGGTTTTGACTGTAAACTGCAATGGTATATACGTATATACGTCTCAATACGTATGTACCGTATTGAGACATTAGGTAAGATATGGTTAGAGCCGGCGACCGGATATCCGCATGAACTCTCCCTTTCCTTGTAAAAATGCGGCCCTACATTGCCGGGATTGCCAGACTAAAAAACCTTTGTTCCAATCCGGGCAGAGGACATTTTCATCTCGCAAGATCAATATTAAAAACTCTACTTCCATTGAATTTTTATGCGACATGTTAAATAATACAATTGCCTATCTTCGAACTACGATGCTTCCCTCAGGTATACATAGGCCCGGACATAGGCTCGTTCCTTGTCTGATAAGCAAATTCGTCGCAGTTCCAAGATGTGCAATTATGAACGGGACTCATAGGCAACCTTGATTTGGGGTGACACATTTTGTTCTTGCTACTTTTACCATACTAAATGAATGAATGAATGAATGAATGAATGAATGAATGAGTGAGTGAGTGAGTGAGTGAGTGAGTGGGTGGGTGGGTGGGTGGGTGGGTGGGTGAGTGGGTGAGTGGGTGGGTGGGTGGGTGGGTGGGTGAGTGGGTGAGTGGGTGAGTGGGTGAGTGGGTGAGTGGGTGAGTGGGTGAGTGGGTGAGTGGGTGAGTGGGTGAGTGGGTGAGTGAGTGAGTGAGTGAGTGAGTGAGTGAGTGAGTGAGTGGGTGGGTGGGTGAGTGAGTGAGTGAGTGAGTGAGTGAGTGAGTGAGTGAGTGAGTGAGTGAGTGAGTGAATGAATGAATGAATGAATGAATGATAACTTTATTTATACACGGTTGAAAACATCACGTCTGACATAAAAAATGTCAACGCCGGCATCTCAATTTAAAGGAACACTTGATTGGAAAACCCCGTTGCATCTACGGAGGAATGAAATGACGCATAAAGTCCCAAAGAATCATCATCACAATCACGTTACGTATATACTCAAATAAGCGCCGCCTAATGATGAATTGACAACAACTACTACTGAAGTAGCCTGCGGAGAAGGCGTCGAAATTAAGGAGGCACGCAGCCTGCAATGATTAGCATGGAGTGCCCCAATGTTATTCAGTATTTGTAACTACATGTATTCAATTTAACGGAAATTTTCACTACCATGAGGATCCTTCCTGTCAGGACTTAGAGATCGGCGAAGTCGGGCGTCTGAAATGACCGATTGCGCGATGTAAAACAAAAGACGTGCTGACAACTCATAGAATACGATCCTCTTTAAAATCATCACAACTGAATGTTTCATGTACAATGACAATGTTAGCCTGAGTATCAGGCCTTCCTAAGGGGCTAGGGGAGAGGAGATTTTCTCTGTCCCTTTTTCGCTTCCATCTTTTCCCTTTTCCCCCAGAAACGCCTGATACTCAGGCTATGACAATGTTGGTTCGACCCCGATAAGGACCGCCCCGAATAAGCGCCGCACGTTCCTAGCAAGAAAAAAAAAACTTGGTGCAGTGTTATTCACGAATTTTTAAGGACCTAAAGGGAATTTTTATGTACGCTGCTATCAAGTATCACATGCGCCGAAACGTCGCGGTTCTTACTGTCCTTATTCGAGTAAGAGGTAGTTGGTCAGGCAATCACTTTATTGCTAAGTATCCTTATTATGGCAAGAAATTGAGAGAAAAAAAATATGAAGAACGATCAATAGTAAAGTGTGCTTGCCATCTTCCTCTGTCTTTGCCCCCTCGAGCAAGGTCTCCATTTTTTTTACCGTATTTCCTTGAGTAAGTTCCTTTGAGAAAACTCAAAAGGGATTATTTTTAAGGTGTGGGTGTGGAAATACGCTCCTCACGCTATTGAAACCACCCCCCTCACACCCTCCCCTTTCCACCATCGCCAATACGGTCAAACCTTTGCACAACGGCCACCCTTCGGAAATGGCAAGGTAAGTGTTACATACAGGGTGACCGCTATTTTAAAGCAAGTCAACTGTGCAGAAAATATAACGCAACTGAAAATTTTGGGAAGTTGTCCAGTGACCGCAATATACAGTGTGACAGGCAAATACTGTATTTTTATTCTAGCCTGCATAGCTGGCGGCTTTTTGTTGGGGCGGGGAGAGTCAAGCGAGCGGCAAATCCACGAAACTGAGCTGCAAAATTTCTGGTTGTTTCCGCCCCATTCTCCTTGCTGTTCCACCGGTCTCTCTCTCCGGGACGCTCTGGCGGCGGGACGAATATTGAAAAATCCTTTTTCACCCTGCCCCAGAGCTTGCTAGCGAGCTAACTGCTCTCTTGTAATCTCCATTTAGACTGTGAGCATAATTTTCTTTTTCACTTGCGGACCGTGTCTCTGAGAAAAGAAGGACGACCGCTCGCACTCTAACCACCATTGGCCCTCTTAGACAAAACTGCCATTTACACCGGTTATTTTTGTCAATAGAGCTATTGGTTAAGACTTAAGACTCATTAAAACTTCTACACAAATAAAAGAAACCAAAGAAGACAGCACTTGATGTCAACAGCTCTACCACAAGTTATCATGGTTTTTATGTTTGATTTTGGTCTGACTGAGGGGTCAAATAAAGCTTGCTCAACGTCCACATTGGTCTCCTTTTCGAGTTTGATTATAATTTTCCGTTTATCATCCCTGTACCTTTTTTTGGGACTCCCCAGTCCCGAGTCCCAGTCCCCATCCCCTTGGGGGTTCATATTATCCACTCTTCCTGACCAGCAATTTATATGGTAATATTATTTTGGGCATAATAAACCACGGAGATTAAGATATTAATAAGAAAAAATATTATCATTAATCTACTAATCTTTTCTTTTGTTTTAAAGCACTTAATTCTCCATAGATTTGAATTAATTTATGTGACCTCTACCTGAAACTAAAAACTCGCAGTGAAGCAATAATATTGTTCAAAGGTTTTTATTTGATCTAACTTCCCTGGAGGAAATGAAAGAAGACTGATACATTTACCTAGCCAGATAAGGAAATTGACAGAACTCCTTTCATGAACACAGACGATGAAAACTAAAGAAACTGCATAAACATTGTGCCTTCACACGGAACAAAAATGTTACCATGTACGGTACTGATCAGGCTGCAGAAACTTCTACTGCGCAAAGTAGTCAACAAGAAGGACAATTCACCGGCAGCAATTTACATTTGCTGACTTTGCACTCGTCACTAACTTTCCAACCATTGTTAAACCATTTTGCTATGGTTTAACAAGGGTTTGTTACTTTACAGTGGCAGTTCAGTAATGTTGTAAAAGCTTGCTACTAACAAATGCTAGCAAAGTGTCATCTCTTCTTGAAGCCATATTTCTTCCTTTCATAGAAAAGATCAGTCTTTGAGCTTCCTAAGTTGACAATCTTTGGGCAGCCATCTCTCTGTGAAAGTAAAAAATTTCTTTTAAAGCCTCTGCATTAAATGAATGATAAATGTGAACCACACAGTTTCTAATTTAAAGAACCAGAAATAATAATTATCGTTCACAACAATTATCAACACCCAAGCCCGGGCAACCTGTTTTATATTGAACACAAGAAATATAACATTTATTATTCAGTTAAGCCTTTCACTTTCAGAATAAATAACAATGTACCTAAGTCTGATAATGTGTGAATCAATTTGAAACTTCAAGGAGGAAGGCAACATGGTTATTACTTGCGTGTTTTGTTGTGCCCTTCACCTATCATTAATGTTTTCTGGTCTTTTATAAAAAGATCTGTTTAAAAGAAAGTGAGGTTCGGCGAAAACTTATTTAAAAAAAACTCATTGTCATGCTTGTCACACAAAGTTTGCCGTCTTCTTTCCTCTCCTGTCCTGTTGTGTAAGTTCACTAATATGAAGAAGTATGATTGAGGCTGTACTTTCATGCCCAACATATGATTTCTATGAAAAACTAAGATTTTCTAGTCACTCAAGAACAAAAGTTGTGCACCAGCCCCTGGTTGTTCAAAAGTCGGGTAGTGCTATCCAATGAATAAATCACTATCCAGCGAATCAGTACTAGACAAAACGATTGCATTATCCAGTGGTTAGGGATTTATCCAAAGGATAGCATTATCCAACTTTGGAACAACGGGGACCATACACCACCAGGTGCTGATAGAGCACAGCCCTGATGAACAAAGCTGTTTGAATAAGGAAAAAAAAAAGCACTTACGTCTTTTTCCTGAACTGTGCATTCTTTACAATAATAAGCATCAGATACACCAGGTCCTCCGCATATCACACAGCGACCTTGATAAGAGCCATAATTGCATTCATCACATATTCGCACCAAAGTGCATGGGCGTACATATGAGTCGCAGATAACACATTTGCCATCACCTGTACAAGAGTTAGTTAAATGCATTACTGATTCAATCTAATACATTACAGAACCTTGGGGGGGGAACTCCACATATGAAAGGGGTGGGGATGCTTGTCGCCTCGCTTAGAGGTGTAAATTTCGGCTTTTGGTCTCACTTAGGGTGTTCTGGGCAAAATGCCATCATATTTAGCCGTGAAGGTCACGTTTAGGGTTGCATGCAAAAAAATATAAAAATATATATTTGATATGCAAATTTTTAATTCGTTTTATTTACTCCATTCATATAATACAAGTTTTCTATAACATCAATACTTAAAGAAGACGTCTTTGTCCACTGTTTTACAAGAGTGTAATACGAAACTTGGCTGCTGACACAAAACGATTATTTGATCATGGCTAAAAATATTCACAAGCTTGTTATTTGATTCTTGCCCTAATACCAAGTTTTAATAGGTCGTCCTTTAATTCCCTGATCGAGCTTTGAGCTGCTTCCATTTCAGTTTTTACTGGAACATTGATCCCACCGCCAACACGCCATCTTCCTTCTGGATCGTCGAAAGGTCTCCCAGTCACCCTGCTACAAACATGGTCTCTTTTAGGGGTTAAAAAAGGCTTGGGCCACGCTCAGATTGATCCCCCTCAGGGGTTTAATTCTTAATTTCTGACAAGTATCTCCACCCCTTTCATATGCGGAGTCCCCTGGATAACGCTGTTGATCAGATATATTAAATATTATTTTCTTTCCAAGGGATAAGGCTATTGGCTATTGGTTCCCTAATACTTATCCACTGGATAGTGATTTCTCTGGTGGATAGCGCTATCCAAAGTTTGAACAACCGAAGCCAGGACCTCTATAATTAACTTATAATAAAGTTGATCATTGAAGCACGTGTTTACATAATTGTGACGCTTGACAGTTAGCGTTTCATGAAGATAGGTTACGAATAATAAGTTGACATGAGGATTCAAAAGAGGTACTTAAAACCACGGGATAGAGATCATCAGTGATAAACTATAAGTTGATTCACTTTGACAGAATTTGTGCCTTCAACGTTTAATTTACAGTACAGTCCTCTCAAAACTTAAGTGACAGAAGATGACACAGAAAACACTGAAATACACTTACATTTTTCGCACAGCCGACCTATAGCTGAAAATGAAAATACAACATAATACTGTCAGTCTGTTGATTATAAACGATCACGTTGAAAACAAACAGAATCTTACCTACGCCAGGTTGTTTCCTACACATGATCAGATCTGGATGATGTTTCGCCATCTTGGATTTTTTGATTACCCAGAATACCCTGCAAACTGTTTCAAACGTTGATCGAGCGTTGCATTTGTCGTGCCAGTCTCTCTCGATACTCCAGGCAAGGCGCGCGCTTGCGCGCGCATCCGCGCGAACGTGCCCGATTAAGTGGGATACCTTCGCCCGCCTAAAGCGCTTTGTCAAGCTTTGAAAACGAAAATAATTTTTCTTTTGTATTTTGATTAATTTTTATTTTGTTATGTATTACAATTTTTAACACAGGAAGGAAAATACAAAAAAACTAAACATATTCTGTGTTTTCACTCACGTGGCCGGCATCTATGCAAATTTATTGGAACAAAAGAAAGCGTTTGCATAAGAAAAGAGTTCAACTCCCACAGGACTGGTTTGGGACACAAACATGGCCGCCGTTTCATTGTTTTGGGACACAAATATGGCCGCCATGACGTCATGTGAAAACAGAATACGCACACACACAATTACATACTGATAGAGCATAATGATAGTGCATAATGCACTTGTCAGCGGTCATCCGGGGGGGGTAACCCCGGGGAGATACGCGGGCATGGCGCGGGATTTTCCAACTTTGTTCGTTAGTTTCAAGCCCGGGATATGGGATTGGATTGCTTTTGCACTTTCGTAGCTGGATCCCCGGGTGAACGCCCGCGGGATTTGTAGCGCCGCCGCCATTTTCCAGAGCTGGAAACGAGTGCCGTTCCCGTCTGCGAAAGGGCTGGCCTGTTGGTGAAAACGTTCTGGCAAAATGGCGACAAAAAAGACGGTACACGACTTTCATATTTCTCTTGTATTCTGTTCCTTTTAGCTGGCCATCCTTCACTTGCATAGCGACTATATTTTTCGGAAGAAAAATACGATTCCTTCTATACAACTCTTTTGAAATATTGCACCTATTGACTTGGCAGAGCACACTTCTTTGCCCCCCAGGGGAGGGGCGTTAGTAACTTTTAGTTAAACAATCTTGGTTTTGGGTAGGAGGGATTTGTAAACGTCGTTGTGCAAATGACCGGGGGCTCCCTGGGATCACCCTCCACCGGGCTGGCCGCTGATAAGTGCATAATGCAGTATCGTTTCAAGATAGGTATCATAATTTTGATCATGGTGATAACTGATGATTGCACGGTTTTTAGTTTTTGAAACAATCGGTGTGCATGTCAATCAACGGCTTGCAATAGTTATTACAACTTATTTTTTCTTGATTCATTTTTTTGGAAACTAAATCAATTTTCTTTTAGAGCACGAGCTGCGTGAAGCAACTTTAAGCAAGGATGATTACAAGTATTACAGCTAGCGAGCTTTGAAATCAGGTGAAGCAATCTCGAGTTGAGGGCTTGAACTTTGTCGACATCTAAGTCCCAGGTCAAACGTCGAACTTCAAATGTGACCAACCTAATGACAATAAGCAGAAAGTTCGGCTCGCGAAAAGTTCAACGTTTGACGGAAGCTAGTAGCCTAAGGGCTGTCAGGCCGACCAACTTAATATTTAACACCAACAAGCTTCATAAGAGAAGCACGTCAAAAGATCCGTTTTCTTTCTGTTTTTTGTTTGTTAGTTAGTTTTTTTGCGCTCTTATTCAACCTCGTCCCCAGGGCTTTTCCCTTAAAAAATGGGTGTGGCCCCACCCATTTTTTAAGGGAAAAGCCCTGGGGACGAGGTTGGCTCTTATTCTCTTCCTACCCTGGGTATCACACCGAGTTACTTTTCTCGAGTGTAGACTGTTGGTCACTGTTCATAGTCTCCTGTTTACAAGAAACTAAAATTCTAATCAATATTCAAAAATGACTGTAGCAAAAGTGATTGCTTGAACATAATCACCAACATAAATCACCAAAAAACACTTAATAAATTCCGGCAGACTTGGCAACCATCGCTTAACTTACAAATTGAAACGGGCAGACATGCATTACCGAAAACTCCAGAAAATCTTCGAATTTGCCTCTTTTGCTACGGCTGAAATGAAGTTGAACACGAATTACACTTTCTATTCAATTGTAATCTTTTCTGCGATAGTCTTCGATCTATCTTTTACAGAAACATTAGTAATAGATACCCCATTTTTAATAATTCTGACAACAAATGAAAAAAACCCTCTTCATTAACAATGTCGATCCTCATATCTACAGACTTACAGCTGCTTACATACATTCATAGACAAACTTTTGTTCTTTAATTTTAGCCTTTTTTTGATTTAACATTTATAACATAATTAATGTAGGTAATACCATGTACTCACGTGGGAATCTGACTGAAATAAAGTTGTTGTTGTTGTTGTTTCCCGTAAGATCACACTGATCGAGATCAAGCTTTCACTGTCACTAGCCTCACTTTCAATACACCCCTTTAGCTTGTATGTTTTGTTTTCCCAATATAGGTCATGTGATAATACTCTAGAGAATTGTTTCTTTCAAACTTCGTCTTATCGTTAACTTGCATATCTACGCATAACCTATGAAAAGACAAAAAGTCAAGTTCCCCTAGGACCCTACCCTGTGAGCAGAGTCTCGTTCGATCTTCCTAGACTTCAGGAAGATCGAAGGAGACTTTGCTCGCAGGATACTAGGACCCCTATTGGGAAAACAAAACATACAAGCTAAGGTGCATGTTCCGAGGTGGCTGTACCCTGGCATGGATCCAGAGGTCCGTTTTTTTAAAAAAAAACCCTCTGGCATCCAGACTAAGGGGGCTGATGTCGGATATTTCATCTTCGATTCAAGCTAGACTGGGTCGATGATCTTACGGGAATAGACTGCGAGCAGTCCCTCTTCGGTCAGTCAAGTCTAAGCTCGGCAGGACTGGAGAGAGCGAATTGGCGATTTCCTTCCTCGCTCGCGCTTTCCTCGCTCGTGTGACCATCCTAAGGGACTGCTCGCAGTCTATCACGGAAAAAAAGGGACTGTCACGTATAAGGGTAAAAACAATAAACTAAAACGAACAGATCACGTGTTATCATAAAAATGCCTAATCATGTTACCGTTTCTGATGAAATAAGTGCATTTGCACTGCACCATACACTGAAGTGCTGAGAAATCAGTAACTACCAATTTTTAACATGGTAAATTGACTTTTTCAATCGACCAGGATAACTCGCTGACCCCCATAACTCGAACTGTTTTTTCGTTTGTCTTCAGAGTTCGAGTTCTACTAAATTTAAATGTTTTGTTCTTATCATATACAGAGGCGGATCCAGGCCTTCAGATAAGGGGCGGGGGGGGGGGAAGGGTCATCCACACCCTGAGATAAGGAGGGGGGCGGTCTTCTATGATAACGATTAGGATTAGGGTTTGGTTCAAAAATAAGGGGGGGGGGCGGGTCCCCCGGGCCCCTCCCCTGGATCTGTACTTATTTCATTTTAGTACCTCTACTTTTTTACCGTCGACTACCTGAGTGCGTACTTGCCTCCTACTCAGGCGCTTCGTTTTTCGCTCGCATAGAGGCGAGCCCGAGACGCGATTGACTGGCGAAGAAGCGCCAAAGTTTTCATCGAGGTTTTCATCGAGAGACGTCTTTGTACGAGGCAGCGTGCGTACCGCGCGTACAGGTCTCAGGGCGTAGACACCGCTTTGGCCGAAGGCCGAAACCGCGAAAAAGAAACTTTTAGCTTAGGTCACTTTAGCCTGCGTAGCTGGCGTTTTTTTGGTTTCTTTTTTCTTTTGTATTTCGTAAAGTAGTTAGGAGAAACACCCGTGCGAAAGCTGAACTGAGGACGAAAAAGCTTGAAAACGATGGTTCACGCTAACGTCACTTCATTCCCTTGGCACCCAGGGTATATATTATCGTCCATGTACTACTGCTACTGTACTTTAAGGCATTCGGTTTTTTCAATCGAAATATCGCCATAATAAACCATCAAATTACCGTGGAAGAAACCTATTAAACCATCACATGCTGAGAGGCATAATTTAAAAATAGCATAGGTAGCCATGCGGCGAAACTTCTTAGGATGTTTTCACAAACAATAATGTCAAGTCAGTCTAATTGTACAGAAAACTTCTGGGGAGGTCCAAATTGCTTTATACACAGCACGTAGGCCTCGTTTCTTGAAAGTTCTGGTTACTTTTCGGGCAGGAAAAAGATTGGACCTACGCAATGCTGCGGAATATATAATAGTCTTTCAACCAGTGAATCAACTGAAGTTCGTGTTTTGTCATCTTTGAACTTCAAGTTATAGTTCATATTCTTAGCTAAGAAAAGTTGGATTATTATGTAAGCATCGCATGACCCAAGTTAATGAATGGCTTTTCGGAACAGGCCCTTAGGCAAAAGGAGATTGACTTAATGGTTCGCGATTTTATTTAGTTCTATATATCAGTGATATATATTAGGAACCTTTTAGATTTTTCTCACAAGTAACCTTGTTAAGCGTCCTTGGTTATCTAGTAGAAATGGCGCCATATGAATAGCTTCTTCTTCTTCTAATCATGATTATTATTAATTTAGGTTTGTTTTGACGTACACCTCTGACTGCACGTAATCTCATTAATGACTAACCGATTAAGGTATTAGATCTGCTATAAACCATTCCATTTGAAAAAATAAGTTCTCAAATAATAAGGAATTTTGCAAAATAAAAATTACACAGACCTATCAAGCGAGAGCTGAGGTTCCGAGGTGTCAATGGTCTTATTTCCATATTTCTGGCTTTCTCTCGATGTCTAGGAATTAAAAAAAAATGGAACTTACTTATAATTAGATTGTTCATTTACCTTAGATTTTCGGCAGCAGCCAGTAAATTTTTCCTGAGATATAGAGGTGGAATTTTTTGGTAATACCCTCAAACTTCAGGCCGCCGCCAAAATTTTATGTGAATAAACCTGTTCTTAATGTTTGTTGTGACACGGACCCGATTGTAGCACGGAAAGTGGCGAGAAAATGCGAAAATCTTCGTTTGAACTCGTTACGTGACGTGATCTACTTAGCAAGGTGCCAATTTGCATAATAGGTTATTGAACTATTAAGGGCTTATTTGTCATCGACCTTTCAAGGATCATATATCAGATGTGTTTCAAGAAGGCTTTTTACAGCCATAGAAATTATTTAACAAATATCAAAACAATTGTACTTTATTTTGGGAAGCAGAATGTAAGAGAATTTTGCTATAATTTGCCCTAGCTTACTTGAAACTCATAACGCGTTATCGCGTGCCGGGTTGTGAAAATTGCAACATTTCTGTCAGCAACTGAGAGTACCGCGTCGGATTTCAGCCCTGTGATTTCCAAAATAGCGCACTTAGTTATCAACTTTGGCCTTCGTTTTCTCGGTTTTATTTAACGAAAATGCTTCATTTTTTGAATTTGAGGTCAGGTTAAGAGCACATTTCAAATAAGCGATTTTATAAGCATGATCATATTTTGACTTTATACCGATTCTAATACCTTAATCAATACTAACCTATATTTGCATAATTACTTAAATAGCAGGTGCTTGCCAGATAACCACAGTCTCTCAAGAGAAAAATTATCGTAATTTTTTAAAGAAAAATTTTATCTGCACCAAGATATTTTGCGCATAGATATCAGTAAGGCATGTCGAATGCGTTTAAGTTTCCAACAGTATATAAGGGGATTTAGAGAGGAATTGAGAAACATCAGCGTCAAACTGTATATTGAAAATATTTTCAAGTTGATTTCTGGGCCATAGATTTTAATCGCACCCAAACAGATAAAGCGGGGTATATAACAGCCTAAAAAGACTAGATATACATAAAAAGTTCCAATGGCCGATCTTTTTAGGCTTGCAAAATAAGCTGCCGTTTCTCCGTTTTGAGCTAATTGTTGCGGAGGTACATGCAGGGCCTGTATGTGGTTCTTGTGACGCCTAAATACCAAATAGATTTTACAGTAGAGTAAAGATGTAAAGAGAACGCTCACAACACCAGCAACAGCAAGAACTATGTACTTTGTCCCAGGCGGTAGCCAGAACATTCGGAGCGAAAAAAATGCGCTGATCAGCCAAATAAAGATAACGACAGCTTTAACACGCTTGTACGTCACTAGTTCCTGGTATCGAAGATGAAGATAAATTGCTAAAAACCTCTCTAGAGTTATCCCCACGACGCTGGAGAACGAAGCTGTGAAAAATAAGTTCATTATGACGCTGAAAAAGGTGTAGATATGGCAACCAGGGTGGGTTTGCTGTAACCACCGGATTAACAACCAAATGTACAATGGTTGAACAAATAAACTCACTCCGAGATCTGAGGCGATCAGACTCAGAAGCAAAGTTTTCAAAGGCTTTCGTAATGACGGGGTCTTTTTTACGGCGTGGACTGTTACAATGTTTAACATGATTGTAGTGTGATTTAAGAAGATGGCAAAGACACAGTTTGTGATGTACGACGGGCGAAGAACCTCAGCTTCGGAGACTGAAGGGTAATACGGAACAATGTCTTCACAAAATGATTTCCCCATAATCGCAGCCTAGGTAACTTTAAAGACTCGCCCAATAATGATCACGAGTGAATGTTCTTGACGTTGAGAAGCATTAAGCTTGTTTTTTAAAAAATTGTTTTACCGTCTGTTGGTCTTCTTTATAATTTTCCCTGTATTTCTGACTTGAAGAATTACCCCAGTGACCTGTTTTAATCGTGTTCGATCGTGTAATAGCCCACGTTTGATATAACAAAATTCTAACATGACTCCGAGGCTTTAGGGACAAAATTGCAAATGTTTCACGACTCCATTGTCTCGAAATTCCCGGAAGAGACTTGGGCACAAAGAAAACCGACCCAAATATAGAAAAATGACCAGAAAGCCTCGGAGTCATGTTAGAATTTTAATATATCGAACGTGAGCTATTGAGTAATTATCTAAAATTTCTAATTTGTGCAGTGTACCTGGAGTACGCAAGTGAATATTAAAATTACTGTTGTTAATTAGTCTTTGTTCGTGAGTGCCCTCAATTTATAGAAGACCTAGAGGACACGCGATACATGTTTTAGTAATATTAACCTCTTGACTATAGCTAAGTAAATAAAAATAACCAAAGTGCTCTTCGTTTCGAATTGGTGAACGGTGAACTAGAGTTCATCTGTTTTGACATAGCTAATACAGACTCCGACTGAGTGTCTTCAATTTTCTAACTGCATCCAAGTGACGCTAAAAAAAAAACATTTCCGGGCACATAGAATTTAAAACGTAACAAACAGCGGGACACAATAGGAAATACTTTACTTCCGCAAAAAGAATGACCAAAGAAAGTATTTTGCGAAATAAAATATTTCTTCTGGCACACTCTTTTTCATTTCCGTTCAGTAATTTAATTTTGTAGCGGGGGTAATTCATACGATTAATTTAAAGCGGATCTCTAGCCTCCCAGCGCAGATGTTCTTGAACTCACTTAAAATTATTGATAAAAAATTATATTGTTACAATGATGACTGTGATAACCGCTATTTTCCACTGCAAAAACGTATAGACAAAAAACGTTTTACCCAGTGTGGTGATGATGATGTTGTCGCTGTTGATGATGATGATGATGATGATGACAGGTTTTCAGTTAAGTGTCATAGTATTTAACATTTCTGCTAAGTGTCGACACCACCACCATCAACTATATCATAAGGTTACATTTTTTTAAAAAAAGAAAGTACTAAACTGGTATGATAAATACATTACAGGTTGATACGCGTTTCTGAGTTTTATATTTGAAACTTATGAAGTACGTTAAACTGAGTACATTCTCCTCTTTTATTTTTGTTGGGGAAGTTAGTTTAGTTTCATCCCCAATTTTTACTGAAGTGGGGAATTTCGTGCCACTGAAACTTGGGGATTCAAAATTTGATTTTTCATCTTTTATCGGGTGTTCACAAGTGTTATTTTTGTCATGTTCAAAGTTCCTCGGGTTGGACATTGTTGAAATATTTCTAAGACTGAAACGCCTTTGGTGCTGTAAGAAAGTCCTGTTGTTGTGCGGTGGTCTTCTTGTATACTTACAACCTTCTAAATTCTCATTTGTAGGTAATCGAATAGACGCGGCGAAGTGTTCAGTTTCTTACTTGCTAGAAATATTAAATTACCAACCCACCCGGTTATCAACCCCTCAATTTCAAGCGTTCCTCCATAATCCTCTTGGACATTCGTATTAAAAAGATGAATGCTCAGAAGGGCCAGCATAGAACTTGCCCATATTCCCATCCTGGCGTTCCTGTGCACCATTTCTTTCGTGTACCGTATATGAAGTTAGTACATGATTTTCCAACATGGCGGACTCCAGTTTAAAATTGCACATACGTGGTTTTTCCTCGACAGAAAAAGATGATGATTGAACCATTATTTTATAGGAAAGAAGTTTTGTCGTTATATCGTCGCATATTCCGAATAGCGCGACATTGGCACGAACTAACTACGGGAGATGCCGATACAGAGAGTCAGTACATACGAAATGAGGCGCGCAGGTTGTTTCGAAGATACAAGAATGTGAGTTGCTCTTGGTTTAGGTGAAGTGAACACTGATATAACAGCTCATAACGTACTTACAAGCATAGTAATATAAATGATATTTGAGCACAATAGTAGGGCATGCCAGATAGGCTGTTTTATATAATGAGTTTGTGTCATGTTACAGGGAAACCAAAATTAATTTTTTTTTTCATCAGTCATTGAAAATACTTCAAAGCTCACATGTCCTTACATTTCAGAACAGTTTGTTTGTTCTTTGGCAGTTTTAGGATTCCAAAGGATGTTTTTAATGTGGTAACTCTTTAAAAAGCAGCTGACATTTTTGTGTGCGTTCTTTTTCGGCCAGTAATTTGACTGTTTCATCTTCACTAAGCATTTTAAAATCTTCCATCATCAGGTAGAGCTGCTCCAGCCTCGTTCCCAGGCCTCTTTGCACTATCCAAGTAAGCATAGGAGGCTTGGAACCTGCATAATAGCAAATTTTTCCGATAAGCTTGATGGGTGATGTCTCATCCAAATGTGTCGAGGATGACTGGGACAAGGCTGGAGTTGCCCCCATCTGTTGCATGCCATCATTCATCCAATAAAATTGTTGGCTGTTTGAGTACTATAATCCAAATATTAGCCAATGATGCAACCTCAGACTGTCCGACTTTTTGAGTATATAAAATCAGGATATTTTTTAATAATCGAGGAATCAGACAAGCACGGAAGGGGTGGGCCACTAGGGGGGGTCTAAGGGCAATCTTCCTGTGTAAAAGTTTGCAGAAATCTTGATCCTCTAAAATGCCATTTCTAGTGTTCTGAGAGGAAAATTTTTGTTTATAATGTTCGCTAAATTTTGTCATTTTTATGCTTTTTTTTGCATGGCTTAATGTACAATTACTCGATTTGTTTTATATTTTGTATGGCTTTTAAAGTTTTCTGGATGTCAGTGTGAGTCAAGTATACTCTATTATGTGTTCTTGTATAATTTTCAAAAGAATTCAGTTGAAAATATCACAACAAAGTTATGTCAAAATTGGGATTTTTCCTATCCCACTTGCATATTCGGGATTTTCAAGCAAAATTGGGAGGATCCCAATGAGAACAGGGTGGTTGGACAGTCTGCAGCCTTCCAGTTCTTCTAACTTCCTTTGAATTGGCCAGTCCAATCGATGTTTGTTTGTTTCTTTGGCCCTTTTTTCCATTTGATGTTTCACAAGACTGTATACATGCAAACTGAGCATCAAAATTATCTTCAAATGCTTAATGTATTTTTTCACGCTTTATAATGACTTTGAGTCATTTTTGATGTTTCATTTTGGAACAAGGGTCTTAATACTGTTTTACTGTATTTTCAGATTACTCAACCTGTGGAAATAGAACTACGTATTTTTGAGGCAACTGCTCGAATTGAAATTGGTACGAGGCTTTTTAAACAAATTTTTTAAATACGGTCCAACCTCCCAGAAATGTGACAAGAAGTTTTGATATTGTAGTGCTTTGACTGGGAATGAAAAACTGAATTTGCTACATTATTTTAAACTGGGTGTGAGTGGTGGACTATGATCCCTCATGAGGCTACTGAGTAGATAGATCTAAATTTTACTACTGATAATCATCATCATATTTATATGCAATTTTTTCTCTAACTTATGAGCATTCAACAGGGTACATATACCTACCACGTAAAATCAAGTGTTGAGAAATAACTTCTGGTACTCAGCTTTAATTCAGTTTCGTTGCCAGGAAGCATTTAAACCTTTCCAAAATTTTACATCACGTCTACCTTATTATTCACTGTCAAATGATAATCAAATTAATTTAATTTTAAACTAGAGTTTTTTTTGTTTTACATTATTTCAGCGCTTGATTTTGGAACACCTTATCTTGATGTCTTGACATCGGTAAGCCTTGGTAGTTCAAATTATGCTATTTTCATTTACATATAATTATTTATTCAATGTCAAAAAAGAAACTCCGCTTTCTCTTAAGATATTAACAATAATAGCCTACGAGCAAGCCCTCCAGGGCACTCTGGCAGAGGGGGTTGGGGGGCGGGGAAAGGAAGGAGAGCTTGCAACTATGTCTCTGGAATTTGAATATCTGCATTGAAAAAGTCGGTGCAAAATGTTGATTTGCGGATATGACATGAGTAATGATGTCATTACCCTTGGCACATGTTTCATTTCAATGTTTGTGTACATTCATGCTTGTTTCTGCTTTGCACTGATTGGCGGAAATCTGACAGCTTAATTGGCAGGGAGTCACAGGGGTATTGGCGGTGGAATTCAAATTCCAGAGACGTAGTTCAGGGCTTGAAATTAACGCTCGCAAACTCACAAACAAAATGCGAGTGATTTTGATAATCTGCGAGTGAGAAAAATATAAACTAGCAAACATTTGTGAAAAACATTGCTAGTGGTCTCACCAATTTTTCTAGGGAAAAAAAAATCTTACTAGCAAAACTTTGCAAGTGCACTAAAAAGTTAACTTCGAGCCCTGATAGTTGCAAGCTCTCCTTCCTTTTCCTGCTCTGCCACCAGAGCGCCTCAGAGAGCTTGCTTGCAGGCTAATTAGCAATATAACTAGAAGTTTCAACGTGAAAGTGAGTGCTGGCAAGGGGAAAGCGGTCATTGGGATAGAGGAGAATTACGCAAAAAATTTGGTCAGTTTAAGAATCCTGGGGTAGTCTCTCTTATTTAAAAAAAACTTGAGGTGCTTGGAGGGGGATGTGTGGTTGTCTTGGCCAGACAACTTGACATACAATAATTATTGTTTGTTGTCAGCAGTTATTCTCTCATGGAGCTTTCAAGGAGCAAATCATCTCCATGAAGCAAGACGGAATCAATTTCTTCACACCTCCTTTGGTGAACTGGCCGCAACTGGTGGCTTAGGAAGACAAATTCATGAAAACCTCATGTCATCCTCAAGATTCATCACTGAAATGATTGTCGCCTTGATGAATACTTCCCTGCATTATCAGAAACTTGTTGGCAATCAATAAAGGACCCTTACCTTTCTCGGAAAGTTCTCTTTACTAAAGAAATGGTGGTTAAGGCTGACCAGGTCCCTATTCTACTACCGTTCTAGCTTAACTTGGCTTGAATCTGGAAAAATCTACCAGCTTTAAGCAGAATAACCATGGCATTATTTTGACTTTTGATTGCAATTTACCGGGGAAAACTTTGGGGTGCAGCTTATATATGGGTGTGAACTATACGTATGTGGTTAAATTCAGTACGTTTTATTGTAATAACCTTTCTGATTGGTTAGGGATTGATATGGCAAGCCAGGAGAAACTCTGACTTGTTACTGCTACTTAGTAGTTTTTATGTTTAATGGAAAATATTTTTGCCATAGGAATTTAGCCAGCTTCCGCGAATGTCAAACAGGAGCCACTTGATGATGTCTTTGGTAAGCTATCAGTTTACCAGGAAGTTTCCAGCTTTAAGGGAAATTGAATTGAATGTCGATAAGATCAATGCAGTTATAGATGCAATACTTATGTGCAGTTGGGAAAGTCCTTAAGAAATTCAGTCTTTTAATGGGATTTGAACTTAACTTTAACCTATTCACAACTGAAATGCTCATAACCACCTGTGTGAATCCACATCCCTTGTGCTGCTTGTTTTATCATCAGTTCAACTGGCCGTAGTCAACTTTTGGTGCTTAACTTGTGCAGGGGGGGCGGGGAGATCTTTAAAACCAAATCCAAATGAGCATGATTCAGTCAAAAAGACAAGAGAAAAATGCAGAATAAACAATCAGGAACAGGGATGTAAAGTCGACCTGGAAATGTCAGTGAAACGTTTACCACAATCCACATGTTCTTCCTTCAAAATAACTTCATCATCTTTGGTTTTTTCATGGAAACTTTTTCAACCAAAATGAAGCCTAGTAAATGGCCAGATAAAATAGAACAAGACCTGAAATTGGGAAGAAGAGTTAGGTATGTGTCTGTTGTAATTGGGTTTTACTATAATAATAAAACCCCTTATTATAACAGACACACCCAAATCTCCTTCACCAGGGTGGAGAAGTTTGGCCAATACATACCCTAGGTACATGTAAGCTCTCCTTTCTCAACAGTTAGTGATCACTTCTTTTCTTTCTGTTCTAGGTGCAGTCAAAAGAATACCACCGTGAACGCCTAAAGAAGCTTGCTCGGCTAGGCTTAGTGCAAGAATGACAGATGAATTGATCTGTTGCTTGATCACAAAATTTACTAAGTCAGTGGCAGGACAGTGATTTTGTTTTGCAATCCCTACATTTTAATCTAACTCAAATGCCAAAGTTTTCCGGTGAATATTGATGATAAAGCTGGTCAGAGAACCTCTGCACAATATACTGAGACACGAAATCAGTGTTAGTATCAGACTTAAGTAATAATCCATTCTAAAACACCAGGGGCCCGATTCTCGAAAGTCCCGATAATTAATGGGCCCGGTAAGCTGTTGCCGTTTACATTAAAGATCGAGGTTTCAATAGCCTGCGAAAACATCCATTTCTCCTCGCTCTTCGCCGCTGGGGACGTTTCGCGTGGAGGAACGTCTGCGACTCAGCGACAGAAATTCCATACTGATGACGTAAAATCTGTCCGGAATCCGGTCAGAAGTGCTGATTGGTCGACGGAGTAGTTACATTGTTTTAGTTATTGTTTACGAATGACAGACAAAGCCACAAAGGTCAAATGTAAACGCGAAGAATCTCTAACAAAACAGTCAATATTTGTGGAATATAGTCTTCTCTAGAAGAAGCATTTGAGTTTTGCTGGAGCTTGTTGGCAGATGAACACAACACTTTTCCAAAATCGACCACAAGATATGGAACCCCATGACTACCGGATTTATTATCTAAACAATGATTTGCGTCATCAGTATGGAATTTCTGTCGCTGAGTCGCAGACGTTCCTCCGCGTGAAACATCCCCAGCGGCGAAGAGCAAGGAGAAACGGATGTTTTCGCAGGCTAAGGTTTCAATAGTTTTGCATCTAACATGTTAAAACTATCAGTTAATGAAACAAAATGGAGTAGTTTGCTAGCCAGGACCCGCGCTCTTATTCTTTATATTTCGATTTGAATATTTGATTTCAGGCCTGAAAAGTTACCAGGACTTTTGAGAAATGGGCCCCTGGCCCCAGTTGTTCAATAGGTGCCAGGTAGCACCATCCATTGGATAAATTTCTATCCAAAGGACAGTGCAATTGATTTCCCAAATAGTGATTTATCCAATGGATAGCGCTATCCAATATTTGAACAACCGGAGCCTGAGACTCAATTTCCTTCATAAACAACTCAAGACATCTACGAACGTTGGCTCTCTCTCTCCCTACCCACACCCCTCACTGTTTTTTTTTTTTCCTGCCCACTTCTCTATTCACCAACCATTACCTGAACATCTGGAACAAGCCAATGGACAAGTTACTGTACACTTACAGTTGGTATATCAAAATTTATTTATTCACTCATTATTTTATACAGTTTGATTTAAAATATTTACATCCCAAAAATAAAACATTTTATGGGCTATGGAGATTATTGAAAGCCTGTTTTTCACCGTTATATACATTAATAATTTATTATGAGTGACGGAGTTAATTTTGTTTCAAAAAGGTAACAAAGAAATACGAGTACAGTATACAGAAAATAATAATATTACTTTCTCTTGTTTCGCCACTTGTGAGCCAACAAGTTTTGGTAACAAGACTAGTTGTTTGGGAGTCTTTTTTATAAATCTCAGAAAATAACAACCTAGTACATAATATTTTGTTCACCCTAAGACCTGCTTTACAGGCACTGAAAGTTTATAGTCAAGCCACACTAAAATAAAAAAACCACAACAAAAATATCAAATAGCTAAAATATTTTAACCACTTGTAGTCATAAATTCAGAGAAATAATTATATGGAAATAGGATGCCGTCTGACAGTCTCGCACTGCGGCTATGAGAATCCCAGTTACCAGTTTATAATATTTCCGAGTTTCAACATTTTCACCAGTCAGAAATGAGCCATGACCGAGCTAAAACCTGCTTGGCTGGTCCTAATGTTCAAAAATTATTTCAAAATCAGCTTGACATAGCTAATTCAAATCAACAATAAAGCTGCCTAACTCAACACTTTCTGACAACCCACCATTTGTTGGCCTAATGACTGTAAGAATAATTATTATTACAATACTTCTTGGTATTGCAGAACGAATTATTCGAGGTAGCTGCCGTGCCACAGTTTTTATACAAATCAATGGTTTATTGTCTTTTCTTTTCTAGCAATTATCTTTATTTATAAGTTGCGTTGTAAGATCTTGTAACACCAAAAAATGGCCTAAGACGTTTAAAAAAAGCTTAGTGGTATTATGCTATGATTCACTAGCCCTTTTATTTTGTATGTTGCATTTTCTCCCTACCATCAGCATGATCAAAATTCTACAAACTTTAAGGATTTCCAATAGGCCCTTTGCAGCTAAGCCATCACGTGACCTACTTTTCATACAATTATGGGCCATAACTTAGCAAATTTCAGAAACGGAAAAAGCATGTCAAAAATATGAACATGGCCAAGTTTGAGGCCCCCATCATTCAAGAATGAGATTTTATGACAGTCTGAATTTTTTAAAAAATAAGAAGATTTGTATGGAAAAAGTTGTTGGAGGGCAAGGCCTTGCTCTCCAGCAACATTTTCCATACAAGTCCTCTTAATTTTCCGAAAGTTCAAACTGCTGTATAAACAGTACTCTGTAATCCCAGGGGCCCAAACTTGGCCATTTTGGTATTTTCGATATGCTCTTTCCATCTCTGGCATTCTTTAAGTTATAGCCCATAATATAGATTTTTTTAAGGAAAGATTTGATCACGTAACCCCAGCTGCAAAGGGCCTATAAATCACTACTCTCTCTGATATTAGTATACGTACACAGTTACAAAGGCCTGACCACGATAAGAATAGCGATCATTTTGTTGGACAAAATAATTCAAAATCCTATTAGAAGAATGAATAGAGTTAGTTGTTGACACAAAGTTAGTTTGGTCCATGACTCACAGATATATATTCATTTGTACCTCACAAATTCAACAAGGTTTTCAAATGCGCATTTTCTGGTCCGATTTCCTTTGAGTCTTGTAGCACTGTCATGTCTAATGTTTCTAGATGATTGTTATAAGTATTCACGATAATGAGAGAATAAATAAATAAATACGTAGCGCTGACAGTCTAAATGATCACAACGCACTCTTAGTGTTGTTTAGGCTATTTCAGTCTACATTGCTTTTATTTCATCTCAATTAATTGGCCAGTTTAGGAAAAGGAACAGAAAATCGTTTTCTCGCTTTATTTCCTCCATAAACATGAAATGAGGGAATTTCTTGTTGAAGTCGTCGAGGAGGCAAAGAAATGTAAAACGTGTGATGCATGTGCAGAGTTGTTTTAATTTTTTGATGTTCTTGTTGCTATTACTGTCATATTTTAATCTCCCTAATGTGGTAATCGTTTCAGTCTTAACCCCTCCTAGCCTGAGAAAACAACCCAAATTTTTTTAGCCTCAGCACTAGTTTCCCCATGAAACGATGTCTGAGGAATGACCGCAGAAATTCCATACTGATAACGCATCACTCCTCAGATCTGGATTGTGCCTCTGATCGGATGAAGCAATTTTTTAACCAATCAGATGCACTACCCATGGAAATTCTGCGGTCATTTCTCAGATGTCATATTTTCGCAGGGAAGCCAGAGGTGGCATCCTGAAATGTTGGCCCTGTTTTCCCAGGTTAGACCTCTCCTCAGTAGGGAAGTTCAAAATGTAAAACATAAAATAAATAAAAAAAAAACCTTGTGTGTAAACTATGTCCTGTACGTTACATCCACTCTCAGGTTAATCCAGTATACAACCTATTAAGGTTAGCCTTTTGCTTCAGTGAATAGTGGTTTACCTTGAGGATGGATATACCTACAACATTGTAACACAGTGTACCTTGTTTTTACCCTACTAACATCTGCAAGTAAAATCTCATAAAAATAAAAAATATAAAACTTATGTATAACTAATTACAAATATTTTAGTCCCTTGTCTTAGTGCAAAGTCAAACTTTGAAGGCCGCTACCTAGAGTGTTCCCTTTTGACTGTGGGACTAGGCTGGACACAAGGAAAACTTGAATCATAAGAGTTTTTCTGATTTTTATGACAATAATTTTATATAAAAGTGAAAAATGGCACGATAGAAAAAATAATTGAAGCTCCCTCCCTTGAGTAACATCATTTTATAAGAAAGAAAAGGACTAACCTTGATGTTACACAAATGAATTACTTTTATCTTTTGTCACTGGCTATTAAGAGAGGTTCTAAAGTGAATACTCTTGGCAGCTGCCTCAAAGAAGAAAACCCTCCATCAGTATATATTCACACCAAAAACAAGTGGGTTTCCTGTAACAATTTCTATCCACACTTTGTTTTTAAAACTTTATCAGAGAATTTTAAAAATGATGTTTTATCTGTCTCAAGGATAAACATTACTGTGAAAAAAAAAATCCAATCTACATGTCAGCACCAACTTTGTTGTTTGTTTTTTCCTGCATGTCTTTCTCATACTCTCTAACATCATCTATGCCCATATCTGCCAAGAAAAAAGGTACAACTGAGCTTGCTTGACTTCTTCATTTATTTTCTAGAACACGACTATTATGGCATGATTATTATTATCACTCTATAAACTTTTAAATCTGTAAACAAAAGTTTTTGGTATTACCATTCAAATAAAAACTTCTGAGCAGAACAATGGCAGAGTACTTAATTTTTTGTTACAAATTTACAGAAAGAAGTTAATTTTTTTTGCAAAGAACAGGGTTGTCACTAAGATTTCAAGTTGCTGGGTAAATACAACGAGTAGGCGGGCGGGGAATTAAACAGCTAGGGATATCTTTTGTTTCTAGTTTCCTTCTATTTTCCAATAAAAGTAGTCAGGGGAAATCCCTGGCCCCTGCCTCTCAATGACAACCCTGAATAACCTTTTAGGTAACATTTTTTGTGAAAGTTTTCTTTGGCTATTATTGGAAGTAAAAGGGTTGATAAAAACAGCATTTAAGTACAGCAAGTCTTTAGGGAGATAGCTTGCACTCACCTATCCAATCATCAATCCATGCAAATGCCTGTCTGTGACCAAGTAATAAAATGTCTCGGATAACCTACGGATAAAATGTTCAATCATTGTATTACTTAGTCATCAATTTTTCAAAAGAATTATTTCCAAATTCCCAACATCCTGTCGAACTTCTTCAAAATAGTCTCCAGTTCTTTGGCAGTTTTATAACTTAATAATTATTTACTATTATTATCTATTTCATAGATAATAATAATAATAAATAATAATAATTAAATAATCTTTATAGTGGAAGCTCCTGTCACATTTAGTGGTTTTCAGGGCTTAGGTCCTCACTAAAATTAAATAATATTAAAACTTATTACAATCAACCATTAGTAAATGTAGTTATAGTAGTTAGATATAGTTATTAGTACATTGACTCAATCCAAAAATAGTGGCTAGTGTAATATCCTTTTATTTTTTGTATCACTGACATTCCTCTTAACATCAAAATTCAAAAGAATATCTTATCTCAGTAATGTTGGTGAGGCGGAGTTTAAAGAATTGTTATGATTTAACTAGTCATCATTTTTGAGAAATTATGGGTCAGTCTTCCAGTGCATGGATTTTTGAACTGTCACACTCACATTATGAACAAAGGACTCAACTCTTGAGGCTAGTCCCCAGACATCAAATCTAACATTAACTAGCTTGTATGAGCACATGATTGGCTGTGAGTCATCCTGCAATGTAAGAGGAGAAACAAAGATAAAAAATTACCCTAGTGAATTAGCTTTTTCAACCATTGATTTTAATTTCTATATATGACCAGGCCTTCTATGAGTTCAGTCGTATGCCAATGAGGAAAGTATTACTGTAAATAAATACACCTCTGGCCTGAATGGCCTTTAAATGAAACCCTGATGACCTGACTGCCCAGGCACACTTATTTCAAAATTGGCTATTAAAAAAACAAGTTTTTCAAATAAGAAACTGACACAATGATCAGGGCTGTGATTAAGAGGTAGAGGCCAGGGTTTCCCCCACCTACTACGAATGTGGGCCCTGGCTACTTTCATAGGAAAATAGAGAAAAAAATAGAACCAAAAGAAATTCCTAGCAGTTTGATTCCCCGCCTAGTTGTTGTATCTAGCTGGCAACTTGAAATCTTAGTGACAACCCTAGGAGAGGAGAGAAAGGTAATATATGTGGGTGAGGAGGGGGGGGGGGGGGGGGGTGAGGGGGTGAAGTGGAGTTCTTCTGTTCAAACCGTTTTCAATTAAATGGTAATTGTCTAAAAATCTACTCACCCTCCAACCCTCCTTTAATGGACCTCTACCTGTTTTCTTTGATTTAAAATATCTACAGTCCTGAAAGTAAATCGAAGAACACATTAAAAATACAGAGAACGTACTTCCTAGAAGATTATAAAAATACATTGGTTGTGGTGGCTAATTAATAATAACAATCTTTTAATAGGATGCTCCATCACAAGAGTGGTTTACATAGAGGTCCTAATTACGAGATGTATATTATATAATACAATTAAAATATAAAAAGGTTAAGGTAAAATCGATATATATGATACAAAAAAAAAAAAAAAAAAAAAAAATTCAAGCTAAAAATCGAGTTACAGAAATAATTAAAAACATACACACTACAAGTACTCAATTATAAAAAGCAGAAAAAAGACACTTCTTAAAAATTGGAAAACTTGCTGAGTTTCTTACAGTTCTCTCTAATTCATTAAAGTCTTTGAAACAGTGGTACCGCGAACGTTGTTTTCCCCAATTATATTTAATTTTGGGGAGCTTGATAGTATCGTTATTGCGCGTATTGTAGGAATGTATATCACTCTTTCTTACAATGTCCAAAGAATGATTAAGTTGGCCATTAATACACTTGTATGCATATATACATCGATGACATTTCCTACGTTCTTCAAGATTCAGCCATCTCAAGACAATCAATGCATCGGTGGATGAGGAGTGAGGTGATCTATCTAATATCAGCTTAGCTGCTTTGTTTTGGAGAATTTGCAATTCCTTCATAAGTGAGACATTGTCCTTGTCACCCCAGACTAAATCAGCATAATCAAAAATAGGTAGCACTAAGCTATTATAAAAAAGTAACCGGGCATCATAAGGTAAATAATACTTAATCCTACGTAGAAGACCAAGGTTTTTATTAACCTTACATGAAATATACTCAATATGGTCGGACCATGTGAAAGTTGAAGACAACATAACTCCCAAATATTTAAAACTACTTACAGAATTTATATCAGTGTCAAAAATAGATAACGTGAAAGAGGAAATACCAGCAAGTTTCCTATTACTGCCTATAATCATGGATTTCGTCTTAGTAAGATTTAAAGTTAACTTATTTCCATGTAACCACTGGGCAACTTTCAAGAGATCATCATTCAGTGCCTCTTCTAACAGGTGTGGCTCTTTAGCAAAGTAGTACAGGACCGTGTCATCAGCATACAAAGTCACTTCGCAATTCTTTATAACCAGCGGAAGGTCATTAATATAAACCAAGAAGAGAAGCGGTCCTAGAATGCTCCCCTGTGGCACCCCAAAGGTCATCGGGAGAGGGTCAGACACAGCATCGCTACAGGCAGTCCGCTGTTTACGATGATTCAGGTAAGACTTGAACCACTGTAGAGTGCTGGGCGAGACACCGATAGCCGACAATTTAGATAGCAAGATCGTATGGTCAACGGTATCGAATGCCTTGGTCAGATCTAGGAACACTGCACCGCACAGTTCTCCACTCTCCATATGCAATAGGACCTCATCTGCAAAACTGGTGAGAGCCGATGTTGTAGACAGTTTGGGACGGAAGCCAAATTGTTTGCTTGAAAGGAGATTATTTGAATTCAGAAAGTCATAGAATTGGGAATGGACGACTTTTTCCAGAATTTTACTCATTGTTGGCAGAATAGAAATTGGGCGATAATTTGACGCATCTCTCCTATCTCCAGTTTTGAAAAGTGCAGCCACTTTCGAGCATTTCCATATTTCAGGAAAATTGCCAGTGCGAATAGAGAGATTCAGTAACTTGGTGATCGAGGGACAAATAGCACGCGCGCCACACTTTAAAAGTCTCGCACTGATGTTGTCCAAGCCAATAGCTTTATTTGTCTTTAGAGAAAGCAGATGCTTGAGTACTGTTTTCTCATCAACTTCGTCAAGCGAAAAAGACTGTAGCATCGTGGCCGATCTGACTGGGAACATAGCAGCAGCTGATATTTTATTTGCAAGACTTCTGCCAATGGATGAGAAATAACAGTTGAGCACGGATGCAATAGAGGCTGGGGTGGTGTGTTCAACACCATCAACTACGATACATTGTGGGCTCGAGGATTTAGTCTTGCGCGAAGACACCTCATTCACCGCCTTCCAGATCTTTCCTGAATCCCCTTTAGCCTCTAAAATCAAGTCACAATAATACTTGGATTTTGCTGCCTTGACTTCACGATTGACCCTATTTCTTAACTTTCTATAGCGAGCCCAGTGAAAAGCAGAATTGGTTTTCACGGCTTTACGATGGTGAAAATCACGATCCTTCATCACCTCACTGACCCACATCTTGAAATTTCACTTCACATGGACTTAAATATATAAATAGTAGCTCTTGACTACATTGGCCCTTCGGCTTCAGTGAAATAGCACAAATTACACTGCAAGGGAAATAATATTATACCCTACTGATGGAAAAAAAATCAACAACTTGATGTAAAATGGGGGAAATTGTGTTGTTATTTTACATAATCAGTTTTACAAGTGAACAATGGTTGGGTTATGAGTCTATCATACACTTGGAAAGACAATGGTGGGCTATGAATGGCCAGCTTATAATATAATATGCTCCATCACCTCTTACCTCTTCAGGGGTGTAATGTTTTTCTGGTAATTCATCATATGCTATGTCAACATTTACAACTTCTCTAGATTCAAGCATTTCCTCATTTAAATCAAAACACTAAAAACAAATTTAGAATAACAAATTAGATTACAATAAAGACACATGGAAGCTTTATATAACATAGCCCAAGTTTCAAATCTTCAGACCCTTTCCCTACTGTAGTTTAAAAGATGAAAAAATTTATGATGTAGTGGAGACCCACATCTTTTCATCCCTGCAAATATTTGTAACAGTTTCCCTACATTTTTAATATCTTATCCAGCATTTATCTTTAATGTTCAAAACCATACAAATAATCAAAACAGAAAATGGCCTAAAAATTTAATTAATTCAGTGGCTGATAATAATTTATTAGTTTTCATGCCCCCCCACCCCCGCCCCACCCTCCCCATTGTGTTAATGATTTTAAAGGATTCCAGTAACATAAATCTTCCAGTACTGAGCCCATTAAATTTCTTGACAAAGATGGTCTCAGATTTCTTTAATTTTACCAATAAATAAATAGTATTAAGCTGGCCCTTCCTTTTGAATTTGTTTTTGAACTATCCTGAGCACCCACAATCATTCATGCATGCACAAGTTTTACACATACAGTAGGACCTTGATCCAGAATATATCCATACCACACCACAGATGGCTTTTCAGAATTCCGAGGGCAAGGGGGGTTCTTTGAACTGGAAATCCGAAGGCACGGGGGGATACTTACCATTGGAGTTCCAAAGGCATAGTAAGAAAATGACGTCATTACCTATTTTACTTGCAGCCGTATTTCACGGCACTGGGAACTGTTCTTTCAAAATCGTTTGAGCTTTTTCCTCCAACAGCAGCCTCAATGTTCGTGAAGTTTAAGCGAAATCTACGGGAGCGTTACCAAAATATTTTGAGATGAAAATTTTATGGTCAGAAATAAGGTAAAAACTGAACAATCTTGATGTTTGGGCGTTATCTGTAGAAAACCATGCCTTTTTGACATGCAATTTCACCTCACAGTAGTTTCAATCTCGAATTCCAAGGGCATGGAGGGATAACCCATTTTGGAAATTCCAAAAGCAAGGGGGGTGGGGGGGGAGGGTTAAAATATAAAAACCTTCCATGGTATGGTATGTATACTTTCTGGAAATGCCCAATTACTTTTTTTTGATAACGAGTAAGAACAAACAAAAACAGGATACATACATTTTGGCTACTTCCATTGTCATTGAAATATTTTGTTCGTATTTTAATGGAAAATCTTGGTAAAAAAGAACACTGGAAGAAAGGAAAATATACCATCATAAACTACATGTATTACATGCATGTATTTAACAAATTGACCACAATTTTCCATGGTCTACTCTCTTATAGACCATAGAAATGATGTCATAAAATGTTCAAAACTCAAGTGGAACCACGAGCCACAGCCGATTGGTTTCAAAGCAAAGTTTTGAACATTTTTTGGTGTCATTTGTATGGTCTATAAGGGTGTAGACCATGAAAAATTGTGGTTGATTTGTTTTTTACAATAAAATTTAGTTTCCTGCGAAGTTTCTCGTAAAATCACGCATGACATGTTACGTCATTTCCATGGTCTATACTCTCTCTCTCTATAGACCATAGCTCTCGCCCAATCAGCGCGCTAGGATTTGCTCAGTTATTGTAAAAAATATCATTTCTATTTAAGGTAATTCCCTTGAAATTGTTCTACTATCAAACTTTCTTTGAAACTTGGCATAATGAACATTCATGATATGAACATTAAAAAAATGCCATAAAAAGATGGGGTCACCGTGTTTGTTTACGAGTCAGCAGGCTCTGAAACTGGGGTGTTTTTACTGGTTGCGAGCTAAAAATTCGAATCCCCTTCTTACAGAATTAAGTCTTTGTTACTTGAAACACTCAAAATTTTATCTTGAACATAAAGTTTCTTTTATTCAATTAAGCAGTATTGCTTCATTTAATTCGCTTTTGATTGCCTGGTTGTAGTGATATTGCACTTTTTGGGACAGTTCGGTGGTTAGCTTGAAGTCCTCGCCTTGACCCAAATACACCTATTTCGAAACTATTTTCCCAAAAAAAGTCATGTTCTACTACCACCTTTTTTTTTCTTCTTCAAATATGTTCTTTGTTAGACTGTTCTTAGCAAATACCTTGGAAAAAAATTGGGGGTCACCGTGCTTGTTTCCTCACAAACTGCCGTGAAAGGTGGGCATGGTTTTGAGATCGCAGTCTGGATGGATAATTTGTGCGGCAGGGACTGGGGCGAGATACAAAATAACGCCCATCGTGTTTGAAGTATGCACTCGAGATCAAGCTTGTTTTCGGTTGTTTTTATGTGTTTGATATCACCAACACAGAAATTCAAACTTGAAAAGAGTACATTAAATACCAGGGAAGGAGGTAAGTCAAGACTTGAGGAGATCTTGAACTAGTTTGTAGCGCCAGCGTTCTGTTTAATTCCAGTGAGCTAAAGTTCGATTTTTTTGCTCTTGCACAATAATGCTTGAAGAAAAGACTGTTCATTCCTATTCTTCAAATGTTCGATTGTTTGGTTTCTATACACAGCAAAATGTGAATTCAGCAGCAAACTTCATGTTTACATCAAAGACTGGTCTCCCTCGCGTGGTTCTGGTGCTACGGTGGGTCTTATTTGTTCCAGAAATATTCGTCTCTGCACACTCAGAATTTGAACAACATATGTACAGTAGCGATCCCAGGCCAGATACCGGCTCGTTAATGCAGTTGGAGAGCCATAGAGCTGTTCCACAGGCTTCACAGCCCCCATAATTTAAAGCCTCAGCCAGGACATTTTAATAATTCCACAACTCAACGGCCGCAAAGTGAAAAACCACTGCAGACTTCGGGATCACGCACATTTCTTTCATTTTCTTGTTTTTCGATAGCAAACCAGAAAGCTGTCAGCCGATCTGAGGCATTATTATTGCAAATAAAAGCTTAAGCTCTGCAAAAGCGGCCCTTGTTTGTCCTTTTCGCGCTAGTGGGAAGAACCGCCGCCATCTTGGATGTCGCAATGTTATGCGCAGAAGAGGGTGCGCAGTGCAAAACAAAGGAATTACCTTAAACTGTATTTTCTAAAACATGTGATTTCCGATAAGGACAAAATAATAATGAAGTATGATCTGAAGTGTTTCATTTCTTTGATGTATCAAGACACAGAAAGGACTGGTTTAAAATAATGGACCCATTTAAACCCTTTCATTCTCAGAGTGAAAGAGAGAGGCCTTGTAGAGCTGTTCTAACTTTTGAGTCTGTGGATGAAATCCTATGGTGTTACCATTCAAATGAAACCTCTTCAGCAATACTTTCACATGGAGCTATATATTTAGTATGTAGTTCTAACTTTTGAGTCTATGGATCAAATCCTTAATGGTGTTACCGTCAAATGAAAACTCTTTTGCAGTAATTTCACATGGTACTATTGACTTTTCAGAAGTTGTTTTTACAAAAACATACATGGAAATTTTGTTGATTTTTACTTTGGCCATTTTTGGGAGTGAAAGGTTAAAGCCCCTTATTCAGAAACCCTTAATGAAAGAATGACTCTAGAACATCAATCTATGTTTTCTACCCACAGTGCAATCTCACATTCGCTGGTTTCAGCCAAGGCACTGATAGAAATAAGTTAAGATTTCATAATCAATAATCACATGTATGTTCATGCAGTCAGATTTTCCTAACTTATGAATCATCAGTCATAGTAAAGCAAATATTTAATATATATTACTCCATCATTTTGCCTGCCAAATTAGCATTGCCTGATGGCAATATCATTATTGAATTTACAAGTAAAGTAATGTTCTTAAGAGGTTGATAATGAATGAATGGTTTCATAAGTAAGTACTCACACAGTATTCTGCACAGGAATGGATGATGGTATAGAAAAAGAGATAATAAACAATATTAATCATGATAATCACCACTGGCCATACAATAGTTCTAATTTCAAACCCAATCCACACCGTAAAACATTTTACGACAAATTAAAACCTCTAAATGGGTTATTCCAGAAAAAATCCACACCCCCCCGACGGATGGGGTCCTTTTTTAACCCCCCCTCTCACCTGGATTTCCTGAAGCACAAGACCCCCCCTCCCAACTGGATTTCCAAGGTGGAAGACCCCCCCTCCCGCCTGGATTTCCGGGAAAAAATAAAAGGCTTAAATTTAATTTATTTTTAATGGAAAATACATGCAAACACGTCTAAATGTTTTTGTTTTAATTTCTAAAGCTTCAGCTTATATTAAACTAAGAATTCTATCGCGTGGAACTAAAAACGAAAGGAGCAAAAAACAAAAATGCGAACGACACCTGAACGAGTGTTTACATAATTTCTTAGCTTATAAAAATCACTCTTCGCTCTTCGCGCGCGGGCTCTGGGTACGAGTAGAAATGTGTCAGGCGTTTGACGCTCTTCGTGACAACAACGTTGCGACGAGTTCCTTCAGGCCCGTTCTTTAGTATCTTGCTCGTGTTTTCTGCTATAAAAGGACCTGTAAAGCAACTTAGATTATCATTTATGTCAGGTGAGAAATATATGAACAAAACATTTTGACTATTTTCAGGGTCTGAAAGCGCTTAAGTGTCATCGAACTAAACGTTTGATTTGTATCAACTATCGGTCGAAATGACCCCTGCAGAAGACTTTTTTAAGGTCAACCCCCCCTCCCGCCTGGATTTCCGGAGTCTTCGACCCCCCCTCCCGCGAGAATTTCCAGAATCCCATCCGTCGGGGGGGTGTGGATTTTTTCTGGAACAACCCAATCTGAATTTTTGGTTAGTTTACATGTGCAAGGCATGCAGCACAATTATGAATGGTGAAATGGTGAGAAACCTGGGTTTCAAATTAAATTTACAAGGTAAAAATATTGAATGCCTTGCTCTCAAAATCATTAATAAGGAGATCATGGCATGTTATCCGATGAAACCTCCTTGTTTTTGTATCCTTAATTTCTTATACAAAATAATTTTGTTTGAACACTTATAACAAATTACACTCAACACAGTGTTTCATCGGAATGCCAAACACATTGAATCAAAGTTTTGGAAACAATAATATAATTATGCCCAATGTGCAGGTTGTACTTTCACTCCTTATTCAGTGTATAATATGAGATGAAACACTGTCTTGTGGTTTCCGATAAGACCATATTCTAGAAATACAGGAGAATAAATGGAATAAAACCTAGAAATCACTCGTTTTGGCATGTATTGCATTGCAATACCTACAAATCTGCTTGAAATAAGATATTCCAATGTACATTTGTATGTAATCATGTTTATTAAAGTGGTTCTTATTCCGGAATATGATCATTTGAATGCGCCATAAAAAAATAAAAAGTGGTAATGTATACTTAACAGTAATAATTATTGATAGAAATATTTAAGAATGCAAAGATTTTACCGAACAATCTCTAACTAAAATTGCATTTACCTGTTTCTGTGTATGGGTAAAAATTCCATGCTTTCTCTTCTATATAAAATAGTTTCGGAATGTAGGAGCGAATCCATGCAGGAAGACGGCTGTGAAAAGATAACAAGAGTAAGGTTTTCTTTTTTTACAACCAGGAAAGCTTAAGACTCTCAGCAAGTTTTTGTGTCAAAATTATTTTTCACAAAGAAAATGTGTCCCTAGACGCCATCTAATTCTTGGATTTCTGCAAGCAGATGTTATATACTGTAGACTCTCTCATAATGGACACCTCAAAGAAGACGGATGGACACTCATAAAAGACACCTCTAAGAAGACAGACACCTTGGTAAAACAGACACTTGCAGTTGGTTCCTGCCTTACTTTACTCTCTTTATTTGACTCATTATAAGAAGGACATCACTCTTCTAAGACTGACTGTATAATTATATAGTCACTTATACAAGTATCCTCTTAGTTTGGTAAGGGACAGATTGGTGCTTGCTTAAATTTGCACATGACCAGCAAACCACAATCACGGATGAAAATCGCACCCGGGATTTAGAAGAATAAAATTCATACAACAATGCACAAACTTCTGAAACAAACTCACCTTGATAAATAAACCCGCTTTTCTGTGTACTGTCCAAGGCCATGTGTTTCATCTTCTTGCGGTTCATTTTTTACCACGTGAACTCCTTCACCTTGTTCACTCTGCTCATGACTATGTTTGCTTATCATAAATAGCTGTCCTATGTGATACTAAAATAAGAACAAAAATTGAATCAAAATACTTGTATAATGCTTTTTGTCAAGGTAAATGCTGTGCAGTTGTCATTCATCTACATTTTTAGAAGTTACTTAACCAACTTTGAAGAACAACAATGTTCTCCGGACAGGTACGCAACCTGATTTGAATAATTTAGATACTTGGCCAACATTGATCTTAGAATTCCAGCAACCTTCAATACTAGTTACAGTTGCTTGAAACCTCTCATCAAAGCTAAAACACACAAAAACCTTCTACCAGACTCACAAATTAAGTGAGTGTGTCGATTTTACTTTCACACCAAACAGGGGGTAGTTAAGGGTAAGAGAAGATAGAAGGTGGAATCAGCCATTGTCAAAGTAACTTGGCTACAAAATACAAAACAAGTATAATGAAAATTCCAATATGATGTGCTAAGGACATTTGAAAGCAAATGAGGTGAAACAACAACAACAATAATAATAATAATAATTCACAAATCATCCAAACTAAAGGACTTTTTACCTCGCAAGGTTTAAAAGGGGCTGTGTCATGGTGTTCCAGTTCATTTCGTTTAATTTTGCCAATTACTCGCCCTAAATCACTATAGAACTTAAAGTAAGCAAGGAAATTACATGTAAATGACAAACTCAGAGACCCGAGACAAACAAATATGCCTCCTGAGCATTAGTTTTGAAGCTGCAAGCAGCAGGGATCAACTTTGAAAAACTGTTAGGCTGAACAGTTTTCAAAAACCCTAATTTCAATCCATTTCAATCTTCTTCAGTTTTGGCTATCTGTGGCACCTGTTGTTTCTGTTATGTTATTTTAATCTTCCTTTAAAGTTTTGAGCTGTAATTTTTATGTTTCTCTTAATTTAACAGGCATTTTGTAATTTCCTAATTTGGCTGAATTTTGTGACACAGCTCCTTTAAAAAACAGAAAAGCAAAAACAATATAGGGCTTCATTAATTTTTTTTAAAAACATCAACAGTTTATTTAAAGACAATACCACCTGCAAAAGCAAATAGACTATTTTTATGGCCAAGAAAATGAAAGACGATTGCAAAAGTGACGTTTATATATATACATTGAAAAAAAAAACAGTAGTTGAATCCAGCCACCATCACATTTCTCTGCATTAGCAGATATTTTTGTAAACTCAGTCATGTCGGGGCCAATAATTTCAATTTGCTGAATATCTGACATGATTCGTTAACCAGGGATGTAGCTACTGAAAAGATAACTAGGCTTTTTTATTGGTCAAGCCAGCTTTTTATTCAATTGCATATCTTTGTTTGCAATTTGAGATGGTGGTAAGCTCTTTTTTGGTCAGTGAAATTAGCTGGCAGCCGGCTCTCATAGCGGCATCCCTGGTTAACAGAACTTATTTGCGTCAAATGTTATTCCAGTGTTTGCAAAAAAGCAGAACTTCATTGAAGCCCCATAAAATAATATTTGTGTTTGCATGCAAAAATGGTAAGTTTAGTAGGAGTGGGGGTGGGGGGAGAGAGAATTTTTTACTGGGACATAGTTTAATCTGGGGTAATCAATTCAGGGATTCCAAAAGGAAATTTTATTGTTAACTGCAGGCTTTGTAATAACATTACTGCACCCACCAGGCTTTAAATAACAAATGTTCCCTTATATTTCTCACATGATATTCACACAAAAATTCAATGCATATCATAATTAATGCAGTCCAAAACATTTGTGAATAATTTAATAATTTAAAGAGTGAGCTGTAGGTCAGCTGTCACGAAATCTTAGATATTATAAATTTAAAGCGCCCTCTTTCTTCAAGGGGATATTGGGCCTTTTAGCAGAATTGGAGTGAATTTTAAAATTTAACATGCGACGTAAATTAAATCGATCTATGATACCCTCGAAACGTTTCAGCGCATTGATTGTGGGGGATAATTTAACACAATTTATTGTATCAAGATTTGATTTCAATCTAATCAATGCCCCATTGAATAAAATAAAGGTGAAATAGAAGTGATACACCTATTTTTAGAGCGCTTTGTATTTGAGTTTACAAGTTTAAAAACAGGACATTCATGATGTGTTTTATATGTTAGAAATGATCTTTTTAGTGTTTTCCAATCTGTGCGCCCAGCTTTAAGTACTGGCATTACAAAAGTACAACGAACAAAAGTATAAAAAGCATCTCTTTCATCGAATTTACACATATCGTTAATCTGACTGAATGATTCACTTTGATCGATATTGTTTGAGTATTTTAATTTACTCAAGGCACAAATAAACTTAGCTAGTTAAGCTTAAGAAATTTCCGAGAAACATCAGCAGCAAAATGCAAATTGTTGGTCACTGCACTGTTTAAAAGCAAAGTTTATGCCAGAATAACAACCAAACCACCTAGTTTACATTCACATACTTTCTAAATTATCCACGGTTTCTCTTCAGCGTTTTTTAAGGTGACCCCAAAACCATAACTTACCAGGCGACATGGATCGACCTAAAACAAAATCGGTTACGTCGACGACCTTTGAATCTTGAATCACAGTCTTTTAAGTCGAAATGTTAGAAGACAGAGCTTTCATCTTGCCAACGAATTGAGGAGATGACGGTTAATGCAACGTTATTTCTTTTAAGTTAGTTTCTTTCGAGTTGAGATCTTCGTGCAAACAATCTTTTTTATTTTTATTTTTCCCTATCTGCGCCGGTACACTCGAGATGAAGAACAGTTGTCAAAGCTATTTGATTACATTTAGCCATATTATCAATCAAACTTTTCTCTCACCTCTTCCACTGTCATAGGCATACAAATCCTGTACTCCTTCAATATCATGGCTACTCAAATAAGAATTTATAACTCACTGAAAGCGAACGCCTTGCAATCTCGTTACCTCATTCTCGTAAACAATGACCGAATTATGATGTGTGGGAAGATGTTATGTGGTCGGGTTAATTATACACCTTAGCTGCCTCGCCTCCGGTGAAGAGCGAGATGATGGCGTCCTGGGGCGTGTCTGGAGGCGCTTCCTGCGATGGCTCGTGAGGGCAAAACACTTCCCAGAATCCAAAACACATCTCTGAATCCAAAAACACCTCCCAGAATCCGTAGATTCTGGGACGTGTTTCGGAGTGTGGGAAGTGTTTTTGGATTCTGCGATGTGTTCTTAGATTCTGAGATGTGTTCTGGATTCTGGCAGAAGCCGGCTTTCGATTCTGGCCGTACTTTTCAGGGGCACCCAACAAGGATATAGTTCAAAACCACTTAACATAGCAATTGTTGAACGTATTTTAGTATGTAAACGGTAGATATAGGCATATTTTTATCTCCTAAAAACTTTTCATCTGTTCGGATTTCCTAGCTGAAAGTCTAGTGATCCGAAAATTATAGGGATCAAAACTTACCTTTTAGAAAATTTCAGCCAGGAAAAGGCTCCAGAAAATTCTAGGTGGCCTTTTTTAGGGTAAATATCCGTTTAAAATGGGTAATTATACCATTTTGTAGATGTTCGAAAATCCTAGGAGAGGCAGGCAAGCAAGAAATTTTACAGCAAATGTTCCGAAAATTCTAGTTCTCAAATCGTCTTCCGAACAGATATTTTCCCGAAAATTGCCGTTGGGTGCCCCTGACTTTTGGATTCTGGGATGCGTTTTGGATTCTGGGAAGTGTTTTTGGATTCTGGGAAGTGGTTTGTTCCAGTACGAACCACGGTAGCTTCCCGAACGTAAACGTAAGCTTATTGGATCAATCATCCCATAAACTCTCTCCTCCGCAGAGGCTCCCGCTGGATAGCAATAATGGAAAAATAGAAAGTGGGCTATGTGTTTAATTACAGTGTAGACTCGACTGATTTCAGATACATTCAATTTTACCGGTAATAGGAAAGCACAGGTCGAATTGTTGCCTGCGTGCAGACGTCTCCAATTTCCTTTGTTGCACGCGGAAAAGCGTGCAACAAAGGAAATAGGAGACGTCTGCACGCAGGCAAGTCGAATTGAAGTATTTAAGTAGCTGGATTGTGATGCTTTTCACAACCTTTACTTGTCATGCAAAACAAGTGTTGGAAAAAACACAGACTGAAGCGTACCCAAGCTAAGCATCCAACAGTTAAGATGGGTGAGAGCAGTTTTGAAGGATGCAAACCATTTTTCTTAGTCGCCCCAAGGAGCCAAGACAAAATTCCTTGCTGTTGTCGGCTTGATGTTGAGACGCGAATGGTATTTCAATCTTGTAAGGACTTTCGTACTTGCTAAGAATGGTCAAAACTGGTCAAAAGTGTTCAAAAATTGGACAATATAAATGATATGATCAACAAAACATTGTGCGCTAAGGCAGAAAGCCCTAGCTATCATCGCAAAGAGTGCGTTAACAGAGAATGTCACAGATGTGGCATAGACAAACTGGACCTCTTAAATGGAGAGAAAGATTTAAGATCTAACGTTCCCTTAGTAACCTGGCAGACTACGTAGTATTGGGTCAAACACAGGATGGACAAGAAAAGAAGAAGCTTCAGCTGGTGAAGAAAAAAAACAACTAGGGGTGTCATGTTTGATAACTTGAAGTCTTCACCGCGTGTTTTTTCTTCCCACCAGTTTCGTGCAAGTTGGCAAAGTAAACAGATGAAAGGTCTAATAGAACATCCACTCCTCAGAGCACGTATGTTGTATCCATGACTACTCAGAGAACTATAGTTGCACAAGTCAGAAGCAGTTGCAGAGCCAATGCTATCCCCAAAGAATAAAGGCATCCATACATGTGACTGTTTTACACAGGCACGCGATTAAAGATGTTGATGGTGTTGACAGCACCTTAGAGGAACAAGTCATATTACAGAACACATTTTTGTTATTTTCCCAGACACAAAACATGACAACCACTCAGTCCATCAGGTAAGGAAACTTGTGGAAGAATATCAAGAAGCAATAAAGTACGATGTTGAAGTAATGCATGAGTGGAGTGCATAACCACTGTTACTCCCTTCATAAGACGAAGGGAGTAACAGTGGTTATGCAATAAAGCCAACAAAAAAACAGTAAAACGACAAGCAGACATCAAAACACTGTGGAATATATCGCAGGTAAGTCTTTTTTATTTATTTCATTGAAGGAAAAATTAGATTTAACGTTATTTTGCGTTCGAAGATCTCAGTATTTTATTTCTCAGAAAGGTCATGCGTCACCTATGGTAAGTAAATTACTTTACACTCTTTCCTCGTAACGTGAGTTTGGGCTGCCTGTGATACAACTGCAGGTACATTCTGTATTAAAATTTGTTTACATCACCAGTCATTCCTTATGGGTGCACCCTATCGTAAGAAAAATCCCGGATCTGCCCCTGACAAAAGAATACAATTAAAAAGAAAAACAATTGAAAAGAAAAAAAAATGAGAAAAAAGGTGGTAAGTATCAAAATTTTACCAGAAAGGTACAAAATTGCTATGCCGTTAGTGGGCCACCTTACTGCTCAGTAGTGGATCGGCCAGGGAAGGGGCACAGGGATCCCACGCCCCCCTTATTTTTAAACCAAAATGAGGCCTGAAGGCTTAAAAATGTAGACCCCCCCCCCTTTATCTAAGGGTCTGGATGACCGGGACTCCATCTTCTTATCGCAGGGTGTGGATCCAGCACTGCTGCTCACTCCCATGGGCGTTGCATGCATTTTTGCCACCTGCATGACTGAAAATAGAGTTTGCAAAAATAGAGAGTGAAAAATAGGGTCTTTAGGCCAGTCTCCACTAATCAAAACTAACTCTGATATCCTCCATCCCCGATTATGTGGAGATATGGATTATATTAATTGTGGAGCAAAAATTGTGGACCAAAAATTGCGATGTGATTCAAAGCTCAGTTTGCCAGTTTCAGTCTCCAAACCTAAGCATCATCATTTGCTTTGACTTTATAAAGCCACAATGAATTGTGGAATACCATTGAGAAAATTTGTAATGACCCCTGGCTGCCATCTTGCCTCTGTATTTTTTATAAATCTCGAGCCAATGCTAAAGTTCCAAATTTTGACCTCAAAAGGACCTGGTAAATGGGCCACAAGTCACATTCATATAGTTTTTAGCAGGCCTGTCTTGAGACTTAAACCACCTGGATACTACTCAAAATGAGTTGCCTTTTCCAGTTCTCTGTGATCACCATACTCTCACAAACAAGCAGCAGGAAATGCCTCTAATAGATCCTTCATTTTGATGTTCTCATTTTCTTGACTGAGCAGTGCAGATACCATTATGAACATGATCCTGAACACTGTTAGGACTAATGTGAAAGAAGTTTCTTATAACTGTTTTAGAATTAAATCATGCACTTCCTGGAAATCTTTCACTTATCAACATCCTCATCAGAGAGCATGTAAATTGGTTTTGCTTGCTTTCTTAGGCGTTCTTGAGCTTTTCTTTGTTTTCTGTTTGTTTTGGGGACTGCTGTAGGAGGCATGTGGATCTGGAAGAAAATAAAAAAAATTGCACATTAAATGAAAGCAAAAATACCCTGTGTAAGCTTTATTCCACTATAATGGCAGTATTGCTTCTCTTCTGTATTACATTAATAATCCCTTTGTATCTGAAGAATTCAAAAGAACTTTAATATACCTTAAAATGAGGCAATTATCATGAAAACTGAAGAATAATTTTATTTACCACCATTCTGGAATAAGAAGTATTAATTTTCATTTCACAAGTTTTTGTTAATAATTTTTTAATAACAATTTTATAATAATATGATTTTAGAAAAATAATTCTCTTTTAATATAACCATTTCATAATAATAATAATAATTAATAATCACCAAAATTAGTCAGTCATTAATCATGTTTGGTCAAGTCTAAAACACCACATGAGTGCCTGTAAGCCTGCAGTTTGTTCATTAAAAGAAGATCATGCCACCACCAAGTTTATTCTGTAATATACTGTAAATGACCTAATAGATCCTTTTAATAATTATAGCTCAAGAAGGGGCAGTTAATAGATAGGAGGCATTTAAAAGGGAGAAGCATTTACTCTCATAAAACCTCCACAAAATCAATATGCATTCAGTGAATATATCACCACAGCATATAAATAGCAGGCTAGCCTCTGTAGTCCATTCATTGATATGCCCAGGCTTTTTGGATCCATGTCATTATTCTAAAGCTCAACTTCAATGTCAGAATCCTTATGTTGAACTTCTTGAACAAGATGCACACACAAACTCTTTTTAATCAAACAAGAAACTGAATAAAGTGAATGGTTTTGCTCTGGGGGGTGGGGCTGGGCTCATTTGAGAGAGGATGTCTATTAGATCATTTACAGTAATACATTCTTTACACAAAGGCTTACCAGTCTTGGGTAAGGAGATCCATAGTGAAGGGCTACAGGAAAAATATAAAAATAATATCAACAATCATTACTGTTCAGTGTTACAGTTGACCCTCCAATCAATAAGCGCCCACCCTCTATTAAATGGCCAGTGATCAAAGTCCCAAAATATTTGTAGAAAACAATGGGAACTTAAACCCGTACTTAAGCCGCCATGGGTACCTTTCGGCCTCCCCCTACCCACAAATTGACCCAGCTGCCACATTATGACATGGGAAAGGCTTAGGACATTATATGAAGTCTTACATGAATCATGTACCATCAAAATCTTTGTCAGTGACTAAATAGGTGCAAAAATGTCCCAGACACCATACAAATTATGAATAAAAAAAGTTCAAATTTTGAGAAACAAAATGGGCTAAATTTCAAACTAAAGCACAGAAAAGCTGAAAAGTACATTTTATCCAGGAGACTTGGTGACCCATATCGGAGAGCGGAAGATCAGTGCCATATATCTGGTAGACTCCCAGATTATCTGGGAGAGTTGTTGGCACATATGCGATTGTGGACCAGTAATGCTGCTCCTGTCGCATGTTTGTTCCAAAATAACGGTGATGTTTCTGCTAAAGATTCTGCTCATGTTATGCTAATTTATGACGAACTTCTATTGAGCAAATTTAAACCTCCATTATTAAATGACCATTTGCCGGTACCCTGAGGGTGGCCACTTAATGGAGTTACAAGCAGCTCAGTTAAGAAACTCTATACCTTATGTCAAATTAACTCAGTCAAAGGCACCGCAAACGGATAAATAGCTGAGTTGACTTCCAGGTACCATCAGAAGCCCATGGATTCATTCAGCTTGAGAGTATTTTCTTCAGTATATATCTTATGTAAAAGTGATCTTCACAATTGCGCCTTTTTTTAGGGTTAAGTATGTCGTGCTACAGCAACTGAAAATTAAAATTTCAGCACATACCAATCTCAACTCGAGCATTTGCTTCATGAATGTGCATCTTAATCTCCTCAGGGTCAGTTATCTGTAATATTTTAACAGAGATGTATATTACACGTAGTGAATGTGCATTTGGGCAATATCGTCTAGATTGCACTGACTTTGTTGAGTTACCCAGATCATTACTGCTTATAGGCCAGGCCCATAAACAGGCGTATAGCTACTACACCAGTATACATGGTTTAGCCATAAAATGTTGATGATAAATAAGAACCCAATGGAAAAAAAATGAACAGAAGGGATTATCAATGCTTTTGTTGAAGGATATGGCCGCAACTTAGAACCTGCACGAAGGACTGTAGTATCTAGTGTCGTTGGCCAAGCAACGCCAAAATAGATGATGATGATGATGATGATGATGATGATGAGCGTGATGACAATAATGTGATAATGATGATGACAATAATATATAGGATGTTGTAAAACAGTAAGAAGATTAGGAGCTGAACTGAAACTTAAAAACAGATCTTGGCATTAACACAAAGGGTTGTGAACTATGGGCAACAGGCTGGGATGGGGTGAGAAACAGTCATTTTGATACAAATTTGTTTCTGTACAAGTCGTTTCGATACGACCTCAAGCACTGAACTAACTCCTCTGCGACTTTGTCGTGACATGTTTTATCTGCATTCGTGTGACAGTTAGCTGGAACAACTTCTTACTCAATTTACCAGCTTGGGATTTAAGTTTCTACCTTAGACGGAGATCTGAATATCTTCCAGATATAATACTCACGTCCTTTTTTCCACGGAACAACTTTCGCGCTTCGTCGCGAATATACTGTCTCTCTACCTCAGTGTCTGCTGCTGTTGTAGCTTGCCATTGCCGAGCTAATCGGAAAATTCGACGATATAATGATAGGACTTCCCTCCTAAACATTGGTAGTAGCAGTTTTGCCTTTTATAAGTTATGATCATGAAGGAAAAGCCTGAATATCATACTGTTGGCCAAAACCAATAATATACTCCATGTATCGTTACACCAACTGGATCCTAAACTGGTAATATACCGCGCGAGAGCCTGGCACTACCCGATTTTCCCGGACTTTTTCAAAATGGCAGATAGTCAGAGTAAAAACTCCAACAAAAGCATTCTTTTTCGAAGAAATATCGATCAATTCTCCCAAGGAGAATCTGCCTAAACTTAATAAGGAAAGGTTTCAGAATTTCTGCCATGCACTGAAGCTAAACGTAAGGAGCCGACACTCAGCAAGTGCAAGCAATTGTTCGATGAACAGGTCGCTCGAACCAAAGACAGCTGCAAAGATGATTATAATTTTCTACAGCAAAGGATCCTCTGTTTAATTCTACCCGCATCTGTAAAGTAGAGGATCATTTCAGGCAAGAACACAGATGTTATTGTGTACGTACCGATCGTAACCTAAGTATGCTGGAGCAAAACTTAAAAGGACAGTACAGATGGACTTACCTGGATTATTCCCGTCGAAGTAAAGAGTTTGTGAAAGGTACTGCGGGTAGTGAACTTTGTGACGTTATGTATGTTAGACCTAGTCTTAAATCACATGCAGGGATAATAAGGGGCTAGTCTATACTCAGTGCATGCAGACCAAAAGGTAGGATGTTCTTGATTGTGATTAAAAGGTGATTGCCCAAATTGTAAACATGCGGCTCTTAGACTCAATAAGTTCCAAAAAGAGGCAGCCCTTGTAAGCCATTGCTATTTGACATTTTATCAATGAATTTATACATATCTTGAGTAGTGTCTAAATTACTAGAATTGCAATGTAACTAGAAGGTACAGAACCACACGCAGGGGGAGAGTCGTTTCCAGTCTGATCTTTTGGATTTCTACTGAGACCGTACGCAGCGACGGGGAGAAAACCTAATGTAAGCCTTGCCAACCTAATACCATGTTGCCCTTTCACTAAGGATACGTTCTCCAGGATCTCGGCCCAAACCCTCCCCTTACTGACTGTCAATGACTTAAACAGGCTCCGAGGCAGAAATTGTTCGTAAAGGAAGACAGTTTAATGTACCAAGCATATCAGACAGCTTTTCCGTAATATTGACAATTCTGCCTTCATTCTTGACGCAAAAATAACGAAACACTGACAGACACACAGGATAAATTTTAGGACAAAGAACAGTCTTTTAAGAGCATCCTTGGCAAGCACCCAAGCCGGTTGAGAATAGCTGACGTTTTGCAAATCTCAGGACCCAGAAGAATCAAAGCTAACTGTAAAGTGAATCTTGATAGCGTCGTGGCAAAACTCTTCAAGAATCTCTTTCTATTTTGGCTCAATGATTCAAGCGCCCAATTTTTGTCCGAAAGGTCAGGGAAGCTGAAGTTCATATCATTCTGGTCCACGAAACGAAGGCAGTCTAAAATAAATATTATTCTACAATCAGGTATTTTCTTGTTTGTGCGCAGTGGTCTTGCCGGCATTTCAGAGACTGTACTTTAATGTTTATACACCCTTTAATGTTTATACACCCTTTTCTAGCCAAAAAGAAGTTGCAACTATATCATTAATTTTATAGAAACAAAAGTGGTAATTTTTTGAAAATAATAATAAATGACATTTTATTGTAGAACGTAACAAATTCCAATGTCCAGGCTTTTAATATATGATATGATAAACTTTTGGTTTGGTATTAGGTTATATATAATACTAAATTTGAAGCGTTTTATTATTCCTCGCGCAAGAGAGGTTTTATTTTTTTTTTGTCAGAATTCGCGTCGTACGTGGAACGCGCTTGATCGTTAATTTTCGAGGAAAAAATACGTGTTGACTAAAAATATCTGGAGCACGGAACGAAAAGTTGGATTTACTGCACTTTTGAAGCGCGTTAAAGGTGTACAAAGTTGGTCTTTATCGTGCGTTTGACTGCGCCTTTCGATTCGCTCGGAAAAAACGATCAGTTTTTCCCGTGGTGTTACCTAGCAACAAACCGCGAGTAAAGGATAGCTCGCTCGACATATTTTTGAGGCCATTTTAGCAGTCAAGAAATGCGTTTTGGTGATGAATTTCGATCTTTAACGAGGCAATGGAAGCGATTGTTGTTGTTGTTTTTTTTTTTCAAATTTTTCTTTACCTGAGCGACCAAAGGTTTTGCGGTAAACGTTTCAAGCTTTATTCATCAGTTCGGGAGTATGCCAGTTTTGGAAGAAGCGAAAACAATGGACTACGTCACCGTTCATGGTATCACTTCATTAATGCTCTTCCAGTAAGCCGTTTTCATGACAAATTTTAAGAGAAACTACACTAATCAGGGTCGGCCAGGGAGGGTAGTGGTATACCAGTATACCCGAAAAAAATTCGCCAAAATACCTAAAATTCATCCAAATATAAAAGCACAGGAAAGGTAGCTATACTTTATACCTGAAATTCAAAGAAAGTGATATACCGAATACCCGTATTTAAGCTGCAATATACCATATACCCGATTTAAAAAACCCCTGTATACCGTATACCCAAAAACGCTGGCCGACCCTGACTAATGCTAAGAATAGATCTACATATTTAAAACACTATCCTATAATTAATTATCCCATCCTAAATCTTGAAGAATATCCGCAGCACTGTCTATCCGCAGATCTTGTATCATAATCACTAAATGTCATAATTCTCCCAGCCCTATTTTGCAATATCTGGACTCTGTCACACAGGCCTTTTCCCATACATCCCCAAACTTCAGAGCAATAATCAAAATAAGGAGCGACTTAAACCTCACACATTCTCAGTAGGGTTTGGTGAGGCACCAGGGAACGAGTACGTTTTAAGGCCCCTATACCTGCAGATACCTTTTTACAAATGGTATCTACTTGGAATTGCCACCCCAATGCCTCGTCAACCTCTATTCCCAGATATCTGTAATTAGTCACCCTAGTCAATTGTTGACTACTGTAATAACAGTAACGTTTAAGTCACCATTTAAATGCCTTAGTCGGTAGTGGCTTCCAATAATCTATATTAATTAATCATTAGTTTTTCAAACTATACAGGAACACAAGAAAAATACTGAGAGCTGATGATGGACAAAACGGAAGATTACTTCGGATTGCGTTCATTTTAAAACTTGAAAACGCAGCCGGCGGCCTCATTTGAAGGATCTCATGCGCGATAATCATCTTGTGTATTCGCTACGTGGCTTTTCTTTCACCGATTTGTAGTCTAATACTATAGAATAACGAAAAGAAGGAAGCCTGGAAGCCACGGAGAATACTGTCACGTTTTCCATTTGATAACGCAGGATTATTAACCGTCATAAAGGAAACGTCCTAACCTCAGTGTATCAACTTAATATGACAGTATTAAGGTTCCAATCCATTGCATTAGGAGTCATTACCTCCAGTGTATGTAGAAAGCGCAAAAGCCGATGTTGCGAAAGAGCATTGCCAAAGTAAATTAAAGTTAACCTGCGCGTCCCTTATTCCGCGGGGGAAGTCCCGAAATGCGCAGAAAGTGTGCGCAGTAACAATAGTGGGCAGCGTCCTTAACTTAGTGTATCAACTTTGAAGAATAAACTGAAGAAACACCTTATTTGACTTGTTCCTTTCCCTGGATTCCCCTCCCCTTTTTCCTTTTCTTCACCTTTCTCTTTAGTTTTTGTTTACTTTTTCTTTTCTTTTTTTTCGTTAATACCTTATTAAAACGTATTACTACTCTGCCGTCGCCGTTCAATTAATATTTGGTGTTTGTTGTAATTTAGTCAAGAAAGCCTACGATGTATAAGCCTCATTGGGCTTTTTTGCCATTTTCTCGTAAATGTTTGTAATCGTCTTTCTTTTTTATTATAGTAACATTAATAAAAGGTGGCGAAACAGTAGTAACAGTAACCTTTCGAAGTATTTAACATCCGTCAATATCTCTAATTTCTTTCTAGATTTTCCCAAGAATGTCTCCCATCTTTGCTTTGTTCTTTACGGTCATGATAACTTTGGCTCCAGCACACATTTTTTTCGAAGGTGCGTTAACGTTTTGCAAGTTGTAAGTAATAATTTAAAAGTAGATGTATTTAAGTCTTACTAAAACACACCCCTCCCCCTTCATATATTTTCGTTTTGTCAATTTTGAAATGAGTTTCTTGATAAAAGATAAAATCTGAAATAAATAGACAAGGTAAAATTTGCCGTTTTGCTTTCGACACGAAAAACAAATATATTTTTTTCTCTAAA
>OZ037780.1:24979835-25007335 GCA_964035525.1 Porites cylindrica
AAAGTGGTTCGACTCTCTGAACGACGTGGCTGAAGAGAGTTACTGCTTTTCTCATTGATCTGTCATTTTCAGGCAATAAAAAGAGCTCCAAAAATGATTTTAGAATTCATACTACACAAAGAAAAGAATTTTGTGAGTGGCGGCAAATTTCGGTACGTTTTTTTTTTTTTTTAATTCAAACATTGACGTTGTCAGTTTTCCCTGAGACTAACTTCTCAACTCCAAACTGTGAGACCGGGGAATCCTCCTTAAAACAGGGAGTCCCCCTGCAGGACTGGGGGACTTGGCAATCCTAGGGGGGCTGATCAAAAATTTGAAATTTCCTATGTGTGCCTTACAAAGGATTTGGATAGATAGGAATGAATTTTTTTTTTCTGATTTTGAAAGTTGAGACGTTTTGTCTGGCTAGGGCTCCAATGAAAGGGATTCCTGATGCCACAAATTCATGGGCGTCAAAATTTAAATTTATGCCCAGCAATATCAAGGAAGTGACTGTCCTTCTTACAAAGTGATCGGTATTTACTTTACTCAGCTAATACAGCTTAAGGAAGTGTAAATGCGTTTAATTTTGTCCCCTAAAAGTTCGCAATAACGCACCATTAATTATATGTTTCCGATTAGCCTGTTTGGGTCACCATTCTTCTTTTACACTTGTAAAATTTCAGTGAAAAAACGTACGTGGCGCTTGTTTTAAATGCTTTTAAATTTTCTCCTGTTGTTAATAAGGATAAGGGTATTTAATATGCACGAATTACTTTTCAATCTCTTAGCTTCCTCATGCAAATTTACAGTTTTGTCGGTGATGATATCCATCTGAACTGAGTTACGAGTATGGAAACTTTTTCTACCAAAAAAATCCTTCTCGGTATTAAGAAGTGGAGACTTGTTTTCACGTTCCCCACTCGCTGCACTGCGAAAATACCACTCACAGGTGCTCTTCGATCTTGAGAGCTCTTAAAAGGTACGTTATGGACGATGCCAATAAATTATGCAAATCTCGTAGCCAATAATCTGAAATACCATCTGAACGCCAGCATCACAAAACAGCTAGGGTAGAAGAAAAAGCAGTTTCCGTGAGATATCGAGGGGTCTAATCTGTTCAATAATTGAAATATCTGAAAAACCTTCATATTTTGGACAACAGACGCGACAACATTGACAATGAACATGATGCTCAAGCCTATCTTGCATCAGCTTTTCTACGGAGACTGCTTCCCTCATGACTGGACCGAGGGTAATCATGTCAAACCGAATGAACTCGCAGTCTAGTTTTGTTCGTTTTTAATGCGCTTTATGGAAAACTGAGCTCACATGAGTTACTTCTCGTTATGTGCCTTGCGAATGTTCAATGGTATTAAGTTTAAAGAAATTCTGTTTTGATCACCCTCACTCATAAAAATGTACTTTCCCCCCGCGAAATTCAGTCTTAGATGCTATTTAAAGGTTAACTGACGAGACATTCCTAATGCTTTTTTCCGCCACTATTTTCAAAACTTAAATTTTAGAGACCCTTTCATGAGGATAATAGCCAAATATAAGGACTGCAATGTGTAAGAGGCCAACTTTCATTAATCGAAGGTAAGACAATAGAAAAACGTTGAAAATCTCAGACGAATCAATTTCTTTCCTATATATTGATTATTGCTCAGCGAACTCAACAAAATTCAGTTTTTCGGAGTGTTAAAGTCTCTGAAATTATTTGTCACGGAGGTAAACGTTTAGTACAAGTTTTATAACTGAATGAACTGGTGGACCATAATCGCCGGAGATCCTCCTTTGTCCGGGCCAAATTAGCTGCGTACTTAGACGACGTTACAGCTGTTTCCTGTACTGACTCCACAGCTAACACTGATATAGTCGTTTCGGAAAATTAGCTTCGTAGCCTGAAGTCAAAAAGCAGTGCATCTTCAAGATCAGTGACACCAGTTTCCCAAAGTAAACTGAAGATCGGACTAGCAATCTCATCATAAAATGACAAACCTCGCTAAATTTATAAGTCTATTATATCCTAAGATTTGTCTCAAAAATGTCCCGTATATTTGTAGTTTATAGAATAATTTTCTTATCCTTTTTCTGAAAGGACTGATGATGCTTCTAACTTACCTGAATTTTACTTTACGTAATTTTACCTCGTGCTGTGAATTAGATATCATTCTTCGCAAGGGCTATGTAAACAAGTTAGGTGTAAACCTTGTAAGACGTTCTCTTTAAAGTACGTTAGAGTTTTGCTAGAAAGTTGTAATACTATCTACAATAAAACGGCCGATATCATGAAAGGAACAGAAAAGTTATAAGAGGAAAAAAAAAGAGGTTCAAAATTGTCGGTTAATTATGATAATAAATAAAATTGCGATCGTAACAAAATGACGAGTCGAGATCGGTCATAAACTAAGAGAAAAAAATAGAATGAAGAAAGGAACTTAAAAAATAAAATGAAACTGCAGAATGCTTATTCACAATGATTTCGGAACTAATGACGGCTATGTGAATTTTCACTCTCCTTGCTCCAGCCATAGCGTTGTTTTACCTCTCTCCATAAAAAGTATAAAAAAAAACACCCGTGTGTGAACAAGGAAGTAAAATCAGTATTACTCCCATATGAATATAGAAAGTTTGATCTTCGCTGTTTTCTTTCTTTTGTGTGACAGACTCTTAGGAGAGAATCGCGTTTTACTTTTATACAACTCTAACAAAAAACTGTATATGTGAGGAAACCCTAAAAGAAATAGAAGAAACGGCGGATCCTAGTTTAAATAGCATAAGTGGTATGTAATTTTCAGTGAGTAAGATCTTGCAAGAATATCTTATGATAAAAAGGTAAAGCTGATTTCAATATGAGAAATAAATTTCGGTCAAATTTTTATTTTACCAAATTCATTTTTAAATTGCTTTAGTTAAGTAAGCCCGGAGTAGAGGTTCTAGATGCTCGAGGTGGCTTTTAAGGAAACACTATCCTGCGATCATAAAGTATTTTTGACAGTTGTATTTGCCCTTTCATTTTGTTCTCTATCTCTGATAAACGCTTTCTTAAATAAATATAAGTATATTACAACCGACTTGCTGAAAGTCCTTAACTTACTTAACAATGAAAAAGATTCTCCTTTTTGCCAAGCAGTGCAAAAAAATTCTGAAACAACTTCCGCAATTATTGCATGAAAAATTGACTTACAAGAAATATTTTTCCGCCAAAAATATCTTGTCAAGCTGAAACGAGGTCGACAAAGCGAGATATTTATCAAGCTATAAATAATATTTATTCGCCGAGTATTTTCATGTTTCTTATAACAATGGGTCAGACTAGCTTAAATAAGGCTACTCTCTCACTCAGAAGCATCATTCCCTTGAGCTCTAAAAAAGCTTACACTGGAAAGAGGACCGAGAAGAGAATACATTCACCATGGGTCATTTGTCGCTGCTTCTTTTGGTGGTTGCGCCGGTGGTTCTAATCTCCCATGCAGCACAGAAAGCTGTAAGTAGTTTGTTCTGTTCAATGAAGTCTTCCAGACCTCTCGCTCTTTCATGTTGCTATCCAGCCTAGTCCCTAGGCATTCTCGGCTCGGTCAATCCTAGACTCTACCTTGAGCTGTGATGTCACCGAGAGATACTCGCCCGCTCTTTCCCAGTCTTCGCGCGGAAAACGGGGCAAGAGAGAACGCCTAGGGACTAGGCTGGTTGCTATCCACTGTTAATAGCTACATATACAGAGACGTAAGTTAGTATATCTGAGGACCCTGGATTTACGTATCTTGTTTCAAGGCCTAGACATATTTTTAAGAGCAGAATGGGACCAGATTTTTCTAAATATGTACGGAATGCCGAAAATAACAATCGGGATTACGAAAAATTTGGGTCGGGACGACGGGATTGAAGAACCCTATTGGGGACCCTCATATCTCGTAGTCCAGTTCTCTCTGATTGTGTATAAGAGGGAGATTGATATCACACAATAAGCTACCACTAACAAGCAACTAATATTTGAATTTTCTGATCCATAGAGCTACACATTGAAGCTGGTTTCCAAAGATGGGAAAAATTATTACGAGCGGATTCAAGTAGACGCTGGGAAAAAAATTGAAGCTTCTCAGGTTCGAGAAGCTTCAACTGGTAAAGAGGCAGAAAATACAATCTACGATTTCCAAAGGGTGGGTCCATGAACACTTCTCTCATTTTTCTTTGGTGCCAAACAATTCATAGTCTGAATGCAGCCCTTCAATTTTTTAAGGGGCTTTGCCACACTATTTATTATCTTTTTATAAAGGTAAAACGAGTCTACGCATCAACTGAATTACAAACATAAGAGTCCTATTGTGTTATTTAAGACCATATTTAGACATTAATTCTGTTTCCTGCAAAAATCACCAAAAATATAATTATGATTAGTGCTCCCTGACAAGAGAGAAATCATTCTCCATTGGCCGGCCTTGATGAAAAAAAAGAGAGAAATCATTCTCTATTGGACTTGGTTGATAAAATTTGTTTGCTATCTTCTTCGTATCTCTACTAAAAGAAGCAATTTTTGTTATGGTAGAATTGACCTAAAACAGCAATATCCTCGAGACATCCCAGCTAGCGTGTTTGCAAAACAACAACTTCAAGCCTTATTGCTTATCCCGCGAAAGTCACCTTGATAATTTAATAGTCGATTTCTTCCGAAGGTTTAAAACTTTGAAGTTTCTTTTGTGTGGCTTAGAAAAATTATGCGCATCATATGTACACTCCTGTATCAAGTAACAGCTGCAATATATGTACGCAATCCAATAAGTCGTTATAGCCAGGCAATTTTCCGATTTGTTTAAAAACCTGTTAAAAATATTTGTCTTTTTTTTTTGCAGAATTTGGTGATGACCCGCGTGCCAGAGGCGAAATCCTGCTTTTTGAGTCAATCGATTGAAAACGCTCCCCGACCAAAGGAACTGATAAGACTTCTAAATGTGGCAAGTATCAGTTTTCAGTAATCATGCTTCTTCTCGCGTGCCTGTAGCTCCTTTCGCGCGCGCATAGCCTTGCCTTGCGCCCCATTTTGCTTATGCGCTGGTCACGCAAGCGCAGTCTAATTTATGGGCAGTGACTTGAATGGATACCCCGGATTCATCCTGGAAACCGCAAAATTATTTTCAAGAGCAATACTCTTGGTCCCGGTTTTTCAAGCGCTGGATGGCGCTATCCTCCGGATCACACAATCTAGCCAATAAGTATTAGGAAAACTAACTGCGTTATCTACTGGATAGCGTTATCCACCTTTTCAACAACTGGGACCTGTTAGAGAACCACTTACTGAGCGCAAATTCATGTACCTGAATCCGAGTACATTGGCGGATCCAGGGGGAGGGGCCGGAGGGGCTCGTCCCCCCCTTATTTTTAGGCCAAGCTGAGGCCCGAAGGGCCGAAAAATTTTTTTTTTAAGACCGCCCCCCCCCCCCTTTTCTCAGGGTCAGGATGACCGGCCCCCCCTTCTCTGAAGGTCTGAATCCGCTACTGGAGTAGGTAAGAAATGAGCCTGACATATGTGTGGCTTTCAATATTTCTTGTCTCCAAAGTTTGTAGTAGTTTCGTTTTTAATTGCGACTCTGGCGCTAAACGCCTGCATGGCATAATACATATATTTTACAATGATCTGCTATTTAGATAAGTGACAAACCAGACACAACTCAAAGTAAATAAACGTTGCCATTGTCAAGCGAGAAACGCGAGCGGGCAAGGTAGAGAAAGCAGTTGTGTTTTACACGTCTATGTGCAGGCTAAGAAATGTTTCAATCACAAGGCTTGATGGCTAAAGTAATCACGCATTTTTAATAGTTTAGATACTCGATCAAAAACTTCTCAGAATATTAAACGACATCAGGTCAATCTTGCTAAAATACGCATAAGGCGTTGACTTTAAAGGCACTATACTATGGCATTGGTAGATATAGAGACGCAAATACGTTTGGCTATTTATACTTTATGAAATAAGTGGCTAAGTAAACTGATGATACAAATTTGGCGGCTGTCTCACAACCCAACATTAGTGAGGTTTAGAGTTCTGAGCAGGAAAGTCTGCCTACGGTAACAGGTCTCAGTCAATTTCTGCCTTTAAAGCAAATGTCACAACTATGCTAACTTCAACCTTTTCAACTCTTTTGTTTAGCTGAGTAAAGCTGATGTAAAAATAACGCCTCAGTCTGTGGAAAACTTCAAGGTTGTCGGCAAACTCCATGACCGATCAGTTTTGAGCAACGAGATGGCAGATCTATGTGCAAATCTGCCAATTTACCGTGTTGCCAAGGGAAGTCTGAGTCAGGAAGATACAAAAGAAATAAGGGACGAGGAAGAGGCTAATGCAGCTGAAATGCCAGGAGGAGGTGAGAAATAATGAATTGCACAGACTAGAAAACAATTTTTAAAGCAATCATTCCTATGTCAACGACTCGGTCAGAATTGATGGGATGACATTTTTGCGGTGGTGAAAAACTAAGAAACGTAAGTAGAGATTAACTTACGAGAATAAAAAGCATGTTATTAGTTTTATTTGCTCAATCATTCAGTCATACCAGCATTGCACCACATGCGATAATTCGGACAAGAATGAGGAGGTTTCCTGAGTCCTCCATCATTTACGTATGATGCATCCACAAACAAGTCGTGAAAAAAAAATATACAGGAATATATCAACTGCGTAGCACATGCTAGTAGTATTAATTTCGCCGAATAAAAATTAGACTGCAAAACAGCAGGTGTTTTCTCAAAGTCGGTTCTTCAAGGTGCGAAAAGTGCGAGCCTCACATGTGAGGCGAGACATCGAAAAATCGTATTTTTCGCGTCTCTCCCCGTTCTCACTCTCCATTTTCACCCTCGCTCCAGACCTTTCGTTGGACCGTTCGCGCGTTCTCTTTGGATTGGTCTACGCAAAGATAGGGACACTGTTTCTGGAGTCTGTAAAAAAATAAAAACAAAAACAAAAACAACAACAAAAAAAAAACTAAAGAACTTTATAATTGATTTAATATTGAAAGAGAACGTGAGCCCGTTTCCGAGATCTCGCCCTTCCTCTAAATCCTTTGTAAAATTTTCGATGTGTTCATATGAGAGGGGAGGGAGGGGGGCCGGCTCGTTTCTCGAGATCTCGGTAAGTGGGCTGAAAATTTTGCCATATGAACACTTCAGCCCGGTCACCGGGATGAATTCTGGCGGCCCGGATGGCGTCGTCTTACATTGCCTGCTGTGTTTTCCACATGAAAAACATCCCAGTGCAGCGATACAGCTTTAAGGCTTGCCAAAGCTATGGTGGGCGCGAAAGTTTTATAGTTTTTTTGCCATGTTTGCTTTGTTTCTCGAATTTCGCGCCAGAACTCGTTCCCAGGATCTTTAGCCTTTTTTCATCACGGAAACTGGGCTGAAATTCCTCAGATGAACCAAAGGCGAAATTGGTCCCGGGAACCGGGCCAGCCCGTTCAACCGGGCTCATGTTAAGAGAGGCCCTACGTAGCTTTTTAAAGCACATCGCTTTTAAAACTGAAGCTTAATTAATTCAGTCATGCTGTAAAGGAGATTTTCTCCTACCTGCTAGATGTCCCCTCTAATAGTAACACTTAACGCCACCAAGGAGACGGTGAGTCTAAAGAGGCTTGAGCTCTCCTTGATGTGCCAACGAAAAACTAGGACTGATTGATGTTCAGACAAAAGTTAATCCCAACAAATATTTATACCCAACGTTTATTTAAATTACTTTGTAGGTTCCAGAAAGCGAGGAATTTGTCGCAACGTTTGTCGCCAAGTTTGCTGGCTCAGTTGTAGCTGGAGTGGTTGCTCTAGGCGCTGCAAAGACGTCTGCAACTTCGTTTGCTAATTGGCTACTGCCCTTAGCGACCAGCCAAGTGGCAACGTAACAAAAAGCCTTTTTTGATGCTATTTAATTTATCGCAGGTGTAAGGTGGAGGCCGGTTTCTCTTAGTGTCCTTTGATGAATCACTGACACGAGTTAAACAGGCTAGTTGGGGTTTTTAATTGTAAGCAAACTTTAAAAAGAAAATAAAGCTACTTGGATTACAACGAAAATACGTAGTCCGTCCATTTTTTTAACGCCATGTTACTCTCCCAATTCTAGACTTGCCCACAAGTCGAGACAGGACTGAGCGCGACTGAAAATGAAAAAAAATTAAGCGAAGCGCCAAAAGCGGGAGCGAATAAGAGGAGTAACCCCACGTTGTGGACAAAATCTGCTGGTCCAGTAGGAATCGCTACACTAATAATACAATAAAGGGATTGTAAAACTGAAAAAAAGGACCAAAGTCTACAAAAGTTCCGGCATTTTTCCCATTAAGGGTCACGCGGCATCGAATCCTGCTAATGTGCAGCTGCCAGCCCAACACAAAGGCGGGTTGTTAAATGTTCATATAAAGTTCACTTTGGGGACGGTTCCAGTTTACTGAGCCAATTTGCTAGCTTGCTTGCAAGGTCTTTCGGTAATCAAGCACAGGCTGAGCATAAAGCCAAGAGAGCTAGTTCACAGGCTAGCACTTGATAAATAAATCCACTCAAAAATATTTGGCAGAGTAATTTGCATTTCTGAGGTAATTTCTGGGAACGTAAAGCAAAGTAGAGTTTGGAGAGGAGCGGAGAGGGTATTCCGAAAAGATAAGTGTGAGCATACTAAGGGGTCCAAAGAAAGTTTAATTTAGTGTTGTAAAATGTCTACAAATCAATCTAAACTATGATCCTTTCATAACAGTAATGCACCAAACTCGTAATTATTGCATTTCCATTATAGCTCACGTAAAATTCGGAAAGGTAAAATTCAGAACTGGAAAAGACGAAAGGTAGAATTGTTCCAATCCTAAAAACCACCTCTGACCCAGTCCCTCCGAGGTCCCTGTATTTGGCGTAGCCTTTTTAACAAAAAAAGTTGCCTTTTCCTGTATTGGAAGTCTAGTTTATAAATTGAGGCGAGACTTTCTTTTGAAAGACAAACATACAACGGCTTTTTTGTAAAAAACAAAATACCAGTTTATTGATTTAAACAGACTCAAAAATGTCTCGGAAATAAATAGTGAACGATTTCGTTAAAAGTCAAAGACATGAGTAAATGGTCCGTTGGTATCAACGCTCAGAACTTGTCTGTTTCCATAAGTACCTAAAATGAAAACCATTAATGAGAAGTACTTCGTACTAGGCGGTAAAATCTTGATACAAATCACGACAAAGTCCTTTGAACAAAAATGAATCCATTCACCTCTTGCACACTGTCCAAAATGCACCTTATTTGCCCCCAAAATTTTGCATAAGCATTGTTTTACAAGTATACTGTACACGATGTAGCTTAGTTAGTGAGAAATCAGGCAGTCAAGACAACTGGATACGAGAGATATGTCCAGGATTGAACGCAATAGAAAAATTTGCGGGCTAAATTTTTTTGGCAATTTTAGGAAAAAAAATGATTCACAAGAATCTTCTGTGAGACACCAACTTGCAAATATCCCAAAAATAGCAAGAATATCAAATTTAACAAAATTCTAGATTTAGAAAGAGAAAAGCTAAGAAGAACCTCAAGAGGGCCGAAAATTTCGCAAAAATCGCAAAAGTAACAAGAATTTTTCTTGCTCCTTTAAAAAGCTGAGCCCGGGACCCCCGGGACAGTGAGTAACAAATATGAATAAGAAATTTATAGGAGCGAAAGAGAGTCAATGTAGTTTTACAAGACCTTTAGCATGCCTTCGATCGACAAAAACACAATTAAAACAACTACAAAGAAAATAATGTTCCTTTTTTGTCTGTAATATTTAACTATAGTTAAATGGTGTTAATAATATCGATTTATTCACCGGATAAGATTACGTCTCGGATTACAAACAAACGTTTTGTATTGTTATCTCCCCGCTTAGCGTTGTATTTGTTAGCGTTCCGTAGCTTTCCCGCCCCCCTCCCCTTCCCCAAATGAAAGGGCATTAAACTGCCCGCTGCCCGGATATGGCCCAAACATGACTTTGTGATTATTGTGTATGGGATAAATTAACAATTATGACTGTCAGAGGAGGGAAAAATGGTTAGACAAGTTTGCCTCTTATTAAGATAAGGTTCAATTTGAAACGTGTGAAGGTTCCTTCTGACGATCTCGTAGCGTACTACTGCGCGTGTATTAGATCTTCGTTAGATTAATTATTCCCAGATTCCACTATGCGTTACCAAAGTATTTGCAAGCCGAACTTGACAGAGTACAAAAGAGAGTTCTCTCGTGTATCTTCCCTGGAGTTTCTTACAAGGACGCTTTAAGTCTCGCTGTTATTGACAGCATGAGAGCCCACCAAGAACAAATATCCAATCAGCTTTTTCAATTAGTTGTTAACAATCCATCCAATAAGATTTACGGTTTGTTACCTAAAAAGTGCAACAGGCCAAGTTACAATTTAAGGAGACAGAATATCTTCGACCTACACAAAACTAAAACAAAAGGATTTGCGGACACTTTAATCAACGAGAGTAGCTCTATGGCATTGCATTCATGACTTGCAATTTACATTTTAAAATTTTCTCTTTTTTCTTAGCATAAGAAATTTTTAAATTTGTAAAGTTGCGCTATTCAGTTTATTCTGCAAAGTGACTTAATAAAACCCAGTCTATCTCTATCTCTCTATCATGGTATTATACAAACTGTACAAGCAAAGGAATGTAAAATTTAGTGCGGCAGGAATTTAATGTTGTTAATGGTTCATGAGTAATAGAATGAAGCACACATATATGAAGAATTGTATCACTTGCTATTTAAAATATATGGATTGGCATACCCTGGCATATCAATAATGTTGGTAGTTGTTGTTGTTAATTATACACCTTAAAAAGGAAAGATTACTGATTCAATTGGAACAATTTTGGTTGTTGTTATTGTTGCATGAAAGTTCTTGTTACTTTAGAGATTTTCGTGAAATTTGCGGACCATTAGATGGGCTTCCAGAGGGTCTTCTTTACGTTTGTTTTTGATAAGTATGAACTTTTGCCAAATTTGTTATTCCTGGTATTGATTCGATATTTGTTAAAGTGTTTTTCTTATTGCAGTGAAAATTCTTGTTACTTTTGCGATAGTCTAATTCCATCGCAAGAAAATTCTTGTGACTTTTGCGAAATTTGCGGACTTCTCGAAGCCCTTTTTGGCCTCTTGTCTTTCTAAGTCTAGAATTTTGTTAAATTTGTTATTCTTGCTATTTTTGCCATATTTGTTTCTCAGTCTTTTTACATAGCAAGAAAAATTATTGTTACTTGTTATTGACCTTTGAAGCCCTTCTTGGCCTTTCTCTTACTAAATCTCAGCAGAATTTTGTTAAATTTGCGTTTTCTTTCTATTTTGAGATATTCGTTACTCAGTCTTTTTACAACGCAACAAAAATTCTTGTTACTTTTGCGATTTTTGCGAAATTTGCGGTCTTCTCGGCGAGGTCCTTCTTTTGCTTAGTTTGTTATTTTTGTTATTCTTGCGATATTTATCAGGGTGTTTTTGGTTGCAATGAATTTCTTGTTACTTTTGCAATTTTTGCAGACTTCTTTTGATTTCTGCAAGCAGTTTTTGATGACCTAATTTTAATGGCGAAAATGCTCTGTTCCTTAAACAAATTCTCTCAACTAGTTCTTCACGGAAATGTATGGAGATCAGTTTGGAGAATTTGTATGTGGATATTGGGGCTTAGAGTGTTAATAGAGGAATTACTCAATAGAAAGCAGTCTAATTTAAGAAAAATACCTCACCATGTTCGACGGATGATCTTGGTGAGCTAGACTGAATTGTTTCCTGGGTAAACAAAAACATAGGATGTTTAAGTGTTTGCAGGTACTTTTTGCTTCGTTTTCGATAATCACACTGTTCAGTCCTTGCTTCCAGCATTTTTCGGCATTACAACTGTTGTATCTTAAATCTCTTCGTTCTTTCTTGCGCCCACTACTTCCAAGCGCGTGCTACGCAGGCTAGATCCCTCAAATATTAATTGGTCAAATACCAGCCTGAATTTCAGATATATCTTGACTTCGAGTCGCTTACTCCCTCAGAGACAACGTCTCTGAAAAGGTAACCGACTCGAAGATACTCTGGAATTCAGGCCAGTCGAATACGCCATTACAAGTAGTTAATGAATTGAGTGGCATTTGTATTTTAAAAGAAAATTGCAACAACTCATGAGACTCTTTTTCTTAAATTGACCCACCAATAAAGAAAGCGTTAGACTTCGTTAACGGAGTTTAGGGATTTTATAGTGGAATTTTGTAGCGGTTTTTGGAAAATAGGAAACCCAACACACCCTTAGCTCTATTCATCACGAAAATACTAATTGAGGACACTATTTTATCGTTTCCTTCTGGAGACCGGCCCAGGGATCGAACCTGCGGCCTTCTGTTCCTCAGTCAAGCGCTAAATTTGCAAAGAAGATGCTCATTCGGAGCTCTAAATCTCTTTACCTCGGAAAAAAGTTATAAGACGTGTGTAAACCTTAAGGACTTGGATGTTGACTTTGTCCTTCAACATTTTAAACTGTGTTTATTTGTGAACGAAGGCGATGAAGAAACTAACTCGTAATCTTATTGAAGAGGATTTTAATCATTGTTTGAAAATTTTATCGTAGTACACAGTTAAGAAGACGAAAACCGACTGGCAGAGATTCGAGATGTTTTGTGCAAGAGGAAATGAGTAATTCCTTCGACAAATATGATAACAAACGTACCTGCACCCGATCATCTTGACGAGCTTCTTTGCCATTTGCAGTGTTTTTTCAAAGACCAACGAAAGAAATATAGAAGCGACTTCGAGCCAGACACTATAGGGCCATTTATACGAGGAAAAATAAGACGCGAACTTTCCGTATATATATACTATATAAAAACACAAGAATAACGTTTGGTTGTGAGTAGAGAAACTGGTAGCTAATCGGCTGTAATCTGTTGTCTACCGGCTTCTCGACTGAATTACTGCAATTTGAAAAAAATTTCCTTTTTTTAATCGTTACATGCATACCAGAAGTATGATTTGGTTTTTTACTCGGTGACAGAGAAATAAAACCATAATTGAATAACAAGGACCGCCGCTACACCAGGGGTGAAGCACTAGAATACCACTCTTCACTTGTACGACTTGTACGCATGCAGTTTTCGGCCCTAAAGATGGATCATCAGTTAGATCTATGAAGTTTCCAATCATCAGATTCAGCATAAACTATCTTTTTTATTCACGAGCCTTTAAACAAGAGCGCTCGTATAAACTCAAGGCGGCGGGAGCGTCCGTGACGAGCAAGGTATTATGCAGAGACTTGAAAAAAACGAATAATCCTTGGAGAAGAAACAGTTAAACTTTACCTTAAGCTTTTGTACGTACCTTTGTTTGCCAAAACAGAGAAAAAGACCAATACAACAATGTAAAAATTGTAATCAATTTGGTTTTGTTTCGTACTAAGCAAAAGAAGTAAAAAATAAAACTGTACCGCCGAAGGTATCGCTCAAAGCAAGGGAAACAAGAAAAATCGAGTGGCTGAACTGGATATATTTGTGGACTCGAAAGGGTTATTCAAAGAGTAATAATGAAAGTCAAAGGCAACTAATAAATAAAAGAGTTTGAGAAAAAAAAAAAACGATTTTCCTTTCTTTTCGGAAACCTGCCCTTGTTTGCCACCTCTCCTCTTGCCTACATTGTTAAACACCTTTACATGGTCAATAGTGGAGCTCTCTCTCGCGCGAGGAACCTACATTACTATTGATAGAAATATTGAGTTTATCGATACAAGAAAATTTAGTAGTCACGTGACCGTAGGTCCGATCCGTCCACCGGCGCGTTTTAGCGGTAAATCGCATGGCCACCCTGTCTTTTAGAGAGAAAAAATAACAACAAAGCCGAGTCTTTTTTTCGAATGAATTTTAATTTTTACACTGGCGTGGGCAGAGAAAGAGCTAGAGCATAATTTACAAAAACTAGCATAATTATTGGCATAATTTTACAAATACACGAGCACTCATAGTAGGAGCATATTATGCTACGTTTGCGAGCAAAATCTATCAATGCTTACCCCTGTCATGTGGTGGAGTAAAAAAATTAAGAAGTCACATGTGAGTGTCCGACGCAAAGGTATTTGGTTTATATGACAGCGATCAGGAGCCGAAAAATTTTCTGATTTTGCATTGGTCACAATTCTTTATTTTAGAATCACACAGAAGACACTCTGTTTGCCTGCCAGCCTCCTTCCCCTCCCCCCCCCCCCCCGCCCCCACCACAGAACTCTATTTTTGCATAAACTATTGTCAAATTTTCCTGGGATGATTACATATTCTCAAGAGAATTTTTGCAACATTTTGTGGGCAAGAAGAGTATTTTATCGCGCATTCAAAAATAGTCCATTGCCTTTTAATCAGAAAATACGGAAAACCTCAAGGATGTAATTCAAACACCTGCAAAAAAAGGAAAAGAAGCTGGAGATTTCACACAGAATCAGAAGGAAGAGAAGTTTACTAACAAAATGTTTCAGTAAATAAAGGAAAATGAATTATTTATCCCCTACGAATCAGTTCGCCGGAATCCAATCGGTCACAAAGTCAAAGAGGGAGAATCATGCCAACCTTGTCAGGTAATCAACTATGACCATATTTGGCCGACACTTATCGAGAATACTTGAAAAAGAGGTTCGACTCTCTGAACGACGTGGCTGAAGAGAGTTACTGCTTTTCTCATTGATCTGTCATTTTCAAGCAATAAAAAGAGCTACAAAACTGATTTTAGAATTCATACTACACAAAGAAAAGAATTTTGTGAGTGGCGGCAAATTTCGGTACGTTTTTTTTTTTTTTAATTCAAACATTGACGTTGTCAGTTTTCCCTGAGACTAACTTCTCAACTCCAAACTGTGAGACCGGGGAATCCTCCTTAAAACAGGGAGTGCCCCTGCAGGACTGGGGGACTTGGCAATCCTAGGGGGGCTGATCAAAAATTTGAAATTTCCTATGTGTGCCTTACAAAGGATTTGGATAGATAGGAATTAATTTTTTTTTTTTCTGATTTTGAAAGTTGAGACGTTTTGTCTAGCTAGGGCTCCAATGAAAGGGATTCCTGATGCCACAAATTCATGGGCGTCAAAAAGTAAAATTTATGCCCAGCAATATCAAGGAAGTGACTGTCCTTCTTACAAAGTGATCGGTATTTACTTTACTCAACTAATACAGCTTAAGGAAGTGTAATTGGGTTTAATTTTGTCCCCTAAAAGTTCACAATAACTCACCAATAATTATATATGTTTCCGATTAGCCTGTTTGGGTCACCATTCTTCTTTTATACTTGTAAAATTTCAGCAAAAAAACGTACGTGGCGCTTGTTTTAAATGCTTTTAAATTTTCTCCTGTTGTTAAATAAGGATAACGGTATTTAATATGCACGAATTACTTTTCAACCTCTCAGCTTCCTCATGCAAATTTACAGTTTTGTCGGTGATGATATATCCATCTGAACTGAGTTATAGCTGTGGAAACTTTTTCTACAAAAAAATCCTACTCGGTATTAAGAAGTGGAGACTTGTTTTCACGTTCCCCACTCGATGCAATTAGAAAATACCACTCATATTCACAGGTGCACTTCGATCTTGAGAGCTCTTAAAAGGTACGTTATGGACGATGCCAATAAATTATGCAAATTTCGTAACCAATAATCTGAAATACCATCTGAACGCCAGCATCACAAAAAAGCTAGGGTAGAAGAAAAAGCAGTTTCCGTGAGATATCGAGAGGTCTAATCTCTTCAATAATTGAAATATCTCAAAAACCTTCAAATTTTGGACAACAGACGCGACAACACTGACAATGAACATGATGCTCAAGCCTATCTTACATTAGCTTTTCTAAGCCTATCTTGCATTAGCTTTTCTTGCATCAGCTTTTCTACGGAGACTGCTTCCCTCGTGACTGGATCGAGGGTAATCATGTCACTTGCAAACCGAATGAACTCGCAGTCTAGTTTTGTTCGTTTTTAATGCGCTTTATGGAAAACTGAGCTCACATGAGTTACTTCTCGTTATGGGCCTTGCGAATGGTCAACCGTATTTAGATTAAAGAAAATTGTGTTTTGATTACCCTCACTCATAAAAATGTACTTCAGTTTCCCCGCGAAATTCAGTCTTCGATGCTACTTAAAGGCTAACTGACGAGACATTCCTGATGCTTTTTTCCGCAACTATTTTTGAAACTCAAATTTTAGAGGCCCTTTCAAGACGATAATAGCCAAATATAAGAGTGCAATGTGAAAGAGGCCAACTTTCCTAAAACAAAGGTAAGTTAATAGAAAAAACGTTGAAAATCTCAGACGAATCAATTTCTTTCCTATATATTGATTATTGCTCAGCGAACAATGAATTCAGTTTTTCGGGGTGTTAAAGTCTCTGAAATTATTTGCGGTCATTTGTCACTGAGGTAGCTAGACGTTTAGTACAAGTGTTATAACTGAATGAACTGGTGGACCATCATCGCCGGGGACCCTCCTTTGTCAGGGCCAAATTAGCTGCGTACTTAGACGACATTACAGCTGTTTCCTGTACTGACTCCACAGCAAACATTGATGTAGTCGTTTCGGAAAATTAGCTTCGTAGCCGGAAGTCAAGCAGTGCATCTTCAAGATCAGTGACACCAGTTTCCCGCAGTAAACTGAAGGTCGGACTAGCAATCTCATCATAAAATGACAAACTTCACTAAATTTCAGTTATACAGCAGAATACAAAGATTTAAAAATATGATTTTTCTTATCCGTTTTCTGAAAGGCCTGATGAAGCTTCTACTTACCTGAATTTTACTTTACGTAATTTTACCCCGTGCTATGAATTACGTTTCATTCTTCGCAAGGGCTATGTAAACAGGTTAGGTGTAAACCTTGTAAGAAGTTCTCTTAAAAGTACGGCAGAGTTTCGCTTGAAAGTTGTAATACTATCCACAATGATGACGGCCGATATCATGAAAGGAACAGAAAAGTTATAAGAGGAAAAAAAGGGAGGTTTAAAATTGTCGGTTAATTATGATAATACATAAAATCGCGATCGTAACAAAATGACGAGACGAGATCTGCTATTAATTAAGAGAAAACAAGAATGAAGAAAGGAACTTAAAAAATAAAATGAAACTGCAGAATGCTTATTCATTTCGGAACTAATGACGGTTATGTGAATTTTAACCCTCCATGCTCCAGCCATAGCGTTGTTTTATCTCTCTCCATAAAAAGTAAAAAAAAAAAATAAAAAAAAAACACCGGTGTGTGAACAAGGAAGTAAAATCAGTATTCCGATATGAATATATAGAAAGTTTGATCTTCGCTGTTTTCTTTCTTGTGTGTGACAGACGTTTAGGAGAGAATCGCGTTTTACTTTTATACAACTCTGACAAGCAACTGTATATGCGAGGAAACCCTAAAAGAAATAGAAGTAACGGATCCTATTTTAAATAGTATAAGCATAAGTGGTATGTGATTTTCACTGAGTAAAGTCTTGCAATAATATGATATGATAAAAAGGTAAAGCTGATTTCAATACGAGAAATAAATTTTGATCAAATTTTTATTTTACCAAATTCATTTTTAAATTGCTTTAGTTAAGTACGCCCGGAGTAGAGGTTCTAGTTGCTCGAGGCGGCTTTTAAGGAAACACTATCGTGCGATCATAAAGTATTTTTGACAGTTGTATTTGCCCTTTCATTTTGTTCTCTATCTCTGATAAACGCTTTGTTAAATAAATATAAGTATATTACAACCGACTTGCTGAAAGTCCTTAACTTACTTAACAATGAAAAAGATTCTCCTTTTTGCTAAGCAGTGCAAAAAAATTATGAAACAGCTTCCGCAATTATTGCATGAAAAATTGACTTACAAGAAATATTTTTCCGCCAAAAATATCTTGTCAAGCTGAAACGAGGTCGACAAAGCGAGATATCTATCAAGCTATAAATAATATTTATTCGCCGAGTATTTTCATGTTTCTCATAACAATGGGTCAGACTAGCTTAAATAAGGCTACTCTCTCACTCAGAAGCATCATTCCCTTGAGCTCTAAAAAAACTTACACTGGAAAGAGGACCGAGAGCAGAATACATTCACAATGGGTCATTTGTCGCTGCTTCTTTTGGTGGTCGCTCCGATGGTTCTAGTCTCCCATGCAGCACAGAAAGCTGTGAGTAATTTGTTTTGTTTAATGAAGTCTTCCAGACCTCTCGCTTTTTCATGTTGCTGTCAAAGACAAACAGAGAAGAAAGAGATATTTCATCATCCAATCTATTACCCATAGAGGTCGCTAATAATGTAGAAAGAGCCAAAATGATATTATGCAATAAGCACTAACAAGCATCTAACATTTGAATTTTCTGATCTTTCAGAGTTATACTCTAAAGGTGGTCTCCAGAGATGGGAAAAATTATAACGAACGGATTCAAGTTGACGCTGGGAGAGGACTTGAAACTTCTCAGGTTCGAGAAGCATCAACTGGTAAAGACGCGGGGGATACCATCTACGATTTCCAAAGGGTGGGTACATGAACACTGCTATCAGTTTTCAATGGTGCCAAAAAATTCATAGACTACTTGCAGTCCGTATTTTCTCTTAAAATCCATCGTTTTCTTATCCCAGCTACCGCGTTTGCGCGCGCGCGATGGCGCGTAATGTCCTTCTTCAAAACGCTGAAATTAGGGTGGCTGATAGCCAATTAGATTAGAGAATTTTGTCCCAAGTCAGTCACTTTGCTAATTAGGCGATTGCCTCCAAAGTTTTTTATGTGCGGCTTAGGAAAATTATGCCCATCAGTCTATATCGTTAAAACAGGGCAATTTCCCGACTTATTTAGAAAACCTGTTAAAAATATTTGCGTCTTCTATCCTTCTCATTTTTTTGCAGAATTTGGTGATGAACCGCTTGCCAGAGGCGAAATCCTGCTTTTTGAGTCAATCGACTGGAAATGCTCCCCGGCCAAAGGAATTAATAAGACTTCTAAATGTGGCAAGTATTTTCTGTAGTCATGCATCTCCTCGAGTGTTTCCACTCCTTTCGCGGCGCGCGCATCTCCTCATACTTCTTAGTCGTAGACAAATTTATGGGTAGTTGGAAACCTCGTGATTATTACAAAACGCACTTCTACCCTGGTAGAGAACCATTTATTGGGCACATTTAATGGGAAAATGTGAAACTCCGAGAGCCAGTTGTGTAAGGAAAACAGTATAGGGTTTAGCATCGAAGTACATTGATTAAACCCCGTTAGCTTTCAGATAATTAGCAATGCTAGGTAAAGTACCTTTAAAATAACCGATATCAACGTTTTGACCTTGATGGTGTAGTCGATATGGATGTGGATAATAACTCAAATTATCTGGGTTCAAGCCTTACATACTCCGTTTTCTTCCTTCTTTTATTTACTACTTTTTTCATTTTACTACTTTTAAGACTTTTCATCCATTTTAAGTGACGACTGCAGCCTGATTTGGGGGTATCCATTCTAGTCACAGCCCAAATTTATGTACCCAAGGCCGAGATAGTGAGGAATAAGCCAGACAAGAGTGAGGCTTTTATTAGTTTTGAAGCACTTTTGTTCACAATACCCACTAAACGTCTGGTATGATACATCCTTTTTACAATGATTTGGTATTTCAGAGAAGTGGTAATCTTGTACCGCCAAAACACCGAAAATCCGACAAACCAAACACAACTCAAAGTAAATAAACGTAGCCAGTGCCAAACGAGTGACGCGCACGGGCAATGCAGGTAAAGACTTCGTGTAGACGTCTCTTATCCCCTTTGCTTCAGACGTCTGTGCGCAGGCCAAGCCCGTACTGATTGGTTTGAAAAATTAGCGGGAAATGTTTCCGCCAATCACAAATCATGATGATGCAAACTAAAGTAATCACGCATTTTCCCAGTAATAGTTTAGATACTCGATCAAAAACGTCTCAAAATAACGACAGGAGTTCTAAGTTTTTCCCTTTTAAGGCTAGCTGCACCAGGTCAACCTAGCTAAACTTCAAGACAGAAGGGGCCTGTTAAACCAGTTGCAGCGGGGGGGGGGCCTTGTAAAATCATAGCCTAAAGGAGGAGGAGCTGAACATGTAAGCTTCTCTTACAAGAAGGGGGTGGTATCAAATTTTCAAGTGGACAAGCTATCTCAACAACAACATGAACAAAAAACAAAACATGATTTTTATGTGATCAAAATATAAAGAACTAGCCATAATTACAGTAGAAAACCCCGGTAACTCGAACTGTGAAGGGAAACGAAAAACAGTTCTAGTTAGCGAGAATTCAAGTTATCGAGGTAAATTTCAGTGAAATTTTGATCAAGGGAAAGAAAAGTTAGTTCGAGTTAGTGGGGAATCCGAGTTATCGGGGTTCTCCTGTAGTACCAAAGCCGTCATGAAAAATTCTGGTCACATGATCGTTCAGATTATTACTGCTTAACAGAACAAGGGTGTATTCAGGATCAAAAGAAGAGGTGTCCAGTGCCTTTCTAAGAGAGAAGTGACTAATGGAGTTAGTGTCCCTTCTATAGGAATTACATACCATTACGTCGACATTTTAAGCCCAAAGGGAGTGTCAGGTGACCTTCAGGACATGGAAACCTCAGCACACGTGAAGACTGTGCGAATACGCTTCCTGCCTTCTCGATTGAGAAGACGGATGCAAAATTCAACTTTTGTCGAACGTAGTTTTGAGGTACTGTTCCAGACGCAGTTGTCGAAAAACTTTACATTACCAAAGGAGTGAATAAATGTAAATGTAACTCAAAGGGGGGGGGGGGGGGGGGGGGGGGGGGTGGTCATAATTTTCAAGTGACCAGGCAGGGGTGCTACGCACTTTATTACTCTATGTAAGGCTCATTTTTTAGCCCCTCTCCTGATAATTATTGCACAGTCCCTAATTACGCTAACTTCAAGCTTTTTAACCCTTTTGTTTACCTTAGTAAAGCCGACGTAAAAATAACGCCTCAGACCGTCGAAAATTTCAAGGTTGTCGGCAAACTACAAGACCGATCAATTTTGAGCACCGAGATGGCGGATCTATGTGCAAATCTGCCAATTTACCGTGTTACTAAGGGAAGACTGAGTCAGGATGATACAAAGGAACTGTGGCACGAAGAAGAAGCTAATGTCGCTGAAATGCCAGCGGAAGGTGAGGAAAAAAATTAACTGCACAGACTAGAAATGTGTGGCGGAATTACTGTTTGGTGGTAAAAACCACTTGGCCATAGCTTGGCCATGGTAAATTGGAATTGAAGGATGTTGAAGGGGTCACATTTTTGCCGGGGTAAAAGCAAACGTAACGCAAGTTGGAATTGACTAACTTGAAAAAAAATAAGTTATTAGTATAATTTGCTCAATCATTCAGTCATACCAGTATTACACCCCATGCAATAATTCAGACTGGAATGAGATTTCAGTCTCTGTAGACTCTGTACATCATTTGACGCCAGTGTGATGCGTCCACTTAAAGAAGTCCATTCTAGCAATTTTAATAAAATAAGGAAAGGAAATAAAAATTGCAAAAAGACTGCAAAACAATCGTTATATTTTTCTCAAAATCGGTTTCAGTTGAGGAGCAAAGCGTTAGCGTCGTGTGCGCACGAAGATTATAGGGTTCACGCACCCGTAAGAGTTCATCACAACAAATACTCCTACCCAGCGTTTATTTGAATTACTTTGTAGGATCCAGAAAGCGAAGAGGACTTTGCCGCAAGGCTTGTGATACATATTGCTGGTTGGACTGTAGCTGGCGTGGTTCAGGGGCACCCAACGGCAATTTTCGGGAAAATATCTGTTCGGAAGACGATCTGAGATCTAGAATTTTCGGAGCATTTGTTGTAAAATTTCTTGCTTGCCTGCCTCTCCTAGGATTTTCGAACATCTACAAAATGGTATAATTACCCATTTTTAACGGATTTTGACCCTAAAAAAGGACACCTAGAATTTTCGGTAGCCTTTTCCTGGCTGAAATTTTCGAGAAGGTAAGTTTGTATCCCTATAATTTTCGGATCACTAAACTTTCAGCTAGGAAATCCGAACAGATTAAAAGTTTTTAGGGGATAAAAATATGCCTATATCTACCGTTTGAATACTAAAATACGTTCAACAATGCTATGTTAAGTGGTTTTGAACTATATTCTCGTTGGGTGCCCCTGGTGGTTGCTCTAGGAAATGCAGAGACGTCTGCAAGTTGATTTGCTAATTGGCTACTGCCCTTTAGCAGCGACGACCCAAGTGGCAAAGTAAAATACAAAGCCGTTGTAGTATACTTTTATCGCGGGTGTAAGGTGAAAGCCTATTTCTCCCAGTGTCGCCTTTATGTCACTGACACGAGTTAAACAGGCTAGCTGGGGATTTGACGGAGTGTAATGCAAGCAAAATTTAAAAGAAAATAAAGCTACTTGGATTAGAAAAAAAAGGTAACTTAGTCTGTGTGATTTTTTTCCCCACTATATTTGAATTCTTAAGGTACTTGCCTTTAACTTACCGCGAAATGCTATTTTACGCTGATATCTTGTGATCTTATCTTTGAATACAAATAGTGAGTTACTCTCTCCCTTGGTGACTTGTCCACATGTCGAGAAAGGACTGCACGCGACCGAAAATGAAGAAAATGTCAGCGAAGCGCTAAAATCGGGAGCGAAGCGGAGCGAGTAAGAGGAGAGAAACCCCACGTTGTAAACAAAACATACTGATCTAGTATGAATTGCTACACCAATTAAGGTCGTTTAACAGATTGTAAAACAACGACCAAAGTCTACAAAAGTTCCGGCATTTTCCCCTTTAAGGCTCACGCGGCATCGAATCGTCCTAATGTGCGACTGCCAGGCCAGCATAAAGGCGGTTGTTCGATTAATGTCTTTAACGCTTAAGTTCACTTTAGGGACGGTAACAGTTTATTGAGCCAATTTACTAGCCTTCGTGCAAGGTCTCTCGGCAATCAAGCCCAAGCTAAGCGTAAAGCCGAGAGAGCTAGGACACAGGCCAGCAAATTGATAAATAAATCCACTCAAGCACAATAGAATTCGGGACGCAAAGCAAAGTTGAGAGGGGAGGGGAGAGGGTATTTCGAAAACGTAAGGGTGAGCTACTTAGGGGTCCGGGGAAATTTTAGTTTAGGTGTTCTAAAATGTCTAAAATGAATCTAGACTATTATCCTTTCTTAACAGTAATGCACCAAACTTTTAATTATTGCATTGTCGCTATAGCTCGTAAAATTGGGAAAGGTGGCTCTCCATGAATTGGAAAAAAAATGAAAGGAAAAATTGTTCCAATCCTAAAATCCCCCTCAGTCCAGCCCCTCCGGAGACCATTATATATTTGGAGTAGTGTTTTAATAAAATAAGTTCCTTTTGTAAATTGAGTGCGAGACTTTGTTTTTAAGGGCAAACAAACAATGGCTTAAAAAGAAAACAAGACAAAAACAAAACAACAACAACAACAAAAAAACACTTTATTGATTAACACAGACTCAAAATGACTCGGAAATAAATAGCGCACGATTTCGTTAAAAGTCGAAGACGTGTGTAAATGGTCCGTTGGTATCAACGCTCAGAACTTGTCTGTTTCCATAAGTGCCTACAATGAAAACCATTAATTAGAAGGACTTTAGACACTTATTTGGCGGTAAAATCTTGACCCAAATCACGACGAAGTCCAATGAACTAAAATGAATCCATAAGAATTTGAATCAAATCGAAACGTTGAATCCGATAAACTTCGGGTGTGTTCCTTTCGGCGAATCCAAAAACGGATTTTTGATCCTAGATTTGCCAGATTTCGCGGTCGAAAGGAACGTGAAATCCGAAATTGGATTTGTAACCTTGGTAACCTTTCGCCAACACGTGCATCATGCACGACAGCCTCTCAAAAAATGACGTGTTTTCTACTGTTTGACAAATTATGCGATTATACCGTGCAGAATTTAGTGGTCAGCAGTTCGAATAGCGACGATGGAACATACAAAACAGACAAAGAAAGAAGCGCATTAAAATTGAAAATTATCTAACGAATGTCGGCCAGTTTGATCCAGTTACATAGCTCGGATTTTTTTATGTAACACGATCGAGTGCCTGTCGCGTCTACAAGCGAGTTTGTAGTTAGATAGCAGTTCATTTGTTACTTTTACTTATTTCTGATTTCAAGCAATCTTTAGAGACAAATGGTTAGTATATGGATATTTTAATGTACCAGGAACAATCTTCTAATGTTTTCAGATGTTTTGCGGCAAATGACAGCAACGAGGAAACTCTAAGGCCTCTTTGGGAATACTTCAACTGGAAATACCGCTGGATCATCTGACTAATTTCGGATCCACTGTGAATGGAACAGCGTAGATCACTAATCCGTTAATCTGGATTTGGATTCTTCGGATTTCACATCCAATGAATCCTTTTTCAAAAAGGATTCACCGGATCAAAAATCCGGATTTGGATTTGCCGAAAGGAACGCGAAATCCGTTCTTAGATCTAAAATCCGTTTTTGGATTCACCGAAAGGAACACACCCTTCAATTGAGGTCACCATCATGGGATATACTTTGGGTTTCTATAAATTATAGAACTCGTTTAAGCCTTAAGGAGTTTCGATACAGTTCGAAATATATTTACTTGAAACTGCATTTTATCACTGGTAAAAATTTTATAGCGATCGGGCAAGGAGAAAACCATCTTTAAGGCGATTGAAAAATATCGGTACGGTCGCCGAAAAACTGTATCGAAACACCTTCAGCAATTGAAACAGTTTAGCAACTTTTGTTTCCCAGCGAAAACCAGCAATCTCTTAGTCATCATTTTCTCCTAATAATAGAGCAAGAAGTTGCATACGTTGTGGTTCAATTCTATCCCTATAATGACCTATACGGGAAGGCTCAGCCCAACGGGGTACCTTTTTCAGGCTTCAGGTATATGAAAGCTTAGGGATTTCACCAGCTGAATGGTATTTGAAAGGGTAGAGAAATCTGCCTTTCGTTTACTCTAAAGGCCCACAAAGGGGTAACAAATGCATTTTATAGCTGTGAAAAAGTCGAGAAAACGTTTTTTTTTTGTTTCATATTTCAAAGACGGTGTATTTACCTCAGTTAGAAGGAATGCAAAGTTCTAAACTAGGTATGTGAAAGGGGTACCATTTGTCAAAAGAAGGTATACCAAAGGGGTACCTTTCTGTCAAAACTGGCATATTTAAGGGTAAGCGGTTGGAGCTTAGGGCGAAGCCTACCCTTATAAAACTTTGTTTTGTACTCCCCCCTGGTTTTATCCTTGGTCTAATTTAATTTTTTTTGCTTCAAACTCATTATCATGCATGAACATGCCCCAAAATGCTATCTACTTAACTGGTTTTCACAAACAGCTGAAGTGCAATCAAAAAAGTTACGATCGGCTTTGCTTTTGTTTATGGGGCGGAAGCTAAGGAAATGGGCGGTTATATAAGGGTGTTCTCTACGCATAGCCAACGCCGAGCACGGAAGGAGACATACAGTCGAACCTCCATGTGCGATCACCTTTCGTAAGCGACCACCTCCCATAAGCGACCGCCAATCCAAAACACCAAGGTCTTCTAAGTCAAAGCGTTACATTTGGAGCCTCTAGTAAACGACCACCTTCTGTAAGCGACCGCGACCACTTTTTTGGCCTGATGGTTAACGATCGATTTTCCCATTGTTTTTAACCTCTTGTAAGCGACCACTTGACGCGTTCCCTGATCTCTATTTTCGCTGTGTGCACTATGTTACTTAGAACAACATGGAACTATACATGTGCTAACTTAGACGTTGCATGCAATAAATTATCTTCCATAAAGATGTGCCTGGACCTCTTCTCGAAAGAGACCCCCTGTGGTTCGATCCTTGTAAACGACCACCTCCCGTAAGGGATCACTCAGTCTTTGAATTTTGGGTAGTCGCTTACGGGAGGTTCAGATTGGCGGTTTCACCGATATACAAATAGACCGTCGTTTGCAAGCAGATAGACGACAGTCAACAGAGTAAAGCATTCCCTTTACAAAAACCGTCAGGATTAAAGAGGAAGGCAGGGTAAGAATTCAAAGGGTCGGTTTTCTTGTGATGAACGTATTTATAAGGAGTGGCATGTTTGTAAGACCGAAATCATCCTATCAGCATGTACCGAGTGATAGTCAAGTGCAAGCGTATAGGAAATTAGTAACTTAATAGAGGAATTACTCAATAGAAAGCAGAGTCTAATCTACGAACTTACCATGTTTGACGGATGAGCTTGGTGAGCTAGACTGAATTGTTTCCTGGGCAAAGAAAAACGTAAAGTGTTAAAGCGTTTTGTGATGGTACACTATGCATCGTTTTCGATAATCACACCGCCCAATCCTTGCTTCCAGCATTTTCGGCATACCGGATGTTGAAGTGTTGGATTTTTAGATCTTACCAAGCTCTGTAAGTTATAAATCTCTTAAACAAGATCCCTCAATGATTAATTGGTCAAATACCAGGCCAAAAGAGAGGCGAAATGGACTACGAGGAACGTTGTTCCATTTGAAAGTGGTCACGACTAAAGAATCGAAGACTATATTTTTCTCTGATCGAGTGTTATAAATGTATATTTTCTTCAAGTAATCTCGAATTTCAAGACTTTTTCCAGTTACCGTCAAAACGAACAAGAAGTAATCATAATTACAAGTTGAAGTTTCAAGCATCTAGTTGTAATTGTTACAAACATTCATATTTTGTGAGAATTGTAAAAGAATGGAACGATTTACCTGAGTGGATTGTCGGGGCGGGAAATCTTGCATGTTTCAAGCGTTCTTTTAGGATCATTTTTAAATATTTCGTAGTATTTTCTTTTTATTCCATATTGGCTTTATTTTTAGCTACCTTTTTGGACGTACATTTTCAACATTACATTTTAATATTAGAATATTTTAAAGATTTTTCTTTTGGGATTCTTTACATAAGGCCAACCTCTTAAACTCCCTTTTCAAAGCATTCTTTGTATATATTTATCTTTGTTTTTAAATGCTTTGAATGAACGTATGTCGGTATGTATGTATGTAGCCTGAATTTCAGACATATCTCCAAGACGCTTACTTCTTCAGAGACGTCCTCTCATGAGGGAGTAGATAAGGCCTGGAAGGGGGGTTCCTGAACCCGCATTCTCGCTCCTTTTTCACGACAAGCCCGCATCCTGAACTTCAGTCTGTACTGACTCTGTAACCTCTAACCCGAATACCGTTTTCTCTCCCAATTCCACATCCCGTGCCAAGATTTCGGCCAATCTTCGCCAGAAGCGATCAAATCCCGTATCTCGTCAGGAATTTTTGCGTTTTCCCGAATCCCGCACTGTTTTCAATTGTTAAATACCGGATCCCGAAAATATGCTTCCAGACACTGAGTAAGCGACTCGAAGATATTAGTTAATGAATTGAGTAGCATCAGAAACTCATAAGGGGTTGATTCATCCCCTTATGAGTTTCTGGTAGCATTTATATTTATGAACTAAAACAGACGAAGTTATAAAAATTACTTAATGTGATATGGCTCATCCATCTAATAGTTATACCTCACAAAGAAAAACGAAC
>OZ037780.1:25012335-25049835 GCA_964035525.1 Porites cylindrica
CTGTATACTGACGAAAATGTGGAGAATAAAACAGCTCCTGATCCACCACCTACACTGGAGGGGACTTACTCAATGTTTGGGGCTTCTTTCGAGGTAAACTGACGTGGACTTGATAAGTAACATCTAAGTTGATCTCCTTTTTAAGTTCGCAAAGTGAAATTAAACCCAGAGATTAAACGATAATAAGATGTTTTATACTACTACATGAGAAATTTCTGCAATTTGATTGGCTAAGAGCAGTGGTATTTCAGCTTACTTTGAAATACCTACACGGGAAAATTTATACAAAACCTTTGCGTGTAGTAGTATAAACAAATAATAGCATGATTTGTACGTGATATTTCAAAATTGTCTCAAATTTCACTCGCCTAACGGCTCGTGGTATTTATGCCAAATATCACTACAAATCATGCTATTAGCTGTACAAACGGCTAAAATTCAATTTTTTACTTTTCTCATGAAGGTCACTGATGTAGTTATTAGTTTGTTGTGTTTCTCAAATTATTATGAAAGTCCATCTTCATGAAAAAATTAATGCCTATAAACACAAGCTTATTGCAGGCCTTTTCTCTTTTAATTTCCCTTGCCTTTTAGACCGACGAATCCATTATTCGACCTTTAGAACTACAGGGAATAACTCGACTTTACACAAAGCAAGGCAGATTTGGTATGTGATTAAATCTTTTGCTGACGAATTTGTTTGGTTATTTTTTGCAACTGTTAGGCTGTTGTTGATTGTTGTGGATGTCATCATCATCCTCATCATCATCCTCACCATCATTGTTGTCGTCTTCACCATTTCATTTAAACCCGTGGGCTGGGTAGTTCAAAGCAGGGTCAAGATAACCCAGGGTTAGGGACAAATTTGAATTCAGATTTGAAAGCATTGCATTCAAACTGAGTTTAATTCTTCTGGTAGTCTAAACTTTGATGATCGGATGCTCTAAAAGTAAACAGAAAATTATCCAAGAAGATACTTTTAAACAAAGGAGAGAGAAACCTGTGTTAAAATTTAACCCTGGGTTAATGCAAATTGGTCTTCGAACAACTGAGCCCTTGTTTATACCAATGATTTCTTTTCCTTGTAGATAGAATAAAAGAACTGAAGAAACTTAATCATTCTATTGTTATCAACTTTTTGGAGCTGCTAGACATCCTAATTAAGTCACCTTCATCATCCAAGGTACCAAAAAAGTCAGTTTCTTTCCATTGCAGTGATCCATGCTTAACTTTTTTTAAAGTCATCTTATATAATAATTTATTTTATGAACTTGTCACCAAACATAAAGTATTGGTTGCCAGAAAGGGGCAACCAACACTATAAGTAAACTCTAGATACCATGAATAAGTAAATTGGTAATATTTATTGCAAATGTATTTTGAACTTATCAGCTCACTAGATGATACCTGGGTAATAACAATAATTGTATTGTATTATATTGTACAGGTAATCAATTTGGCAATAAAGTTAAGTTTCCTAATTTTTTTCTGGCCCTGGTGACCAAAATGGTCACAGCTAGGAGCACTGCATTGTATTGTATTGGAAATGCAGTTAATAAATTACCTTATAAAATTCAAAATTATTCTAATATCCTACCTTTAACTTTTAAGTGTAGGCAGTTGGGATAAACAAAAAAATAGCATATTTTATTGTCAATCTGTATTACTATGCGCAATTTAAAAGAGCTGAAAAACCCAGTAAATTATACATACCTATGTATTATTTAGATCTATTGTTTATTTTTTTTTTCAGAGAGGAGAAAAACTTGAGGATTTAAATTTATTATTTATAAATATTCATCACTTGATCAATGAGCTCAGGCCTCATCAGGTTTGTAATATTATTTTTTTATTTTACATGTAAAATATTTTTTATTGTCAACACTTGATAAAACTTTAAAACAGATATGAGGAGGAGAGAGGTTGATACATGAGAAAGAAGTGCACTGTATTCTTTTGCGTTTTTTTATATATTATGACTGAAACTGCCTTGAAAAAGTAAGAGCCCATGGTCTCTCTCTGTGGGGCTCAAGGACTGATGTGACCCAAAAGTGTGGTAAAAAAGGATGCTCTGCATGATAGACATATTGATCTGATCAACAAAGGACAACCATTTTCCACAGTCTATACTCTAATAAAGCATAGAAATAAGGTCAAAAGTGGAATCATGGGCTGCAAGCAAATGTTTTCAGGTCAGCACTTTTTAACATCTGTCGAAAGGCCCTTGGACACCTTATGAAGTTTACACACTGTAGTATTCCTCATTGTTTTGGATAAGCCGGTTAAGCACCTGCGTTTTACAGATTAGGGTTAAGCACTGTTTCAAAACCAGTTAGGTTCTTTTGTTGGGTTGGGGTTGATGCTATGTGTACTTTAATAATTTATTTCCATATCATCCAACAAATCCTCTGTGGTCTAGTGGTTAGTGCATGGTTAGTGTGATGTAGTGGCAATTTAGGTCATTGGTTCGAATCCTCTTGCCCTTCACATCAATTTTTTTTTCTTTTAAATTGAAGAGACTTGCACTTTCATAAATGAAATATCTAAGTGTGATATAAAAGCAGTCAACAGTTCTACCTTGTGTAAAAATCATAAGGGGAGAAAGGGCCTTTCAACAGATGTTAACGAGTGCTGACCGTGTTTTCACTGCAAAGGTTTTGAATATTTTGAAGTCATCTATATAGTCCAAAGGAGTTTATACCAAGCATTCCATGGATTTCATGGTTTAACTACCGTAAGTTGCTCAGTTTGTAATAGAAGAGATGGTTTTATTTTGTAGTGTTAAGTTGTACTTCTATCTCATTGCAGGCTAGAGAGACATTAAGAGTCATGATGGAAAGACAAAAACAACAGCGACTAGAAACAGCTGACAAATTAAACAAGTACGTTTTTCCTGTTCTTGGTTACTGTAAAATCCATTCTGTTAACATGGTTCCAGAGATCATTGGTTAATTGGAAACCTAGTTAACTTAAGGTATTAGATCTGCTATATGGTAAAAAATTGACCATGCTTATAGAATCATTTATTTAACATGTACTCTTAACCTGAACACAAATTCCAAAAATGAAGCAATTTCGTTCCATGGAAGCCAGGTAAATAAAGGCCAAAGTTGGTATCTAAAAGTGTTATTCTTGAAATATTAATAATCACTGGGCTGAAATCCGACACAATACTTTCAGTTTTTGACAGTGTTGCAGTTTTCACAACCCAACACGTGATATTGCCTTATGAGTTTCAAGTAAGCTAGGGCAAATTATAGCAAAATTCTTTTACATTCTGCTTCCCCAAATACAGTGTAGGCCAGAACTAAGCGAACAACGCAGATGCCAAACTGATCCAATGGACGCGATGTTTTCTTCCGCATTATTGTTATGTTAGTTTGGTTTTGATTGTGTGAAACATGACTGTTTCCTCGATTCTTGAAATATGTCATTGAAATACATGTAGATGTACGGACGTGCATCAGGTATTTAAAAATTTGAGTTTCAATGGGAATAGAAAGTTGCACCTGGCGTATTGCATTTTTGTAGCATGTGCCACACCGATCCACCAGTTTGAAGCTTATTGATTATTCACCCACACATAACACCTCTAAAAAAAGAGTTAGCTCATACATACTAAGGAGTCTTAATGTGCACTGATGCATTTCAGAGCAGATGCGTCTGGTCGTCAGTTCAGACGCATGGACGCATCCGGCCTGACACAATTGACTCGTCTTTCCCGACGTGTATTACGCATATATTTTGGTTCGCTTAGTTGTGGCCTGCACTGTAAAGTACAATAATCATTTTTAAATTGACACTCAGATATCAATTTTCTGAAAGCTCAGGTCTTCCTTGATAGCTTTATGTAATTTTATTGGGGAAATTATTTAGTTTATTAGTATAGGTAATAGCATGATTTGTAGTGATATTTGGCATAAATACCACAAGTGATATTTCGAAATTGTTAGAAGTAATTGTTGAAATTTGAGAGAATTTTGAAATATCACGAGTGGTACTTATGTCATATATCACGTACAAATCGTACTATTATTTGTTTATACTACTACCCACAAAAGTTTTGTAATTTTCACATGAAGGTATTTCAAATTAAGCTGAAATACCACCGCTCTGAGCCAATCAAATCGCAGAAATTTCTCATGTAGTAGTATAATTTGAGAAATAAGTTTTTGAAATGAACGGCTTTATAGCAGATCTAATACCTTAAGTGATTTAAAACCAATACTTTTTGAGTTTCTTTTTATTATGTCACTTGTTAAAGAGTACCGTGTTTTGCTGAGTGTTCTTTGACACCTTCAATCCCAGGGTAATAAGTGAGGCAATGATGTTATAATGTACATTTACTTTTAAGTCTGAATAAAATACTTTGGTATAGCAGTAAAAATGAATATTCTTTTACACAGTCTTTTTTTGAGGGGGGCGGGGGGTAGATGAATATTATACTGATGTAGTGTTTGACTTTCTATAACCTACAGCTGTAATATCTTCCTTGAACAATTTAGGTCATCCCATTTTAGACATGTTTATAATTCTTTATAAATTCTGGGGGCTGGATTTCAGGGCTGGACACAATGCTTGTACCTCTTAAACAAGGAATCGAAATCATGATAACACTTCATTTTTTTCAGACATTTGGACAGAGTAACTGCAATGCTGCAGTCATGTGCTTCTTCCTTACAGTTAGCCTCTGGCCAACAAGACGGTTCATATGAACAAATGGAGGTACAGTACTGATTAGGATTTATTTCAAAATTTAATGCTATTTCTTAACACGGATTAATATTGTTTACCGTAATATCAAAGAGCTTAATGGATAATGGCTTAATAGGGTAGGGAGGACTTCCAGTGTCATTACCTACATTGTCAATATTCTCTGACGATGACTACCACACAGGTTGTTGAAATGTCGCTCGATGTCATCTTCTTTCTTTCCCTGGATCTTAAATTGCATAATTGACTCTCAAAGTATGAAAATAGCTATCAGACTGAGTCTAGTCATGAAATTATGACAATCAAAAAATACTTGATATCATGTCTTTGTCCTTGCAGGTTGATGAATCAAAAAAGCATGGTGCAGATGAGATAGAGTTCAGTAGAGAAGATGAAATTATGTGTAGTGTTCTAGAGAATATTTCATAGCTGAAATAACTCGCCCTCACTAGCTGGGGACAGTTATGCAAACTTGAGAAGTAGTCAAGGTTTGTGTAACTTCTTGGTGTTTATGCCAGGCTAAATAAACGTTGTCACAGCAAAAATTTTTCTATTGGTTTTATAAATAATAACTTCAGTTCTCTCAAAAATATTATAAAGTAATCTAAATTTGAATTTTAGACAGCATTACAGCTTTTATTATTATGATGGCTAGCTGGGAGAAAATATGTCCCCATTTTATCCCTGTACAAAACAAAACCACACCTCAGCCAGTCTAAGTTGGATAGTTCCATAGTTATTTATATAAGTAAAATAGTAGTGTCAATATTGTATTTATTAAAATTGCATTATAGTATATTCACTTGTAAATAAAGTTTCATATATTAAACATTATTGGAATGTGTTTATTCTTGGGATGACATTCTAGCAACCTTAAAAGTATTCTTGTTAGGGCCATTCATATAGGGAAAAGTAAGACACATCTTAATAAGACCTGAACTGTGCCATATACACAAGGATATTATGTTGCATATTATAAGTTACATTTTATGAAAGCTGTGACATCACTTTTTGTGCCATTTTAGACAGGATGTTTTTACCTTTCTATGAGATACGTCTTATATTCCTCCTGTAAATGGCCCTATAATGTTTTGATTATTTTTTGTGTCAGTATATTTACATGTATTATTATCGAGTAAAGTATCGACTACTGTTTAAAAAAGAAATTAAAAGGAGCAAATTGAATTAAATTGTGATGTAAATAGCTAAATTTTAAAAGTTTAAAATGATATTCATGAACTTGTTTTTGGTTTGCAGATTGGTCAGACTTAAAAACGTGAAGTGTCAGTGTTTAAAAATAAGTGCAGAATTTGCATTATTAATTTTTTACTTCAAGTAAGATGTTCGAAGAGTTGTGCCATCCAATGTTAATTCTAAAGCTTTTTGTGGGAAAACTGTGTCTATGAAATGCACTATGTTTCTGTTTTTATTTCACCCAGAGTAGGAAATCTTCACTTTGGATTTAACTACCAAAATTAAGTTAAAGTTCAAGAGTTTGATTGACTGTAGCCTAAGTATCAGAGGCCTTCCTTTAGAGACACCCCTTCCCACACCCCACTTCCCTCTTCCCCTTTCCCCCCAAAAACCTGATACTCAGACTTGATTGACTGGGCCTAACATTTGCTGTTGCAGGTTCCATTCCCTTGATTTGCTTTTTTCGCCTCATTCCCATCAGGAAGGCCCTGTTTGCAGTTTACACCAAAATAGTGACAACTAGTTGGCACAAACCCCACTTGCTCTCGGGTTAGCCCCACCTACTTAACCCCCAAAAGAAGTAAATAAATACAGGGAAAATCTAAAGAAGAGAAACTGATATAAGCCAGTCTCCTCCCCTAACTTGTGGGGGGCGCCGGGGAGAGAGACGGCTGACTACTCATTTCAGACTACTCCTGTATTCCCTGGCCCAGTCGCGTGGGCTCTGGGTACGGGATGGACTTTTTCTCGTCCCAGTCTCCTTTACCCTAACAGGCAAGATGGCCGACGAGTTTCTTCGTTACGTCGTTACAGCACATTTTAGGACATGTTTGTAGGTTTTTTGTTCAAGAACGCATTAAGGAACACTCACCGTAAGAAGGGTCATCGATGCTTTTAATTTACTGATTTATGCAGAGTGAATTATCCCAGAATCTTCCCATGCTGTGGTCGCTTCTTCGAGTCGCTTCCCGGTCTCAAAGGACTGTCTATCAGAACTCTTTTCTTCGGCTTCAGAATTCGAGATTTCCATGGAGTTTAAGTTCACGATATGTTTACAATTTATCGCGGATTTTTCAGTTCGGTCTTCAACAAAGAACGATTTTTTCCAGATGCTTTAAGCATCTCAATAAGGCGAGTAATACTTTGTATAGAGCCAAGCTTCGTCTGATAACATTTGACTCAAGTTTGGTGCACTATGAAACACGGCGTTTTGTAGGGACACGTGCAGGTTATAAGAGTTCCCTTGCTTTTAATACACGGAACAGTACAACAGCTATATATGTGATTGCATTGGTAATAACAGTGGTGGGACTCTCTTACCTTGCTGTTCCCCTTTATCGCCTCTTTTGCCAGGTAAGTTATGTAATAATTAGCAATTATTGGAAGAGGTTGAGCAAAATATCGTGATTTGTCAGTGGCGCGCAGATCAATAATATTTGCCGAAGTCGAAGGCTGAGGTAAATAATTGATCTGCAAAAATCAAACCTTGGGTAGAGCTATCCACTCGATAAATCCCTGTCCAGTAGATAATTATTAGGAAACCAATAATTGCGTGGATAGAGGTTTATCCAGTGGATTTAAGAAAGCGTGGGCCTGGTGGAAATTTTCTGGGAGGTAGTCTTCTTTGACTAGTTGGTCTGGCCTGACTGAAACTTACCGTTTCATGTCCAAAAATTATATTCCTGCTTTTAGTCCCGCTGAAAAGTAATCAAAATTTTTGTCAAAACTTAAATGGAATGCTTCAGTCCAGTTGGAAAATTTGTTTGAACTGAACATGTCATCCTCTTTTCTCCTGAATTGACTAGTGTCACTGACTACTGCCAGTCAGTTTCCCAAAATGTGATGGCAAAGTTTGAACGAGACCTGTAGATTCTTAGTCTGTGTAGTAGACATTATCTTACCGTGGTCAGTAAAATCTGCAAAGCATTGCCAAGACTCGTTAATTACCCGAAGTGCATTTGGAATTTCCCTTCAACCTGATTCACATGGCTTTTTAACAGGTCAACCATGGTGGGTACACAAATGCTGGTACACAGCCTAGAGACCTGAACAAGGATTCAAGGACTGGCTCACCGACTGTGTAATCCAGGGGTTTAGTTTTGTTTGTCTGGTGCAGGCTAACATATCCTAAGTTTGAAGGCTTAATCTTTCAGCCACCATGCCTCATGCCTCTTCTTCTTGTGTATGTTTAGGCAACAGGATTAGGTGGAACTGTAAAGAGAGAAGAGGCAGGAGAGAAAATCGAACAAATGGAGAGAATACCTGAGAGAGAGCTGCTTATCAGGTTTAATGCTGATAAGAGTGGTGCAATGCGCTGGAACTTTAGACCTCAACAGACTGCTGTCAAGGTGAGTTGTGGATGTAGGCATCCAATAATTTAATATTAAATCAGTTATTTATTACTAGAAAGTAATTTTATGCAGGCTATCTGGTTCGCTGAATGTCTTTGTTAATATTATTTGGGTTAGTGTTTTTTCTTAAATTCCTTCTTCCTTTTGTCATGAATAACTAGACTAGTAATATCAGCTGTTTTTTTCTTTCTCTATTTGAAAATATTATTTTTCTAATGTTCGCTCTGCTCGCACTTTTTGATACGTACCCCACTGTCGCTGTTGTCCTTTGACCATCATTAATCTGGAGGAGTTCCCAGGTTGGCTATTATTTACTTGATATCACTGAATGATATTTCTTGCAGGTTGCCCCAGGAGAGACAGCTCTTGCATTTTACACTGCTACAAATCCAACTGATGAGCCAATAACGGGTATCTCCACATACAATGTGGTTCCTTTTGAGGCTGGGCAATATTTCAACAAAATCCAAGTAAGACATTTTATGTTATCATGTTTAAGTTGATTTTTATGAATAATGATAATAAGAGTAGTAATAATCATCAACATCATTATCATCATCATTCTTATCATCATCATTATCTTCATCATCATGATTATAATCATTTTAATTTAAAGAGTATGTACCAGTAGGTATATTTGCCTTTTATGATCTTTTTTGTGGATTAAGTGAGACCTTTTCTGTGATGAAGCATCGCAATTAACTTTGTTTTTAATAGTTAAAACCTGCTACTCATGAATGTGTTCTTATGTTCACAGTGTTTTTGCTTCGAGGAACAGAGGCTTAATCCGCATGAACAGGTACATTGTACAGTTGTAAGACAAAAAGGTCCCCTGGTAGCGCTTTAGATAGACTTTGAGAAAAGACAGGTCAATTTATTGTTGCAAGTAGCAAAGGTATGAAGGCAGTTGGTCTAGGAGTATGCCACCACAATGACACACATACATGTACAACTTAGAAAAGGAAAATCACTTGTCTTCCCAACTATTATGTTACAGCCCTTGCATGCCATTTTAACCCTTAAACCATTCTCTACTGGAGAAGAGACCTTTTTTGGGTGATCATTACCAGTGATTTTGTTACAAAACGTTATGGTGAGTCCTGGGATTGATCTTGTAAAAAATCAAGAGTCCCAGTCAACAACCAGTGAGTCCTAGTTTTAAGAAAAAACTGAGTCCAAATTGAACATGATCAGGCCTATATGTAACCAGACAGTCAATATGAAGACTGACTCCAAAACTCCATATCACAGCATACTGAAATTAAAATATAGTCCTTCTACTATATTTTAAGGCACAACAATGGCAAACAACAGCCATAATAACTGCCACAGAAATTGCACAAACAGGATATTCTAAACACAAGTAAACCAGAGTCTAACTTTAAGCCAGATTGGGGAGCTAGTCTTGCTTTTCTTAATCATTACTGCCTAATGAAATATAAAGCTAAAGAGGATAAAAGTAATGCAGTGATTTTGTTACCTCTGCATCCTGTGTCCCTGATGCATAAAAATTCCCTAAGATGCAAAATAATTATTCATGGCATGCATTCCGTAGCAGGGTCCGAAATTGTGCCTTCCTGGTCTCCAATGCGACCAAAAATTCAGTCCTGGCGACTTGTAAAGCTGGTTGTTATTGTAGACTTTCATGTTCGGAGAAAATGATTAAGAATTGAAACCTCGAAGCTCTTTGCCACCAGGTGTCTTACTTTTTGTCCTGCTGATATTTTTTTAATTTAAAAGGGAAACGAATCTTCCTGTAAATATACCTCCACAACAGCTACGATCAATATGAGTTGAACGTTTCCAAGCCACCAAGGGGAATTTTTGGCGAAAATAATTTGCCCTCTGGTGACCAAAAATTTATACTTGCTCACCAGTTGGCGCCCATATTAAAAAGTTAATTTCGGACCCTGCGTAGGACGCAAAGATCGATCAATTGATCTGAAGATGTGGAAAATTTGTATTTGGATATTGGGGCATAAAGGGTTAAGCAAAAATGAATCAAAGAATTTCCTTGCTAGACAATTCCTCACCTACTAATAATAATATTGCCTGTATCAGTTAACTTGAAATTATAGTAACTTCCTTGCTTTTAAAGTGCTCCAGGAATCGTATTTTTTTCTTCATTTTCTACTCGTCATTTTCTTTGTTTCTCTTTTTTTTTTCTCGACAGGTTGACATGCCTGTGTTTTTTTACATTGACCCTGAATTTACAGAGGACCCAGCTATGGCCAAAGTGGACACCATTACACTATCATACACCTTCTTTGAGGCTAAAGAAGCTGAGAAACTTGGTTTATAGGAGCATGAATCTTCTGCACTATGAGGAGTATTTATTTCTTCATGGGCAGAGTTCAGTTGATGTATAGGCCCAGACACATGGTAAATCATTGGGGTAATATCGCATGATACAGCTAAACTGCCTCGTGTGCCAACCTCTGATAATATTCTGTGCAACATTGCAGCAAAAGAATCTTTGACTTTCCCTTGTCTACAAATTACCTTCCACAATGAAAGCAATGTTTTTCAATGTTAACTAGCAATTTATTAATTTCTCATCAAATGTAAGGCTGGCTCAAAAAAAAAAAACATAACAATGCCCGTTAGCCACTCAGCAAATTTTATACATTAGGTTGTATGTAATGATGCAATACACCGTAGGAAAGTCAAAGGAAATATGCCCTGTGCAATATTACAGGTATATTGCAACCATTATGTTGGCCTTAATGCCCCAGCTTAATAATGCATATAAAAAAACCCATCATCTTACTGGCATATACATGCCTTGTTTGTAAAGCATTACAACACATGTGAACAAAGTAGTCTGGAATGACTACTTCTCTTTTACAACAACCAAATACTTGAAGTTCTTTAAACAGAAACAAACCTTTGTCTCAGATATCCATCTAATCAGGGAACTTGAGACTCACTGAAGATAATATCCTAATGTAAGGTCATCCTGCATCAATATTTTGCATCCATTGAATACAATATTATGTGTGATATTGCTTTTTAGAAAAGCCTTTTTAGAAAAGCCTTTCAAGTCAGTGTTAACCTCCGTTGATACGGACACTGGACACTGAGAAGGCCATAGAAAGTGTCCATATTAACGGGGTTTCCGTATTTAGCAGGTTGAATTTAGAGAAAGTGTAAGGGCTTTCTTTCTCCAGGGACAAAGTGACTGGTAGATAATTGTGACAAAGTAAAGTCTGGTAAAAGGATAAAGTTAGGTGGAGTTAAAAGAGAAAAGAAATTCTTAAAAATTGACCTCTACGCATCTAGCATTTGTATTTTCGTTTTTTATGAAAACAGTCAATAAGTATGGCACAGATCCGAAACGGAACAACTGGTAATGTTTCTCTGTATAAAGGAATATATTTAAGTACAAAATGACATATTTGTATCCAAAGGTTGACGCTCTTCACACAAGACCAAAGGAGTAGTTCAATCATGTGACTGTTTTATAGAAATGATGATGGAGTGTTTCCGAGTCCTTCTCGTCTTGGCTTTCATGGAATGACATGCTACGAAAACAATTAACAACAACATAATTATACTTAAGTATTCTGAATTCAGAAAGGATCAGTTAATTGTTTAATATCCTCTAAGTTTTAGAAGTCTAAGAAGTTAAAAGGTGGCAATTTATTCTTGTTGAAAAAACTTGTATCACGGCCACAAATTTTGGTTTTTTAGCATGACTGAGTGGAACAAGCTGCGTTAAAGAAAGCGTAATAATTCTTCGACTTGTTTTACGTCACAAATTGAAAATGAAACAAATGTCGAGATTTTTACTTGGTGTTTTTCTTATCTTATTTTTGGTCAATGGGAGATCTCAAAGTCAATTTAGGAAACATGTTAGGCAATTCTTAATTTTGAGCTGGAAAAAAAACCCTTTTGCTTTCCAATGAAACCCCTCTCTGGAGTATTTTTGCATGGTCCCACTCGTTTTCAGTATTTTAATGAAGGTGTTTTGGATCCTTTTTAGTGGATGAAAGCTTACATTATATTACTTGTATTTCTTACCTCTCGTAAAGAACGTTATCTTCAACTTTTGTAACAGAGAAGCGAGTCCCACAGCTAATAATATCAAAACAATTTGAGCCGTTACCTTTTCAACAAAAAGAGAGTTCTATAGTAATGCACTGTATCAGTAACAAGGTTTCCTTGTCATCTGGTTTAATTTTTTTGCGCATGCATTATAAGGTTATGTATAGATTTCATATCTCTCAGGTTAATAATATATGAAATTCATACATTCATCGATTTCATCTTCATCTTTCCCGGGTATATTACGAACCAATAATATGACTAGCTCCCGGTAGCGTGCTAGCTCAAGTGGTTAGAGCCGCACTGCATGCCCCGGTATCGCAGATGTCAGCGTTCGAATCCTTAGACTACCTGGCAAGCCTGAATTTTTTCCTGCTATTTTATCCCACGGTAAGGGTTGCTTCTTAAACTGCATTGATCTCCTTTACATGTAGTTCTTCACCCGCAGTTTAAATGTGTGAAATCCCTTAGCCTGCGTAACTAGCGGCATTCTTTTGCCCAGGGTACTAACTTTCTGAGCGGCCGAGCCGCCACTCGAAGCGACCGGCGATGTAGCCTAAATTTCATCCGATTACTTTCAGTCGTTATTTCTCCCTCAGTAACTGAGAGGAGAAAACGACTCAAAGCAATCGGACAAATTATTCAGGCTACCGGCGATGCCACGAGGGAAGATCCGCGTTTGACCACACTTGCTCCCAATCTTCACGCGGCTCCGCCGCCAAAAAGCTACAGCACTCCCGCTAATCCCGCCAGCTACGCAGGCTAGAATTCTTCCTTTCAAACTCGGTTTGTGTTAGACACAATTTTCTGTGCTTTTCTTAGGTTTTTGTTGATTTGTACCCTTTTTTAAGAAAACGTTACTTAGGCTACGTCCACACGCGACGGTACAGGATGAATTTTTTCGACTGGCTAAAAGCTTTGACCGGCGGACCCGACTTCGTTCACACAGAACACCTGAAGGCACGAAGTTGTTTGTCAATCGATCGAAAAATTCGCCCGTTGTAGTGTGAATGTATCCTTCATTGTTTTTTGCCGATTTACCAGTTTTTCTTTTCTTTTTAAAAATAGTCGTGACGGATCATTTGTCTTACACATAACTTTGATGCAGAACTTAAGTACCTTTCGTACAGCAGATTTTCTGCGGCCTTGTCTTCGTACTCAACTGTTCTTGCAGAACAACTGGAAAAAAAGGGAATGTTTTATTAGCTGGTAATGTTAGTAATATGTTAATTGCATGGTCTTAATTTGCTCAAGGGAAAAAAGAAAAAGAGAAATTCAATATAAGCACAATAACTGACCTATCGTGTAGTAGGTTTTCCTCTGAAGATCGCTTATGAATGAATTCGCTGAAGAAAACCAAATAGCATCTGTAAGTTGACTCTATAACAACACTGGGTGCTGAGACGTTTCAGACGAGTTAAATAACATAAAAGGAGGGAACAAGACGTGCGAACTAATGAACTGGTCCTTGATATACTTGACAACGGCATAAAAAACACTTTCAAGGTAACTATTTTCTGCAGCTCGAAGCTACAGGGAGATCGCGACCTAGAAGGAAACCACAAGCTAACTGGAACACACTGGGCTGAATTTACCATTCAAACTGCCTGCAGCCGGGCAATTTAAAGAACTGAGTTTTTACAAACCTATCAGAATATAGATTGTCGATCGTAAACGTCTCTTCAATCTCGCTTTAAGAAAAACAAAAAAGTGGAAAAGAATGAGTTAACGGAAGGTGCGCAAGAAATCTACGCAAACAGGCGGAGAAGCCGATTTCAGCCCCATTCTTCTCGCCGCTTCACCTCTTGCTGGCGATCAATAGCGATTCCCTCTATAGCCCCGTCCCTTCCCAACGAAAAGCGCCAGCTACGCAGGCTTTCGTCCTGGTGTTTGGTCAAACCATACCAAAGTAAAATACCAAATGTGTCGTGTGCAGTCCAGCAAATTCGAAGATGCAATGACTAAGTAGACAGTACTTTTTGTTTATGGTGGATTTTTTCTCCCAAAACCATGCCCTTTAATTGGTTACTTCCAGGTCACGTGACGCCTAAAAATAAACTTTTTATCGCAATACCGCTGTAAATTTTTGGGCGGACATTGGAAAACCTCTGACGTCAGAGGGTAAAAGTACTCTGTATCATAACTATGAATGTTGACCGCCTGCTAAGATAGTAAAAATTTACGATATCGAACGTTTTTGTTGTGGTTCAATTTTATTTTTGGTTTAAATTTCATCATGTATAATGTAACATGACGAGTTTGGCCCAGTTCAGACGTCGTGCTTCTGTCGTGCCAAACTAAATTCAGGAATTAAGTTCGACAAAAGCACGGCAGAAGCACGGCGTCTGAATCAAACGTTTGAATTAAGTTCGGCAAGCAATTAAGTTCGACAAGCGCTGTCGTGCTACACGGCTCTGGCACGGCAGCGATTCAAACGTCGTGCTTCTGCCGCGCTAAACCAAAATTCATAAATTATATTAATGTATTTTGGCGAGATTGCGTTCCCACGGGGAGTTGGGAGAAGAATTGTTACGAGGCATCAGTAAATCCTGAGTTTGGTTCGACTCTGGCACGACGTCTGAATCAAAGTTGTTTTCCTGCCGTGCTATAGTCGAACCGAATTACAATTAAGTTCGGCACGGCAGAAGCACGACGTCTGAACTGGGCCTTTGAAACAAAGGAAATGAACGCTATTGAAACGAAGGCACCATACTATACATGTCTGATAGAATAATGAGTATTTGTGCTTGCCTCATATACACTTTTACACCCGTTCCTCTGCGCGGTGTGGCACTTTGGGCTCTGCAAGAGAATTATGAGAATTATTTATGAAGAATAAGAAAAAGTTAAGGTTATTTTCTGAGGGATAATGATATTCACATCTTTCTGATTTAAATAGTGGCCTTAAGCTATGTGTGTTTTTACTATTAGAAAAGTTATGGAAGGGGGAGGGGGGGGGGGGGCGAAGTACAAAAAAAACATTCGTGCAAGGGAAAATTCAGTGAAAAAAATTATGCACGCCAAGTAAACCTTAAAAATCTCCATGCACTGGTGTAATAAATATCATATAATGGAAATGTAAACGAAAAAATTTCATGCGTCTCTAAAATCCTCCCCCTATAACTTTTCTAATTTCATCTAATAGTCCGTCCCTAAGCGCTCTCCAAGAAACATGTTTGTTTAATAATTTTAACATTTTTGTGAAATTTTTATTACCTTCTCCTTCGAATAACAAGCCATAGGATTATGATCACCAAGAGTAGTGAACCGCCAGCTACCGCTCCGATCAGGAAATTAGTTTCTTGTAGGATATTATGGGATGACCCAACCTCCTCCTCGACGGGCGGTATACTACTACCAACAGAGGGTAGGGTAGGGGATGGTGTGGTGCTACTCCACAGGGATGAAGCGCGGGAAACTTGAATGACACTTGAACTGACAGTGACCCTGGGAGGCGATACGATACAAGACGTGGTACTGAGATTTAGAGGAGTGGACGCTGTGGTCTGTAAAGGTGATTGCGTCCAAGTCAAAACTGGCGTTGAAGACGTTATTCGGTATTTTGTAACTGGCGATGCTGTAATGTTTTGAAAAGAACCTGAAAACATTTATTAAAATGATAAGCTATGAGAAATAAAACTAAAAGGTGATCATTAGCATCAACCCTGATCATCATCGTCTTCGTCATCAACATCAACATCATCATCATTATCATCGCAATGTAACACGATCATCCCCCCGCCCTCTTCAAAAAAACTCTTCTGATAATTATTAATTATTAAATCCTCGTTTCCCAGACGTTTTCGTTGGTACAACGGTGATCATCGCCAAACGAAAACGGCACACAGCAACATTCAAAGAAAATAGCAATTCCAAGATAGGTATCAATTCCAACGTCTAGTACAAATAAAACCCATACAGTAAGAGACTAATCAGAACAAGGTGTTGATTTTACCCCTTAAGTCCATCATATAATATAACAATGAACACTATCTTACGTTTGCAACCAGTGAGAGATGGGTTACCCCAAGTTCCGTTCTCTAAACACGTGGTTACTTGGCCAGCGGGATTTTCGGGTACGTACCCAGGATTGCAACTTAGTGAACAGGTGTCGTTGAATTTGTTGTTATTTCTCTCACCACAGCGAAAGGGTTTCAGCTTTCCATTGTCAGGGCGTTTCAGTGGAGGGCAGTTAATAGCTTCAACAGGAAACAAAAATATAAACGAGAAGAAACAAAAAGAAAAGGAAAAATCATTAAAAGTATGATGATGATCAGACTCAGTCTCTACCCTAGAAAAACAAATGTACAGTTTAATAGGTGTAGAAGGTAGTAAACCAGACACAATAAACAAATAACGAAGTCTTTATAGCCGTATTTATACAAGAGGACGTCTAAGACATCTGAGACCTTTAAGACGTCTTAGACGACATAGTATAAATACTGGAGATAAGGCAGACGCATTAATCTTCAGGCGAATAAAACGTCTGAGGTTAAGTGCGTCGAACAGATGAATTATTCGTCTCAGACGTTTAAGACGTCTAGTATAAAAACGGGACGCACTTAACGACGCACTTAACAATCAGGCCCGGGTTGCTCGAAGCATGGTTAGTGCTAACCAGCGTTAAATACCATGGAAACCTATACATTTTGATACCTCTTAACCAACGGTTAGCGCTAAGCAGGCTTCGAGCAACCGGCCCCAGACGTTTAATGCGTCTGGACGTCTAAGACGTCTTCTAGTGTAAATACGGCCAATGTCTCTCCATAGCGTATGTAGTTGTCTCAATAGGGATAAGATAGATTGAGGCGGAGCTAGAAAGCAAGTCCAAGAATCTTGCTAGATGTAATTAGGACCTTGAATCAGCCCACAAATACAGTAGTGACGGTAAACTTATTCACTTTTCATCCCGGTTAATTTGAAAAGTCGCCTCCGGAATACGGAAATTTTTGCTCGTCAAATCCGAAATCCTAGGCTTTGGAATCCGGAATTCAGCTCAAGGAATCTGGAATCTCGATTACGATTGGAATCCAGAATCTAAGACTTTCTTGCCGCCCTCGTTTCTCGCGTCTCACGGCTTCGCCGCTCAACACTCGGCGCGCGTGCACTCCCCTTACTAAATCTGAAGAAAAAGAGAAACTGCGCGTAGTCTAGAAAAAAGGGCGTTTTAAGATATCACATTGAGGTTCCTAATTAAAATAGGGCCGAGGAGATAGTCGATGCGTCCTGTACGATGGCCGGGTGTACCTTGGACATAACTTCGCTTCATTGTATTCACTGGAAAATATATTTAGTTGGTTGAGGCCATTAACTTTCTAAAAAATATATACTTACGGGTATAATAACAGTAGAAGATCACGTGTCCCTTCCCGCCCTTTGCAACACCATATGGATGTGCTCCGCCGTAATCGTCCATAGACATGAGTGTGAAAATTTCTGTCTCGTAGTAAATATACTCCAATGTTGATTTGGCCCCCCTTACCGCCTGGCATGTCCTCGTACCGTACGCTATAAGATAGAACGGTGACTCCAGCGGAAGGCTGATAGGGTATTGGGCCGAACCACTTGTACTGCAGCAGTAGTAGATAAGGCTGTTTGATTAAAAGTATTAACTGCAATTAATATGATGCCGAATAAAAAGAAATGAAAAATACAGCAAAGAGCTTTGATTTAGAACATTGGCAAGGTCAATCTTCATTGACGAGTGCGGTATCAGCCGTTAATAAATGACTTCTATTTTAGACGGACGAGTGAAAGTCCCGGAAACTGATTTCTAGCACTGAGATCTGCCCACTCTGAAGATGTCGAAAAGCATTTAGAAAATTAAGCGTCATTTTTTTTACGTTGCTCTGTGAATCCATGAAAGGGAAAGTATTATTGAGCGAGGGACTACGAAGTGGGAAATGACATTACTGCCACACTTCCCCTCTTTCATTTTTTCCCTGGCCGTCTGCCCGCGCTTTTCAACCCCCCTTACCCCAGAACGGGAGCTGTTCACAAGCTAACTGGTACTTTCAATCATTATTCAACATCATCATATAATACTGTCAAGCTCACATTCAAAAAACCTTACGGCTGTGGTTGGACCTCTCTTGTATATGGCTTTCGTCCACTCGTCGCATTATAGTTGAATCCTGGATTTTTTTTAGTAGACTTTCAAAAAAGTCCTTCGTCGGATTCAATATGACGCGGGACCTCTCGCGACTTCGTCGCTCGGTCGGCCGCTTCGCGGCCTAGCTAAAAAGGCGCGCTCCGCTCACCAAGAGGTCGACTTATAGCAAGTCTACTATTTGGGCAGCCTGAGAAAACAACCGACATTTCGCGTCGCCACCACTGGTATCCCCGTGAAATGACGCCTGCAGGAACGAGCACAGGAATTCCACCGTACGGACGACAAGTCAGATGTGAAGACAAAACTGTGAAACAGTCAATTTTACACGAACTCAAAGAGTGCTGATACCATCCGGCATCGAAACTACCATGCAGCGTCCGTCTACTGGGCCACGGGCGGGGAACTTGAGCAAGAGCCGTTTGAACATGTGTCTCGTAGTCGTTTGTAGGGCCCACAGTTCGGTCGCATAATTTGCTTTACTTCAATTTAAGTCACTCACACATTTATTTGCTTTAGCTGTGCCTATGCCAAACGCATGATCAAAACCTTACCCAGTTTAAGCGTGTCTCTGGTACTCTGCCAGGACGCCCTGAAAACCTGTAAGTACCATTTTAAAACCATTTTTTAGCCTAACTCTAGCAGGCGTCGAAATGGGTAGGGGATTGGGAGGAAAGAAGAAAAGAGAGGGACTATATTATTTTTAAGTTACTCACGTATTGCTGTCGTACTTTCCAGCTGGCAATGTACCATTGCGATGGTTTCTGTTGCTTGTTCCTGGTATAGAAGCATTTTCGTCATCCCACACAATCCAACCTGCAGTCATTCCTAAGGGACATGACCTTCCTGAGAGATAGATGCAGTATTTTCCAGGAGGCCACGCTTTTCTTCTTGAATCGAAGAAAGTGGTAGTTTTCATGCAAAACGACCGCTCAACATCGCCTTGTATTATAGAAGCTTTTAAATTGAAGCTGAATGAATGATGGGTTTCCGGGTCTGTGTCTTCACAGTCTTGGTACAGGGTACCCAATCTCCAGTTTACAGAGGGATCATTTGGACAGCCACTAGCAGCCATGGGAAGGCCATACAGACCATCGGGCCAGTATTTTAAACCTATGATGTAAAAAACAGATACACTTGAGAGCTTTGAGGGTACTAAGGGTGTTGGTCGATCATCACCGCGAGTTTTGCTGTGGGTGATAATACCAAGCGTTTCTGGATGCGACCAAAACGCAATCACTGAGCAGTGAGAGCGAAAGAGGGTAACCTTATTTGCTTTCGCTTTGACTTTTGCGCCCTTCTCGCTAGTTAAAACTCCTTCCGCACTTGCTAAATCTCACCCAAAAAAAAGCTCAATTTTGTCGTTTTCAACAATGGCTACACATGTAATTTACGCTTGTAAAAGTCTTATTTAATTGGCCCCCGCTAGCCAACACACGATTCACGCAGGACCCTTGCTCATACTTTCTGCTCGGAGGGGGGGGGGGGGGGGGGGGTACTTCTGGGAATTCTTGGTGGGGGTGTGCCGCCCGGTTCTCCAAATCCTGACCCTATTCCAGACCAAAAAATGCCATTTTTCACACTTGTTTTCAGACCTGGCCTGTAAAACCTATACCCGTTTTCGGACCTGGCATCTAATTAATCATGTCACCATTACTTAGATAGAACAGCAATGCAACAAAAAAGATTTCTTAAATTCCATTTCCAATTCGCATATTTCTCTTTCTTCCTTACTTATTTTAAATTGAAACGATAAATACGTTCATACACTGCCGTAATTCTCTCGAAAACCATACCCGACGTCAGACCAAAACGGCGCAAAAACCATACCCTTAGGGCAGCACCACAGGGCGCCCACACAATCTGTTTGTGTAGCCGATTGTTATATTATAGTAAATGTACTGGATTTACCGTTTGCTTCACCTATAGCGATATATCGCTAACCATGTATATAAATCAATGATAAATAAACGTTGAATTACCTTACCTGTGGTGTATAGTCGTCCTTTTGCCTCAAAAGCGGTTTTTTGAGCGATTTTGAATGAATTTGAGTTCGCCGTTGACTGTTCCATATAATATGGAACAGTCAACGGCGAACTCAAATTCATTCAAAATCGCTCAAAAAACCGCTTTTGAGGCAAAAGGACGACTATACACCACAGGTAAGGTAATTCAACGTTTATTTATCATTGATTTATATACATAGTTAGCGATATATCGCTATAGGTGAAGCAAACGGTAAATCCAGTACATTTGCTATAAAATAGCAATCGGCTACACAAACAGATTGTGTGGGCCCCCTGTGGCAACACATACCTATATGGCTTATATAGGGGAGTACCCCCCGGGACATTCTGCCCGGGCCAGCAAGTTATTTCATATATATAAATACCCGATATCCAAGGATGCATGAGTACTCCCTTTATAAATGGCCAAGGGATTTTACGAGTTAAAGGTAGTATGTCATTATGTAAGTGTTGGAAAATCTGTCATTCGGGTTTTTAAAAAGAGTTAATTTTCCTGGCTTAGACTGTCGAAGTGACAAAAAAAATCTATCCATTCTTGAAAAAAGACAGGCCAGTTACAGCAGTTAAATCTTAAAAGAGATGCAGTGTTCTTTTGAATGTATGTGAAATAAAAGGGGTACCATTTATCAATGGAAAGAATATCGAAGGTGGGTCTCAGCGTTTTTTCTGTAGATTTGCAACACCAATTTTCGTGAGGGTTTGCAAGAAGCGTTTATCTAGATCTGACCATGACTAGTTGACTGAAAGTTAGTCTCGATTTACACAAGTTGTTGTTCGTTCGTCAAAGCTTTGCTCTTCGTAGGTTAGAGAAATGGCCGTTTTGTATAATTCTGCCATCAGTGCCATGTTCTCAGGGTACTCTTGCAGATGTCATGTTATTTATTAATCGTTTTTTACATTTCTAAGCAATGGTTCGATGATTTTTTCGTAACTACCTCGATGTCTACTACCAGTGGTCACTATGGACTATTTAATTCTAAAATTACGTCGATATCAGTCTAAAATAAATAGGAGGAAAGAAACAGGAGACCATTTAGCGAACCTAAGATCTCTGCGTCACTGCGTTCATGAGTAATTAAAATATGAACTGAATAAAGGGAGATAAAATATCAGAAGTACAAATTTGATGAAAACACATAGTACCTGATGTTAGAAAGGATGTCAGGATGCATACATGGATGCAAAGCTCAAAACCCGTACAGGCTGGCATAATGGTCGCAGCAAATTACGCCAAAAACTCTGGCTGTTGGCCAATAATAGTACCGATCAGACAGACACGGCGCGTCATAACATGCCAAGTGCTAAAGATTAATACGGTCCTGGTAAAATATTTAGGATTACATGTACCATGTAAATACAGAGGGCCCAGGGGGTACTCCCACATGTCGGCTACAATACTCTTACCCTGGGTGCTAGAGGCTTTTCGTGGGCGGTTTCCGGTTTCGGCATCCTCGGAAACTTTCGTCGCACCTTTTCTCCTGACCCGACTGACTGCCCCTGGGTCTCCGACTCCGAGGATGCCGTTTCGGTTAAGTCGCGAGAAAAAGAGAACCTCTAGTACCCTCGGCCTGTGGACAATACTCTTCACAGTTGTTGAAACACTAGTCACTTTACGCCCCCTCCGACGTTGATTCACGTATCACCTATTTGCAAATATACGCGAATCTTAACATTGGGAAAGGAGAGGACAAGCAAACTCGAGGACAAGTAAAACAAGTTGGTTGAGAAGGCAAAATCCTCAGTTTAGTCCTGTGCAAAAGGGCTGCAACATTGTTACATGTTGCATCCGTTTGCACACCCTGTTACATGCTCATGGGGAGTTGTTGCGGTTTGAAACCGGTCAAACTTTTGACCCGCAACTCCCGCCGAAGCGTAGCACAACAATGTTGGATCTGTTTGGCAGCTCTTCCAACATTACATTGTTGGGGCCACGCACGCGCATTTCACATGGTCTCCGTGGAATTTGCAAAGTGTTAACAAGGCAATCATTTTTTTGCCCTTGTTGGCGATGTGTTCTCGGTGTGATTCTTAGATGGGGTATCGTTATTATATAAGCTAAAATTCAAGTGCATGTAAATGCCCAGTATTAAACAACAGCTGATAAATCCAGTTAAAACTGAACTACAATACCAACTAAAATTTTAGGAAAGTGATTTGTAGGAAGATTCCCCTCTTGAATTTTTGTAGCCTCCCACGCAGGCGGGTTTAGGGGTGCTCGTATTTGTGGGGAGGGACGAAATACGAGCTCCCAGTGGGAGGCTAGAACTTTTGAGGATTTGTCTGAAATTTATGGGAATACCCTCCGGGAAGAGGACCGAGGCGAGGACTTTTTCCAGTTAAGAGATTCTTCTGAAATAGTGAGATTTGAAACACCTTAAAACTTTATGACGGTAAATATTAATCTGCATTTTTAACGGTAAACATTTTTGACGGCTGACAGTTAGATTTTAGGCCCGTGTGACGGCTGACAGTTAACCTCATTCCTGATAGCCTCGCAAAAATAACGTAACTGTTTCGAATCAATCGCTTCCCTTTTTCTCTAAAATTCCTCATCACTGCCCACATAATGAGAGTCAAATTATAGATACGAAAACATAGTGGTTTTTGGCCACTAACTTACAATACATGGGAAAAAATTCCAGTTGGAAAATCAAATGGTTCGCGCCTTCCGTTTGGAAAGCTTCAGAAAATATGGTCTGTGATTTGGGAACGATGCAATTTTTCTACTCTTTTAAGTCTGTAACGCTGATTTGGGGATACTTTGTAGCGGGTTGTTCTCCCACCACGTTAAATTTTATAGTTTGATGTTTTTGCACAAGGTTTCCACCCGGGTTGTCTGTGTTAATGGTAAGCACCCTTATGACATTTTGGAATCTATTGCTGGGGAACCTCTCTCGCTCCTCCGCAGTAAAGTTACTTGGAGAGATGCAAACGGACGCAACATGGTTGGCCAACAACTCTCTACATTGTTGGATGTTACATGTTGCGTGTTGTTGCGCAAAGTTTAAAACCGGTCAAACTTTTATCCCAGTGTAAGCGGACACAATATTGTTGCGCCCGTTTGCAAGTAGCTTTAAAGTCTACCCCATAAAAATAGGGCGGTGGACAATGGGAAACTTCCCTTTCCCGTTTTTTCCCCTTCCCATCGTCCGCAGGCAATCCCCAAAAATCCCCAGGCGTTTTCTTTTTCCCTCTCCCCAGCCTCCCTACGACAAAGAGGAGAGGGCAAAGTACTAAGAAGTTGTCTAGACGGTTAATCTGAGAGAAACGATGGCTGCCGTTGAAGAAAACTGGCAGATGAAACTATCAACCATTAAAGAAAGAACAACGGTTATTTTCAACAACGAATTATTGAGCGATGTAAAGTTTGTGGTTCCAGCTTCGGAAGCTGAAAGTGAAACCCGGAAGACGATTCCAGCCCACAAGCTTCTGCTTGCTATTAGCAGCCCTGTCTTCTACGCCATGTTTTATGGGCAACTGGCGGAGGCTAAAGACTGTGTTGAACTGCCTGACTGTGAGTACGACAGTATGTTGGAATTTCTTCGGTACCTGTACAGCGATAAGGCGAATCTAACCTTAAGTAACGTGATGCATGTTCTGTACTTAGCGGATAAGTACATGGTACCTTCACTTGCAGGGAAATGCAGTGAATATCTACGAGAAAACCTATCAGCAGCCAATGTATTCTCCATTCTTCCACACGCTAAAAAAATTGAGGATAAAGATTTGGAAGATCGATGCTGGGAAGTGATCGAGGAGAACACGGAAGAAGCTGTGACGTCAGATGATTTTGTCACGCTTGAGCGATCTCTTATTGAGAGTGTTGTGAAGAGGGAAAGACTGTCCGTAAGGGAAGTGGATCTGTTCAAAGCTGTTGATCGCTGGGCGACAAAAGAAAGTGAAAGGCAAGGAATAACTGCTGATGGTGAGTCAAAGAGAAGAATCATTGGAGAGGACATCGTAAAAGCAATACGGTTTCCACTGATGTCACAGAAGGAATTTGTCTCTGTTGGTTTAGATTCGAGAATTCTTAATATTGGAGAGATGAGTGAATTAATGAAGTTCTATAATGATGTTGAGTTAACCTCCCCTTTACCATTTATACAGACCCCAAGGACTGACAGCACACAGCTCCATCAATGCTACAGATTTTCAAATTACAGTCCACCAAAAAGGTATTGGTCATATAATTCTGGTAAACCTGATGTGATTGTTTTGTCTGTTAATACGTCAGTCAAGTTACATGGTATTCAACATTTTGGCAGTGAAGGTCATGAGTACACTGTTTCTACAGAAGTTAAAGATACCACAAATAATTTTAGACTGGTAAAGAAAACAGGGTCCTACTCATCATTAAAAGATGAGAAGCTAGGCTATTACGGATTTACTGTCTGTTTTGATCCTCCTCTCTGTTTACATGAAAGCAAGAGATATGTGGTTAGGTCACTCATTAGTGGCCCCCCTTCATGGTATGGTGAAAGGGGGAATACATCTCTTGAGTGTGGTCAAGTACAGTTCAATTTTTGCAGCTCAAACAGTGATAACAATGGAACAAGTGAATCAACTGGCCAGTTCTCTACTTTTATTTTTACGAAGTAATTTTTTGTATGTTTGCAATAGCTGCCTTCAGTCAAAATAAGAAATGAAAGAGTAACCAGTTCAGCGTGCAAAGAAAGTTGTGTCTAATAGCCCGGGGCCAGTGGATTTTGCTTTCGGGCTAGTAATTTTTGTTCTTACAAAACAATGTAATTTGCCCAACGGGCAAGTGCTGCTTTTTGGGGAAATTCAAATTACAGAAGGGTTATAATCAATCCTACCAATCAAAAAGGGTTTTGGGGCTAGTTGAAATGACTTGTGGGCTAGTACATGCCAGCTACGGCTTGCATGAATGGCAGTCTGTAATACTGACCTTCTTTCCACCCTGCCAGTTATCCAAAACTAATAACAATAATATTAATAACTACAACTCTGTTGATCACTGGCGACATACAAAAGAAGTTGAGGGTCTTTAAATAAAGCCTTTTTGATTTTTATGCTCCTTTCCCATTTGGTCTTCAAAACATTGTCCAAAAAATATATATGTTACGGGCAAAAATCTCTGCATAGTGCCCTTTGTATGAACAGAAGGGTATATGGAAAATCCCTGAAAGAAGAGTGAAAGGAAAAGTTTCTTTAAAATTTCGGATAGGCTGCTCATACCACAATGATCAGGCCCTCATGTCCTTACAATCAGCCACAGTTCCTGGAAAGTCAAACAATGACTTGCTTTGATTATACGGTAATAATTGGACATTTAATTATGGTATAAATAGAACTAAGTGGAGTCCAATGTAGTCTCTGTAATCCTAGGAGTGACCAACAAACTTGGAGGATTGCATAGACGGAGTCCGATTTCTTTAAACAAGTATTTTATGGACCGAATTGGACAACAGACGTTCTGTTACCAGTTAATCAAAACAGTAATAGGACAACATTTGTGGGTGTAGACTTTCTCAAAGTCCATCGCTTCTCGTTTCTGGTACTGGTAGTAAAAAATTGAGCTTGACTTGTGGCAAGTCTACGATGATTAAAAATAGACACAATATCTTCAAAGAGTTTTTCTAGACAACAAAACTAGAAAAGACATTCAAGTGTAACCTGAGATCAGGCTCTATTTTCGTTTTGCTTTGAAAATTACATTCCGGCAGGCAAGGCGAAAGAGATCTCAGGTTATTCAAGTGTGCCTATGATGGCATGCACTGTCCAGTGTCTTAAGCGTGGCATACAAAATGTCCTGTTAATGCTGAAATCATGGTTGCTTGTAAGCAATCAGATTAGGGAATTTTGTTATAGTTATTAGTAATTACGTTTAAGTTAAACGTTTTATATAACTATAAAGGCCACTGACAAAAGTCTGTGGGTTATATGAGTTAATTAAAACAACCGATGCAAACCTTTGTAAAATGTTTTAAGCCACAAGGCATATGGCAGAAAGAGGCCTCGGTAAATTTGTGTATTTTGCTGTAAACGTCTTAAATTCCTAGCAATAAGGGAAAAATTCCACCTCTGTGTCTCAAGGAAAAACTGACGAACAAAGCTGGGAATTTATAACATCAGTGCTTCACTGATTACCCTGGGAGTGAAGATGTCAGAGAACACTCAACAAAACAAAGTACTCTTTTACAAGTGACTTAAAAAAAGGCAACTTCTCCAAAAGTATTGGTTTTAGATCACTTAAGGTATTAGATCTGCTATAAACACATTTATTTCAAAAATGTATTACTCAAATGATAAAAAATTTCCCAGAATCAAAATTACATAGGGCTATCAAGGCTATCAAGACTACGGAAAATAAATGATATCAGAGGTGTCAATTTTCACACCTAAGTTGTGATTGCAATTTATATAGCAGGCTCAGAAAGTTAAAAGTTGCATATTTCTGGCTTGATTTTGTTCAATAACTAGGAACAAAAATCAGTTGGACCTCAATTATACTTAGATTGGTAATTAATTTAACTTTAATTGTCATAATTTATGTACATTAACTTTTGAGTCTGAATAAAATACTGAAAATACTTTGCTATAGCTGTAAAAATGAATCCGGCTCATTAGCAGTTCTTTTACACTGTCTTTAGTTTGGTGGGTAGATTAATTTGGACATGTTCAAAATTCTTTACAAATTCTGGGGGCTGGATTTCAGGGCTGGACACAACGCTTGCACCTCTTTACCATGCCAGGGAATCTAAATGATAACACTACTTTTTTTCAGACATTTGCAGAGTAACTGCAATGCGGCAGTCATTATAGCCTTTTCACATGCCGCCTAAACTCAAGTTACGAGGAAAGGGTGTAAAGTACATACCATAGGTGATGCGTGACCTTTTCTGCTGGACGCGCCGGTATAGCTTAATAGGCGACCGTTGAAAATAAGAGACTTTGTATGAGAAATAAAATAAAAGCTTACTGAGATCTGCGAAGGCTAACTAATTTTAAATCTAATTTTCCTTCAATGAAATGAATAAAAACCCTTACCTGCGATCCCGGGGGGGACTCCACATATGAAAGGGGTGGGGAGACTCGTCGGAAATTTTGAATTAAACCCCTAAAGGAGACCAATCTGGGCGTGGCACAAGCTTTTTTTTTTACCCCTAAAAGAGACCATGTTGAAACACAGACAATATATATTATGTTATATTGTTATATTTTTTCACGTGCAACCCTAAACGAGACCTTCACGGCTAAATATGATGGCTTTTTGCCCAGAACATTCTAAGTGAGACCAAAATCCGAAATTTACACCCTTAAGCGAGACGACGAGCATCCCCACCCCTTTCATATGCAGAGTCCCCCCCCCCCCCCCCCCCCCTGGGCCTGCGATGTATTTCAGTGTGTTTTGGTGTCTCCTTGTCTTGTTTCTGGTTTTTTGGCTTTATTGCATAACCACTGTTACTCCCTTCAAAAGACGAAGTCAAGGCTGGTCATTTCTATCTGGCTGTAGGGTCCTGGACCAGTCGCAACAAAAATGCCGTTTTTTCGCCGAAATTCAAATTCACTGCGAATTTTTTCAGCTCCAGCCCAAGAGGGAAACCTCTTTTTCCTCTCTGGGGGATAACGAGGCATTTTGCGCAAAGCGCAAGAAGGGGGAGGAGAAAATTGAACTCCCAACATTGTTGGCCAACAATGTTGGGAGTTGTCATTTGCGCCCGTGTTGGTTGCCTTGTTGGCGGTGTGTTCCCGGTGTGATCTATTATATAAGCTAAAATTCAAGAGCATGTAAACTCCCAGCTACAAGAAAAATAAACCCAGTAAGAACTGAACTTTTATACAATTAAAGTATTAGGAAACAGGGGCGTAACTGGGGGTTTAAGGAGGGGTGTTTGTACTGATAGGAATCAGCAGGAAATACTGCGAGTGCCAAAGGCGCGAGCCTCTAGGGGTTTCTTCCCCCAGAAAATATTGAAATCTAGAAACCTGGAAATGCTATTTTCAGTAGTCTCCACGTGAATATGTCAATCTCGATCAAGTCTAAAATAACAAGTATTTTTTATAGTCATAACAACAATAATTCCGTTTGACTTGGTGCATTCATACATAGTGATACATACCGGCTAAGTACTCGAAACGTTTTACAAAACTCGAAGTGTGCCGCAAGGTATCTCGGAGCAAAAGCTTAGGCCCCCAAATTCCCCGGCTCCGCCGTCTTTGTACTGAAAGCAGCGTCAAACGTCAATATGTATTAAACACGTATCACCTAGGTCCCCAAAAATCGTATTCCCCACCTTTCGTCTTTCGAGACTCCATTTGTCAAATCCGGAACGCCTGTTAAGGAAATATCTTCAATCATGATGGGATTATTTTGACTACATATAATATTAGGTCACTAGGATATATTGGGGCAACAACATGTCGAAACATGGCCTACCGTAATTATCAACTCACAACAGGACTATTCCGTTTCGTAAGGCAAACTTTGTAATTGCATCATCCAAGCCCGGAGGCCTTCAAACAAATAGACAACTTTGTCCAGACCGATAGGCTTATCGTACTTGATATGCATATGGCCAGTGAGGAGAGCCTACTCTCGCCCATGGTACACTAGTCGCATGTAATTGTTTAGCCTTCTCATTTTGCTGATTGAAAACTCGCACTCGCACGATGTCACGGGAAGAGTAGCCGCAATCTTGAGAAGAATGTACAGGTTAGGGAAATCATCAGGATCACATGCTTTCAAGGACGCAGCGCATAAATCAGCCGTAATTATCCTAGCTTGCACCTTCATCTTCCAATGCTCAAATTCGGCAAAGAAGAGCTGTGGCGAAGGCAGATCATCTTTGTATAGATTGTACCCAAACTCCTAACATGTCCTAACAATTTTTATTTGTGCCCCTAGGACTTTTTGCGTTTTATTGCGGGGTATAATTTAAACTGAACTAAAACACTCAAAGTTTGTTTTCCATTCCTCCACTATTTGCTAAAAGCTGAAAATTAACAGCTTGTGTTTTTAGTCCGCGTCCATCATTGACCTGCAAAGGGGGCTCGTTTGAACCCCTCGAAGCCCCCCTCCTACGCGCCTCGGAAAGCGATTGTAGGAAGATTCCTCTCCTGAATGGGACTAATTTTTGAGGAATGGACCTTAAAGAGGGTATTAGTTTTCGTTTGTCTCACCCTTGTAAATAGACAGCGATCCGAAATTTATGGGAATACCCCCCGCGGGCAGAGGACCGGGGCGAGGTCTTTTTCCAGTTAAGAGATTCTTTTGAAATGGTGAGATTTGAAATACCTTAAAACTTTATGAGGGTAAATATTAATATGCAATTTTAACGGTAAAAAGTAACCTTTTTTGACGCTTGACCGTTGAATTATAGCTGACGTTTAACCTCATTCCCGAGACCCTCGCCAAAATAAAGCGACCGTCTCGAATCAATCGCTTCCCTTTTTCTCTAAAATTCCGCATCACTGTCCGCATAACTGACAGTCAAATTGCATAAAATAGTGGTTTTACAGGCTACTAAGTTACAATTTAAGCTAATTTACATGGAGAAACTGGGAAATTCTTGCCGCACATAGGCATGAAAATTTCGGTTGGAAAATCAAATGGTTCGCGCATTTCCGTTTGGGACGCTTCATAAAACTGGGCTGTGATTTGAGGCGAATCCATTTTTCTAGTCTTTCAAGTCTGTAACGCTGATTTGGGGATACTTTGTAGCTGGTTGTTCTCCCACTACGTGAAATCTTACAGTTTTATGTTTTTGCACAAGATTTCTAGCTGGGTGGTTTATGTAAATGGTAAGCACCCCTCCAACTTTGGGATCTATTGCTGGGCGACCTCTCTCTCCCCTTCGAAGTGGACTGTGTTTGCGGAGGAGACAGCATTACTCCTAAGGCGCTTTCCATTTAGGAAAAGAAACCGTAAATTTCGGTGGGAGCAAAAGTGGAATTTCCGATTGGTAAAAAGTTGTTCAATTTGGTCGTAAATCCCGGTACGTCGCGGTGCCCGACAGATTTTCTTGCCGTGGACCTGGAACTGGTACAAACTACGAGAAACGTGTAAATGGAACACGAATTCCAACCGGGAAAATGGGCGCGGGCCCACCTTTTTAGGGCGCTTTCCATTTAGGAAAAAAAACCGGAAATTTCGGTGGGAGCAAAAGTGGAATTTCCGACTGGTAAAAAGTTGTTCCATTTGGTCGTAGACCCCGGTACGTCGCTGTGCCCGACCGTGGACCTGGAACTGGTACAAACTACTAGAAATGTAAATGGAACACGAGATTCCGTTCGGAAATTCCAACCGGGAAAACGGGGCCACCTTTTTAGATTTTCCACTTTTTCTGGGAATTTTCCAGTGGGACGAACTGACGAAACGTGTTCCATTTACCGCCGAACCGGAAATTCCGGTGGAAAGCGCCCTTGGGTATTCCCAAAAAAAGCGCGGTGGATGATGGGAAGCCCGTCTTCCATTTCTTTTTCCCTTTCCCCCTCCCAGGAGAGAGTAAGATCACTCACTGCAAGTACTACGGACACAAAAGAAGTTATTTGGACGGATAATCTGAGAGAAAGGATGGCTGCTGTTGAAGAAAACTGGCAGATGAAACTATCAACCATTAAGGAAAGAACCACGGTTATTTTTAACAACGAGTTATTGAGCGATGTAAAGTTTATGGTTCCTGTTTCGGAAGCTGAAAGTGAAACCCGGAAGACGATTCCAGCCCACAAGCTTGTGCTTGCTATCAGCAGTCCTGTCTTCTATGCCATGTTTTATGGGCAACTGGCGGAGGCTAAAGACTGTGTTGAACTGCCTGACTGTGAGTACGACAGTCTGTTGGAGTTCCTTCGATACTTGTACAGCGATGAGGCGAATCTAACCGGAAGTAACGTGATGCATGTTCTGTACTTAGCGAATAAGTACATGGTACCTTCACTTGCAGAGAAATGCAGTGAATATCTTCGAAAAAACCTATCAACAGCCAATGTATTCTCCATCCTTCCACACGCTCAGAAATTTGGTAAACACAGAAGAAGCTGTGACGTCAGATGATTTTGTCACGCTTGAGCGATCTCTTATTGAGAGTGTTGTGAAGAGAGAAAGATTGACCATCAAAGAAGTGGAACTGTTTAAAGCTGTTGATCGCTGGGCGACAAAAGAGAGTGAACGGCAGGGAATAACTGCTGAGGGAGAGTCAAAAAGAAGAATCATTGGAGAGGATATTGTGAAGGCAATACGGTTTCCATCGATGTCCCAGAAGAAGTTTGTCTCAGTTGTTTTCGATTCCAGAATTCTTAATTTTCAAGAGTTGAGTGAATTAATGAAGTACTATAGTGATGTTGAGTTAACCTACCCATTAACATTTATACCAACCCCAAGGGTTAACAGCATGTGTCACAGATTTTCAGAATATCATAATTCACTGTATAATTCAGGTGCTGTACCCAGTGAGTGGGCATTTGCCTTTATACCGCAGACACCCCCTCCCCAAAGAACTGTAGGGAAAAAAAAGGAGAAGCGCCGTTGTTAAACGTGATTCGGTATACATTTAAGTAAAGGATCGCTCACGTCTCTTCAGCAAGAAATCATTGCTCTACTTTTGTCTATCACTGGCAGATGTAGGCCGGAAAATAGCCTGTGTACAGACGCCCCCTGGCATCTGTATACAGGTTAGCCAAAATGCTTCCACTCAACGTCCCCGCTGAAATCTAGTTGAATTCTGTACGTCCTTCTCTTTTATTTAGAATGGTCAATGGCGCCGCAGAGAATACTGATGCACCCGCAACCGGTGCACCAAACATCGGTGGTCTTACTTCACATGCCTATTTCAGAAATCTGAAATACAGTAGAACCCCGGTAACTCAAACTTAGACTGCAAAACAGTCGATTTTTTTCTCAAAATAGGTTTTAGTGTAGCGTAAGAGTTAGCTGCATGCAGCCACAAGTTGCTTGGCAGCGTTTCGGAAACTTTTGGAACTTTTTGGCAACTTTTAATTTTTGGGGCAACTTAGCGTAAGATCGTCACGTGCGCGAAGGTCACGAGCCTCACACACCTCACTCCCCAGTCTCACTTTCTGTTTTCAGCCTTGCTTCAGACCTTTTGTTTGACTGTTCGCACATAATTGAATAGGCAAAAATACGGACTGTGTTACAGTCCAACTCGAACTCGGATAACTCGAATTCGTCGCTAACTGGAACTAAATTTCCTTCCCTTAATCGAAATTTCACTGAAATTTACCCTGATAACTCGAATTCCTGCTAACTCGAACTATTTTTCATTTCCCTTCAGAGTCCACTTGAGTTACTGGGGTTCTACTGTACAAGTAAACGTATGTATACAGCTATTTCAAGAAAGTTTATCAGAAAAAAATTATCTCAAAAGGCAATATGGGATATGATCAATACGCTGCTCCTGACCGTAGCTGTCGAATCTTGTATTGTTGCTTTCCTTTACCATTCACAAACATACGTCTTTGGCCTCTCATGCCATTCTTTCAAATCTCTTTGAATAACAGTGAACTCAAAACCACTCACAATTTACCTTCCTGGATTTTCGCATGCACTTTTCCCAACAACCTTTCTCGAAATAGCTGTATGTATATTTGGTAAGCTGTCCACAGAAGCTGAGGTTTTCCCCGGGGAATCTATTCTAAGATTCATTCACCAATCACAACACCGAAAATTTCTTGCATCGCGACATTACCATTACAACCAATCAAAGGCTTTTCTCCACATTCCGGGGAAACAAGAACACAATTAACGATGGCAATCCACAGTGCCTCTCTCTCCAATGTCTATTAACAAGTCAGTTAAGTTGCATGGCATTTAATATTTTAGCAGTAAAGGTTGTCAGTACACAGTTGCCATAGAAGTAGAAGTTAAGATACCACCAATAACTTTTCACTTGGAAAGAAAACAGGGTCTTTTCTTCAGAAAAAGACAAGAAGCATGGCTATTTTGGCTTTAACGTCTTTTTTCCCATCCCCTTTTGTTATATGAGGGCAAGAGATCAGTACGAGATAAGATCCTATATCAAAGGTCCATCGTCATCGTATGGAGAACAGCAGAAAACATTCCTTGAGTGGTTTCAAGTACAGTTCAATTTTTATCAATCAACCTGCATTACTAGCAATGGCACATCTGAAACCATTGGCCAATTCTCTGCTTTATTTTCAGCAGGTATTTTTTTAAAGTTTGCAGTAACCCTTTATTCACAATAAGAATGAAGAGGTGTGAGCAAGCAAGCTGTCTTAATAGGTCAAGTGTCCTGGTCACTGAGACAAAAACTGTACGTTAACTAAACTGTTTCCTGTAATTCTCTCTTTGCATCTTTTTTCAATTTCCGTAAACAAGGATTTGATGTTTGACTGCTGTTGATTTGTCCCTTTTGTGAGGCCAAGTATCTTATCATTTGTAGACTTCAACAATCTTTTACTAGAATTGGTGTGTCTATCTTGAATTCTATTCCACATTCTGTTAAAACTGTCAACTTGTCTAATTTTCGTAAAAAAATTAAATCACTACTCCTTAATGTCCTTAATGAAGATAATTATTTGAATGTTACTAGAATATTTTAAGAAGTTATCCTGATACGTTGTGTATACCTCCAGTTGTAATTTTAGTCTTTTTTTCTAATAACAAAACGCCAGTGCTCGAGTTTGTGGGTGGGGTTATTTTCTTTCTCTGTGTTGTTCTTTTCCTTTTTTCTTATGTAATTTCATGATAACGCCTTTATTTATAATTTTTGTCCTGCTTAGATTAGCGTCATAGCTATTTGCAGGCTATAAAGTATATGGTTCTTTAAATAAAATACATTGTTGTTGATGTTAATTGTTCAGCTGTTTCAATATTTGATCGTACTTAGCTTGGCAGAGGCAAAATCTCCTGTCTGAGAGAGTGTGTTGTATTTCTCTTCGAGGCTGGCCAATTTTTCGTTAATAGGTTCTAGTTCTTTCTTTATCAGTCTCGTTACCTCCTCAATGTCAATTTTTGGCGGCATCGCGAGTGTTCGAGATGTTTATAAACGCTTGGTAAAGTAAAATTTGGTTAGTTTCAGAGATACGTCCGCCACCGCACTCACCACAGAAAATTCACGGCTATTCTTGCCCCACTGAGGCCTTCAAATCTTAACAGTCAGCCACTGATTTCTTGGAAAGTCAAGCTGCGAAATGTATTATGAAAAATGTGTTTATCACATCACGACATGATCAATTTCAATTACAATTTCACTACAACGTTGGATCTGTTTGGCAGCTCTTCCAAGCTCTTCGGGGTAAGCTCTGCAGATGTTGAAACCGCGCACGCGCATTTCACATGGTCTCCGCGGAGTTTACAAAGTCTTAAGGGTTGCATCCTTCCCACGATGCACTCCAGATCCCTACAATGTTGGGAGTTGTTGCATCCTTGTTGGCAGTGGTGGGCTCCATCCTTAAAATCACCTAAACCGTTTACATAAAAACCCATAAAACGGCCATAAATCGGCCCGTGGACCACATAGGAGAGACGTAACACACATTTTAAGTAAGGTAAGCTGTTTTTTACTGGAATCCTTTCATTTTCGTGGATTACAGAAACGGTAGGTTTTTTTCCTATACAAATCCTTATATTTTGAATGTTACGCAACAATGCCGATGCTCGCCGATGCTCATATTTCGAGCTTGGGCTACCTGTGGTGCGACACTCCTCAATTTGACTAAAAGTTTTCTTTTCCAGTTGCGATTTCGAATTTTCGTGGTTTTTTAGCCGGCAGAGATGAAAACTTTTCCCAAGTGGAAATTTATGGGAATACCTCCCGGGAAGAGGATCGAGGCGAGGTCTTTTTCCAGTTAAGAGATTCTTCTGAAAAAGTGAGATTTGAAATGCCTTAAAACTTTATGACGGTAAATATTAATCTGCATTTTTAACGGTAAAAATTTTTGACGGTTGACAGTTAGATTTTAGGCCGTGTAACGGCTGACAGTCAACCTCATTCCTGATAGCCTCGCAAAAATAACGTAAGTGTTTCGAATCAATCTCTTCCCTTTTTCTCTAAAATTCCTCATCACCGCCCACATAATGATAGTCAAATTATAGATACGAAAAAATAGTGGTTTCTGGCTACTAAAATCAAATGGTTCGCGAATTCCGTTTGGAAGGCTTCAGAAAATATGGTCTGTGATTTGGGGCGATGCAATTTTCTACTCTTTTAAGTCTGTAACGCTGATATGAGGATACTTTGCAGCGGGTTGTTCTCCCACCAAGTTAAATTTTATAGTTTTATATTTTTGCACAAGATTTCCACCTGGGTTGTCTGTGTTAATGGTAAGCACCCTCATGACATTTTGGGATCTATTGCCGGGCAATCTCTCTCTCTCCTTCCCAGTAAAGTTACTTGGAGAGACTATGGTGCAAACGGACGCAATGCAACATTGTTGATGGCCAACAACTCTCAACATTGTGGATGTTACATGTTGCATCCGTTTGCACACCTTGTTGCATGTCATTAGATGTTGTTGGGCAAAGTTTAAAACCGGTCAAACTTTTAGCCCCGGCTAAGCGGACGCAATATTGTTGCATACGTTTACAAGTGGCTTTAAAGTCTACTCCATAAAATTAACTCCTTCCCATAGTCCGCAGGCAATCCCCAGGCGCTTTCTTTTTTCCCTCTCCCTAGCATCCCTACGACACAGAGGGGAGAGAATAGAAATTGTCTAGACGGTAGCCTACGTGCAGACGATAACTAAACTCTGATTAGTAGACGAAGTTAACCAGAGTTTAATTTCGTCTGCGCGCAGGCTATCTAGACGGTTAATCTGAGAGAAACGATGGCTGCTGTTGAAGAAAACTGGCAGATGAAACTATCAACCATTAAGGAAAGAACCACAGTTATTTTGAACAACGAGTTATTGAGCGATGTAAAGTTTGTGGTTCCTGCATCGGAAGCTGAATGTGAAACCCGGAAGACGATTCCAGCCCACAAGCTTGTGCTGGCTATCAGCAGTCCTGTCTTCTACGCCATGTTTTATGGGCACCTGGCGGAGGCTAAAGACTGTATTGAACTGCCTGACTGTGAGTACGACAGTCTGTTGGAATTTCTTCGGTACTTGTACAGCGATAAGGCGAATCTAACCTTAAGTAACGTGATGCATGTTCTGCACTTAGCGGATAAGTACATGGTACCTTCACCGTGCAGGGAAGTGCACTGAATATCTACGAGAAAACCTATCAGCAGCCAATGTATTCTCCATTCTTCCACACGCTAAAAAAATTGAGGATAAAGATTTGGAAGATCGATGCTGGGAAGTGATCGGGGAGAACACAGAAGAAGCTGTGACGTCAGATGATTTTGTCACGCTTGAGCGAGACTGACCGTAAGGGAAGTGGATCTGTTCAAAGCTGTTGATCGCTAGGCGACAAGAGAAAGTGAAAGGCAAGGTATAACTGCTGATGGCGAGTCAAAGAGAAGAATCATTGGAGAGGACATCGTAAAAGCAATACGGTTTCCACTGATGTCACAGAAGGAGTTTGTCTCTGTTGGTTTAGATTCGAGAATTCTTAATATCGGAGAGATGAGTGAATTAATGAAGTTCTATAATGATGTTGAGTTAACTTCCCCTTTACCATTTATACAGACCCCAAGGACTGACAGCACACAGCTCCATCAATGCTACAGATTTTCGAATTACAGTCCACCAAAAAGGTATTGGTCATATAATTCTGGTAAACCTGATGTGATTGTTTTGTCTGTTAATAAGTCAGTTAAGTTACATGGTATTCAACATTTTGGCAGTGAAGGTCATGAGTACACTGTTTCTACAGAAGTTAAAGATACCACAAATAATTTTACACTGGTAAAGAAAACAGGGTCCTACTCATCATTAAAAGATGAGAAGCTAGGCTATTACGGATTTACTGTCTGTTTTGATCCTCCTCTCTGTTTACATGAAAGCAAGAGATATGTGGTTAGGTCACTCATTAGAGGCCCCCCTTCATGGTATGGTGAAAGGGGGAATACATCTCTTGAGTGTGGTCAAGTACAGTTCAATTTTTACAGCTCAAACAGTGATACCAACGGAACAAGTGAATCAAAGGGCCAGTTCTCTTCTTTTATTTTTACGA
>OZ037780.1:25054835-25062335 GCA_964035525.1 Porites cylindrica
TTAGCCTTCTCATTGTGTTGATTGAACGCTCGCACTCGCACGATGTCACGGGAAGAGTAGCCGCAATCTTGAGAAGAACGTACAGGTTAGGGAAATCATCAGGATCACATGCTTTGAAAGAAGGAAGGGCATGAATCAGCCGTAATTGTCCTAGCTTGCACCTTCATCTTCCAACGCTCAAATTCGGCAAAGAAGAGCTGTGGCGAAGGCAGCCGATCATCTTTGTATAGATCTACTAAGTCAGTTTGTACTCAAACTCCTAACAATTTTTGTTTGTGCTCATAAGACTTTCCCGATATTGTTAGCGTTTTATTGCAACGTAATTTAAACTGAACTAAAACACTCAAAGGTTGTTTTCCATTCCTCCGCTATTTGCTAAAACCTGAAAATTAACAGCTTGTGTTTTTAGTCCTCCATCATTGACCTGCAAAGGGGACTCGTTTGAATTCAACGGTCAACCGTCAATAAAGGTTACTTTTGACCGTTAAAAATGCAGTTTAATATTTACGCTCATAAAGTTTAAAGGTATTTTAAATCTCTCACCATTTCAAAGGAATCTATTAACTGGAAAAAGACCTCGCCCCGGTTCTCTGCCCGGGGGGTATTCCCATAAATTTCGGATCGCTTTCTATTTATAAGGGTGAGACAAACGAAAACTAATACCCTCTTTAAGGTCCATTCCTCAAAAATTAGACCCCATCGCTTCGATGGCTTCGAGGGGTTATAGCTGACGGCTAACCTCATTCCCCAGACCCTCGCGAAAATAAAGTGACTTCCCCGAGTCAATCGCTTCCCTTTTTTATAATTCCGCATCACTGTCCACATCATTACAGTCAAATTGCAGATACGAAAAAAAAGTGGTTTTACAGGCTACTAACTTACAATTTACACGGAAAAACCGCGAAATTCTTGCCGCACGTAGGCAAGAAAATTTTGGTTGGAACATCAAATGGTTGGTGCATTTCCGTGTGGAACGCTTCAGAAATGAGGCGAATACATTTTTCTAGTCTTTTATTAAAAGTCTGTAACGCTGATTTGGAAATACTTTGTGACGGCTCGTTCTCACACCACGTCAAATCTTATAGTTTTATGTTTTTGCAAAAGATTTCCACCCGGGTGGTTTGTGTAAATGGTGAGCACCCCTCCAACATTGGGTGTGGCAGAAGTCTGCAGAGGAGCGCGGTGGAAGATGGGACGATGGACCCTCTCCCCAGCCTCCCATGCCCAACGACACAGAGGAGAGGAAGGAGAGGGTACGATCACTTACTACAAGTACTACGGAGAGAATAGAAGTTATTTAGACGGTTAATCTGAGAGAAACGATGGCTGCTGTTGAAGAAAACTGGCAGATGAAACTATCAACCATTAAGGAAAGAACAACGGTTATTTTTGACAACGAATTATTGAGCGATGTAAAGTTTGTGGTTCCTGCTTCGCAAGCTGATAGTGAAACCCGGAAGACGATTCCAGCCCACAAGCTTGTGCTTGCTATTAGCAGTCCTGTCTTCTATGCCATGTTTTATGGGCAACTGGCGGAGGCTAAAGACTGTGTTGAACTGCCTGACTGTGAGTACGACAGTCTGTTGGAGTTCCTTCGGTACTTGTACAGCGATGAGGCGAATCTAACCGGAAGTAACGTGATGCATGTTCTGTACTTAGCGAACAAGTACATGGTACCTTCACTTGCAGAGAAATGCAGTGAATATCTACGAGAAAACCTATCAACATCCAATGTATTCTCCATTCTTCCACACGCTCGGAAATTTGAGGATAAAGATTTGGAAGGTCGGTGCTGGGAAGTGATCGAGGAGAACACAGAAGAAGCTGTGACGTCAGATGATTTTGTCACGCTTGAGCGATCTCTTATTGAGAGTGTTGTGAAGAGAGAAAGACTGACCGTAAAGGAAGTGGATCTGTTCAAAGCTGTTGATCGCTGGGCGACAGGAGAAAGTGAAAGGCAAGGAATAACTGCTGATGGCGAGTCAAAGAGAAGAATCATTGGAGAAGACATCGTGAAAGCAATACGGTTTCCACTGATGTCACAGAAGGAGTTTGTCTCTGTTGTTTTGGATTCGAGAATTCTTAATATTGGAGAGATGAGCGAATTAATGAAGTTCTATAGTGATGTTGAGTTAACCTCCCCTTTACCATTTATACAGACCCCAAGGACTGACAGCACACAGCTCCATCAATGTTACAGATTTTCAAGTTATTATTCACCAACAACATGGTGGTCATATAGTTCTGGCAACCCTGATGTGATTGTTTTGTCTGTTGATAAGTCAGTTAAGTTACATGGTATTCAACATTTTGGCAGTGAAGGTCATTGTTACACTGTTTCTACAGAAGTTAAAGATACAACAAATAATTTTACACTTGTAAACAAAACAGGGTCCTTCTACTCATCATTAAAAGATGAGAAGCTAGGCTATTACGGATTTACTGTCTGTTTTGATCCTCCTCTCTGTTTGCATAAAAGCAAGAGATATGAGGTTAGGTCACTCATTAGAGGCCCCATTTCATGGTATGGTGAAGGGGGGAAAACATCTATTAAGTGTGATCAAGTGAAGCTCAATTTTTACAGTTCAAACAGTGATAACAATGGAACAAATGTATCAAGGGGCCAGTTTTCTGCTTTTATTTTTAAGAAGTAATTTTTTGTATGTTTGCAGTAGCTCCCTTCAGTCAAAATAAGAAATGAAAGAGTAACCAGTTCAGCGTGCAAAGAAAGTTGTGTCTAATAGCCCGGGGCTAGTGGATTTTGCTATCAGGCTAGTAATTTTTGTTCTTACAATGTAATTTGCCCGACGGGCAAGTGCTGTTTTTTGGGGAAATTCAAATTACAGAAGGATTATAATCAATCCTGCTAATCAAAAAGGGTTTGGGGGCTAGTTGAAATGACTTGTGGGCTAGTACATGCCAGCTACGGCTTGCCCGAATGGCATTCTGTAAATTATACTGACTTTCTTTCCACTCTGCCAGTTATCCATATTAACAACAATGATATTAATAACTACAACTATGATGATCACTGGCGCCACACAAAAGAAGTTGAGGGTCTTTAAATAAAGCCTTTTTGATTTTTATGCTCTTTTCCCATAATTTCCGTCTTCAAAAACATTGTCCAAAAAATGGTCCGATTTCTTTAAACAAGTATTTTATGGCCTGAATTGGACAACAGACGTTCTGTTACCATTTAATCAAAACAGTAATAGGACAATTGTGGGTGTAGACTTTCTCAAAGTCCATCACTTCTTGATTCTGGCACTAATTGAGATTGACTTGTGGCAAGTCTATGATGTAAGCTTTTTTAAAAATAGACAAGATCTTCAAAGAGTTTTTGCTAGACAACAAAACAAGCTAAAGAAAAGACATTTACGTGTTCCCGTGATGGCATGCACTGTCCAGTTTCTTAGGCATGGCATACAAAATGTCCTATTAATGTTGAAATCACGGGTGCTGGTAGGCAATCAGTTTAGGGAATTTTGTTATAGTTATTATTAATTACGTTTAAGTTAAAAGTTTTATATAACTATAAAGGCCACGGACAAAAGTCTGTGGGTTTATATGAGTTAATCCAAACAACTGATGTAAACCTTTGTAAAATGTTTTAAGCCACAAGGAATATGGCACAAAGAAGCCTTGGTAAATATGTGTATTTTGCAGTAAACGTCTTAAATTCCTGGTAATAAGGGAACAATTCCACCTCTGTGTCTCAAGGAAAAACTGACGAACAATGCTGGAAATTAAAGGTAAATTAATTACCAATCCAAGTATAATTCAGTTCCAATTGATTTTTTATTCCTAGTTATCGAGGGAAAGCCAGAAATATGCAACTCTTCATTTTCTGTGCCTGCTATATAAATCGCAATTATCACACCTTAGGTGTGAAAATTGACACCTCCGATATCATTTATTTTCCGAAAGCTTGATAGCCTTGATAGCCTTATGTAATTTTGATTTGGGGAAATTCTTTATTATTTGAGTAAATTATACATTTATGAAACAAACGGGTTTATAGCAGATCTAATACCTTAGGTGATTTAAAACCAATGCTTTTGGAGAAGTTGCCTTTTATTATGTGACTTGTAAAAGAGTACTTTGTTTTGCTCATTGTTCTTTAACATCTTCACTCTCAGGGCAATCAGTGAAGCACTGATATTATAATTTATGTACGTGAACTTTTGAGTCTGAATAAAATACTGAAAATACTTTGCTATAGCTGTAAAAATGAATCCGGCTCATTAGCAGTTCTTTTACACAGTCTTTGTTTTCGTGGGTAGATTTAGACATGTTTATAATTCTTTACAAATCCTGGGGGCGGCTGGATTTCAGGGCTGGATACAACGCTTGTACCTCTTTACCACGCCAGGGAATCTAAATGATAACACTACTTTTTTTCAGACATTTGGTACAGAGTAACTGCAATGCTACAGTCATCATAGCCTTTTCACAGGCTGCCCAAACTCACGTTACGAGGCAAGGGTGTAAAGTACATACCATAGTTGACGCGTGACCTTTTCCGGTGGACGCGCCGGTGTAGCGTAATAAGCGACCGTCAATAAGAGACTTTGTATGAGAAATAAAATATAAGCTTACTGAGATCTGCGAAAGCTAACTAATGTTAAATCTAATTTTCCTTCAATGAAATGAATGAAAAACCCTTACCTGTGATGTATTCCACTCTGTTTTGGTGTCTCCTTGTCTTGTTTCTGTTTTTTTTTGGCTTTATTCCATAACCACTGTTACTCCCTTCAACAGATGAAGTCCGAGGCTGGTCATTTCTATCTGGCTGCAGGGTCCTGGACCGGACGTAACAAAAATGCCGTTTTTCGCCGAAATTCAAATCAACTGCAACTTTTTTCAGCTCCAACCCAGGAGGGAAACCTCTTTTTCCTCTCTGGGAGATAACGGGGCATTTTGCGCAAAGTGCGAGACGAGGGGAGGAGAAAATTCACCTCCCAACATTGTTGGGCAAACAATGTTGGGAGTTGTCATTTGCGCCTTGTTGGCGGTGTGTTTTCGGTGCGATCTATTATATAGGCTAAAATTCAAGAGCATGTAAACGCCCATCTACAAGAGAAATAAATCTGGTAAGAACTGAACTTTTCATACAATTTAAGTATTAGGAAACAGGCGCGTAGCTGGGGTTTAAGGAGGGGTGTTCGTACTGATACGAATATTTCTTAACAGCAGGAAATACTGCGAGCGCCAAAGGCGCGAGCCTCTAGGGGCTTCTTCCCCCAGAAAATGTTGAAATCTATAAATCTGGAAATGATATTTTCAGTAGTCTTCAAGTGAATATTTCAAACTCGATCATCTAAAATAACAGGTATTTTTTATAGTCATAACAACAATATTTCCGTTTGACTTGGTGCATTCAGTTCATACATAGTGATACATACCGGCTAAGTACTCGAAACGTTTTACAAAACTCGAAGTGTGCGGCAGGTATCTCGGAGAAAAAGTTTAAGCCCCCAAATTCCCCGGCTCCGCTGCCTTTGTACTGAAAGCAGCGTCAAACGTCAATACGTATGTATTAAACACGTATCAACTACGTCCCCCAAAATCGTATTCCCCGCCTTTCGTCTTTCGAGACTCCATTTGTCAAATCCGGAACGCCTGTTAAGGAAATATCTTCAATGGTGGGATTATTTTGACTACATATAATACTAGGTCACTAGGATATATTAGGGCAACAACACGGCCTACCGTGGTAATTATCAACTCACAACAGGACTATTCCGTTTCGTAAGGCAAACTTTGTAATTGCATCATCCACGCGTGGAGGCCTTCAAACAAATTGACAACTTCGTCCAGATCGATAGGCATATCGTACTTGATATGCATGATGGTCAGTGAGAAGCGCGTACTCTGGCCCATGGTACATCGCATGTAATTGTTTAGCCTTCTCATTGTGTTGATCGAACGCTCGCACTCGCACAATGTCAGGGGAAGAGTAGCCGCAATCTTGAGAAGAACGTACTGGTTAGGGAAATCATCAGGATCACATGCTTTGAAAGAAGGAAGGGCATGAATCAGCCGCGGTAATTATCCTAGCTTGCACCTTCATCTTCCAACGCTCAAATTCGGCAAAGAAGAGCTGTGGCGAAGGCGGTTAACCTCATTCCCGAGACCTTCGCGAAAATAAAGTGACTTCCTCGAATCAATCGCTTCCCTTTTAATAATTCCGCATCACTGTCCACATCATTACAGTCAAATCGCAGATAGAAAAAAAAATAGTGGTTTTACAGGCTACTAACTTACAATTTACACGGAAACCCGGGAAATTCTTGCCGCACGTAGGCACGCAATTTTGGTTGGAACATCAAATGGTTCGCGCATTTCCGTTTGGGACGCTTCAGAAAACTGGGCTGTGATTTGAGGCGAATCTATTTTTCCAGTCTTTTAAGTCTGTAACGCTGATTTGGAGACACTTTGTAGCGGCTCGTTCTCCCACCTCGTCAAATCTTATAGTTTTATGTTTTTGCACAAGATTTCCACCCGGGTGGTTTGTGTAAATGGTAAGCACCCCTTCAACATTGGGATCTATTGCTGAGGGACCTCTCCCTCTCTTCTTCCGGAGGACTTTCCTTCCGGAGTGAAAGGGCGCTTTCCATTTAGTCAAAATTTCCGGAATTTCCGGTTCGGCGGTAAATGGAACACGTTTCGTCGGTTCGTCCCACTGGAAAATTCCCAGAAAAGTGGAAAATCTAAAAAGGTGGTCCCGTTTTCCCGGTTGGAATTTCCGAACGGAAAGTCGTGTTCCATTTACGTTTCTCGTACTTTGTACCCAGGGTCGTAACCAGGTATATTTTTTCATTGCTGATCCCAATATTTAGCTCCAAATTTTGATCCCTGATTCCAAAATGTAGCAAAATTTGATCCCTGATCCCACGTAAATTTTATGATCCCATAGAGAGATGCGATCAAGTTATGTTTCCCCGACGTCGATTATTATTCATTAATAACAACTAGGCGTATTTACCTCAAGTAGATGTTTATTTGTTCATTCTGAATCATTTTCTCATCTTGTCTTCCATAATGTATTATTGAAATAAAGTTTGTGAACATCAGTTGATATTCATCAAGATATTAACATGATGCAATACAAGAAAAGGTAATGTAATGTAACATAATGTAATACATTATTTTATATCAGTTATTCACAACAGAAATTTATCGGGAAAAGAATTACAGTGCTCCTACCCTGGATTTAGGTTAGAAGTTTCCTTTTCACAGCTTTCGCAAACTGTAAACTCCTCCATGGACATTGGGCATTTCCTCTTCCTGTACAAAAGAGGTATCATTAATACAACTATCAACATAAAAACACAAATCAATCAGGGCACTTTAAAAGTCTTTTTTCAAGAGGAATAGCTATATTTAAGGTACTCCGTTTGTGTTCTATTTGTTATTTATGTTGATGGATTCTCGATATAGATCGACTATATGTGCCAGATATTGCATATGTTACACGTTGCATCCACAGCTCAATAA
>OZ037780.1:25072335-25122335 GCA_964035525.1 Porites cylindrica
CTGTCAATTGCCCTCAACTACTTTGTAATCACGCCAGAAACAATATTAAATCACTGACTTTTAAAGAGGGTCCAGAACAATGCAGCCTTCACAGAATTTTTAAAAAAATTAATATGTTAAAATCAAGAGGAATAAAAGTAGTGAAGCGCTTGCCTAGTCCCTAGGCCTCATTATTGTGCATGGAAGATGCGCTTCAAGTCGTGTGGTACGTCTGAGCGAGCTTTTGAGTGGTTTGTCTCGGCTATATTACCAAAATGCATTGACTGAGAAGACCTGGGAAGACGCCACACAGGGTATAGGCAAGTGAACTGCATCGACTAATAATGCATGTAATATAACTTCCTTTTTCGCTACAAGATCAAATTATCTACTAAATATACTGGCCCAAGAATTATCCAAGTTATATGATTCAATTATTATAAGAGTTCTATATCACTGTCATACATAAGCAGTGGATTTAATTTTATTATTTGAGGGGAACAAATTATTAGCAAAAAGGTTACTCAACCTTAAGGTAGATATCCATTGTGACATCCTTCAGGGATTTCCGTCCTACAGCCAAGAGTGTAAGAAAGATTTGTTGTGAATCAAATTTTCAGAGGGGTAGGGAAAGGAGTCAAACTGAAAAACCCTCTTAAGATGAGTCTACATCTATGAAGTGCAACAACTATGTCAATATGTTTCCAACACAATACAAATTAATACAATACCCTTTATTTAACGTGGTCAATGTTCTTAGCTAATTAGCTACTTTACAGACATGCCAAGAAAAATAAATAAATAAACTAGAAATAATAATAGAAAGAGAAGATTTCTCATAAAAACCTATATAAAAATATGTATATACAGTTAAAAATTATTAAAACTAAGAGTAGATCACGAGATTATTACATAATGATGTTAAAACTAAGCAAAATGTATTTACATGTATTTGCCCGATTAAAATGTAAAATTTGAGAAATCCAACTTAGACACTTTAAGTCTATGTTCACAACCTCTCCCATTAGCACCACTGAGTGGCCTTACTCTTTAGGTAAAAATACACTTCAATACCTTCATGCAGCCTTTTAAACAGCGATGAAACTTTTTTTATTAAAACCAGTAACCGGAAAGATTTTTCTGAGATTTCCTTGATATATCTGTAGACAAAAAAATAAGAACATTTGGAAATACTAGCCACTGTCACAATATTTATTACATAATATTATCATCCACAAACCTTAGCTTGCAGCCACACCATTAGTATTGTTGATAAAAAAGTAAACATTGGCCAACTGTCAATGATTATCTCCCTCATCCAATATTTTTGTTATTAGATGATTTGGGTCAATCATCCAATAACAAAAATACTTTGAAAGATTAATGTCACATTTTAGCAAATAATTTAAAAGTGCTGAGTGTATTTGGTTGCCTGTAACACAGAGCAAAGAATTAAAAATACAAGGTTTTCCACTACTGAATATAGAACTTATCCACAGTAAGTATGGATTATAAAGTAACACAGGCATCAAAATTTTGAACTCAGTCAGCTGCCATGCTGATCAGGTTGTAAGCATAGCTTTGCTGAGTTTGTTCATCAAATCAATCCTATTGTAGAATTACAAAATATTAATATACTAGTGTTTATAGTATAAAAATTGCAACAAAACCTGTTTTTCATTTCTGTGGAAAGGTTTTGAATTATTTCTGCCGGGCTCCATTCTGAAATTTCATAAATAAGATGATATGTCATGATAATGTCATTTTTGAAAGACAACAACAAAAAAATCAACTACATGAATACATTATTCAAAGATCTAGAACTCAAGCATAAAAACTCAAAATATTATAAAGGTTAAATAGCACCTAACCTAATTAGCAGACAAAACTGATCTGAACTGTGTATTTGAAACAATGAAAGATCCCTGGTTCAAGTCCTGACGAGGCCTCACTGCTGAGTAAACTCAAGAAACCAATACAAAATTGTTTTTTTTTTCCCAAAAAATATCCATCTTCTATCTTTTTGTTTTTCATTATTTATTTTGTGGCATTTTAATTAACTTGCTGTTCATTTGTTGTATTTTAGAGGAGCCTCCTGGAAACCACTTTTTAGTGAACTGATCCATACAAATAAATTAGTGTAAATTATTATTATAATATAATATAAATAATTATATTATATTATAATAATTTGTTTTTTAAATTAATAAAGCAAAATTATTATCATCATCATTAATAATTTATTACTATCATCATATGGCCATTTCACCGTTTCCTAGACAAAAAAAATTCTCTGTCTGTTTCTGGGGAGGGGGGCAAAGGGTGGTTAAGGTTTTGTGATGGGGTGGGGGGGTCTGTTATTCTTTTTTATTATTATTCCAGTTGGTTCTTGGGGAAAGATGTCAACTGGGACATTGTCCTGTCTCCTGCTCCAATTGCAATACTGGCTATAAGTCAGCAAGCTCAAAAATGCAGTATCTCTGGAATGCACCAGTATCCAATCAAGTGTGTTGTTGGTCAAAATTAAGTTCTTTCACCTAGCCTATAGGTTAATTCTCCATTTCATAACTCTAATTTATAAATAATTAGGGCTGGGAGACTAAGGAAATTGGGACTCAACCTAATATTAAATTCAGGTTAAAATTCTTTAAGCTGACTGTCAATAAAGGAGTAGCAAAATAAATTTCTACATGAAGTGAAACCACTCCACTGCACATTGTGCTTCCACTTGACATGTGGACATCATCTTTTGTAGCTTACCCTCATTAAGGGGCACCAGTAAGCCCGATTTAGATTCTATTTTCCTAAAAAGGAAATCAAAAATAATAGTATGAATGACTACAATAAGCAGGTTGCAGAGACAGCTAGTTGTCTCCCACATTAAGCAATTCTTTGTATCATCAACACAATAAAAATATTATTATGCTTCTCCCCATAACGAGACAAAGAATCGCTATGTACAGACTGTCAGTTGCAAGCATTAATCCATGATGTTTCTTTGCACATTAATACATTTCTGTTTGACAGCAAATAAATTTGTGGACACAGAGCTTTTTACCAATTTTTTTTTACCAAAAAAGCAACGCTTCTCAAAAACACATAAGTCACAAGGACACTGGGCCTTACTGCCTTTGTAACCACATTCTTGAGGCTCTGTGAAGAGTAAACATCACAAAAGCAACATGGCCTTGAAAAAGTGACGTAAGACAGACAAAAAGGCCACAAACAAAAAGAACAAAGAAGATCTGTTGAGACTGCAACAATAATACAGTAAAATATCGACAGGGACATTGTTTCCTCCTGAGTAAGCGAAATCATGGGTTTTCAAATTCAGACAGGGCACATATGTACCCCTCCTAAAGGAGGTCTCATTCTTCTCAGCAAAGAAGGATGAATATTTTTTACTCTTTTTATTGTACATTTGAATCTTTAATAATGACTACATCTTGACAATGGCCACCTCTCCACAAAAGCCACTTTTCTTGACCCTGTCCACACACTCACTCTTATGACAGTAAATGCACTAATCACTTTTACAACAGCATCTCCACAAAATAATGGCAAAAGCAAATCAAGTGCATGCCAGCTGTCAAACAGCCTCTGCCACAATTCAACAGCCAGTAAAAATAAATGAAGTAGAAACTTTGTTTTGTTACTATTTTATACTTAAGCAAGATCAAATGAGACTGAGGTGATTTTGTTTAGCGGTTTTATTGATTGACGTTTATAGGTATGTTTTTACAAGCATCATTACAAACAAAAAATGTTGTACCCTTCCACTAGAAAATAGAATACTAATTATGTTACAATCAGCTTCCTCATAACTGCCCCCACCCCTCCTTCCCCCTTTGCGGCCAAAATTAATGACCACTGACCCCTCTGCCCAGGGTGGCCATTGGGAGATATCTGACTGAAATAGGACTACTTGTGTCTGTATTTTTTCTTAATGATATTTTGTTTACAATGAACAAGTGGTTATCTTCTGAACAATTTAGTAACAGAAAACTGGGCAAAAAAATATATATAAACTTCTAAGACGACCACACGACAAGGCAGCCCAGTTAAAGGTCAATACAATATAATTTTTTCTGCAGAATTTACATGAAAATGGAGTTTAGTTCCCAAGGGAGAGAAATGCTTCTGTTCTTGATCACCAACATGGCCGCCGTGACGTCACATGCAAACAATCAAATTTTGCAGTTTGGGTTCTTAACTTGTCAGGAAGGTATAAAGCTTTACCTTTCCTTTGTGTTACAAAGACCTTCCACTCCAAAGCAAGTGCATATGTTTCGCAAGGCAGACAGGATTTGGCTACAGGAATCACCTGTTTGGATCACGTCAAAAAAAAATTAAGAATCCCAGCAAGTATTTAAGCTTGAATCATGCAACTGTACTAAACAAAATCAAACAAGAGGCATTAAAATAAGCAGCCAATGCGGAAAACATTATCCAATTACATTACCATTTGGAAGCTCATGTTCCTCTGTAAACTCTATGCCGTCATGTTTTCGTTTTCTCGCTTTGTTTTTGCCGCTATTCTGCTCTTCAAAAGACAAATTAGATGAGTCAATTGAAGAGTCTATTGGCGCCATTTTCTTTTGTACTTTGCACGTGTTGTCTATTTCAGCGCGTGCGTGATTCTTGTCACTACTGGTAAAATAATATCCCTAACTAGAGAGGGGTAGATGCTAATGAGAAAAGCTTATTTTGCATTCAGCCTCGAAATGCACCTTTTAAACTTAATTTTTAACACGCGAGTGCCTTTTATTCCGTCATCTTACAAAAATAATTTGGTGATATTATTTATTCTAGGCATTTTTCCACACTCGTTGAAGTGTAGGCTGCTCTTACCCTACCCTAGAAAGTGAGGGGTCTCTCGCGTGCAAATTAGTTCGTGACGCTTCGGGAAGATAATAGTGTCACCTGCTCGAGCTTCACAATTCACAATGTTTTACTGGCTAAAAAACGCGGTAAATTTTCAAAACGGTTTTGAAATGTTACCGTAACTTGCTTTCAATTCAGAAGACGCTGCCTACCTTACAAACATGAGGACTTTGTAGCAGTTAATACGCTGAGAGTTCGGTGATTAACGCCAGTTCGGATTTCCTGTCACTATAGAGTTAAGGATGTGTGCGAAGAATTTTACACCATCTGTCGTGGATTAGTGTCTAACAAGATATAAGAGAAAAGTAAGACGTCATATATCAAATATCTGTCTCTTGCGAAACGGGTGATAATTTGCAACGCAACTTACTCCTTCTGTGGAACCGTGTTGAGTGTTGCGGGAACAGTGTTGAAGTTATCAGCGACCCCATCTTCCTCACGCTGATCTTTGACTTTTGAAAAGCGTGTATTGACTTGTTCAAGCAGCAAATAACTGCCATGAGCATCGCTATGTGCTGTATAATGATTTTGGCGGGTTCGTCCTCCAGCCATATATCTTCAGACATTCGGATTTAGGAATAGACGGAAGACCACTATGATGCAAAGTGTATAATTTTCGAATTTTATTGGAAAGGGATGCGATGTATTGTGTAAGAAGAAAATATAGAAAGGTGTTGGTCTGGATTTGTTTAGTGGCTGTTGGCCAAGCGATCTTTTCAATGTTTCTCTACGAGGAGTTTAATTTCGCGCCAATTAGGCACGGCTGGACAACAAAGACATTCGCGAATGAGATCAAAACACGCCTCAGGCTTCAAAGTCAAGATGTCGAGCATACTGAAGAAAACCTGAAGTTTATTGCTCGAGCAAAATTGGATCACTCTCGCAAAAAAGAGGAGAGCGTGGATTTCAAGAGAAGTATATTGATAAAATCAGCTTCATTCCAACTGTCTGGAAACCGAAAGAAGCTTCATCATTCGCCGGGAGAGATCAGACGAAGTAATCAAGATAATGACTTATCAGCAAGGATAAGTGATCAAGAAAGAAGGGGACATAAATTAAGCCATCATGACCTGAAACATGCAAATGAAAACAATGCTGGTCACGAATTTAGAACAGAGAGTTCAGAAAGGACAAAGAACACAGAGATCAAAGATGTATTTATATCTGTCAAAACAACAGGAGAGTTTCACAAAACACGAGTTCAAATTTTACTTGATACATGGATCCAAAACGCGAAGAATCAGGTAAAATCTTTATCTGTTTTTTAAGATCATTCCTTCGGTCTTGCATATTTTCTTTTTAAGAATTTTTTGATGCCAGAATTGAAATCTGCTTTTCCACCAAGCTGCCAATATGATAAGCTTACAAGTGTCACCCGTAGTGGAGAATATGACCGGTACAGTCAGTTATGGAATATGATGAAGCTGCAAATTCTCTTATAGGAATTCCAGTTTCCTCTTGAGACTTTCATAAAAAGCTTACCCAGGATGCTAACACATCCAAGGGGGGGGGTTGGGTGGCGGAGGGGGACTGAGGGCACTCCCTTATTTGGTGTAAATGGGCCGTGGTATGTGCTTTTGGAGAGGGTATGGTGGTTTTCAAGGTCTTGAGGCTAATCCCACTATTTAGCATCGTGCACAAATCTTAAGCTTTTAAAAAGTGTGGAAGGTTAGCATTTAGCTATCTACGTTTTGTGGTTCCAACAATTCCCCCCCTCCCCCCAAAAAATCTAATTCCATGAAGTTATGTATTACGTTATTTTTTACCCAAATTTCCCTTGAAAGCCCCCCCTTCCCTTCTGGCTTACACATGATTTTTAAATCATTAAAATTAATTGCTAATTACTGCTATTTCTCAGAAATATGGCTTGCTAAATTTACACATCAGGTTCTGATTTTGCTAAAAGTAGACATGTAACCTTAGAAAGCTTACATCTTGAGGAGTTTACCCATTGGGAAGGAATTTTTTCTTACCATCAAAATCACCAGGGGCTACTCTCCATTAAGAGTCTGGAGATGTGCTTCAAGATGGGGTAGCATTTTTTAACTGAATTGACCATACGAAATAGGTTTCCACTTTAACAAAGTGACTACCTGCATGTACTATATCTTATTTTTCAACGAAACCAGCTCTTTGGAAACAAAGAAAAAATGCCTTGTTAAGCCAAAAATAGCTGAACTGCTGAAAATAACTGCTAGGCAAACAAAGTATTAAATGACAAACGAGATTTGGCTTGGAGCATAAATTTGGATCAGTTTGCAAACAAGCAACCAAAGTGGTGTCTTTAACACTTTCTATTGTGGTGTTGGTTCCTTGGAGGTCGTGGTCGTGGTCCTTCCCTGGGCCAAGAACACAGTAGTTTAAATTAATAGATTTTTTTATGTATAAAGGAGACAGCCACATACTTTTGGCCACTTGTCTGATAAACTTTGTTCAATTTGACCTTTTCAGTTCCATGATAAGCTATGGAACAATACTGGTCTCTGAAACCTTTTGGTCCGTGGGTGATTGCCCACGATATACATGCATGACCGCTAGAGTTACATGAATAGCATTGTTTATGTTTGCTTATTAAACACATTTTTTTCTCAGCTTTTTATTTTTGCTTAAATATTAACTGGTGAAATGGCTAATTTTATAAGTTGAGAGGAATAATTGGGATTAAATTGTAGTTTAAAAGGGTTCAATTTGCCCAAGATGTGAACATTGATTCTGATGTTATCTGATTACCTATTAGGACCTATTTTACAGTACTCTACTTTTTACATGTGTATACTGTATCCACTTCCATATTAAGGATTATTTTTCTTGTAAATATTTTGATATTGATTGAAGGAAAAATGGAAACACTGAAAACTGGTGAACTAAATTTGCTTTTGTGGTTATTGTAGGTTTATTTATTTACAGATCAAGATGATGCCAAGGTCAATAAAAGTCTTGGTAAGAATTAGAAATTAAGCAATGCTAAAAACAGACATATTATTTTGAGTTAATCATACTTATAATATTATTATTGAGATTCATATTATTATTATCTTACCTGAAAGTTGTTGTGAATTCTCATTCATGTTACCTGTTCAGGTAATAACGGCCACTACCCATCCCTGATGACCATGCAAACACCATTTTTCCTGCACATTTAGGACATCTTTATGAAAAGATAGGATAGGTTTTGATTGGATATGACCTGATCTTTGCATAGTGCAAGAGATACCATAAAATTCCAAAAATAAGCCCCTCCAAATATAAGCCCCCCACACTCGTAATGCAAAAAACCGTCCTTTAAATCCCCTCTAACAATATAAGCCCCCCCCCCCCCCCCCGGGGGGCTTGTACTTGGAAATTGCCCTCAAATACAAAGTAAAACAAAGCAAAAACAGTAAATTTCCTTCCAACTATAAGGCTAACCCAATCGATTTTGAAATGCAAATTTCCCTCAATAGAAAGGCCCCTCCGAATATAAGCCCCTCCAAAAATAAGCCTGTCAGAAAGGGCCTTTGAAGAATATAAGCCCTGGGGCTTATTTTCAGAGTTTTACAGTAATACACTCACAGGCAGTATATGTACTTCAGTTTTAAGATGTTTAGTAACTGTGTGACAATGAAAGTATATTGTATGACTTGTCAGTGCATTGATGAATTACTCATCGTTTTTAGGTGGCCATCTTGTAAATACCCTGTGTGAAGCTGGACACCAGAGGTAACATATACACCTGTAGCAGTTCATGTCAATTATTACGTGTACGCGTTGCGGACCTATAGTACGCATTTTTTTTTTTAAACTAAATTTTGTTTTGCAAGAGATACTGCTGTCTAAATTTTTTTCTTGTTGAAAAGGGACATAAGACGTTTGCTTAGTTGGATAAAGAATAGCCATAAAAACTGCAGTTATGTGAAGATTTAATTTAGCAGCAGAAAAGGGTTTGGTTTGCTTTTTTTGAAGTCTTGTTTTCTTTTCTCCTAATACTTTGCTTTTTGTTAATACTACGGTAAAACTAGGACAAGACTGTGCTGTAAGATGCAAGCTGAGCTAGACTTCTTTGTGCAACTAAAGAAGAAGACAAAGTAAGTATTTTTGCACCTTAAACATTCCTACTCCCAGATCATCAGCTATGAAAACAAGAAAATCAGTCTGGGGAGGAATTCCAACGGTGTAAAACCTCTTAAGCAGTACTTTTACATCCTACTATTATCGACGGTGTATAAACATGTTCTTAAAATTAAATTAGTGGATCCTATAGTGTGACTAGCCTTCATTAGGATTTCCTTGTGGAAATCTTTCTTTTTTCTTTCAGGATTACACAAAGTGAAATTTGGATTGCATTTTTCTTCATTTTTTATAATTGGCTACTTCTAGAAGTGACGTGGTTAAAACATTTTGTTGTAGTTTTCTGTGTCACTGGAAAATTGGACATCCCGTAATCAAGAAAAAGCAATCACCTTGAGCAGTGAATGATGAATTTTCAGGAATTTTCACATACCAAGACAATGGGCTGAATTTTAATCTCCCAGGATATATAACTGACTAACTCAGCTGACTTTTAAGTAGAGTTAAATTGAGCAAGTTTGATAATATAATATATATATTTTAATATTTCAATCATATTTTCCGTTAGTATATCCCGAAAAAGCCAGTTCGTTGTTAGAATAAAAGACATTGCACTTAACGTTGTCGTTGTGTTTTTTTCCTCTTTCTGCCAGGTGGTTTTGCCATTTTGATGATGACAATTATGTCAACGTGCCAGCACTTGTAAATACGCTGAAAAATTTTAATCCTGAAGATGATGTTTACCTTGGCAAACCAAGCCTGATACGAGAGATGGAGGTAAAACTGCATGTTTGCGGCTGTTAATGAAAATTCCTAACTATCGTTTTGGGTATTTATTGCCATACGTTTGGCTCGTTTTGTTCCCCCCTTATTTTTGTTCGCGGATTTAACCTCGGTTATATTAGGCCAGACTGGATGATCAGGGGTACCCAGCGTCAATTTTTGGAAAATATCTGTTCGGAAGACGATTTAAGATCCAGAATTTTCGGAACATTTGTTGTAAAATTTCTTGCTTGCCTGCCTCTCCCAGGATTTTCGGACATCTAAAAACTGGTATAATTGCCCATTCTTAACGGATTTTTACCCCAAAAAGGTCACCTAGAATTTTCGGGAGCCTTTTTTCTGGCTGAAATTTTCGAAAAGGTAAGTTTTGATCCCTATAATTTTCGGATCACTAGACTTTCAGCTAGGAGGGGTAGAAATATGCCTATATCTACCGTTTATTTTTAAATACTAAAATACGTTCAACAATGCTATGTTTAAGTGGTTTTGAACTATATTCTCGTTGGGTGCCGCCGGATGATCATTTCACTATCCGCGCGCGCCTCGATACTGCCCACGGACTTGGAGTGGAACCTTTAAAAAACGAACATCTTTCACCCTGGCAGTAAAAGAATGATACTCATCGTCCCAGTTACAGTAAAATGTAACGGACACAGAAAGAGACCCCGAGGCCGTTATAGCGTATCTTCTTTTTAACGATAAGGGCGAACACGTTTTCTCAATCCCTTTGCACTTCTTTAAACTGGGCTCCACTCGGCAAGGCACATGTTTTGGAATCTGTTGCACCACTCGTTAAGTTTCGTTACCAATTAGTCTAACCATGACTGTAACATAATTTGAGATGATTTGTGGTACATCTCTCGAGGGTTTTATTTTGCTAGACTTCGAAAATGAACTGACACAAACACAAAGTGAAATCAAATCTGTCCAAGCACAGCGTACTATCCTATTACACCATTCTTTTTCATGCTGAAAACAGGGATGTAGTAGCCAATCAGATTAGGGAATTTTTCTTATAGTTATCATTAACTATGAGAACTAACAACTACCGTCCTAGCACGGTGCGATGACGTTTTATATCCTATTACACGGTCCTATTTTATGCTGAAAACATGGAGTAGCCAATCAGATTAGGGAATTTTGTTTTAGCTATGATGAATGACATACAGTCTCCCACTTTCGCCTGCATGATTCTCTTTACTTTTCGCTAACAATAATAAACTGACGCATCAGCGCGCACTTACAACATTTCTGCGACCATTGGCCTTTAAAAAATTCATCTGCTGGTCCTTAATGTTTTCTTCAGGTCATTGCGCAAGTAAACGGAAGAAGAATTTTTTCAGGCCCCAGGAATGATAGAATTATAACTTGTTTTACATATTGTTTGATAATCTGGTTTTCATTTTCATATTTGTATCTTTTTTTTTTTGCAGGCCTGGGACAGATTAGATGGAAATAAGGTGCGAACAAAGTGTTTTATGACCCCTTCTTTAGACTGAGAGTTTGAGCTAACAAAACAAGTGAAGCCCAGTTAATTCTTCGTGCTCCTGCCGTGCCAAACGTAATTCTTGGATTAGTTCGAAAAAGTAAGCCGAACAACGACGCCTGAATCGACGTCTGAATCGAAGTCGTGCTTTTGTTGAACCCAGTTACAATTCAGTTCGTCACGGCAGAAGCGCGACGCATGAACTGGGCCTGAGAGTGTTAAGTATCGCATCACGAGGTCTCCTCTTGATGAGGGTCCCAGTGGAGTTGACCGTCAGCCGTCAAACGGCCTAAAATTTAACCATCAGCCGTCAAAAGTGCAGGGTAGTATTAACGTTTCGGGGTATTTAAAATCTCATTATTTCAGCTGATTTTTGCGGACTTCTGACTTCTGATGTCCTGAAGAATCTCTAAACTGGAAAAACCAGTTCCCATTTTCTCAAAAACACTCTCCCCGGACATTACAAGACCATACAACTTGTTTATATCGAAGTTTTATATGTGAAAGGCCAAGACAACAAGTAATATTAATTTATAGAGAGGTTAACGTTTAATGTAACTGGTGGACGAAATCAGTTCCACTAAATAATCGTCAACCGTCAAAAGCTCTAAAATTTAACCGTCAACCGTAAAAATTTGAAAAATATAACCGTCAATCGTCAAAGCTACCACCCCACTTAGACCCTTCTTGATGGCATCTAGTGGAACGCTCCAGATGACGTCAGAAAGTTTGCCTTTTTGTTAGCCTGAGAATCGACACTTAGCGAAAACACCAATGGTTTTTCCGCAAAATAACGTCTGAGCAAAGACTGCATAAATTCCATACTGATGACGGGTCACTACCCAGATCTGGATAGTGCTTCTTTGTTAGTCGCGAGCGAAATGTTCTTCAACCAATCAGAAGCAAAACCAAGATATGGGTAGCCAGTGAACGCCACCAGTATGGAATTTTTGTGCTCGTTTCTCAGACGTTGCTTCGCGGAGTAACCCGTGGTCGGTGGCGTCTCGAAATGTAGGCTGTTTTCTCACGCTGCCTTTCTGTACGTCTCTCTATATTATATTGACTAATAAACGAAATAGAATAAACTTGTCTACCATACAGTCTACAAGTATGATTCGTTGGTGACAAGTAAAGGTGGCAACACCGTGACTCACTTGGACTCAATTCTTGTTAACTGCGATCAAAACTTGATGCAATGCTGTTGAAATAATTGAAATAATGGAGATGGTCATGACAAATATGTTCCTGTTTTAATTTCAGCAAAAGAAGTTTTGGTTCGCCACAGGGGGAGCAGGTTTCTGCTTAAGTCGTGCTCTTGTCAACAAAATGAGGCCTTACATAAGGTACTGCAGCTGTAATCATCTCAGAAGTGTTCATGATGTTATTTGATTGGGTGTGACAGCAGTCAGAATGGAGCAAATCTTTTGACGTGACTGGCTACTAACGAGACAGAAGGAAATTATATCTCTCCTGCATTTTGTTTCTGCATTATTTGTTTTTTGAAGCCAGCTTACTAATCTTTTCGTTCGTAATTTTAAGCAAACTCCTTTTTTTTCTGTCAGTGAGACACTTTGGTGTTTTTCTGGCTACAAAGGCTGTTTTTCTAGCTGGTATCGGTATAGAGAATGGCTGATGTTTGAGCGCGGGCAAACTTCTTAGGGGCTTGTACAGATAAACGCCCGAAAGCCGCCTGAAAGACACGTGAATAAAAGAGATGACTTATTTTGTTTATCGGATTTTGTCTTTCTTCTTTTAGTGATGGTAAATTCATAGAGAGCTGTGAACGGATTAAACTACCCGATGACTGCACCGTGGGGTTCATAAGTGGTAAGTTTATCGATGCAGTGACGTTCGATTCACTTGGTTCTTTCCTACAAACACTTACAAAGAAACCTATGATAAGCGGCTAAGTAGAATTCAGTTCGACTCTGTTGGCACCCTTTTTGCACTCATCCATTATATACCATCTATTTTTATGCAAAGAAAGTTGTTGTAAATTAGAGGAAATAACGCAAAAAATCGTACTCGGGTAGACGCACGAGACGAAGATCACAGGTGAGAGTTTTCGAAAATCGCCAGGCAGGTTTACAAGGGACACCGACGCAGTCTTAAATTACAAGCAGACTGAGATGTGTCAGTACTGTTTGGTTACATTTTAAGGTGTAAAAGGAAGGCAAGGTGGTACAGAGTTACAGTCAAACTTCCTTTAATGAGGTCACTAACTGGAAATTACGTGTCCGTATTATGATAAAGGTGAATATGATATGGTATGAAACTGGGAATTGTTAGGACCAACAGAACTGTCCGTAGCAGAGTGGTGTACGTAAGTGAGGTTCGACTGCCGCACCAGGTAGATGAATCCGTTATTTCATCCTTACCGAATATGAAAGCAGCTGTTACATACCCGGGATCATATTGAGATCAAGAAGGATTGGTTATTCAAGTCCAGTTAGTGTAGGCTTTTATAGCTTACAGATTATCTTATACTGCTTCGGCACAGTAGTAGGAAAGAGTAAGCGTCCGGGGATAAAGCCCGTGTGGAATTCACAACTGTTACTGATACTCAAACTCGAACGCTAACTTAAATTTTAAGTTCGCTCGTCTTAGTTGACCTCACCCAACAAGAGCTCAGCTATGCTTACGACATCATGTATGTATTAATGGCGTTACTTGTTTAATTGCGAGTCTTGCTGAACTATAGCCTGAGAAAAGAGCCGTGACATTTCGCGATCTCACCGTTAGTTTCCCCATACTGATTGACTTGTTTCTACCCAGATCTGTGTGGTGCTTTTGATTGGTTGAAGCAAATTTCCCCCGCGCCACGACCAATCAGAAGCACTGCCCAGATCTTAGTAGTGACGCGTCATCAGTATGGAATTTCTGCGCTCCTTTCTCAGACGTCATTTCGCGGGAAAACCAGTGGTGACGTCACGAAATGTTTAGCCTGCGCAGCAAGCGTTTCCGTGCGGTTTCGTAGCAAACCGAAAATCCCGTTCGTCCGTCTTTCTTTGCTCCGAAACCAAACGGAAACGCTTGCTACACAGGCTACGAAATGTTTGGCTGTTTCCTCAGGCTAGCTAAACTACTCTGTCGCAGTTCTACAGTTATTTTGAGCTTCTTTCATTTTGAGACGTACTGCAGCATTTTTGATCTTGCTACTTTGCAGAAGTCCTTGTTAAAGCAAAATTGAAGAGATCAGAGCTTTTCCACTCACACTTGGAAAGTCTTCCCTTCTTACCACAAAGTGAATTCAGTAAACAGGTGGGATGTTTATATGAAATTTAGTGTTAGAAAAGAAAATCCTTGATCGTGGACACTGAGTGAAAAACTTAAGAAAGCCTAAGAAAACATCAACAGCCTGGTTTGCTACAAGAGCTTTGGCCAGTTCAGGATTGCTATATGATTGGCCATTTCCGAGTTCCAAAAACCCTCACTTTCAAAACGAGGCTAAGTGCAAAACCTTTCTTGCTTTAATGATTGTAATTTGAATGAGAATATAAAATCATTTTTATGTCAGTGGCTTCGAACTTAGCCTCGTTCTGAAACAGAGGCTTGTGGCAACTGGGAAATGGGCTTTTGATTTTATAAATAGACTTTTTTAACCAACTGAGTTGATAAAATGGAATGCACCTCGTTCAGCGATCGAAAAGCTGACGTCACCAACGTTAACCCGGCTTAAGTTAAAAGCAAGCACTTTGTCCAATTATCTTTACTCTTTGTAAGGTTACTAAATTGCGTGTATTTTTCTTTCTTTAACCGTTAACAGGTCACCTTCAGCCATGGGTTCATGGGTGGCAGTTACAATCGCATCAGTATTGATGGACCTTTTAACGTTGTAGATGATCCAAGTCGGTACGTAGTGGCTTCGTCGTTCCCTTGATTAGACGCGTGTCAAACTATTGCGGTAGGGCATTATCGACAGTCGCCAAAAAGGCGGCGGCCTCCTTTTTCTTTTTCTTTTTTGAACTTTCTGACGAAATCTTTTCGATGTTTGGCAACGACTCACCGGGCACCGGGATGGTTGATCCAAAGTAACTAATTAATCGCAAAAGTCTCAGACTATGAAATGAGCCAACCATTTCACGAAGTATATAAGACACGAAGTGCGTCTATAGCAGTAATTCTGTCTCGATGCTGATGTGTAAGTAAAAATCGTTTTGGGAAATCTTTGCATTGACGGACTTCCAGGAAGGGAAGGTAATTATTCTTTAGAAACAAGATTCAAATTCCAGCTTTGTGGGTATCCTGTGGCTTAAGAGTCGGCTTAGATCCAACCTCGTCGCCAGGGCTTTTCCCTTAGAAAATGGTAGGGGTAGGAAAGGCCTGGGACGAGGTTAGCTTACACATCACTTGATACGGGTAAACGCCTGCCATTTAATTTAAATCAGCTCTAGAACTGTGGCGCGACAGCTTACAGCTGCTCGTACACAGGGTCCCAAGCTAAAGTGGCGGATTTCCAAGAGCAGTTCCTACATCGTGCCATGCAGGAGATCCCTGCCGTAATAGTTTTTCCTAGTAGAATGTGCACAGTTGTATAACTGTTTTGTTTTCTTCCGCAGGTTCAAATCTGTTCACTGCTTCCTTAACCAGGAAACAACCTGGTGTCCGAAATCCGAGAATAAGGATAAAATTGGGGACGATGATAAACTCAAGACTTACAGATGACGCTGCGTCACAAAAAAGTTATTTAATTATTGTAATATTTCACCTTCGACAGGAGCCCATTTGATGGGCTCCTGCCTTCGTGTGGTTGGTTTGTGCTGTAACTGAAACGTTCACTGGTTCATCATTCATTGTTGTAACGTAATGTATATTTTTTGCAGTTAGTTGTAAAATATTTATTTTTTCAAGTCCTTGTACAGTTTGCATTTGTAAATAAATTGAAAATGATAGATTCTTTAGTAATTAAGCTAAGCAATCAGTCCTTTTTTAATACGAGTGTACGAGTGTGATTTTTCGTTTTTGGTATAAATCGTCTGATTTTCTAAACACACTTACAGTTGGTGGTTATTCTGAAATTTTTTATGCTAGGTTACTTCAGAAAAGATGGTAGAATTAACGTTATACCGTTAAGTTGTATACCCTCGTAAAATTAACCTGTTCCAGGCCCGGAGGAGTTTAGATAGCGGGGAGCAGCGCGAATTTCTCGCTTCTTTCATTTCACGTCGCTCCCTACTGTCTGAACGCCTGGAATAGTTTATTCTTGGTCAGGGAGTAACAGTTAGTTGCTACGTGGTTCGATCGTACTGTCAATGTTTATTGAACTAAACAGAGGAAAGCACGAATACATACAAATGAGAGGAGGGGTAGGTGGGCAGTTTCCCAGAAACGCATAATGATCCCAAATAACTTGGTTCAGATAAAATTTAAAAACTTTTTATTTTTATGTGCACACACAAAAACGCAGTTTTTTTATAAAATATATTTCGTCTCGATATTCTACAGATACATGCAGAGAAACTTTATTATCCACAGGTAATTTGGTGCGTGATAGCATATGCGTTACATAGACAATAGAGGTTACAAAAAGTAATTTTTCAGTCCTTGCCAATTCTATCTTCAATTACTAGATAAGAACCTCGGATATCATTCAGATTTTCCTTGAGGCATCTTTCCCTTTTCGCATGCAAATGATGCAATCCCATAGGTGTCTGGCCACTTTTTTGAGCCTCTTCTTCTTGCTTCATGCTTATCAACTTAAAAAAGGCGGTGCATGGAGCCACAGAATCAAGATAAATATTTTACTGAGCTTTTATATTTAGCCAGTCAAACAGCTCTCTTCTAGGGTTCCCGTATAGGCTAAGCAATTTATCAAATTTCTTTTTTTCGTTCTCAATCCCTGTCGCCTGCTGTCGGTTTTGCACAAGGTGCAAATTCTTTGGTGTGGAGGCAAATCCGACCCCGTTAGTCGCCAGCAGACTCACTAGCAATCGTAAGTTGGTGTTCTAAAGGCGGAAAGCGGAAAAACTTATGCCTGCGTGATTCCCCCAGGGGCACCCAACGACAATTTTTGGAAAATATCTGTTCGGAAGATGATTTGAGATCTAGAATTTTCGGAACATTTGTTGTTAAATTTCTTGCTTGCCTGCCTCTCCTAGGATTTTCGAGCCCCCCCAAAATGGTATAATTGCCCATTTTTAACTGATTTTTACCCTAACAAGAAGACGCCCGAAGGCGTTTACGCGGGATGTGTGGGTATAGAAAGAATTACGGGTATGTTGGATGGCAATGGAAAGTTGAGTAGTGTATGCAACAAATGTGTGCAGGAGAGACGGAGATGTTCTGTTAAGGACTAATACACTAGAAGATGAGTTACACACAAGGGTTCCTTTGCTACTCAAAACAAAACTTACATCAATATTACCACCATATATGTTAGGAGTATGGGGTAGTTCACTAAAATTTGTATTCCTTTACCAATGTCCTTAAAAAATGCACTTCCACATTTAACAATAGCATGTAATGTATCATACTTCCAAGAACTACAGGGCTGCAAGGAAGTGCTCTAGGGAAAATTTCAGGGAGCCCTTTGGGCTCAAGCATTTTTAGCTGGGGTGCCCAGGCCTCCAAGTTGGTTGCCCAAATTAATAAATCAATGAGCTGTTAGTTAATTATTAAAAATTAAACAAATTATTTTCTTAACAAGTCAAGCAGAATTTTGTGAATATTTTTTTCATGAAAAATCACATCCCTTTGACCTCTTAAGCGTGCGAAAAAAAAAACCCGCATGTTGTCATATGAAAGTAAGTTTTCCCGCCATATGAGAAACATGGACAACGCCGCCGAACATTTCATCATGTTTTTTAAATGGAAAAGTAAATTTGGGTCAAAAATAAGGGTACTATTCTTTTTACTAATCATTTGGATTTAGGTTGAAAAGAAAATTCGCTTATTAAGATTGACTGAGATCCCGTGGAGCTTTCCAGGAAAACTGTTACGATTTCAAAGAAACCGCGGCGCCCCCCGGGGGTTACTTGCGTTAATTTTTGCTGGGTATGTGCCGCTGGCCTCTCAGAGCCCCTAACCCATTATAGTCTTTTCTGTGGCCAATTGTAGACCCCATATTAGTCACTCTTTCTACTTTTGTATCTACCTCATCAATCTTTTAAATAGGTCATCAAAAAATGAATTGACCCATTTTTTAATAAATTGAATGAAGAACACTTTACTTTTCACCTACAGTACAAATATCCTGATACGTTTGCTAACCGTAAAATTAATATGAACAGCTCTCTTACCCCAAAAATCCGAAAATGTGCGACCCCATTCTAGTACCTCTTTTGAAAATGCAACTCCATTAATAGTCAATCTAGTCGTGAAAATGCGACCCCATCCAGCGGCACATCCGCATTAGCCTCTTTATAAGAAAGTCCCCCGCCCGGGCCGCCCCAAAACTATTATCTCTTTTGAATAGATCATCTTGTTGTAAAGTCGTCGTTTAAGCGCAAAACGGAAGTATTTTCTTTCTATATTACCGGTGAAATGTTCAGGACAAATGTAGATTCGGTCAGCTTTTACGTATTTATTTTTAGTACGTGGGTACGTAATGCCTTGTCACGACACGAAAGACAATGCGGTTTTTATACTCGATTCTAGAACAATCACAATTATAATAGTCGTCTCTTTTCTTTTTTATGCATCGTATTTTACTGGAATAACAATCTTAGTTATGTTTTAGCCTCGCAGACACAGCAGTAAAAAAGGTAAAAATATTTAAAGAACATAAAAGACCGACTCCAGGGACCGACTCCCTTGTTTATTCAGCGATTTTTCAAAATACAAAACTATTGTTTTGTGTCGCCGACCGTACTGTCAGAGCAAAAGTAACAATTTGTTTTGAAAAACTAACTAATGAACAATCCTAATTTGAAGAAAAAATTTCAATGTTATTATGAAAAGCTGTTATTATCGAAAACTGTGCAGCTTGTCACGTTCATAGTCAAGGATTATGTTACATGTGAATTCACGTGAAACGACCTTTGAACATCAACGCGTGCCCGCTGCCCGATTTAACAACATGTTCCTAAAGCTTTTTGATAGACATGCTACTTATTGCTACTTACAAGTCGACCTCAACAATTTCTTAGCGAGCGGTGCGTTCTTTTTAGGCCGCGAAGCCACCGAGAGAGCTACGATTTCGCAAGGAATAATTTCTAGACATTCTTAGCTTTTTGACTGTAACTCAACAGAAACAAGAAACCAACACCAGCAAGTCGCCCGGCTGGGCCACCTAGACAATATTTTCAGTCGCCCGAGGCCAAGTCTTGCTCCGTATTAAGGGCACGGCCTTGAGTCTTCGTCCTCCTCTACACAGTGAGCTTACTTTTCCCTCCTTTGCTGACGCAGTATCTTTTTTCGGCTTGTGCAATCCAGCCTGACTTGCACGTGCTTCGAAGTTGCGGCCAATAAAAATCCACACAATTTTTCGGGACGGGCACGGGATACGGGAAAGTTAAAAAAACAAGGCAATTTTTGACTCCCAAGACGACGAAAGGAATGCGCTACCGAATTTTAGACGCTGGCTGACTACGTCATCCCGCGTAAAAAGGTCAGCTAGAATTTTCGGGAGTCTTTTTTCTGGCTGAAATTTTCGAAAAGGTCAGTTTTGATCCCTATAATTTTCGGATCTCTAGACTTTCAGCTAAGAAAACCGAACAGATGAAAAATTTTTAGGGGATAAAAATATGCCTTTATCTATCAACCGTTTAAATACTAAAATACGTCCAACAATGCTATGTTTAAGTGGTTTTGAATTACGGTATATTCTCGCTGGGTGCCCCAGTTCCCCTTTCTGTTTCTAACTCATTCTCTCTTTTTCTCTGACATTCCCGGGAGTCAACCTCTCTTCCATTCGGATTTCTTTATTCAACATGCTCGAAAAAGCACCATACATTCCGATTTCTCGGTTATTCTTTCATGTTACGCTTACGATATATCCTTCATGTAATCTGCCGCCATTGCAACCGCCCGAAGCCCCTCATACTCAAAAGGCAAGGCTACAAAGCCAGGCCAAGATGGCGGACGGAGGAGCACATGTTACAGATTTTTATTTAAACTCTCCCTAAAGGCAATGTCGATCCACAAAGTTTGGTGGTCTCGCGTTTTTCCACCAGCTAGACAAATATTCTTGCTTGGGAATGCCTTAGATCGACAATTTTTGTACCCAAGGTGTAATATCACATCGGCCTCAGCAAGCATCGCGAGGTGTCTGTCTTCATTTAGAGGTGCGAATTTTCAGCATGTTTCAGTTCTTTTATAAACATTTTAAGATGAGCTCTTTATAAGGCATGGTGAAAGTCGGCTGTTTCTCTATATCCTTATACTATTTTTATGCTTAGATTTTGCGATTTTTGCCCATCATGTTCCTTTGGGTAGATGGGATTGCTTGTATAGTGGAGCGGTCAGTGCAAAACGCAGACTGCGGACTACTGTTTTCACCATGCAAATGAGTACGAGACAACAATAGTTCCATTGTTTTCTAGCCCTAAAAACAATAGTCCGCAGTCAGTCCGTAGTTTGCATTTTACACTGCCCCATAGTTCATAGTGGAGGGGAACAGGCAGGTGGGGCCCGGGAGAATAAGGGGTGGGAAGGGAACAAGACACGGAGGAGGAAGGGGCGGGAAGCAGTAGGCTCTGACTTCCGGTCCTTTCCCACTGAAAGCACTCTGTGTGTATTTTACCTTATCATTTCTATCACTATTTTTGTAGAGAAGATAAGCTGATAGCACAGGCCCTGTTAGGATACAATTCTTTCAAGTAACATAGCCTTTAAACAGTGTTATAGGACAGCAGAAAATGTGACAAACGACACAAAGATAGGTTGAAACTGCAACAGCGATGGTTTCCTCCTCAATATGTGAAATGACAGGTTTCAAAATCCAGACAAATGTAACCTCCCTAAGAGGGCCTCATATCAGTAAAAAAAGATACTGTTGCTGTAATACTGATATGCTGATACACTTCATAGTAACGTAAAGGAGATGTGGTCAAGCTTATGGCTCAGTCAATTCCCAGCATGCCCATTCCCCCCCTCCCCCTAGGCATTTCTCAGGCATTTGTCATCATGTCAGTCCTGGCAGTGGGGATTTTTCAGAAAACCTCTGCCTGGACTACGGGCATTTGTCAATTCTTCTAGAAAAGGCTAACGTTGTTCCTTTTTCAATACTTCACTTCAAAATATACCTATTTAGATAGCTTTAGATATTTATTTCTACAAGGCATATTTTTAATACTTGTGCTTTCAAAAGATTGATATATGTGGTTTTTGCTCTGTCACATCCCTCCACAGTATTTTTTTGCATCCATCTAAGAAATTGCTTCCACCACCGTGATCACTTTGCACATGGAGGAAAAAAAAAATCAATGTATTGTGGGGGGGGGGGGGGGGGGGGGTGAGCACTGACTGAGCCATTAGGAAACCAAGGGTCTAGGGAACTAAACACACCATAGTCAGCAAGATAAATTGTGCATGGAAATTTCTCACCCTCTGCAGTAAAGTTGTAAATCTCAAGTGTCTTACATGTGAGAAGTCACCACTGTTGCTTAAGCTGGGGATTGTTAACTGAATTCACTGTGGTGATGTCTGTAGTGGACTCACCAAAGCTTTTCATCTTAATTGTTCACTATCGATATTGACTTAATCACTTAGTATTATCTTTTATTTTTCTTTTCAGTGAGGAAAAGATTTTATAAAAAAGCTGGAATTCAAGAAGCGGAGGGTAAGAAATTATGGCATCGCATTAAAATGCAGCATGAATATGCCTTGGTAAAATAAAATAACTTTTAAATCCGTTGTAACCAAAGGTGGCTTTCAGATCACAGTGGATAACAAAAGAGTGAAGACTCCAGCAGGGAATCCATTGATTGTTCCTAACAAGCCACTTGCCATGGCTGTTGCTGTTGAATGGAATTCACAGAAGGAGACTATAAAACCTGAAAACATGCATCTGGTATGGTAACAACGACATTGACCAAAAAATTAATATTGGACAGTGGTGGTCATCCATCCAAGTTAAATGATTCAGAATTTCCTTTGTTTCCAGGCCCTAGTTATTCACAGAAAATTCTGGTTTAACCTAAGATGGATTTATCTAGTCACAATCAATCGCAATACCAGGGGTAAACTCAGATGTTCATTTTTTTGGGGGGGAGGGGGCAGGATGAAAGAGGTCCGAATTAGCTGCTGGTGAAACTCATTACCTAAAAAGCTGAGAAATCCTTGATTATTCTTCCCTATCCAGGGTAGTTTATACAAGTGATCTTGAGTAATCCCACTGCTGCCTGGTTTTTACCCTCAAAATGAAAGACATTAGAGATGATGCCCTTTTATTAGACAGGGTGATAATAGTACCTCCAAAAATCCAGTTTTCTCATTGCCCTGAAAACTACCACTATAAAGATTCATGTCAAATGTCATGCACCTTTCATGCTTTGTTATGCAGCCCAATCTTGATGAACTGACCAAAAATGAGGGTGGTACTCTAGCAGTGCCCAGTTGCACCCTCCACCCTGTCCCAGCAACTTTCTTTTGCACTTGGGTTTGTTTCTTTGGCTTCTTGATGGGTTCATAGCATCAGGCTCCCCTCTATTTTATTAGAGTACAGCCTTGAATTATATCTCTTCTCTTACTCAGACATCTCTTAGCAACACTGTGATTGACCATCCACAAACAAAAGCACCTGATGAGCAGATCTTACAGATTTTGGAGTATCTCAATTCTGATACTGTATGGTATGTAAGCTCTGTGTTACATTTTTTCAAATTGCATTGTGTGTGGTCAGTTGATGTTAGAAAACTCCTGTCATTGATCTGATTGGTCAATGAAGTTTTGATGTTATTGGCCCTCTGACTCAGTTAAGCTGTGGTTTTATGAGTTGTGAAGACTCTAAAATGTGAGCGGTGTATTTCAATCTTTTTTTTTTGTTGGTGTTAACATTGGTTGTTTTATTGTTGGTCAGTGTAAATTGTTGGGTTTTGTTCAGTCAATCTATATATTCCATCAGTTTTTTTGGTCATTAAATAGTTTGTAAGGTGCTGGTAATGGTAGACTTGCATCCAGCTGTAGTTTTTCTTAGTGAGCTTTACTAAAGTGAGTCGTTGGAAATAGTTTGTAGAATAAGGACTGCATTCATCAGAGCCACTGTCATCGTGATGGTTTGTTTGTAATAATGATATTAAAAAGGAAAATTTGCTCATGTTTATTTCTCTCCCCTTTCAAGTGTAAAAATACATTTTGCAGCATTATGCTGGGGTAATCCATGCTTTCACCCTAGCCAAAAACAACTTGCTCCAAAAATCAGTTTTTGTGTAACTCAAAGTTGGCGTAAATATTTTGGGACATTCAGGGGCACCTAATGACTATTTTCCGTAAAATATCTCATCGGAGAAGCAAAATTTTCCTAGAATTTTCTATAGGTCCAGGAAGGCTACAAATTTCTAGATGATCGTTCCATTCATGTACAATTTTCGAAGTTTATCTAATAATTCCCTACGATTTTGTAAAGGTTAATTTTTGCGCATTTCACTCCCCTGGTTAAGCTATTTTTCGTAGAAGAAGGAAGCCTAAAATCTTCGAATTCAAGAGTGCGATGGAGAGATTAATCAGAAAAATCCTTACTTTCGTAAAACTTTGAATTGCATCTAAAATTTTCGGGAAAATAATACTGAAGCCCTTAGTGTAATTTCGAAAAGGCTCAAGTTTCCCTCAGTAGGATGACCATACTGATAAAAATTTTATAGCACCGGCCGCTCAGAGTGCATTTCTAGAGATTTAAAAGTACTCTGGAAAACCTAAAAAGTGCTGTTTTCGATGTATTAACCCTTTAAGTCCCAAAAGTGCCCAACAACAATTTTCTCCTAGCAATATCCATACACTGTCAAGAAATAAAGTTATGAGAATTTATAAAATGATCATCATAGAGAAAATTCCATGATCTGTTATCAAATTCTCTCAACTAATTCTTAAAGGAAATGTATGGAGATCAGTTTGGAGAATTTGTATGTGGATATTGGGGCTTAAAGGGTTAAGGTGGAAACCGTGGTTCGGTGCCCCTGGACATTGAAGGAGCACATCACATTTGGTCTGATGCTATTGCCTTTGTTGTTAATAACGCTACGTAACTGGGATACTTTATTGCAGTTTCTTCGCTGATGAGCCAAAGGAGTTAGTGGATCTGCAAATGGAAGAATGGAAACCTCTTGTTGAATGGTTTGGTGAGAGGTATGTGTCAAAAAACATACGAGGTATGCACCGTATTCAGCATTTTTTTTTTTGGCACTGGAAAATTTTACTGGGCTTCTTCTTTTAATGACGTTGGCCAGCCTTGTTTTGTAATCATCTTTTGTGAAATTTAAAGAAGCCCTTTTTACACATCATAGTTTTATTACCTGCGAATAGTATATACTCTTGCTTTTTAAAGTAAATGTTCCACGGGACAATCTCAAAGATGATTTCCAGCGCAACACTCGCGCTTTCGCGCGTCCGAATTTAACGCCTGCCGCTCAGGCTATAAGCGTAACACACCGTCGGTTTTTTAACGTTGGCAACAAACGCGTTTCGGTGGATGATTTTTAGCGCAACAAAGGTAGCGATGAGGGTCTGGGAAGTTGTTGCCCAGAAAATTGATGATTAGAATGACTTTTGAGGGAGGAGGGTGGAGGGTATAGGTGATATGGTTTGGGTAAGAATTTTTTTTCATAAACCTTTGGTGATAGAATTATTTTCCTGACATGCAACAGTGTAAGATTTTTTTTTCCAGCTTTATACGCCGTGAAAGATATTTTTCTTTCATTCTAGGAATTTTTTTTTTTCGCCAGGTATTTCCTCGCAAGAATTTTTTTCCCTCGAAATCAGTCTGCAGGACATATTATTTATACTGAAATCACCCATACCCCTTTTCCCCTCAAAAGTCAAATGGTCGGCCCTTTACATGAAATAGCTTGGGCAGAATTCGTGAGCTAGCGCGTTGCAAGTTATTGACTCTCGTTCAAAAACTTTGTGTGGAAAATTGTGCAGAAAATTGTCCGCACATTTATGTTACAATGCATCAACTTTCAAGGCAATGTTGTGGCCCAAAAAGTCGTCGCTGTAAATCGTCTTGTGTAGCATCACTCAGAGTCGTTTTGCTATTTTTGGTTTACAGATACCGTGTTTCGATACAACCAAGTACTGGTTTACTGATAGCTCTACCAGATGAAGCTATTGACAGACTAAAAGATCATCTCTCACCTCTGAACAAGTGGTCTCTAGCTGGTCAGTGTCACGTGATTTCCTTACTTTTCTTTACTTTTCAGCGGTTTGGGTTGAGTGTTTGAGGATTGATTTATTTGCATTGGAAGATCGGAAATTTCGGCCGCTGCACAGCTCACTGTGGTGGAAAACTTTCTGAAAGAGGTGAAAATCCTCAGACGAATAATTCCTCTTTTTTGGCTCCATTCGGAATTCCAGAATTATTTCTGTACCATCGTCCGAACTACGCTCATCCGGCGACCCTTCTTCCACTCTATTGTGACATTGCTTTTCCAGGAAACTAACGTAGTTTCCGGTTTGAGTGGAATGTGGCAATAATAAAAGTCTAGTTGTTTACCATTTTACAGAAAATTTCCCGTAGCCTGTTTCAGGCGCTCAGATAGTAGACCGCGGGAGAAAATTTGACGGAGGGGAAAAAAACGAGGGGAGAATAGAGAGGGAAAGCGGGGGATGGCCCCCATTTTTCCCTTGTTTTTCCGCCTCTTTTTCCCCGCGTACGTTTTAACTCTCTCCCCACCATCTGATCCCTGCGCTTTACTATCTGAACGCCTAGAACAGGCTTAATTTCAAGAAACTCTGCTTGTAAATGGAACGCGACTTTTTAAGTCTAGCCTGCTTAGCTGGCGGTATCGCTCACGGCTGGGGAAGGGGCAACGGAGGGCAGCTCATTCGGTCATATTTTTTCAGCCAATCAAACCAAACCGAACAATACGTTTTCTCGAGGCCAAGAAATTTGTTAAAGTCAGTGCAAAGGCAAACACTAATAAACACCCTTTCCTACTTAGAGACCGGCTGGAATTTGTTACCTAACCAAATTATTGAAAAACAATCAGAGGAGGCTTTTTAAGAAGGCCTTCATGTCATGAGTTACGTGAATAACACTGAACCCGGACACTTTTTACACTCGTCTTGCACCTACAATCAGGGATGGTTATTAACCTGGGTCACGTAGCCCCGGTTCCCGCCCCCCCCCCCCCCCCACCCTCCCTTTTCCCTCCCCAATTGTATATTAGCTCGTTATGTCGAATGTCGCGGCCAACATTGGAAGGGAAGAGGGAGAAAAGGTCGACCAAAATTGTAATGTCACGCGTTGTAGTTTTGTTTTTAAACTTTTGAACTGCGCAATTGCACATACACGGTGATTGGCTATGTCCTTTGCAGATTACACAATTAGAATTAGAATTGAAGTCATTGAACCTTACCGATATTAAGTGTACATTAGTAGTCAATTATGGCAACTAGAGTACCAGAAGTAGATGATCAATTATTCAAACAATTTCTATGCAGGGCTAGAATTTGCAGTGGAAACACTGAAGTCGTTCATCCTTGCTATGGCCCTTATTGACAATCGTCTCAATGTGGAAAAAGCTGTTTCCCTCTCAAGATTAGAGCTTGAGTTTCAGGTAGGTGTTTTGAAATAACTATTATATTATGTACATATAACAGACATTTATACTACACTGAACAGTGAGGCCGCGGGATCCATGGGTGATCATTATAAGGTTATGGGAAACTGCCCACCTACCCCTCCCCTAAGCCAACATTAACACTTACTTTTCACTTAGGACAAAATGTTGGTCTAGGGGAGGGGTAGGTCGGGCAGTTTGCTAGAAACGTATTGTGATACCCTTGGGGAAAGGCTTACTGGCCGGTTAATACGGGTTTGACCAACTCAAAGGGTTATTGAAAAAAATTGAGATAATGAAGAAGAGCGAAATATTTGTGCCACGACAAATTGACCTCAAAATGTTTCTATCTCTTCTTGTGCCAAAGAAAAGAAGTAAACCGTAAAAGACCGCTGAGCGCCATACACAGTGTTAGTATCTGTTGCACTGTATGGTACATGGCATCTTCCTTGCCGTTAAATAGAGCTGGAGACAATAGAAAATAACTCGTTGGAATCTCGCAAAAGGTGACCGCGACCGCTTAATACAGGTCTGAAGTAATTAAGGGTTTCCGCGACTTTGATAAGTGACCGCTTAATAGAGGATGACCGCTTACACAGGATATTATGACTCGAGGCACATATACAAATTTGCCGGCGATCTCTTGCACGTTACACTTTAGCTTGCAAATTGGGGGTCGCAAACACGATGGATCTGAAAATGTCGTCGTGATCTTCATTTCAATTCAATTCAATCTTTATTTGCTATACGTACACTGCATTAGGTGTAGAAAACACGAGAAAGTGTAGACCTTTTTTGGTTGACTAGTAAGGAAATAAAGAAGCCTTCTTTTGAAGGACGATAGGTCAGGTTTTCTACTGTTGGCGGCCGTTCTAAGAGTACAGTGAACTTTTGGATACTCTTACTCTTTGTACACCAGCCAGGCGTGAAGACAGTACTTATAAGCGTAACTGGAGTTGAATTGTGTCTAGAATTCAGGGGCGCCCAACGACTGTTTTCTGTAAAATATCTGTTCTATAACTTGAGGAAGGCTAAAAAGTTCTAGACGACCGTTCCATTCATGTACTTTTTTCAAGCTTATCTAATGAATTCCCTAAGATGGATGGAGGAATCAGAAAAATCTTTACTTTCGTAAAATTTTAGGTTGCATCTAAAATTTTCGGGAAAATAATACTCAAGCTTTTGTAATTCGTAAAGACTCAATTTGCCCTAGGATTACCGAATAGATACACATTTTATAGCGCCACTTAGAATGCATTTCCAGAGATCCAAAAGTACTCTGGAAAGCCCAAAAAGTGTTTTCAATGCATTTGTACAGGTAATAGCATGATTTCTAGTGATATTTCGAAATTGTTTTACGCAATTTCACAAGCCGTTAGGCGAGTGAAATTTGAGACAATTTTGAAATATCACAAGTGGTATTTATGCCAAATATCACGTACAAATCATGCTATTATTTGTTTATACTACTACCCACAAAAGGTTCGTAATTTTCACTTGTAGGTATTTCAAATTAAGCGGAAATACCACTGCTCTAAGCCAATCAAATTGCAGAATTTTCTCATGTAGTAGCATGAACGAGGAAACCGTCGTTAGGTATCCCTGAGAATTTTCTGCGCACGCTCCCGTCCATATTTGACGTGAGCCTGTCTTTGGCACATCTTTTTTTCACCATCACCTTTTTTCTGCTTTCAAGATTTTGCATGTAAAACGGTCGCAGTTGCTTGAGCGAGTTTTGTCGTGCTTTGCTTTTGCTGTGCATTTGTTTTTATATTTTGTCCCAAGTCGTGATTACGTTCCCGGAATATCCCGATTTTGTTGTGGTTATTTTACTGTAGATTAGTCGTTGGGGAAGCGTAGAGTGGGCGCATGACTTGGAGCTGATGGAAACTAGAAGTAGAGTAGCTGCTGCAGCCTTGTTTTACAGTCTTAACGACAGACACAGAACATTGTCTACGAACCCTTGATCTTAGACACCCCGGCACCCAATAACATTGTGGCACAGCTTCTGATAAGGACATAAAGGTGATCTGGCCCCAGTTTTTCAAAAGCTAGATAGCACTATCCACCGGATGAATCACTGTCCATTGGAAAACCAATTGCGCTATCCAGCGGATAATGATTTATCCGGCGCGGATAGTGCTGTCCACCCTTTAAACAACTTTCGACTGACCTGGAAACAGAAATAGTTAAAGAAAGAAACTAGGGGATGAGTGATGCTTGGATAGCAACCTTACTCTTCCCTGAGACATTTTAACCCTTCCGCTAAATTGAAGACTTCCTCTCGGCAAGGATGTTATATTTTACCCTAAATTTGTAAGGTAAAGCGTGTTGCGATCGTTTAATAAAGTCAGTGGATATCTATATTCAGCCAACGAAAATGAGGCAATGAGATTTTAAGCGGACTGAGGCTGACGTACCAGTTTTAAGAGTCCAGTAAGCCTGAAAATTACTCTCAAGCGAAGCAAAAGAAACTGAAAAGAGAAAAAGGAGAAAAAGGGATGAGGAACTGCGAACTTGAGGACGTACCGAACATGGGAAGGTTTTTTTCAGAAACCAAAAAAAGAGATAACTGATTTTCTCTGTAGTCTTGTTATAAAACGTATCACCTGTATAGCACTACATTTCTTTGAATAAAAATACTGCCTGAACAACAGCTGAATATCGTTGACATTCATAAATACAAATGGCGCCATATAGCTATAGCAAATGTGTCGCGTCTGCTTTAGTCCGCTTTGTTTAGTTTTGCCACTGAATTATTCGCAAGAGAAGAGGTTCTCCCGCTAAATGACAACTTCGTGACAAACACAGCTAAGTACGTCTCCGTGCTCAAATGTTATAATACAAAACTACTACAAACGAAAGAGTATGAAACTTTGAAAAACCGCGACTTAAGTTAATCCTCAAGTGTCCTGAGAAATGGGAGGTATAAATGAGAGTATTTCAGCAGTTAACTTCACAAAGTAAAATCATTATGTGGAACATATATTTGTGATAGTCCATCCTTCATGGTTACTCTTGCAAGTCCTTGCATTTACACTTTTTGTCAAGGTCAAATCTTGAGTACCGTAGCGGCGTATGAGTCTGGTTTGTTCGTTTCTGACACTCTACGACCTCTATTTTTTCTCTTTGAAAGGCTCTCTCCTCTTTCCTTTTAACTCGGTCTATCATGCAAGCCTTTTCCTTCAATAGCTGATCTTCACTGTTATTTCTTGCGACTAGCCACCTGGCTCGTGTGGTGGATAAAAACACTTCAGGTAATTCCCTGAGTGATGTCATTCTGCGTTCAGTGCTGCTTTGCCTGTACGTGAATCTTGGCAGGGATGTAACTCGCTCAGTGGGCAGGAAAATCCGATAAAATACACTGTAGAGTGAACTTATAGTGTTCGTATATTCGCCGACCCTTAATCTTGTCAAAATGCCTGTTGAACAGAGAAAAAAAACTCTTCATTGCTGCATTAATTGCTTCCATTGTCTTTTTATTATTCTTTTCATTTCGAAAGCGTAATCGGCTGCGTTAGCACTTGGAGATAGCGTCAAACAAAACCGTATATCATGATGCAAGCTCCAGAAAGCCCGCGCTTACCTGATTGACGACTCGAAGAAAGTAGAGAGTGATACAGTTATATTCCACCGATTCAAACCGCAACGAGTTTGTTGACATCAGCAACCACATAAGAGATGAATCTATTTCCTTGTTAAAGGAAACGTGCACACTGCGTTCCAAGGATCAGAACCTTTTCTTTCTGCAATGTTATTTGTCAATACGTACCATAACGTAGGAAATCGAGTAGTAAATTCTGTGACAATGATCTTAGCCGAGGTTTCTAAAATTCACCGGTACATCCGCTTGCATACGTGCTTTTTCTATTGTAATAAGCCCTTGAATGTCGTTGTTTTTGGTCATTATCGCAACCACAGCGTTTTTGTTACGTTTGAGTTACGATCGTGTCGTTTGTCACAAGCTTTCGGAGAGAGAGAGAGACCACTTCAAATGGATCTTAGTTAATGTAACTTTTTATTTTTCTCAAAGTTATAGAGTAATTATGCTATTAAAAGAAAACAAAGAAAACAAAAAATAAACAAAGAAAGACTTTAACAAAACAGGTCAAACTAAAATTGTGTTAAGTGTATTCAAAATTGTGCTTCATTGCGTATGACGTGTTATTGTGACGGGTTCAGGGAACAAGGAAACTAGCCGTGCTTGGTTTTATCCTGTCCTGTCAGCGTTTTTCCAACTAGATAGTAAAAATTTTATAGTTAAGAGTGTTTGTGATTATCAGCAGTTATAAAAAATGTTAGCCTTTTTTTTTGATTTGGACTTAACGTGTGGTTACTACTTTCCACTTGCTAGAGTCACGCTCCTTTGACTCCTTGCTGACTCATCATCCTTTTCAAACCCAAAGAGATATCCAAACCTTTATCGCCTTTATCATATTATACGGAGGAGCTTTGCTGTAAGATTCAGGCGATTGGGTTTTACTAACACCTGCCTTTTTCTGTAGCTTTTACCGGCGATGTAAAGCTTCGTGATTTTTAAAAAGAACTGACAAGAAGATGAATGAACCCACGCCCAAACTCGATCACCGTGAAATTGAACATGATACCGCCTGCTCTTCTCTTCGGTTAAAACGTCATTTAGTGTGGTCAGAAATAAAAAAGTCTTTTATTTCATAGTTATATTTTCTTTTCTCTTCTTAAACTGGAAAAAGGCTAAGTATTCTATTAGCGTGCATACGTGACAAATTTTCTGGTTCATCCGGTTTTGCTTGCTCTCTCGTTTTAAGTAATGTTCTCTCTTTTTGAGTCATCACCATGACATGTCACGTATGTATTAAAAAATGCTGATCTTAGCCGGCTTTGATGGTTTTTGATGACCGATTATGGGCTGATCACATGCCACACAGGGTCAAGGGACAAATAATTAAAGGTGGAAAAATCCAGTCGAACAACTTGATGCGTGAGATTTATTTACCCACGTTAGCGGTCATGCAATAGAGGTTTCGAATATTAAAAGTGCGTTAGAAACAACACGGGAAGAATAATCGTAGTGCATTTTCACGTACACCTGTTCACATTTCGTTTTTTCGCTGTTGTTGGTGGTGAGTGAGTCGCTCAGTTTGCGAGCAAACGAACCTTTTAAGTTCAAGTATCGGGGTAATTAGGCGCGCATGAGCCAAGGAGTGGCCCACTCGAGCGGAGCTTAACCCGGTTTCTGTAGCATAAGACAAGACAAGAGGCATCTTGGAGTATTCTCCCCCTCCCTGTGCCGCGGATGGGATTCTGGGCCATCGTAGGGTTCTCCCCCAGCAGTGTGTTGCCGCTACCAAGGTTCTTGTCTCAGGAATCAAAGCAATCGCAAGGCTTGAACCTGCAGGGCCAAAACATCTACAGTCACTGCATATATCGAGGTGCAAACTACTAGGCCACGAAGCCTCTACTTTCTGCGTCAGGACGTAACGATAAAAAAAACCACAGGATGGGAGGTCGGATACCACGCGCACGGCCGGACTGAACGTCACTTCAGAGAGGAGATGCTGTCTCTCATCTATTATATAACTTTAAGTGCTCGCATTAGGTGAGTCTTAAAGGCAAGAGCTTTCGAAACAAATATGACGGAACTTGAACTTGAAGGCCTTGAAATTTTGGATGTACTGTCCTAGTAATGCAGCAGTGAACAAGCTCATCTGTTCGGTGCAGTTCTGCCGAGATCCACCTCCAACATAGCCTCCTTCCACGACTCTTCTAAAAACGCCTGCGCCAGCGAGAGGCTATATCCCACAGAGTGCGTAAACTGAAAAGCACAACCAAACTAATTCAACTGATACATTAAAAAAGGACAAACCAAAAAATGAAAGAAAAAAATGAGTGAAGAAAAAATTGACAATTTAATGGTAAATTTTTGAAGTTATTACTCCCAAGTGACTCGTAATTTATGTTAATCTAGGCTAAGTGAATTGAAATCATGATCAATATTAAGCTGTTGATTTGTGTTATCTTGTTTGTTTGTGTTTGTGTTTGCTTTGAAGGGTTCCGTTTTATCGTGGTTTTACCTTTGCTGGTCCTTTCCGCACGTATTACTGTCAGTTCTAAGTCGTTCTGTACCTGTGTGAAACCGCTTAGTGCTGTTACGTAAGGTTTATTATAACAAAGATCGATATGAGCGGCACTTTCGCCCGTGCGACAGGTGCGTGAGTCTTTTAAAATGTCTTACAGAATGAAAATTATGTTGAAAAGCCCATTCAGGCTATTTTCTTTGGCATTTTAAGGGTCAAACAGTCATTTTCTGGAGTATTCTTCATGGGTCGATTCCGTTGCCTCATAAATCTTTTGCTCGGTAAAGTTAAAAAATACGCACTTGGATTTACATGACTAAGAACTGAATTGGTGTGCTGATTTCGGAAATGTGAATTGCCGGAAACCACTTTAATCACGAAAATTAAGAAGTGCGAAAGTGGGATTGAACCTCAAGAAATGACTGGTAGATTTTGCAAGGGAAGTTTCTTGTCCATTCTAGCATAAAAAGGAGGCTATCTGTTAAATTAAGGGTGCTTGAATTGGGAAATCAAGAATTTAAATTCCTAGTCAAAATCGGGGTCTTTGGCAGTTACGTAGTAAAATTCGAACACGTCAATGTGATTAAAATACGGATCGATTCGTGTTTTGGAGCTGTTAATCGCAGTCAACATCGTAGTATTTCCGTTTTGAAGATTTAGTGTTCGCATGGGAAGCAAGGCACGTGCCATTATTCCGAACACCCAGGCATTCCGTGACAATTTTCAATGCACTGGTGACGTGGAGGTGTTATAGCCTTAAGCCATTGTTTGTCATTTTCTTGGACATTTTTCGTCACAAAGCACGTATTATTTGCGTATATTAAGACGTTAGAGATAATTGCGTGTTTTGGTTAACTACAGTGGCCGTATAATTCAATCAGCCCCATCATCGTTGATAAGTCAAAATGAAACCAAGCAATGAAGACCTTTTGCTATCAAAAAACAACGCAAAAACTTTACTTTTTCGAAATGCAGTCGACTCAGCAACGCTAAAGAAGGAAGAAAAAATGATCCAGAAGGAAAGGAATTTGGAAGAAAAGATATTTCTTAAGCAAAGAGAGCAATTAATGCAGCGGCAGTCAGATTTGGCGATACAGTTGTCTCCCAAGTCAAGACGAAAAGAAATGTTGTCTGCTTCTAAGTTAGTTTTACCCGAACAGTCGTCGCCTCCTCGCACAAGAGTCACATTATCAAGTGGGAAACCATTTTCAGATGCTAAACAGGCATCTGCCAGCAGCCATTTAACGAGAGATGCACCTGTCCCGAGTTCTAAAACTTCTTTACCTGAGCAATCGTCACCTCCTCGCACTAGAGTCGCAGTATCAAGCGGTAAAACATTTTCACATGGTAACCATCTGTCTGCTAGCAACCATTTAATGCAAAAAGATGCACATCGTTCGAGTTCTCCTATGCCTGAGCACTTGTCTCCTCCTCGCACCAGAGCCTTTACATCATACGGTAAAACATTTTCCGATGGTAACCTTTTGTCTGTAAGCAGTCATTTACTAAGAGACGCACCTGTCTCGAACTCTACAAATTCACTACCTGATCAGTTGTCACCTCCTCGTAGCAGGGTCACGATTTCTAGAAGCAAAACATTCTCGGCGTCGGATCGTCGATCTGTGACCCCAACTGGCAAACCCGCGACAGTTTCACCTACACATTCCACCTTCTCCTTGTCGGATCAACAGCCCTCAGGAACTCGCTCCAGGGGCAAAATGCCCGCAGAACTCAAAAGTAGATTGAGTGATAATGTTTTGTCAGTTTCGCTTCCCGATATAAATGTCGTGGGCACGAAAACATTGAAGAAAAGCAGTGAGATTAAGCTGTGGAAAGAGGAGCTGTCTCGAGCTGGGCAGAACGAGGGTAGTGAAGAAGCAAGTGTTATTAAAGATTGTGAGAACTTACGAGAGCGCAGATATTTGCGCACAAATTCGGCGGAAAATTAATGAGATAATATTATACACACTAGAGGAGTATGTCCATTAACAACAGTAATGTGAAAATCAGACTATTCATCTGGGCCTGATTGTTCAAACTCTGGTTAGCGCTTTCAACTGGATAAGTATCAGGGAAACCATTTGCGTTATCCTATCCAACTTTTAAACAGTCAGGGCCCCATTCAACTATTTTGAAAGGTCTTAAAATTGTCGTGAAAAATCATTAAACTGCGACTTTATTACAAGTTTTCCCATTTTTTTTTCTATTATGCAACCATGCACGTTGATCATATAGAACGTTCAATCCCTTCTACCAGTCCCGTGCTAGGATCAGCAACGAAACAGCTGACGAAAGGGTCTTTTATTGCGAAAACCTGGCATGGTGAAGTAAAATCTTTGTTCTTTCAACTTTTGAAGTATTTAATGCCTGGATCGGTGACTGCAAAAATTATTTTAACGGACCGTAACTCTCAAAATCTTTGTCTGTAGGCGAAGTCACATTCAAAGGGATACTTAACCCAATAGATATCATTCATATGTATACACCTATTTCAATAAAGGTTGCTTTGGGAATCTTGCTTTGGTCTTTGTAAGCCATTGTTTGGTGGTCACTCAAGCAAAGCATTGCATTGTATTGTATTCTGTGTTTCAATGATCCTAAAGCAACGTTTATTGAAATAGGTGTATAAGAGAAATGTTTAATTACGGAGAAAGGCTGTCACGTATGAATACACATGCTAAGCTGTGGCTTTGTTCCTTGGCTCAGTAATGACATGCAAGAAACATATTGCCAGCTTTAGAGTCACGCACTTAGCAAAAAGCAAAAAAAAGAAACGGACGGGTTCGTCTACCCCATGACCGTGTCCGATCGGGTCTGACGGAGACCCGTGGCTATCCAGGCGACGTACAAGGTCTGGTTATATTGGCACCTGACTGTAGCATAAGTTATCCTCGACTACGATTTTTATCATTCGATACTGTAAAATTCCGAAAATAAGCCCCGGGGCTTATATTTTTCAAAAGCCCTTTTAAGGGGCTTATTATTGGAGGGGCTTATATTCTGAGGGGCTTATCTACGGAGGAAATTTGCGTTTCGAAATCGATTGGGCTAGCCTTATAGTTGGAAGTAAATTTACCGTTTTTGCTTTGTTTTACGTTGTAATTTAGTTTGAGGGCAATTTTCCAAGTACAAGCCCCTGGGGGGCTTATATTTGGAGGGGCGATTTAACGGAGGGTTTTTTGCGTTACCGGTCTGGGGGGCTTATATTTGGATGGGCTTATACATGGAGAGGCTTATTTTCGGAATTTTACGGTAGTTTACTTTTACTTTAACATCTCATGTTCTCGGTCTGTTTGATAGAACAGCACGAGTCAAAACCCGTTACTTTACAGACACTGAAGGGGCCATAGAAAGTTAGACTACGAGTAGTCCCCCATTTTTCCTCAGAAATAGTAGAGCGTGCGAAACGCGAGCGCGCGTGAAATCACCCCGCGCCTTTTCCCGCGTGGGGTGATTTTCACGCGCGCGCTCGCGTTTCGCACGCTCTACTATTTCTGAGGAAAAATGGGGGACTACTCGTAGTCTAATAGAAAGTGTAAGCGGGTCATGCTCTCAAAAAGACACCTTTTATGAGAACACAAAGTACCGAGAAATAAAAGAGGACATTGGTATTATCAAATTGAACATCTCCAATCTTCAGAAAGCCGTCTTTTCGCAGACTAAATCCACGCCGGAATCACTAAAAAATCGCTCATCTACGTATTACTTATAATATTATCAGAACCGTTCCCTGGATAACTTGTTTAAAGCCAAAATAGTCTAATGTAGTCTAATGCAGCTCTCATAAATAACGAGGCACGCAACAGGTCGACTTGCTAATCGAAGGCTGTGGGGTGGATGCATGTCACGGGTGCGTGCCAAGTTTATGTAAATAATCACCATTCAGGCTGCCCACCTTCCAAACAGAAGTATTCCAGAAAAAAAAAAACAAACGCAGACTGAAACATTCCTTATTTTCTAGGGAAAATGGCATTACCGATAAACAAATGCCCTAGTTCATTGGGACTTTTGCCCTCGCTTTGTTCGGTTCGGTAGTTTAAAAGAGTAACTAGGTTGTTAATGGCTTTAAGCTAGGGACGCGCAACACACGTTATTCTAATTCTCTTAGTTTGCTCTACGCTCATTCATGCACTTCTGAGAAAGAAAGAAAGAAAAAAGAAAATTCTGTTGTTTAATTCCTCGGTAGTATTAATAGCATTAATGCCAGCGGGGCCGAGCAAACACATGAAATTCATAATAATAAAATCCAACATAGCAGGTTTGAGGATCCCAACTGGCCGGAGGCAAACCAACTGGCTATTTACAAGCGTGGCCGAGGATTTGAACTCGGGACTACCGTGAACAATCCAGTTAGCGGATATGGCGGGACTCGGGGCCTTCGAGTACAAGTCCGGCGCTCTAACCGCCCGGCCACGCCGCACCCACACTGCCGCAGACTCATTTAACATTTCTCAGTCGTTTTTATTGGTTTCTTTGGTTAATTACTTTCAATTACCCTGATGTTTTCTGTCGGCCTGGAGCTGCAGCTGCAGTTTTAACTTCAATGGAAGCCCTCCGCTTGATCCAAGCCAGCGGAACGTGTTGCATGCATGACACAGGCAGATTACAGCCTCTTAAAACATGTTTTGTACTTCAGTAATTTAGAGATTATAGTCGCCGTTGTTTGTTTATCAAAAGTGACACGCAAAGATCAAAAGAAGTCAACTGTAATCTTTGAATTTACTGTTTCGGGTTCAAATTAAGCAATTCTGCTACATATTCCGGTTAAAAATAGATGACTAAACTATTTATGAAAAGCGAGGGATTATTTGTGTTAGTTGACCCGCCTTGTTACGCACTGGCTTTGCTTACGTAGGTGAACTAAAAAACAAACAAATTTGGCTCATATATTTGCTTATTCAAAATCAACGCCCAGTTGTTTATGTATATATAAGAACGGTTTAGCTGCACTTGTGAGAAAAGGAACGCGGCAAAAGAATAGTTGTCCTTGGGTAAACCGTTTTCCGCTGCTTAAGTTTAGTAAGTTTTTAATATGTCCGCTTACAACGGTTTGCCCGAAATCACTTTATCAAAGAAGTGCGCTAAATATTTACTGACAAGAAATGCCGGCGAGAAAGCACTGTTCAGAAAAGAGTCTTTTCTGATAGAAAAAGCAAAAACAAAGCAGGAAAAAGCGTTTCGGAGAGAAAGAGAACTGCTTATACATCGCGAGTGTAGAAACCGAGAACTGATTAAGGCAACACAGCTGAATGGAAGAACAAGCGTCACATTAAAAAAGATTTCAAGATCCAATAAAGGAGAGAGTGATTGGGAGATAGAGAGTGATACTTCGTACGCAAGGCAGCGAAGAAGACCAGGAGTTTTGTTCGACAAAAAAGTATCAGTGGCTTCATTGCGGCACTCTACTTTTTCCAACTCCACGAATCAGGGCGATGAGCGAGGGATTGAGGTGCCTCGCACCTCGGGACGTTTCAGATCATTGAGCTGTGTACTTCCTCCGATTTAGCCAATTCCATAAACTTTGTGAAGAAAATGAAAGATTCTAGGACTAGGTGTGGCTGGACGGCGTGACACATGGAGATTCACGAGAAAGCTACAGTGTAAGAACTAACTGCTCCAGCTCAATTTCAGAGGGAGAAGATAACTCACGCGCCTCCCCCCCAAAAAACATTGAGTTTCAGTACGATGGTAACATTCTATGGTAGCCTTCATTTACATCTTGATTTCGGTTTAAGCGAGGGTAGCGTTCAAAGGGTAATAATTGATATTCGCTGAATGGTAACTTAAGTAAGGACGTACTTCAACAATCAAGTAACAAGTTTCCATAACTTTGCCGATTCCAAAGAACCATTTTTGTGATATCCACGTCACTCAGCTTTACGCAACACACGAAAAGTTTAAATGTAACGTGGGTTTAGAAGCAAGTACATGTATCATCTTACGGAAGTTGACTTTACTTTCGTTGTTGAATCGTTTTTAGATGACGTCACTCAGTTTTACGCAACACACGAAAAGTTTAAATGTAACGTGGGTTTAGAAGCAAGTACATGTATCATCTTACGGAAGTTGACTTTACTTTCGTTGTTGAATCGTTTTTAGATGACTTCATCACGCCAGTGTTTGGTCATGTTACTTCCAGTAATGATTAAGAGATAACTGATATGTAGCTGGTTCAGATGCATTCAGCTGGTTAAACTAGTCAAAATTCATGGGTTGATTGCCATGACGAATTAAGAATTGTGGGATGAATTGCTTACACTTAATAAAACGATCACGGAAATGTTTTGTTTACTTTTCTTCATTTCTCGTATCGCACAGTTCAGAGATAACGATATCACTTAGTAACACTTTTTTTTTCAATGAAATAGCTTCCCAAAAGGTCGGATTTGGTTTAAAAAATCGGCAACTTTGCTTGTATTTAAGAATATGATTTTGGGTTGAACCGTTTATTCAGAACTTACAGACAAGAAGTCACCGCTGTTTTTGTTTGCGCTACGTGAGGCTGATGACGTTACAATAGAGTCCTTTAGCATGGAAAAACGCAAACTGCAAACTGCAGTTTTGCATTTTCACGTTGCCGGGATTTCAAATTTTAGCAAGGCGTTCATTGTTTAGTGCTGCCATGTTGTTTTTTTGTCGAAGTCAAAGTGCATCGATTTTATCGCCCAAAAAACAATGATCATTCATTTATTCGAGTTCAATAATCTAACAAGCACATCACAGACGGATAAAGGAAGCTACTTCGTGCCTTTTAACGTGAGGCACAATTTTAATTTTTGTGGCAAAAAACCGTGCCGTAAGTCACTTACCGCTGGACGCCCTTCCTGCCGTTCAAACGTGAACTTCAAACTGCAAACGCGACCGCGAGACCGTGGTCACGTGACATTCTAAGGTTTGCGGTTTGCAGTTTTCCATGAAAAACCTGATGCTAAAGGTCTCTTATATAGTGCTTCCATCGCATCGGAAAGCGAGGTACTTGACACGTCCCCATACCAATGACAGTGACAAATTGACGAATGGTTTTTCCGATAATATATCTTGATATCAATCAATGAACTTTACACGTTTGGTTCAGCGCTATAAAATAACATCCTCGTGCCCTCTCCTCTAAGATGTTTGAAAGTACACACTGGTGTACTGTAGGAACATTTCTTTTTTGAAGGGTAGTGGGTCATTTCTACACCAGGATGGTGAACACTTGAATTCTTACCGCATTCAGTTTTACGTCACCTATGATCAAAGCGACTCGTAGCGCTTGACTACTCGAAGGTTTGTCATTTTCCAATCGGAGCAGGGATCAAGGGTAATATTCTACTCACGAGACTACTCTTTTCGCGGGGGTCTCAGTTACTTTTCCTCCTTGTAAACAGGCTCTGTAAACGGTTTTCGCCGCGCCTTCACGTTCACAATCCCGGAATAATGTCGTACACATTTTTAAATTTTTACCATGACTGACGACCTTAAGATAATAGCGAGACTGAAAAAAATTAGGAAGAATACGTCGGATACATGTTTTGAGATTAACTTAACTTTTCTGCTGAATTTCTCAGAACGTCTCTATGTTTAATAGCTAGGATAGGAAAAAGATTGTTTCCCTCCAGCCTCCAGGTTTTGTTCAACTGGAATCTAAAAAATGATGGGTTGGTTAATGTAATTTTCCCTGAAAACCCTCTAGTTGCTTTGTGATTTTCATTTTTTTTTTACGTATTTGTTTGGACGTGCGTTTACCTCGCCTGGAGTCATGTCAACTGGCTCTTTCTTTTTCTAAGGTATTTTTTGTTTGTGAGTGTACAGTCTATATTATGAAACAAGTTTCGCTATTTCTGTAAGTTGTTTTGTGCTGACTAAAGAAGCCATGGCACTCCACTATTTAGTAACATTCGTCACCTTTTTATAAAATCATTGAAAATAAAATGTGCGGTAGCATTGTTAAGGATTTGAACCCAGGGGTTAAAAGAGTAGATTTAATCCGGCGACAACTTGAGGGGAATTCAGTATCAAGTAATTTATTTTTAGTGCTTCCTGTTCCTGTTTGTAATGCAGTAAGAAGTTCTTCCAACTGTTGACGTATTTAATATGTTACCGACGTAACTTAGACCACTTAACAAACTAATTTAGGCAGTGATTTTCTATGTGCAGTAATCATAGTCCGTTTTTACCCGCTGTGAAGGTTTACTATCATGCCCATTCAGAGTGCTTTGCCGGAACTTGCTCTGTCCAAGAATGGCGCAAGGTATCTACTTAAAAGAAATGCCAGTGCAGAAGCACTGTTAAGAAAACAGTCTTTCCTGATTGATAAAGCAAAAGCAAAGCGGGAAAAATTCTTTGACCAAGAAAGAGCGATGCTCCTACAGCACCAGGCCAAGCAAAAAGTTCAGACCACACAGCTCTGTAGACTTTCCACTAATCCCTTAACAAAAATTGCGGGAACTGAAGTAGAGAAAAAATGGGGAGTGGACAGTGATATAATTCTATATACAAAGCTGCGAGGAAATCAAGGATTTTCTTTAAACAACAAGCTATCTTTTGCTTCGCCTAAACACTTCGTTTCCGTCTCCTACAATCTGAGCGGTGACCAACATTTGTCAAAGATTCTGCGACCTGAGCCAGCTGACGAGTCTGGTAGCATGAGGCGTTTGAAAGAATTCATCTGCGTGCTTCCTCCCCTTCAATCACGTCCGCATAAATTCTCGAGAAACTGAGCCGACGCAGTTTCGAACTCGGTGCGGATAGGGAGAAGGAATCAGAGCTCATAAAAGAGACTAAATGAAACTCGCCTTCGAGTGAATCGAAGGGAAACTAAACAAACTTAACCCAGCAATCAAACATGCAACGACGTGGAATCGAGATGGCCAGAAAAGAATGTTTTATATTACATGGCTATAATTTAATGTATTATAATTATATTTATCTCGTATAACAGTCCCCAACAACTACATTGCAAATGGTGTTTTAAAATCAAGTGCATCAAATTCCACTTTTAACCCTTTAACTGCCAGAGTGTTTGATAGAGTTTTGTAAGGTGGTTCTAACTTTTGAGTCTGCGGACATAATCATGGCTAGAAATCTTGGACACGCACGCGCAGTTGACGAGGCCAGATTAAGCAAAAGCGAGTCACATAACGCCTCACGACTTAGAGACTTTACTAAGAAAACAGATTTAAAATCCCGCTTACCTCCTTTCGCCAGTCCATAGTCCTAAATGTTCACTGACAGTCTTTTAGTACAACCCGATACCCAAACTACTCTTAGAAAATTGTCGGCTTCCATGTCGTAATCGTTGCGTTTTTTCAGGTATTCTGATACAGGTGATGCTATGTAGTAACAGTATGGCGGCAGGGCGAGAACAGCATCACCAGCTCTTCCTAGATGTCCTTTCGCCTAAAATCTTAAGAGTGTAACAACTTTGTTCATTGCGATTATTAAGCCGTCGAAGCCATACTTTAAGACGCAGTGAGTCACATTTCTCAGGACTTAATATCCATTGCGTTTTTACGTCTTGTTTCTCTGAAATTTTCATGTTTTCTGGTTGATGAAATATGATATTCCTTGCAAACCTCGCAGTGAAATCCACCAGCAAAGTAGTACACTTCTTTCCTATTTCCTCGATCGGCCATGTTGATTTTCATTTGTTTTCTCCCTGGGTAGCCTGGCTTTCTAGCTTCCAGTCTCTTTTCAAATCTATTTACCCCCAAAAATAAATGGGGGAGCTGAGACCGGGCTTTTCGAAGGCGCGAAACCGCGGCGCGAAAATCAAAACAAAGGGTCAGAACTGAACACAGTCAACCGGAAATTTATCTGTATTGGCCGTTTGGTAAACACTCAAAGAATTTTATATTAGAAATGCCCGACAAAACTTTATTACTGGAGAAGGTGAATGTGCTCATAAATGGAACAGTTTCTTCACCACGTATTGACTACTACAAACATCTCGACTATGTCGTTAAACAAGCAATTGCTGGAGATCAAGTTGTCTATAAGATGGCTATCCGAAACAATATACTGTGGCAGTGGGAAAGTTTAAAGGACCCCGAGAAAAACTACATTGACTTGCTTAACGATATTATACCAGGAACTGTTGTAAGAATTAAAAGAGATTCGAAACGAGTAAAAGAACGCTTACGCGTTACCATCAGTCGTGTAACAGGAAGCATAAGGAAAAAAAACAGATCCGGCTCAGAAAAGCAGAGAAATGAAATTTTAAACGGCTGGACAAACCTCAGCATTTTGGCTGGTGACATAATGAATCCTGGTGAGATGGAAGAAGAAATAAAGAGACTTGAAGCAAAAGCCGCAGATTTAATGGAAAGGTTGCAGACGTGTAATGTTGCAGTTGAGGAATGGAGAAAGAAGTATGAAAATCTTGAAGGCGAAAAGAAAAAGGTTTTCGAGGAACTGACAGCGGAAATCCTCAACAGCCAGGACAAGAAGAAAATTTCTAATCTAGAAGCCGAAAACGAAGAAATAAAAAAATATATAAGAAAATTAGAGAAAGAGCAAAGGGATGACGTCAATGAAATACAAAAGTTCACTAAGGAAATGACAACACTCTCTAAACGACAGGCAACTCGGAGGGTAGAATCTCTCTCAAGCAGAGCTCAGAAAGCATTATGGTTTAGCAAACAGTATGGTTTGGAACTTGATGCTTTGTGCTTCAAAGACACAGAGGGAAACCAATACCCATTAAAGATTCCATCTTCCAATAGCACATCACCTGCCCCTCCCAATTCACCACAACAAACTCCTGGTTCTACCCCTTCTACCTCATCACAAACTCCTCCCTCTACCCCTTCTACCTCATCACAAACCCCTGGTCCTGCTCCATCCACACCACCGCAAGCCCCTGGTTCTCCCGCATCTACTCGTTCACAAGCCCCTGGTCTTATGACACCTACCCTGCAACAAGTCCCTGGTTCTACCCACTCCACCCCAACCGGAACCCCTGGTGCTGCCCCACCTACACCACCACAAACCCCAGTTGCTGTGCCACCTGCCAATGGGTCATCTTGCCAAGCCACAGTGACTCCATTAAATGGGACACCACCATTGGGCAATCAGACCACAACACAATGCAAACGGGTGCAATACGATAGTTTGTCAGACAGTGAAAAGGAGAGAGTGGAAGCAGTACTGTTCCTTATGGATAAGTTTGCTGTAGGTGATCCATTTGTACATGAGTTGAGCATGCTGATAAATGGGATGCCAAGGTCATACCTTATTAAGCAGTGCCGAGACAACCTTAATAGCAGTTGCATTGTAAAGCCAACCAGTGGACCAGAGCCAGGTGCTCAAATTTCTTTCAAAGAATCCCTTATCAGCAAGCTGAACTCTCTTGTAAGTACATATCATTTGCTTCAAAAGAATGCTATTCATTTCTGGTTTTTTTCCTTGAAACAAGCATAAAATAATACAAAAATAAATTGCAAACATTCCCTTAATTGACAGGCAGAAAAGGGGAAACTGTCTACTGACAAGCCAGTCAGAGTAAAAATCAGTGGTGATGGAGCCCGCATGACAAGATTGACCAACTTTGTCATACTCAGTTACAGTCTGCTTGATGATGATGATAATCTGTTTACTGCTAGAGGTAAGAAACCTTGTTTTAGCTGGCTTTTGCCATGCAAACAGCACCTTTTTACTGTTTTTTTTTTGTGTCATATCCACACCACACTTCTTTTCTGTTATGTTATTATCTTCTATGATAAAAACTATTATAATAATACTTTATACTCCATCATTTAGGTACCAACACTATTGCCATAATGAGTGGGTCTGAATGCTACGCATCCATCAAGGCAAATTTCAAAGATTCTTGGGATGAAATAAATAAAATGATAGCTGGTGGTAAATTCTCAATAAACCATGGACAAGAAGTACCTGTTGAAATCTATCTTGGTGGGGATTACAAGGTTAGATGTGAAGCTGTTAGATGGAAGAAGAACTAAATACAGATTGCAGTTTTTAGCTACCCCTTTATCATAATATTTGATACTTATATTGCCCTTATTTTGAATAATCAAAAAAACATTACAGTTAGCATATTAAAAACTACCGACTAACCTTAAAAGTTAAAACCTAAAATCATAACATAATTTTAAAAAGTAAAAAGTTTAAGCATTAAATCTAACAGAAGGCCTCAGAAAATAAAAAGTCCTGACTGGACACTTAAAAGTGTTACCATTCTCTTTTCAGGCAAATTACCAGAATAGCCATGCCTTGGTACCCATAGAAGGAGGTCACTCATTACTTCATTCTTAATTTGTTTTATTTCTTTAGTTTCTGTTGTTAGCTAGTGGCCGGTCAGCAGCAACCTCCAACTATGCTTGTTTATGGTGCAAGATCCACAAAGATCAAAGGTAAAGTTACAGTAATTTTTGAATTAATTATCAAAACAAGTAATCATAAAGGTCAATACAAAGCAGAATTCTATTCCAAGTATAAAATACAACCCTGTTCATGCAAAGAAAGGAGGAGGAACTACCATTTCTTTTTCAGATGGGACATGTCCAAGCCAGGAGACTTTTACAGCAAACCCCCCATGGCATTCACCTTGGCAGATGTAAAAAAACATGCTACTTCATCTGAGTTCTGCTGCATTAACCAGCCTCTCTTAAACATACCTCTCCATCACATTGTCCTTGATGAGCTTCATCTCCTTCTTCGAATCACTGATGTTCTGCTAGCCAATCTAATTGAAGATGCCATGGAGTGGGATGACCGAGAAGATTTTTTAAAGAGGAGAGGGGAGACCAAAGGCGTTCACTTAAGAAATCTGACACAAGTGATAAACAGCTGTGGCGTAACATTTTCAGTGTGGGAGAAGAAGGATGGTGATGGAAAGGGGACAGGTAAAATGGACTGGACCTCGCTGATGGGAGATGAAAGAAAAAAACTACTCAAAAATCTTCCTGCAAAATTAGAGGCCTCACAGGATTCCATCAATCATGATACTGCTGAGACAGTTATTAAAATATGGAAGGTACTTTTCTAAACCCTATGTGGATATCTTAATATACCGGTGTACAAACATATGGTAGTCGAGATTTTATTGAAAACTTGCAATTTTCTTAAACTGTTCAATCCTCGGCTCATTCAAGTTCTAACATTTTATCCACTTTCCTCCAAGGACTTTTCAGATATTTATTTCAACACAGTATCATCACTATTGCCAGAGCGAAGAGAACAATGTGGAGCAAAGGTAGAGTAGGTCCTATATGCAACATTTAAGGCAATGTTTGACTTATTATTTGACAGGGTTTTCGAAACAGATTGTTTCCTAAATGCTATATTCCCAAGAAAAGCATAACCTTTCCTTATTCTACAGATACGAGAATGGGTCAGACTTTTTCTGTCTATTGCAAATTCCCGTAAGGGATATGCAAACAAGAATGTGACACCTTACATGCATGCTGCTGCATACCACTTGCAAGATACCATTGACAGATTTGGTAGTGTAAAGTACTTCAGTGGCCAAGGTACTGTCAGAGTTACTGGTTACTTTCACTTATAACAAACTAAATGTATGCCCAAAGTTGTCCTGTGTATTGCTACCATGCACACCAATGACAACATATTCAGACAAATTAGCAATAGCAAATAAAATTAAAATATACTTTTTAATAAAAAAATTAATTATTACATTTCTGAAATAACAAAACCAATCTAAAATTATTTTATGAAACAAATCTCTGTAAGGGCTTCTCACGAAAGCAATTCAAATACTGTAATACCAATAAACTAAACTCAACTGATTTGCCTTTACACAGGAGTAGAAAAAAATAATGATGTGGCAAGAGCAATTGTCCTTCACAAATCAAGAAACTGGGATAGCCCAGCAGATGTCATCAGAGCAGAGCACCGCCTTACACAGTTGAGCAACAGAGAGAGGAGAAAAAGAAAGTACAACAAACAAAATGAGGAGTTCTGGAACAGTGGAAAAAAAGAATTGATGTCTAAAACAAAAAGACAGTGTGTCAGTTCCCAACAACTGCAAGAAACTGAAAGCACTCCACTCAATAGCAATGACAGCTGCAGTGAAATTACCTCAACAGTTAATTCACAAAATTCTAACGGGAATTTGAACAACAGTAAGAGAAAGCATACAACCACAAAAAGGAAACCTAGTGCTCCTTCTAAAAAGGTTAAAAAGAACAAAAAACAGAAAGAGAATTAGGACTTGAAATCATATACTCAGTTACAACCAACCGATATTTTTAAGAATGGCTATTTGCCTGTATACAATTTAACAAAATACAGTACTTATTAACTTCAATATACAAAAACATCTCTTCAGTTAAATATTTTTGGAGACCATTTTTTAGATCTGGAATTTTTCCATTCTAAATTTATTTGCTTCTAAATATACTGTACATTTCTCTATGCAGCAACTTTAATAAAATCCACTGTTAACTTTTCTAGAAAAGCTCTAGTTGATTTAGTAACTATACCTTCTCTTAAATGATAGTTCTGGGTTGACCATGAAAGAAAGTGTCTAATCTTTATGGGGAATAAAACTTTTGTTCCTTGCCCATGAAGGTCAAGCAAACAATGCCAGTTAGGAGGAAAAAATAATGGAGAAAATTCTTCTTGTGCCAAGACTTTCCACCTTCCATTTTGCACCCCCTTCTTTCCAAACAAATGTTTAAATACATCTTCTCTAAACTCCACAGTCACTTGCTTTCTTTGTGTAGATGCTTTCAGAGAAGTACCAATGGCCACCCTTAGTCTGGAAACTTCATTTAATATGACATTCCTCTCTGGTTTGGGATGCTCATAGTATCTGTTTAAAATAAATAACAATAAACAGAATTAGAATGACTTATTATGCATGAAAAACAGACAAGAACCAATTTCAATGCCATACTCCGGTACATTGTTTTCAGTAAACAAGAAAGCTTACTTCAGACAAAGTTGGTTCAAATGCTGTTTTGGCTCCCACGAAGCATCAAAAGAACTAAAATTCTTCCATTTCACAAGATATTCTCTCTCCTTTAAACGAGAAAGAAAAATATTTAAGTTTTGTATTTAATACCCGCGAAATTAAGCTTAGTTTGTAGCTTTACAGAATTGAAGCGAAAGATACATTCAAATTCTCCTAACACGCTAACTGCAAATGAAAGCATTCCTCTTTTGAGAATATCTAAACTGATAACTGGCGAAAGTTAACTTTTTAGAGCTTTTAGTTGAACCAACTTAATGTTTGTACATGTCTTAAAACAAAATATGACTTCTTAGAATTATTTCACTAATAGCATAATCTATTTACAACGAAATGGAGACTTTTTTGCCCACATTCCGTGTGAGTTCGCCTACCAAAAAAACCAAACTTACTTGCTGTCTTTCGCGGCTTGAAATTATCCTTTCTACCTCAAAGAAACGTCCACTATCAACCGTTCGTCTCCTTGGCTTCGATTCCGGACAAAAATCTGCTACAGAAATACTATTTAAGTCGGCGAAAAACCCGATCGATCTCTTCCCACGAGTGCGCATTTTTCGAGTTGACGCCATATTGCTTAGATGTCACGCTTTATTCCGTGTTTCTTCCCAGCCAATGGCCTGCAAGAATTTCACTTCTATGAGTGGCAGGTCAATTCATATTCCAATCTTAGCACTTCCCACTGATGTCCGAGATTTCTAGCCATGCCTATGATGTGACCATTCAAATGAAAGCTCTCTTCCTGTACTTTCACATGATGCTATTTGTTTGTCAAAATTTTGGAAGATGAAATTTGGAAATTTGGTCGAAATTTGCCTTTGGCCACATTTGGCAGTGAAAGGGTTAAAAAGTACTGACAAATAGTGACCCACCACTGGTTTCGTCAAGAAATGACGTCTGAGGAACGTGCTCAGAAATTCCATACTGATGACGTGTCACTAACAAAATCTGGTTAGTGCTTCTGATTGGTTGGAAATTTGCTTCATCCAATCAGAGGCCATGTAGTTGTTACTGGCTAACTTTTCAGGAAAGGAAGAAATTTTATCTGTATAAAGAGTAGTATAGGTGAAGCTGAGAGCGAAATTAGCCGTGGATATTTCCCAAAATGTTAGTAGGCTTTTAGTGTCAGTAACTCTGCCAGGATTGTTCATGTCTAAATTGAATCAAAGGGAAAGAATCAACGTGTTTATGCTACAATTAAAGATGAGTATCTTTCCCCTTTCCTCTTTGCACATACCCTCTGCGGTTTACCGAGGAATGCCCTGCAGTCTAGCTCGTATAGTACAGGCCGGTGTCGCTTACATTCTCCACTTTAGAAATGCACATGTCATATGAATTCTGGTTGGAACCTTGATTTAACGAACCTCTATATAACGAAGTCGTCGGTATAACGAACGATTTTCTTCGGCCCGGCCAGAATTACAGTAAAATGTATGGAACAGAACCTCGATTTAAAGATATCCATGTTATAACGAACACAATCCGGAAGGGCAATCATAAAATATACCTCGACATAACGAATAAATGTCAGCATGTGATAAAAGATGAATGCCAAACAGGCCAAAGGATAAAATTTTTGTGTACAGTAGTAGTTGCCTTGAGTACCGGCATGACCTTCCTTCTCCGTGCTAAGAATAGACTACATGAACAGCGAAGGGAACGTTAAAGCTGGGACCACTGTTTTTGCTAGTCCGCTTTCCATTTCTCTCAGTTTTACCTTTCTTAAGTCGTTTTTGTATATATAGTCCGTAGTCTGCGTTTTATACCTAGTCCGTGTTTTATACGCAGTCCGGAGTCTGCATGTTATACCTAGTCCGCATTTTATACCCAGTCCGCAGTCCGTGGTCCGCAGTCCGCACTCCGTGTTTTATACGGACCGGATTATTGCCAGCCGACAGTTTACTTTTACTTTAATACCTCATGTTCTCGGTCTGTTTGACAGAACACGACCAGTCAAACCCCGTTAATACTGACGGACACTGAAGGGGCCATACAAAGTGTAAGCGGGCCATGCTCTCAAAAAGACACCTTTTATTGGAACAAAGTACAAAAGAAATAAAAGAGGACATTGGCGTTATCAAATTAAACATCTCCAATCGGGAACCCAACGAGAATATAGTTCAAAACCACTTAAACATAGCATTGTTAAACGTATTTTAGTATTTAAACGGTAG